>OZ026523.1:40568335-41217866 GCA_964019695.1 Loripinus fragilis | reverse complement strand
CCTCCCCACTAACCCTCCTGAGCGCCTCCCTCCCCACTAACCCTTGTCGTGGCCTCCCTCCCCACTTACCCTCCGGCCCGCCTCCCTCCCCACTAGCCCTCCCGCGCGCCTCCCTCCCCACTAACCCTCCCGAGCGCCTCCCTCCCCACTAACCCTTGTGCGTGCCTCCCTCCCCACTTACCCTCCCACATGCCTCCCTCCCCACTCACCCTCACGCCCGCCTCCCTCCCCACTAACCCTCCCACATGCCTCCCTCCCCACTTACCCTCCCCACTTACCCTCCCACGCCTCCCTCCCCACTTACCCTCCAGCCCGCCTGAGGAGAAAGAGCAGGGAGAATGTAGAAGAGTAGGATGAGATAGAAGGAAGAGGAGAGAATGGAGAGGAAACAGAGAATGAAAAAGATGGAGAGGAAAGATAGAAAATGGCGGAGAGACAGGGGGAGGAAAAGAAGGGAGATGGAGAGAAGAGAAAGGAGGGAGAATGGAGAGGGGAGACAGAAGTGAGAGTTTCTAGAGAAAGGATGAGAGGATAGCGGGTAATGGAGGGTAGAGGAGTAGAAGAGAGACACAGATATTGGAGCAGAGATAAAGGAAGAGAAGAGAGAGAATTGAGAGAGGATATAAGAGAGATAATGGATAGGGGGGAAAAAGGAATGGGAGAAATGGAGAATTGAGAGAAGGAATAGGAGCGAAAAGATAGGAGAGAAAGAAGGGAGAAGAGAAATAGGGAGGATAGCAGAAAACTGATAGGAGAGAAAAGACAGAGGGGAGAAGAGATACTAAGAAAGAGGAAAGGAGGGAGGAGAGAGAATGGAGAAAATAGAGATGGGAGAGGATAGAGAATGGAGAGGAGAAAGACAAAAGACAGTAAAGAGAGGGGATGATAGGAGAGAAAATGGAGAGAAGTTAGAGAGGGGAGAAAAGGAGAGGAAAGAAAATGAAAATGAGACACAGAAGGGATTGGAGAGAGTGGATAGAGAATGGAGTGGAGAGGGAAGGGAGAAGAGAAAGGGAGAGGTGAGAGAAGGGAGAAAAGAGAGAGGAGAGAAAACGAAGATGAGATAAATAGAAGGGAGTGGATAAAGAAATAATGAGTGGAGAGAAGAGAGAAGAGAAAGGGAGAGAGGTAGAGAAGAGAAGGAAGAGGAGTGAGAGAGAGGAGAAAAATGTAGAGGAGAGACAGGTGGGAGATAACAGACAGAATGGGAGACAGAGAAAGTTGAAAGGAGAGAAAAGAATGGGGAGGAGAGAAAAGGGAGAAGAAAGTGAGAGAATGGAGAAAAGAGAAGGTAGAAGAGAGTAAAGGGAAACTAGACAGAGGGGAGTGGATTGAGAGAGAAAGGATAAGAGGGGAGAGAAGTGAGAGGTGAGGGAAGGGAAAAACAGAGAAGGGAAAGAACAGAGAGAGAGAATGTTGAAGTGAAAAAGGATCGAGAGAAGAGATAAAATGGAGGAGAGAGAGAGAGAGAAAGAGACAGAAAGACTGACAAACACCCAAGAAATGAAGACATTAATATGATAGAGGGCAGGGAAACATTGAAATTCTAGCTGTCAATTTATTTTCTTAACTAATTCATCCTAGTTACAATAAACAATTTGCTGAGGATATCAAACAAATAGTAATATCAAACAACAGTCTCCCTGATCAAACTGCTCATCCAGGCACAGGTGGATCTGTGACTATGTTGTTTACACATGCTGTTCCTGTATGAGGCATATCATGGGCGGATCCAGAGGGGAGGACAGGGGGTCCGGACCCCCCCCCCCCTGAAAAATCACAAAAATAGGGTTTCTTAGCAATACTTGTCCTGATCCCCTGAAAAATCACAAAGCTCCCAAGCCAGCATTCTATGTTGGGCCATCATCGGCACACCAGTAAAATGCCATTTAAATGGCGTTTCGCTGGTGGGCCGACGATGGCCAGTTTATAGTAGCATTTGCTTCCTCCCTCCCCTCATCATCTAAAAAAAAAGAAAAGAAAACCGTTGTCAAAGTCCCCTTCTGGCAAAACTTCCTGGATCCGTGCATGCATATTTCGGGCTTTTTCTTATTTAAAGATATATACTTAGAGTAATTTCTTTCTCCCAGAGACAATTCTTTCAAGTTACCACAACATGTTTTAGTAAATAGGAGTTTAACCCTTTTTCAGCTATTCACATTAATTGTGGTCTGCTCTCTCTTCTGGGTATATACTTTGGTTGGCTATATTGCAAACAATATACCCAGATCAGACTGCTCTTGTGGCCGTCTGATCTGGGTTCATAATGCTTGCTTTCACGTTAAAACTAGTTTGAAGTGCATTTGTATATATGCAGTAGGCTTAAAAAGCAGATGGCATTTTCTGGACAAAAATATCAGCAGGATAATTAAAAGCTTATTAAATGTCTTGCATATCAATTACTTTCTTAACTCAATGTGAACTAATGTTCCCTGGACTTCCAATTAACGAGAGTAAATTGTATATAGGTCAGCATATGAGATGTTTATCCCATAGGAGTGTAAAGTCACTTTTAAAACATAAATGAGTCGCGACACGAGATTCCCAACAATGTGGTATGTGCGACTATCAAAGCCTCAGATCAGCCTGCGCATACGGGCAGTCTGATCAGAGCCTTTGCTAGTGGCTTGAATATTCTATGCATGTTAAGCTACTGACTGAACACCATTTGGAGTTTGTATGTCTCTGCAGAGGCTCATCCAAGTCTACACTTGTCAAAATGTTGGAAATCTCATGCCGCGGCTCAAATATTCTCTTGCAGCTATCTAGTGGGGCTTAGAGGCATATATTTTGGCCTGAGCTTTCATCTAAGTCTCTCATTTGTGTGTGTCAGTGACAAAGGCTCCAGGAATTCTGTGTGATTTCTCAGACTGTTGAACCTTCGCTGCTCGTATATGAGATAAGTACTACAATCTCATAAGCTGGATCATGTACTGTAAATAAGGAAATTTTCTTGAGGGGTTTAGTTTCGTGAAAATAATATCCTCGCGAAATGTCAAAATCAGTCTGTCATTAACGGATGTAGGTAATTCATGCCCTAGTCGCAAATTTGAAACATGGCAGACCCCAAAAATGAATTACACAAACCAGACACCTCCTACGTATTTCAGATGGAAAACATGTCTAAGTTCAACACTAGTCAAAAATGAGAAAATATTTATCAAATGTGCACAAATGAGAGGTGCACATCTTCGATGTGTGAACAAATTATGCCAAGTTTGAAAATAAAGAAATGAAAACTGTTGGAGTTACAGATTACACAAATCGGGCACCATCAAAGCATTTTTACGGGGGGAAAAAATTCAAGACCCCAAAAAATGAAAAAAGCAAGACCAAACTCTGCTCTGGACCTGTGTCGCCGGTGAATATCTTCAATGTGTGAACAATCATTATGCAAAGTTTGAATATAAAGGAATGAAATATGTTTGAATTACAGATTACACACAAATAAACAATATAAGTGCACCAAAGGTGGTGTAGACGTAGTAATGTCTAAGTTCAACAATCCCAAATATGCACAAAATATAGGGTGCACATTTGACACAGGGTTCAATGTGTGGGCAGTCATAAGGTATTAAGTTTGAATATGAAGGAATGAAAACTGCTGGAGTCACAGACACCACCTAAGCATTTCAGTTGGATAAAATACCTTAGTTCAACAGCCCTAAAAATAAGAAAATATTAATCAAATGTGCACAAAATAGAAGGTGCACATGTTCAATATATGAATAAGCATTATGCAATGTTTGAATATTAAGGAATGAAAACTTTTGGAGTTACAGATTATACAAACCAGACACCCTCTTAGCAATTTACAAAAAAATGTCTAAGTTCAAGACCCCCAAAATGAATTAAAAATTCATGAAATGTACACAAAATAAGAGCTGCATATTTTCAATGTATGAACAGTCATTGTACAAAGTTTGAATATAAAGGAAAGAAAACTCATTGAGTTAGTCAGATTACACAAACCAGTCACCCCCTAAGCATTTCTGATGGAAAAAATTTCTAAGTTCAACACCCGTAAAAAAATGTAAAAATATTTTTCAAATGTGCACAAAATAAGAGGTGCACATCTTCAATGTGTGTAAAATCATTATGCAAAATTTGAATATATATTTGAGTTACAGATTACACAAACTAGGCACCCCAAAATAGTTGCGGTCAGACAAACGGACAGAGTGGACCCACTACTAGACCTGCTTTCACTAAAGCCCTGCACGTAAAAAATCATGAAATGTGTACAAAATAGGAGGTGCACATCTTCAATGTGTAAACAATGATTATGCAAAGTTTGAACATAAACAAGAATTGGGCTGTCAGCAAGTCTCTTAGTATACCCCCCGCAATATTATGTTTCTCATTAAGTTCTCTCAAAGCCTTAATTGACCAAAATAAAAATTACCCAAATAAGATTTTCTACAGTTAAAAATAAGCAATGAACCTGTCCTCCAAACAAAAATGAAGCAAATGAAACAAGGTATTCAGTGCAATGATCCAATATTGGCTAAGTTTAAAATGCTATAAAATCGTCAAAAAAAAAAATAGCACCAAACTACATCATGCACATCTTCAATATCTCTGTAACATGTTCACAAAGTATTGAAAGGTTAAGCTTTAAGCTCTAAAAAAGATGAGTTAATTTCATAAAGTATGCACTGTTAACCATCATTTTATACATGTAGAAGGAATGGTCCAAAAATGTCTAAGTTAAAAATCTTGTAGATTTATATATACGAAAAACATTTCATCAATTAACACCTTCAGCCTGCAAAGTATTAAAAGGATACACAAAAGGTGATTTCACAAAGTATGCACTATTAACAATCATTCAATATGTGCAGGCGTCGAGTATTGGCGAAGTTAAAAATCCTGTAAATTTATCAAAAATTATTTTTTCATCATTAAACTTCCACATGCAAATCTTCAATAATGCAAAGTATTAAAAGGATACACTGAAAGCTCTAGGAGTTGTTGATTTCACAATAGTAGGCACTATAAGGCATAATTCAATATGAGTTGTGGTCGAGAATTGGCTAAGTTAAAAATGTTGTAAATTTATAAAAAAATATTTTTTCATCATTAAACTTCCACATTGCAAATCTTCAATATATCTGTAGCATACCTGCAAAGTATAAAAAGGATACACTTAAAGCTCTAGGAGCATTTGATTTCATAAAGTATGCACTATTAGACATATTGCAAACACCATACAGTTAGAACTATACAGTTAGAACTTCAAAGTGGGATAACTTTTTCAATACTTATACTTCAGCCCCTTTTTTCCTACTTAACATGCTTTGTCTAATGGTTAAGGTGTGGTTCTAATTTGATAAAAATTGGACAAAAGCTACAGAAGTTATTCAACAAAAACCTTTAAATGTTGATAGAAAGACGGAATCACGGAAGGATGGACAGGCTGAGAACAGTATACCTGCCTAAACTACGTTTGCGGGTGGTATAAAGAATGGAAACTGCTGCAGATTACACAAACCATATGACTCCTACCCATTTCAGATGGAAAAAAATGTCTAAGTTCAACAACCATCCAAAATGAAAAAAAAAAATTTTCAAACGTGCACAAAATGAAAGGTGCACATCTTCAATGAGTGAACAATCATTATGCAAAGTTTAAAAATAAAGAAATGGAAGCTGTTGGAGTACAGATTACACAAACCAGACACAATCTGAGCATTTTACGGGAAAAATTCTAAGTTCAAGACCACAAAAATGGAAAAAAAAATCATGAAATGTGTACAAAATAGAAGGTGCACATCTTCGATGTGTGAACACTCATTATGCTAAGCTTGAATATAAAAAACGAAAACTGTAGGAGTTTCAGGTTAAACAAACCAGACACCACCTATGCATTTCGGATGGAAAAAATGTCTAAGTTCAACACCAGTCAAAAAAGAGAAAATATTTATCAAATGTGCACAAAATGAGAGGTGCACATCTTCAATGTGTAAACAATCTTTATGTAAAGTTTGAGAATAAAAGTTACAAATTACACAAACCAGACACCATATAAGCATTTTTGGACGTAAAAATGTCTTAGTTTAACACACCTAAAAATTGAGTAAATATTCATGAAATGTGCACAAAATAAAAGGTGCACATCTTCAATATGTGAACCATCATTATGCAATATTTGAATAAACTTTTGGAATTGCAGATTACACAAACTAGTCACCCCAAAAGTGTTTTGGACGGACAGACAGACAGAGTCGTCCCATTACTAGACCTGATTTCGCTAAAGCAAGGCAGGTAAAAAAGATGACTTATATAGTCTGTGACCTTGACCTTAAGGTCACATCCAGAGGATGGGATTGAGTTGATTAACACTTAAGACCTTATTATCTGCCACCTGGAAACCATCAAAGGGTCTTCATTATAAATTTCTAACACAAGTTTATTGTAAAAACTTTGACCATGTGGGACTGAAGGACAATTGAACAAAATGACAGAAATGTGAAGACTATATACCCCAACATACTCCATTGCCAGGGTATTATCAGAGAACAGATTTGCACATGGAATCCTTGCATTCTTTTCGGCCTCCTTGCCATTCACTGACACTCATGGTTGCTCAAATGTGCTTTTGAATATTGTTGTCTGCTTTTTACATCTGCGGTATAAATTCAAATGCACTTTTCAGCCATCATTCGTGTTTAAGCTATTACTTTCATATGCTTTTACCAGTTAACAACGGGCAAATTTAAATTGGTCTCCAAATTCATAACTAGATCATACGTAACATCATCCATTAAACATATTTTGCAAGTTTATGAAAAATTTAAAGGAAAGATGACTACTAGACACGATATGTATGTTGCTCAAGTGAAATGGATATCCATTAATTTTCAATAAATTTTGGACTCGTCAATTCTTAATCCACAGTAGCAGGTTGATTACATTGGGATTTTAGCCGTTTGAATTCAAAAAAAAAGATGGTAAGAATTTATTAACCCATATAAGCATAGCGTCCTTTTCGTGGGACATCGGCAAACAGTGCAAAACCAGATCCAAAATGCGGCGTCTGATCAGGTTCTCCACTGTTTGCTTACAAAAGTTTTTTAGAATTTGAATAAAAATGAAAAATACCACCAAACAACCCTAAAATTGGAGAAGGGCTCATCCAATTGATAAGGATGGCACAAATGGGTAAACTCAAAATGACTATTTTGTATTTCACTCTAAAGAACCATTTTAGGGAGAGAGGACTCATTTAACTCGTTTATGTACTATGTAATTTTCATGTGTTTTTGTCGTCTGCTGATATTTTTCAAAATCTACTTTTTGAAAAATTCTTTCAGGGATACTGTACTATCAGAGTGTCAAACAGTTTGGAGTCTGATCAGGCCCGACTTTATGTCGGGCCTGATCTGGGTCCAAACTGTTTGCAAAAGTTATCAGCAGACGACACCTCACTTGCCACTACTGAGTAGGCAAAGAGTTAAGTAATAATTGTACCTTTTGATAGTAAAGTATGCAGAAGTAACTCTTCTGATCAGAATTTTACAATATACAAGGCATGCCTATATTAGTCACTTCCACTGAAGCAGGTCATTTGAGTTATCAGGGTTTGACTTAACTGTAAAAAAATTGACAGGTATGATCATATCAATATACACAAGGATGCAAAAACAACAACAACAAAAAAAACAAATATATATTTGCCCTCTTCAGCCTTGACGTGAGAAAACCTGCCTTCAAAGTTTGCAAATAACATTAGGTGCTGATCAGACTGTCCATCCACACAGCCTGATCAGCACCTATGTTATTCATTTATTGCAAAGTATCATTTCTGAACTTGCTACAAGCAAATTATCATTTTTCTAGCCAGTCTCTGTAGCTGAGGAGGGGTTTGAGTCTGACACTTTGTCAGAAACCCCGAAAGACAGTTTGTTGCGTCAAGGCCAATATATCAATTCTCAATGAACAGCAAATTATATGTAACTCTTTGCTACTGGGTAAAATATTTCATGCCTCTGTGGTTGTCTGCTGACTATTTACAAAATTGACTTTCAAAAAATTCTTTCAGGAACACTATCAGAGTGTCAAATGGTTTGGATCAAGATCAGGATCAACATTCTGTAGACAAAAGTTGGCGCTTGCAAGGAAAGCTAAAGTCCCTTTATTTAACCCTAATGTGCCATCGTAAAACTAAATTTCCGACCGTATATCCGACGATATACCTCCCCAAATGAAAGTTTTGAATACAGTTATCCCCTAAATCAACATCAATCAACAGCCATAATTCTGCTGCAAATTTGCGAAAAACCATGCATACCATTTCCATCCTTTATTTTGTCAATATCAATGCACACAAAAAAATTGGTCAAATTCCGTCCATTTGTTATCCACAAAGTTCTGACATCAATCAAGAGCTATCTCTCTGTTACAAAGTTGCCAAAAATGACAGGTAACAATCCCAAACTAGATCTTGTCAATATCAATGCTTAAACAAAATTTGGTCAAATTCTGTTCATTTATTCTAAAGATTTTGAGAGGAAGAGAAATACTGACATCCATCAATGGCTATAAATCTGTTACAAGTAAGCAAAAAAATGACAGGTAACAATCTCAACCTAGATCATATTTATATAAATGCATATATAAAATTTGGTGAAATTCTATCCATTTGATCTCAAGATATTGAGCTGAAACAAAATTCTAACATCAATCAAGGGCCATAACTGATACAAATGTGAGTAAAATGATACATAACAATTCACACCTAGATCTTGTCAATTTTGAAGCATATACATAAATTGGAAAAATTCTATCTATTTGTTCTCAAGATATTGAGTAGAAGACTTATCGTATGATGTCACTTCTGGCAGTGAAATTAGGCCATGCATTAAAATTGATAAAGCACAAGTGGTTTACAGATTTTCAGGTCAATGTAACGTCATAATAACGTCGCCACATATTTATGGTAAAATCTTAGACGTTTTCACACCAAAAAACGGGAAAACAAAAAAATATTTTAAAGTCATATGATAGATAGAATCTAGCTTTCATGCTCCTGTATTATTGAATTTATTAAACTTGTTGCTAAAAAGTGACAAAATACTCGGCAAGCCACACAGTTTATCACTTTTCCCCAACTTGTTTAATAAATTTAATAAAACATGAGTACTCATGTAAGATCCTCTATTGACAGAAGGACAGAATAATGAAATGACAAATGGACAACCCAAATCCAATATTTCTAGGCGGGGCTTTTATTACAAAATATGCTTCAGTATTGATAAAGGGAGATAATCAAATATGAATCAAGGACTGGAAACCCTTCTTGCACAAGAGAGCAAAAAGTTTCCACTTTAATTACCTTCAAGGAAGAGCAACCATGCTCTCATGCGACACACATTGTTAAACTAATATGCATGCCTACCAAATATCATTAAAATATCTCTATATAATTATGGAGCACATAAGCTTTCCCCTTTAAAGTTCATTCAAGGGAGATAAATCAAACGAAGCAAGGGAAAGAAAACATGACTGCCTGCACGTCTCAGGCTGATTTTTATGCCTACAAAATATGTCAAAGGGTATGAGAATTATGAAGAGTACAAGATTTCAACTCTAAAGTTGAATCAGGGGAGATTAATTAAAACTGAAAGCAAGGGACAGCAACCATATATGCATGAGATACACCATATTGATCTGATATGCATGCCTACCAAATATCATCGAAATAAAATCAAGGGGTAAAAGAGCTATTGAGCTCACAAAAAGGTTAATTTTGAAAAAAATCAGCTGATGACAACAATACATGACAAGTTACCCAGCAAGCAAAGAGTTAAGGAAAATATTTGGAAATGAGCCACGACATGATTTCCAACAAATTGGTATTTTGACAAGTGTAGACTCAGCCGAGCCTGTGCAGCCTCCTTTTAAGCTTAGAAACTCCAAATGATGTTCAATCAGTAGCTTAACACTCATAGAATATTTAAGCGACTAGCAAAGGCTCTGACTAGGCTGCGCATATGCGCAGGCTGGTCTGAGCCTTTGCTGGTCGCACATACCACATTGTTGGAAATCTCATGTCGCGGCTCAAATACATCCTATCTTTGATCTGTTCATTTGACAATGGCTTTAAATGGCTTTGCGCAAGTTAACATAGGTATTTATGCAAGAAAATGTCTTAAAACTAGGCATCAGTATATCTTAACATGTTATTTAGAATGAAAGCACTTTTCTACATTTTTATTGTATAAACAACACATATTTGGCAAAAACAGGTACACACTAAGTGTTTAGAATATAAACATGTAAACCAACAGATAAAACTAGTGTTTATAACATACACACCACTTTACAGTATACAACAATCAGAGTGGATACATTTACTGTCATGCCAACCAAGAGTGACAGTGATGTAATATTTTGTTTACAATTGTTAGTAAAACATTAACTTGTACACTCCACTTGCATGGATCACTTGTGTATTAATCCTATTAATACACAAGTGATCTATTGATAATAAGTCATTGATAACTTTGTAAACAAAAAATGATGTCACTGTCACTCTTGGCTGGCAGGACAGTATAAACCTAGTCCAAATAACTTGCGAAGAATATTCACTCTTTGCATGCTTGATAACATTCCATGCTTTTGTTGTCATCTGCTAATTAACTTTCTTCATAAATTAACTTTTTTTTTAAAAAACTATCAGTGTCAAACAGTTTGGATCCAGATCAGCACCTACATTCTGTTTGTCTTGATCTGGATCCAAACAGTTTGTAAAGATTATCAGCAGACGAAAAAAATGCCACTGGCAGGCAAAGAGTTAACATACTTTAGGCAAAGTTTATTTAAGAAATGAATTTGATTTTTGGATGGTTTGTGGAATCATGAATACTTCCGGTCTCTCGCAAAGTAAGTGAAGGCCGAAGGGCTTCACGTTAACTTTGCAAGAGACCAGAAGTATTCATGATTTCATGAACCTTCCAAAAATTGAATTTATTGCTTACATTTACATTTTATTACAAATAACTAATATATAGAAATTATTTATAATTTAGGAGAAAAAACAATTTTGTAGTTGATATTTAAGCATATTAACGGTTTTGTTGGAGTGCAAAACAGAAAAGTGGAACAGCCAGTGTGAACAAGGATAGCCAATGGAGCAAACAAGAAGCTTTTTTGCATGTGCAACTCAGGTGTGCCAGCTAGCAATCACAACACCAGTGTCACATCTGGCGAGTTAATTTGATGTTCGAAATGAATTGCATGGGCAAGTTAGCTTGGCAGCTGTCAATCAAATTTTGTGTCATTCATGAGGCTATGAACGGTTGCAAAATTTGGAAGATTGATTAAAGGCTTGCTTTGAATATGTAAATATTAAGAGATGAATTGGATTTTTGGAATGTTCATGGAATCATGAATACTTTGGGTCTCTTGAAAAGTAAGTGAAGCCCAAAAGAGCTTCACGTTTCGGGCTTCACATTAACTTTGCATGAGACCTGAAGTATTCAGGATTCCATGAACAGACCAGATATTGAATTTATTGCTTATATTTACATTTTATTATAAAATTCTAAAATACAGAAATTATTTATAATTTAGGAAAAGAAACAATTTATGACCTTATAAAATCATATTAACGGTTATGTTGGAGTGTTAAACGGATAAGTGGAACAGCCAGTGTGAACACAGACAGCCAATGGCACAAACAAGAGTCTTGTTATGCACGTGTGACTCAGTTGTGGCTTACTGTCAATCACAACACCAGTGTCACTTCTGGCGAATGAATTCGATGTTCAAAGCGTATTGCACGTGCAAGTGAGCTTGGAAATTGTCAATCAAATTTATGTATTTCATGAGGCTATGAACGGTTGCAAAAAATCTAAGGATTCATTAAAGGCTTGCTTTGAAAATGTAAATAATATGGGATACACACTCGATTGAGAGAGTGTATGTCTGCATTATTTTTTCTCACTTCCTTTCAAAAGATATACGGCTGTTACTTTAAAGTACCATCTCTCTCCATCATCAATGAGACTTTTCTTTACACAGGTTTAGAAAAAACTTTTTTTTTTGGCATAAAACTGTAAATATTTTCTTACCCATACTTTTTAGCATATGTTTTGGGTGCACAAAAGAACCGTCTCACTGAGACGGTTCTTTTGAGTACCCATGACATATGTTTTGGTTGAGAAATAAGAAAATTATTTTTCTGTTACACACCCTTAACTAAAAGCCTGCTCTAGCTCTTCGCCTATGGGAAATTAAGCATGCTTTTTTTTGTTGTCTGCTAATTTTTTTTCAAAATAACCTTATTTGGAAAATTCTTTCAGGAATACCATCAATGACAAACCGTTTGGATCCAGACCAAACATTTTGTCGGGCCTGATCTGGGTCCAAACTGTTTGCAAAGGATATCAGCAGACGACAATAGTAGGTAAAGAGTTAAGTACTATAGAAGGGCCAGTTAAGCAAAAAAAAATTAGCATAAAAATTTCATTATTTTCTAATTTTCAAACATGCTTTGGGTATTCAAAAGAAACATATTATTGAGCTGGTTCTTTTGAGTGGCCACAACATATGCTTTAGTTGAGAAATCAGAAAAATAATTTTCAATTTGCTGTCTTATCTAGAGGCCCCATAGCAAACGCAATATGTCATTTGATAGGATTAAATGAAAAGATTGTAGCTGGCCCTGAGGTTATAAAACTTGTTTCATGCTCAACTCAACTAAGCATGAAATGTATCATACTCATAAATGTTAAAATGCCTACAATTGCTTGCCCTTTAACATTTACTAGCATGATAAATACAACATCTGAGAGTTTAAAAGCTAGAAAAGTTCTGATTTTGTGAGCATTTTAGTTTCATGAGCAGTTAGAATTTCATGCTCAGGTGAGTTGAGCATGAAAAAAGTTTTAAAGCCCCAGGGGCCAGGTTTGGTTCAGTATACTTTTAAAAACCAAAGCCTTTTTACTCAAACTAACAATAACTAGATTTGAAATATATGGTCCCATGAATTTTAAAATAATGAAAGTGGACTGCATTATATGAACAGATCAGCACATGAATATTGGTACTTATTGCATATGCACAAAAGCCTACTTTTCACATGAAGTCACATCTCAGAATGATATAATGCCATGCAATAAAATCGATAAACCACTAGTGGTTTACGGATTATGTAACGTTATAAATTATGTCCATTTTTAAATAAGGTTGCGTAAAAGTGGCAAAATCTTGACTTTTTCACGCCAAAAATGCTATTTCTAAGTAATTTTGATGTTATCATCATGGTCTTGTGATAAATAGAATCTAACATTTATGCTCCTTGTATTATTGAATTTATTAAACTCGTTGCAAAAAAGAGATAAAATGCTCGGCAAGCCTTGCATTTTATCTCATTTCCCCAATTCATTTAATAAATTCAATAAAACATGAGCACTCATGTACATGTAAGCTCCTCTATGTATTCAGCACGACTCATGTCTAAATTTAGATATGAGTCTTCATCTGCATCCATACTATTTGTATATGAGCAGTTAAGGTTCTGGTGTGAGAGTTGTCCGAGCCTTTGCTACTCACTAATATCATAAGTACTGAAATCTTGTGTGCTCTCTCATTTATAATCAGGACTGGTCAGGTTAAGATAAACAAAATTGTTGAGCGTAAAAATGTAAATATGTTCTTACATATCAGTTTTAACATATGTTTTTGGTGCTCAAAAGAACCGTCTCACTGAGACGGTTCTTTTGAGTACCAACAACATATGTTTTGGTTGAGATATAAGAAAATTGTTTTTCATTGCGCACTCTTATTTAAAGGCCTGCCAAGTGTTAATGGTGTGAATCTGTGCAGTCCAATCAGCATCTTTGTTATCTGCTTTCTGTTATAAATGATGCCTGTAAATGCTATTGTCAGGGATTTTTTTTGCAATTTTGGGAAGGGGCCCTAGGGCCTTTCAGATTGGGAAAACTAGCGCGGTAAACCACTATTTTGGGAAATTTTCTAAACAAACAAGAACAGCCATTTTTGGTCAGTTTAAAAACAAAATTAGCTATTACGCATACTATTATTGCCATTAAATTGAAGGAAAATAGGATGCAATTCTAGTAGATTGTCATCGTGTAGCTTGTGAGTGTGTGTGTGTGTGGTGACTGAATGAAAATTCTAAAAAAAAAAAAATTTTTTTTTTTTTTTTTTTTTTTGAGATTGGGAATTTTTTTTTAAATTGGGAAAAAAGTCACCTAAATCCCATTGGGAAAGGGGCCAAATTTCGGCCCCTGAGGACACCCAAAAAAAATCCTGATTGTGGCAAAATAGATTTTGGCATGGAAAAATTAACTTTAGTTCTTTACATGCTGGGTAATTTTTCATGACTTTTATGTTATTTGCAAACTTTTTTTTTTTCAAAAAACTTTTTCAAAAAATCTCCATGGAACACTATCATAGTGCCAAATGGTTTGGATACAGATCAGGACTGATGTTCTATCAGTCCAGATCTAGGTCCAAGCCATTTGCAAAGGTTAGCAACAGACAACAAACATCCATATTTGGGCATTCACTGGGAATTTCATCTTCCAAAAGGCGAGATAGAATAAGGAAAGCCATTCAGAAATAAATGGGCCAGCACACAAGATTACAGTTTATTACATCAACAAGCAGCTAATGTTCTGACAGAACATTAGCTGCTTGCAGATGCAATAAACTGAGATATCAGAGTTTGAGAAAGGGAAAGCTTTTACAAATATCAAATTTCACAAGAAGCTAATCAACTCTTTTCCTACTGGTGCCGTCTGCTGATAACTCAAAATCAACAAATCAGCAGACGACAAAATAGCATGCAAAATTACTCAATCGGCAAACATTTAAAAACATGAGAAGCAAATACATTATACATTGTACATAGCAAACTACAGGTGAACTGGCTTCAACAACTTTGGGACCATAAAAATATTTTCGATATAGGGTTTTTTTATTACTCAAGACACTATTAAACAACATGAGGAACATTACATACATGTATAAAGCAAACAACAGCTGACCTTTGATGGCTCCAAACACCCTTGTGACCATAAAAAATTGATTGAAAATTTAGGGGTAGTTCGATCCGGAGTGAGTTAATTGTAACACCATATCAGGCAGCATTGGTCTTAAAATTCATATAATAAACGTACATGTATGCTGTGTGTAATCATAATAATTGCCTTAGGCCAGAATCTTTTTATTAAGTTGATTTACGGGAATTTTTTTTCAGATTTAGGGTCGGGGGACGAAAAAAAATAAATAAAAAAGCTCTGAAAATGACCAGTTAACTGGTCATTTTCAGAGCGTTTTTTTTTATATATATTTTCAAAAAAAAATTTTTTTTTTAATATCTCCAGAAAAAGTAAAACTTGTAATAGGTAAACCAACAGTCTGTATTAAATCTTTAAATATTTTATCATTTTCCTAAAAATCTGGATAGAACAATCGCTTTTTACAGTGTCACTCTCAAAAATACATAGACAAAACCTCAAACAAATATTATTTTTTTCAACCAAACAAATAATATTTAGAGTCGGCGGATAAAATAAAAAATTATTTTTAGAAATTAAATTTTTTTTTTTTCTTCTTTCCGGAAAATTACAGTAGGAGGGTTCGTAAATCAACTAATAAAAAAATTCTGGCTTTATTAAGCAAGTCAAATATTACTCACAACATACCCTTTGAAGACAAGACAACCCTGCTAAATCATCAATATATTTATGTCTGGAACTAAGAAAACAAATTTTTGGGGACTAAAGAGGGAGGTAGAATTAACTCATTGCCTACTGAGTGTCGTCTGCTGATAACCTTTGCAAACAGTTTGGACCCAGATCAGGCCCGACAGAACGTCTGGCCTGATCTGGATCCAAACTGTTTGACACTTTGATGGTTTTCCCTAAAGAAGTTTTTTGAAAAATTGATTTTGAAAAAAAAATTAGCAGGTGACAAAAAAGCATGAAAGATTACCCAGCATGCAATGAGTTAACCATAATAAATGTGTTTGTTTGTTTATTTGATTTGATTCTTTACATCCCATCAACAGTCTTTCAGTTAAACAGGAACGGGTCTTCCTGGGTTGAACCAGTACTAAGCTAGGATGTGTCTCGCTCAAGAACCACAACGCAGTGATGCCTGGTGAGGCTCGAACCCACGGCCCTTCGGTCTTGAGTCAAGCACTCTACCACTGAGCCACTGCGCTCCCATATAATAAATATGTCATCAGTGTTGAGCCATTGAAGTTTTAATGTAATCATACTATAATAAATGGGCCTTGACGCGAGAAAGCCTGACTTAGATGCATGCCAACAACAAAGGGGCAGACCAGCCTGTCTGTCCCGGCAGTCTGATCAATGCTTAGTAGGGCTGCCACATTTACACATGTAAACGGTACCGTTTTGTGTTTTTGCAATAAACGTTTACAAAATTGGCCTACCGTTTACACAAACTTTAGCATGTGACCAGCTTCATGGTCTATTAATAGCATTTCATAACGAACATCATGACCTGGATCATCAATCAGGCCAGAATTTTTTTATTAGTTGATTTACGAACCCTCCTACTGTCATTTTCCAGAAAGAAGGAAAAAAATAAAATTTAATTTTTTAAAAAAAAATTTTATTTTATCCGCCGACTCTGAATATTAATTGTTTGTTAAAAAAAAATAATATTTTTTTGAGGTTCTGTCTGTGCATTTTTGAGAGTGACACTGTTAAAAGTGATTGTCCTGTCCAGATTTTTAGGAAAATGATGAAATATTTAAAGATTACCCTACTAGTTTTACTGTTTTTCTGGAGATCTCGATATTAAAGGAAAAAAAAAGCCCTGAGAAAAAAAAAAAAAAAAAAAAGCTCTGAAAATGACCAGTCAACTGGTCATTTTCAGAGCTTTTTTATTTTTTTTAATTTTTTTTTTTCGTCCCCTCGACCCTAGATATGAAAAAAAATTCCCGTAAATCATCTAATAAAAAAAATCTGGCCTCAGTTTGTTTTCTCAGATTTGGCTGTATTTGATAAATTAGAATTACGGCTGACATGCTCAACGGACATTATCTTACAATTGGAAGCATTTTTCAAACTCTTTGAGTATTGCACCTGCGCAGACAGTGGCTCAACGGGCCATATAAATGTCCTGAATAATGTCTCACTCAGTCACTGCTTGGAGCAATTATATTCCTGCATTTTGAACAGTTATGTAAAGGCATGTCTTAATATTTGGTGGAGACTCTTGTGAAGTGCATGGCTTAAAATTGTTTGGTTTTTTGTTTACTTCTTGTCCCCGTGTGTATTGATGTGTACATGATGATTGGCAGTTATGTCATGTGCATGTCAACTCATTAATTACACACTTGCAATTAAAGAAAATGTCGGTAATGTACGAGTATGCGCTTGTTGCAATCACTTTCAAATTACTTGAAATGAGTTCCATCACAACATCCAACCAAACAATTTCGAATATTCGCACAAGGTACATTTTTTCAAAAAGTTTTTTTTAGGAAAAATATTGGCGGTTTTACCGATCTGCATAATGAAAAAATCAAACTGGAAGTTTTGTGCAAACGGAAAAGTTTTGGTTACACGAACTCGTGTAAACGTTTACCAAATTTTGTAAACATGGCAGCCCTAGTGCCTAGTACATGTATCTTGTGTGAGAACAATATCACTGATCAGGCTGATCTGTCTCTTTGTTGGCATTCTCAGGTTTTCAGGTGATGCAGCTCAATTATGTAATGATTGACATGTATCACACAGGGTTGGAGATTATCAAAAATTAACAATTTAACAGAATTAACAAAGCAATATATCACACTGATCATATTAAATCTGAGCTTGACATTGAATCACCATCTTCATAGATCCAAAAACAAAATTTTTGAGGGTAGAATTGTGAATGTTTATTTATCCATCAGTGTGAACATGTTTTGCGTGCTCAAAAGAACCATCTCATTGAGACAGTTCTTTTGTGAACCCACAATATATGTTTTAGTTAAGAAAGAAAATCATTTCTTTATTACCCACTCTTATCTAGAAGCCTGCCGTTTTGCAGTCTAAACATGGTGTTGGGAAATGGAATATAAGAATCTATCATGAGTGTGTGGGTAGGATAGAAAAATCCATCCTGAGGATCACAGTTTGGCATCACGAGGCTAGCCGAGTGATGACAAAGGTGATCCCCAGGAAGGGATTTTTCTATCCTACCCACACATGAATAATGTAATATTTTTCCTGCTAACCACTGTTTTTTTTGAGGATAAAATACCAGATATCTTTATCTGGTGTGCAAGAAAAAGGTTTTTGGTATAAAACAGTTCATTTGTGATTGCCACCTGCCTGATGTGATGTGTAGGATATAACGATGCAAAAGTGGTCTAGATAAGGATTTGGACCGATGGGTATTTCACTTCCTACTATTTAATTTAATGAGTATTTTACTCCATATTTAAAATATCAAACTGCAGAAAATGCAAAGCCTTGTAAAAAGACCCAATATTTGCTTACGGTAAATGTTCTAAAATTACGAACACTAAAAAATAATTATTTTTTCCGCTGTTCGTAATTTTAGAAATTACGTTTCAGAAAAAGTGCTAGTGTTCGTAATTTTAGAATGTGGTCTTTACCTTGAGCAAAAACGGTATGTTTGCATGTAAAAATGTGGTAGAAACGAATTGAAAACACGGCGATATGATTCTACGCTATCTACTCATTTTTCTTTTCAACCGCCGCTAAATTCTTGCGGACTGAGTCAGTAAAATGTCCAGCGCGTGCGGTAATTGCCAAGTCGAGAGCCAGGCACGTGCATGTTATATCACTCAATCTACTTACAAGTCGTGAAAGTCCACTATTTAACCTCGGACTACCGATGAATCGCTCCTTCAGAAAACCAAAACGCTTTCGCATGCTCTACATCTGCGCAAATGCCGTTTATAATGTAATACAGTCACTCAAGGACAGCTCGTCGATCAGATTTTTTTGCAAAGATATACACGAAACTTTGAAATACGCCGACGAGTTCTCAGAGTTAAAAAAAAATGACGAAATTCAAAAAGAACACATCTCTCTCCCTCTCTCTCTCTCTCTCTCTCTCTCTCTCTACTTGTCGATCTGTCGATGCACTTTGATTTTCCCGAAAGGATGTGCATGTACCAGTCTCTCTCTCTTTCTCTCTCCATTTACATTTGCAAAAACGGTTTAGATCCAGATCAGACCCGAATGGAATTCAGGAAAGAATGTTTCGTCAATTAAAAATGTATTCATGTGCGATAGAAAGTACGCAAGTGTCGTACAAAAGCCGATGCGAACGATAAAGGGGGGAATTTCTTAGCAATACTGGACCGTATCCCCTGAAATTCTCAAAACTACAAAGCCAGCATTCAACGTTGGGCCATCATCGGAACGCCAGCGAAGCGCCATTTAAAGGCGTTTCGCTGGCGGGCCGATGATGGCCCGCTTTTAGTGATATTTGGATCCTCTCTCTCTTAAAAATGAAGATAAAAAACGTTGTCAGAGTTCGGATCCAGATCAGATCCGAATGGATTTCAGGAAAGAATGTTTCGTCAATTTAAACATTTGGGCATGCGATAGAAAGCATGCTAAGCATCAATACTGTCGAATATCCGACTTTGTCGTGCAAAAGCCAATGCGCACGAGAAGCATTTCCAAGTATCATTTTCAGCACCGATACCGTATGCACGCGCTTGAGTCTCTCTCTCTCTCTACCACCTGTTTTGAAAGTTTGCAAATAGTTTGGATCCAGAAGATCTCCGACGTCTTGCCAAACCAAATCAGGGGCAAACAGGCATACTAAGAATCAATCATGTAAGCGAACGTCCGACTTTGCGTCCGATGCCTCGAAAGAATATAATAAATTAATGAGCCGTGACATGAGATTTCCAACAATGTGGTATGTGGGACCAGCAAAGCCTCAGATCAGCCTGCGCATATGCAGAGTCTGATCAGAGCCTTTGCTAGTCGCTTGAATATTCTACGAGTGTTAAGCTACTGACTGAACATCGTTTGGAGTTTGTAAGCTTAAAGGGGGGCTGCACAGGCTCGTCTGAGTCTACACTCGTCAAAATGCCACATACATGTCGAACTTTAACGGACATCTGCTTTTCCAAGCTGACCGTTTGTCGTGTTCGTATCTTAATCCGCCAGGAGGCACCAATTTCACATTACCTGTATTAATTTTATCTCTAAGCGGACGACGGAGTAACCATAGCTACGGGCGTTTTATCCACTAGACTGGTGACCACTGGTTTTCACAGTTTATTGAAATTATTTAGACTACATTAGAATAGTATGCCAATTAAGGGTTTCTATTCGTGTGGCATCTTCACCAGCGAAGGTTTCGTCGTATCTACCTTTCGACAAATAAGATAGCGAATCGTAACCCTTGGTATGACAAGATGTTCGTGTGGATGAAATACTGACCAGAATGTGCTTCAGCGGCGTATGCTGAACTTTAAAATGAAACAAACGTCAATTTTATTAATGTAATTTTAAAACATTTAATAATAAATTTGATTAACGTCGTAAGAAAAAAACAACTTTTTCTTGCATGCTATTAACCCTTAGTGCTCCAATCGCAACAACAGTCGTCTGCTTTTCTCGTCTGCTGAAATGTTTAAGAACCTCTTTGGCAAATAGTGTGGACCCAGATCAGACTGCTCCTGTTCTGGGTCCACGCTGTTTGCTTCTATACTTAATTCGTCAGTAATGTTAGGCAATTATTCGCAGCAGACGACTTCAGCAGACGACATTTTCAAATGCATTTTAAGGGTTAACAGACGCGTAGATAAGTTTACACCACGAGTGCAGTCTGATCATCGATCAGGATATTCAATTTAATTAAGTTTTAGATGAACCTTGTGTGCGTGAACAGTGAAGACCCTGATTAAACGCTGAATATTATAGCCTCTTGTTTGTTGGATTTGATTTAAACATTTATTTTTAGATAGAAATCAGAATGTGCATGTCATTCACCATCTTGTATTAATTAACGCTGGTCAACAGCTTACAATCGACTGCATCGGCTGATCTCAGACCCCGCAGGGCGTACATTATGACACGTTTCAGCGACCTGATTTAACATGTACCATACCATGATAAAGGAGCCTTACCACCAATGCTTATGACAGTCTTACATAAGATAAGTATATTTATTTGGATGTCGTCTGCTTATTTCGTATGTACTCAAATGACTGCTCCTTAGGGAGTTGTCTGATCAGGACCCACACTCTATGCAATATGGGCCACCGGACTAACTTATCACGGTTGAGCCCAGACCAGACCCGCACTTAATGGGGCAATCTGATCTTGGTCCATAATATCCTCAATAAAGGACACCAGACTTATTTTTTCATAGAAGCAAACAAAATGAACCCGGATCAGACTGCTCCTTGTTCGCAATATCCGTGTAGATCCAAATCAATCAAACTCATTAAGCTAAAATATGTTAATACATGTACCATACGAGAGCATTAGCCTGCACACGCAGCATTGGCATTATTTTAAAATAATTAGGTTTTTATTTAATTATACTTTTTTTCAAAAAATATATTCAGATACGCCATCTGTTTGGATTCATTTAAAATTCCGTATTTTGTCGCGCCTGATCTGGGTCCATTTGTTTTGGAAAAATAATCACCAGAAGACACTCATGCAATAAAAATCCCCTCACGCAGCCACACTGTATGGGGTCCTCTGTTAATCTTTGTTTATTGGTAATACACAATGTATGCCGTACTTTCATAATTTATAAGAAATAGAAATACAGGTAATTACCGATTTTAGCCGTATGGATTTTCCCTCTCTTATCAGTTATACCAGTCCATTTTTGAACCAAGGGTTGCGTGATGGTATTTATATTTTTTTATTCAGATTTTAATAGAACATTTTATAAGAAACCACGGAGACCCTGATCAGAGGCCACGTTCTGTCGCGTCTGATCTGGGTCTGCAATGTTTGTTTTTTCTATGTCCCTCAACAAGAACAAGTAATGCATACCATCGGTTCCTTTTTAAATAGGCATTTGAAACAATATTTCAAAATCTTTTTCGCCTTTCATTTCAGAAATACCAACACAGTGTCAAAATTTCTCACTCAAACAGTATAAATCAAGTTCAGTTCGACGCTTTTTCGGGCCTGATCTGGATCCAAACTATTTGTACCAAAATTATCGCCACTAGCAAGTGAAGAATCATAACCAATTTAGGTCAATAGAATTTTCCACTCTTGGCATTAGGGCAAGTCCATTTTGTATTAAGTTGTGTGGTATTTTTCATTTTTATTTAAATTTTAATAGAATATTCTTTATGCAAACAGTGCATACCCTGATCAAATGCAACTTTATAGAATAAATAAATCAGGACTTTAGCATTTAAGAGTGCGTACCAAAAAATTAATTTTCTTATTTCTCAACCAGAACATATGTTGTGGGTACTCAAAAGAACCGTCTCACCGAGACTGTTCTTTTGAGCACCCAAAGCCTATGTTAAAACTGATTGGTAAGATAATATTTACAATTTTACGCTAATTTTTATGTTTATTTAAACCTATGTAAATAAATAAATAAATAAATAAATAAATAAATAAATAAATAAATAAATAAATAAATAAATAAATAAATAAATAAATAAATAAATAAATAAATAAATAAGCTTAACTTTCAAAAAGCTAAGTTATAGACACGCGATTACTATAGTGTATGTGTGGTCAATACCTGTTGTTACCTTGGATACAGTTGCTAAAAATAGATTATACCATCGTAATCGGTGGGAAGCTTGTGAAAAAGTAGTAGGGGTTGTACCAGGAAAAATTCAAAAGGCTACATCAAATTTTATTTTAATTGTATGAAAAATATACCAATTTGTTCGCAATTGATCTGAGCATAGTGTCCCGTTTGCACAGAGAAAATATATTGAATACTTTAATAACTATGACAGAATATCTACCAATGAGCAGATCTAAAAAAGCCTGTTTTACTATATAATTTAATCATTCTTAGGGTTCTATCAAAAACCATCAAAAAGGACGAAGAGTTTGCGGAGGGAAATTCATAAAAATTATATCAGAATATTCGTGAGATATTTAGGTAAAACATTTGTTTGCACAGGAATTCTGCTTTTATAATTTCAAAAGGTATAGTATAAAAACTAACACCTTCCATTATAATTCCCTATTACCGCTTCAGCGCATCGCAGATACCTGGATGTCCGTTAAAGTCCCGTATGGTTGGTAATCATATGTCGTGGCTCAATTTATGATATATATTGGCTTCGAGCCGATGTACGATTAACAGATTATCTCAAAGAAAAGGACAAATTCAGACAAGTACCACAACTCTAGTTTTTCATGCATGCAGTGCGCCGTTTCATGCTCGAGTTCATTGAATTTGTCCCTTTTTCATGCAAACGGAGACACAGCTAGGCAATCATGTTTTGTGTACTAAGTCCGCTTTCGTGTGTCAAAGCCATGCACCGCATGCTACCCGAGTCTTAAAACAACAACAACATGTGGTCTGATAGTCAGCTTCTTTGATCTCAAACATGTCCGTGAACCATAACCCTGTCCCTTTGTCTGCGTCTGATACTATTAGCAGAGTCGGGCCCAGGGTAGGACCTGGGAGGCACCCCCCAAAGAGGCTGTGACAAACTAATTTAGCAGACAGTTTGGTCCCAGATCTGGCCCGACAAAATGTTTTATGTTTTGTTCTAGATACAAAGTAGCTGATAAGACTGTGCGGTGCGCAGGCTGATCTTCGCATGTAACAAAGTCGGGGTACATACATCTACAGACGTGTGGTAATTTTGGAAAATAAAGCGAATTCCGAGATGTCGCGATCATCTCAAGGGCTTTTAAATTCACAGCCACTTAGTGGGGCTATATTTCCCAAAATTAAGGCATGCACCTTCATCTACATTCCTTCTATGTGTACGTGGGCAGTTAAGGCGCTGGCGATTTTCCACGGATGCGCAGGCTCGTCTGAGCCTTCGCTGCTCGCATATGCGATAGGTACCATTATCTCATGAACTGGCTTATTTCATGAAATTGAATATGTAAATATTAAATTCATCAAGATGCAGAATCGTGCTACAATCAATTTATTTCTTTGTACATGTATGTACGTTTGTGCGTACATAATACCGGTAATGCACTCGTAGGACCTTCCATGCACAGTTTCATGAGGACAAACGAAACAAACACACCGAGATCGGCTCAACAGTTTGTTAAAATGTTACATTTTGAGGAATTTTATGTTTTTGATGGATAGGAATAGCCATTATTACATGTACTTAGAAAACCGCCAACAAAATTTTTAAGTATTTTAAAGACAACTTAGGCCTACGTAGATGTCTAGAATTTTTATTTGGCTAGAGTCTTCATCCACTTTAAACTTTGTTAGTGAGCGAGACCCTGACGAGATTGTGCAAACACACATGCTCTCCTGAGCCTTCGCTGATCACATCCGTCATAAGTACCAGCAGGGTCTTTACCAGCTCATATGGGGCTCCGCGCAAGATGATTTCATGCTCGGGTCCGAGCAGTGTTCAAGAAAAGAGCACATGCATAGAATGATAGAAGTGCGATCCGTGTCGCACGCGGCTTGGGCATATTGCCGAACTGGGAAATCCTTTAAAATACTTAAAAGGGAGGGGAGGGGAGGGGGTGTCAGCCGGATAACCTGAGAATCACACATATTTCAGCCTGAAGTTAACGGTAATGTACCGTGAATGAAAAAGAGATGGTGACCACGTGTGAGTTCTTGCAGGCATGTCGGTAAATATTAAATATACGGTGGCTTTATTTTCCGCATTAGATGTCTCCGTGAGAAAAAAAAACATGCGACTTGCACGATTTTCTCTGCATTTTGCACGAAACCGAATGACCCCTTATGATGCAAACGTCCACGGCAAACACAATACCCATCTAAGTAGAATGGAACCTTCCAAATACCGCTACCGCTCACGTGATGTACGGTAGAAGTATACCGAACACAGATGGGACAAACAGATAAACGGACATCGATTTTCCGCCGAAAAAACGTGTGTTCGTAATTTTAGAAATTCACTTTTCCGAAAAATGGGCAGTGTTCGATTTTTTAGGATGTTTTAAAAATTATTTCCGGCGATAATTTTAGGTGTTCGTAATTTTAGAGTGTTCGAAATTTTAGAACATTTACCGTAACATATTTTATAGAAAAGTTGCTTATATCAAATACACTTGCCCAAAGTTCTAAGCGGTCACCTTAAAATCACCATGTATTTGTCCTATTAACATGGGCATTTGGTTCTTCATTAATTTCACGTGAAACATCATGGAATGATTTTTGTATGACATCTCTCAATACAATATGTCAAAACGTGAAATTAAAACTAGCTAAAATTGATTAAAAATTTTGTCAAAATTTTGGAATTGCTGAATTGCTAGGTGACCGCTTAGAAGTTTGTGTGAGTGTACATGTTGCGTTTTTAGGAAAACTTCCAAGATTTATACAATTGGTGTATATTAATTAGTTTTTTCTTCCTATGAATAAAAGATTTCACCGCATAAATTGAATATCAGCACTGAAACCTCAGACTGCAAAGGGTATTTTTACCCTTCAATTTAATTCTCAATGCTGAATTCCAAGAAATCAATGCTGAAATACCCTTTACCCCCTCTTATCTGGAGCCCTGAATGCAAAGTAATTTATGGTATATGTTCTGAAATTTCAAACACTAGTTGCATGAAAACAGTGCAGACCCAGACCAGAGCTTCTGAAGAAGCAGTCTGACCTGGGTCTACCCAGTTTGCTATCCTGACAGTATTTTTGGCCTTGCCTGCCAAACAATCTTAGACAATAGACATAACAGTCCAAACCCAGATCTGAAGCAGTATGATCAGAGTCTTCCCCGTTTGCTATTCTGACAGCATTTTTGTGAATTTTAGCCCAGAAAACCAAGACAAGTGCAACCCAGATCAGACAGCTTCATAAAAAGCAGTCTGATCAGGTTCTTCACTGTTTGCTATTTGACAGCATTTTTGTGAATTCCAGCCCTGAAAACCAACATTTTATTTGAGAGCTAGTTGCCTGCCAAACAATCTTTGACAATAGATAAACAGTGCAAATACAAATCTTAAGAATTGTATGACCAGGGCCTTCCCTGATTACTATTCTGACAGCATTTTTGTGAATTTCAGCCCTGAAAACCGAGAAAAGTGCAAACCCAGATCAGACTGCTTCTTAAAAAGCAGTCTGATCAGGTTCTTCACTGTTTGCTATTTGACAGCATTTTTGCAAATTTCAGCTCTGAAAACCAACATATTATTGAAGAACTAGTTTTCTGTGAAACAAGCCTAGAAAAACAGTGCAGACCCAGATCAGACTGCTTCTGAAAAAGCAGTCTGATCAGGATATTCACTGTTTGCTATTCTGACAGAATTTTTGTGAATTCCAGCCCTGAAAACTAGTATTTTATTTGAGAACAGAAAGAGAAAGGTGTTTGAAATTTTAGAAAATTTACCATAGCTTATGACATAATGATTGTGTTCTATATTGTACAGAGTTATATACCTTTTATAGACTGTTGGAGGTGATAACGCTAATCTGCGAGTGTAGACTTTGGAATAACCATTCACACATCTAAAACTAGAGCAAGTGTCTGGGTAGAGGGCTCGAATATCCCCTGTCAGTGTCATTTGTCATCTGAAACAAAAATACAAGGCAACATCAATGGACAGAAAGTATAGGAGCAACAGTCTAATCTCTCAAATTCAAAATCCTAGGTACTAGAGATTTTATTTCAAAGTATCCAAAATTTGAGTTATAGGGAGGTAGACATAAGAATGTTACCCCCCCCCCCCCAAAAATGATTATTATCAGGAGTTTTTTTTCCTATCAAACTTGTTTTGTGTGCGTAAAAGAAAGGTCTCAGGGAGACATTTCTTTTAGGCACACAAAACATTATGTTTTTATAGATAGTATTTAAAATACATTGTTCATGAATGAATCGGTTGTCAGAAATTGATTTCAAATTAGCAAGTATTTCTAAAAAACAGAGTTCGAATTTTCAAGGTTTTACTGTATTGTGTTTCTGTGGTCAGCTTTTTTTTATTTTAAAATCCTTGAATGAGTGTGGTTTTAGTGCATGATGTAGAGACTGTATTTTGCTATGTTTTCCTGCTTATATCTTGAAATCTCAACTCAAGGATACATGCAGTTCACAACTGTCTATAGAATTTTATCTGAATCCTTTTTGTATAAAATTAGTAACTTAGGGGATAACTGTATTCAAAATTTTCATTTGGGGAGGTATATCGTCGGATATACGGTCGGAAATTTATTTTTACGGCGACACGTAAGCGGAGCCGTAAAACGTGATTTCCTAACATATATCCGACAATATACCTCCCCAAATGAAAATTTTGAATATGGTTATCCACATTCTAATGCACTATTAAAATTTCCCTTTCAAAAAGACAGCGAAAATGTACTTTATTGTGCCTTTTTGTCCAGCGGCTGCCAGCTGCATAAAACCGCTTGCCAGCTGCATATATTCACTTGCCAACCAATGAAAAGCGACGATATGTAATGATGTCGGGTTTCCTACAATATATCGCAGGATATACTGTTGCAAATTTATGACGTTATCCAATCAGACATCGCGTTGCATTTGCAAGTGCATTAGAATATTTATTTAAGTGCTTGTAATTTGCCGTTATGTGTATATAGAGAATCTTAAATGAGTGGTCATGTTTTAATTATAGAATTCTATAAATGAGTTGGGGAAAAGTGATAAAATGTGAGACTTGTCAAGCATTTTATCATTTTTTCGCAACAAGATAATACAGGTGCACGAATGTTACATTCTATTTATCACATGACATTAAAATTATCTAATAATCACATTTTTGGTGTGAAAACGTCAAGATTGAGTCATATTTACGCGACGACATAATGGACATCTTTACGAAATGTTACAAAATTTGTAAACCTCTAGTGGTTTATCGATTTTATAGCATGGCGTTATATCACTTTTAGACGTGCATCATGTGATAAAAAGAAATAAAGTTTAAACAAAATCTCGACTGAAATATGAGTGATGCACAGAAAACTGCAAACTGTATGCTGCAGTTTTCTGAGCATAACTCATATTTCAGTCATAATTTTCACCATGTCGTCACATGCCTTTAGTTAAGAGTGTGTAATCAAAATTTAATTTTCTTATTTCTCAACCAAAATGTATGTTGTGGGTACTCAAAAGAACCGTCTCAATGAGACGGTTCTTTTGAGCACCCAAAACTTATGTTAAAACTAATGGGTAAGAAATTTTTTATAATTTTACACTGAAAAATTTTGTTTATCTAAACCTGTGTTGTCACATGTAGCTGTTTATAAAGGCCAAATACAGTCTTCATCAAAGTAGAGAAAGCTTATTTGTTTGTTACCTCCCAGTCAACAGTATTTTTCTTAATCATCAGGATGTTTCCAGGATTAAACCAGACCCTGAGGTTATAAAATGTTTATGATTCTCAACCTGACTACGCATAAAATTTATCATAAATGCCAACAATTGCTGGAACTTTAACATTTATTAACATGACAAGCACAACATCTGAGTGTTTGGGAGGGTGAAAAGTCTTTATTTTTCAGCAATTTATTTCTTATTAACAGTTTAAATTCCATGCTCAGTTAAGCTGAGAGCATGAATGAAGTTTTACATCCTTGGAGCCACTACTATTTAGCAATGGATATAGTGTCTGGCTCAAGGACATAACACAGTTAAGCTCTGGTGAGGCTCGATGTAGATAAAGTCTCTGACCATTTCTGGTTTGATTCTAAACGTCCCAGTCAAAAAAAAATTGTCATGTAGAGACCGGTCGTCCTGGGTTGAACAAGTACTAAGCATCAAATGAAGTGTCTTGCTCAAGAACAGTAACTTCACCAGCAGAGGCTCGATCGAACCAGCAACCCTTTGATCTCCAGTCTAACGCTCTACCAACGGAGCCACTGCACTGTAAGCCAACAGTCCCACAAGATAGATATTCTGCATGCATGAGTTTGTGAATGGAGAATGCTTTGCCTACAAGTGTCGTCTGCTGATAATCTTTGCAAACAGTTCGGACCCAGATCAGGCCCGACAAAATGTCGGGCCTGATCTAGATCCAAACTGTTTGACACTTTGATAGTACTCCCGAAAAATCTTTTGGAAAAAATGATTTAAATGAGGAAGAATCCATATTGATGTGCTTTTGTTTTGTATGATTTGAATCTTTACATCCCAGTCGACAATTTTTCAGTTATGTCGGGACAGGTCTTCCTTGGTTGAACCCGTATTCAGCAAGGATAAATGTTTCTTACTCAAGAACACAATGCAGTATTGCCGGCGAGAATCGAACCGGCAACCCCTCTGTCTCAAGTCAAGCCCTCTACCACTGAGCCACTGGGGATCAAAGGTCATACTGAATCATCCCAATCTATATTATCCATACATAATAAAGCTTCAATATATATCACTAGCAGAACTTCTGAACAGTGAAATATAGGTTTCACAGACCTTCACTTCAGTATATATCATCAAGGTTGGGATAATAGCAATGGATGACGGTATATATAATACCAATCAAGCATATGCTTAAAGATGAAAGGCGAAGAAAATTACCTTTAAATCTTGCTCGGTTTTATCTGTGTATCAGCTCATAACCACAGGGACTGATCATGTGACAATATCTTCTCATCCAGCTCGATCTTCAGCTCACAACCACAGGGACAGATCATATTACAATATCGTCTCGTCCAGCTCGATCTCTCTGTCTAGCTCTTCTTCATCTGCAAAACAAAAAAGTACACATTTATCTCTTTGCTTTTGTTTATTTGTTACATAGGAAAAACTGTGGCCATGTTTTTTTAAATGGATCAAAATAATTTCTACAAACATGGGATTATTTGCGAAAATTTGTATTCAAACCCAGCCATTTTTTAAAAGTGTTTGCTATGGCAACTAGAATGAAACTATTTGAATAATTCTGAAAGGAGGCCATCCAAAGATCCTTCCTTTGAAGTTTGATGACATTCCGCCCAGTGGCTAGGAAGATGTTTGAAAAAAAATTGTTAACTGACGACGGACGAGTGACGATGGATGATGGTAATCCTTTGATGACAATATTTTGCAATATAACAATTATTATCCAGATCAATAAGCAATTTCTAGTACTCACCAATATTCTTCTTTGACAATTTCTCACATGATCAGCCTGACCACATGATCCCACCAACATTCTGTGATACTACATCAGTAGGGCTGAAATAAGTACCAAAATCTCATGTACATGCTCAATTGAGCCGTGACATGTGATTTCCAACAATGTGGCATTTTGACAAGGGTAGACTCAGACAGGTCTGTTTTAAGCTTAGAAACTCCAAACGCTGTTCGGTCAGTAGCTTAACAGTCATATAATATTTAAGTGACTAGCAAAGGCTCTGATCAGTCTGCGCTTATGCGCAGGCTGGTCTGAGCCATTGCTGGTCACACATACCACATTGTTGGAAATCTCATGTACAAGCTCAATTAAGTTTTCTGGAGATGGGTAGTATGTATATAGGATTAGATAAGCCAAAAAAAATTAGCTTAAAATTGTAAATATTTTCATACCAATTAGTTTTAACATGTTTTGGATGCTCAAAAGAATCGTCTCATTGGGACGGTTCTTTTGAGTACCCACAATGTATGTTTTGTTTTGTTTTGTTAAAGGCCTGTATCATCATGTTCATAAACTCCAAGAGCTGTGAGTTAGGCAGTTAGAACCAGCTGTCCATACAATTACAATAATATTACCAATTTACCATGGGGGCAATATGTCTATTACACGATACAAGTTTCAGAATAATGAATACTTGAGTTTTACCTACCAAATTTCTAGAATAAGGATTATTTATTGCAAGGGCATAATATTGTTACAGTACTACACACTGTGAAGATAAACTTCCAAGCCGTTGATGTAAACAAATACAGATACATACAGACTCACATTGGATTATTGATTTTTTGAGGTTATAGGTCATGTTTACACTGTACAATGTAAAGTACTGGTTACACAGTTTATAATTACTTGCTAGCCTAAATTAAACAACAGTTGTATACATAATACATGTATTGTAAATTTGTTTATATGGTTGCATTGGCAAACTTGGAAGCCACATGCCAATGACACACATGATCAGGGTCTTGACTGTTTGTTGAGATTTAACAATATCCATGTGTAACTCCTCAAAAAATATGACAGGCTATCCATAGGCTATTTTTAGATCATGAAATCATTTTCTATTTTTAAATTCAAGAAAAAATTCGGTACTTTTAAAGATATTATGGAAAATGGAGCATTTGCTCCAAAAGAGCAAATGCTCCATTTTCCATAATATTTACAAATACATGATGTTTCAAAGGTGTCAAAAGGCTTTATTATGGAGTAAAGGGTTCTAAGCTGTTATAAAGGTGTAATTTTGCTGAAAATGATCAAGATGCAAAATCTGTGCAATTTTGCACGGGTTTCACATTTTGTACACTTCTAAAAATTCTAAGAGCAAAATACAACTATCACATGCATAAATTAAAGAAGTTTATTTTTAAAACATGTTGACAGCCCATTCTTGTATTTTGTTTGTGTTGATGCTTTAAGTCCCAGTCAACAATTTTTCAGTCATGTTTGGACTTTTCCTCGGCTGAACCATTGACTATTAAAGCAGAGGATAAAGTGTCTTGCTCAAGATTTGTTTGTTTGTTTGTTTTGTTGCTTTACGTCCCAAGTCAACAGCTATGGTCATTGCAGGACGGTCAGTTCACCTAACCACACTTTTACCTGGGCAGGCTTGAACAAGCGGTTAACCAGTAATTCGTGCACATACTTTCGCTTGTAACTGACAACAACCCTTCTTGAATGAATCAGCGGAAGGGAGGAGAATGACCGTAGAAATCATTTCATGATCAATCTCCATGAAAGTATGGGACCGGGCCGAGATCGAACTCGCGACCCCTGGATCTGCAGTCAGACACGCATCTGTTGCCAGACACGTTACCGACTGCGCTACGCGGCCCGGCTTCTTGCTCAAGAACACAATACAGTGTGTCTTGAGAAACCCGAACGATTGACCCCTCCATCTCCAGTCCAGCACTCTCAGGGCTCGAAAAATCCACTCGACCGCTCATATTTACGAGTGCCTCAGGCTGCAGGGCAAGTGAAACTTTGGCTGATTTCCAATGTAAATTAACATTTTTCCATATATGCCAATAATTTTTTGTGATGCAGGGCAAGTGCCTATTTTAAGATATTTCAAGGCCTGACTCTACCATTTAGCCACTGCTCTCCTCAATTCATTCTTAAAAGTATTTTGTATGTTTGTGTTTAACTTTTTTTCTTCATGAATATTTATGCTATATATAAAGCTCCACCCACTATGAATAATTATATAAATAAACTTTCATGTTTGTACATAGAACAAAGAAATTACTTGTCAGGTCCACTAGTGTAGGATTATATCTAATCATACTTCCATAAGCAAACAAAGTAGACTCTGATCAGGCAGCTCTTACAAGAGCTATCTGATCTGGGTCTGCTTTGTTTCCAATAGGGTTAAAAGACATCTCTATGCGGTAAAGGGTTAAAGTCCCACCAGCAGCAAAGGTCATATGGGGATCTTGAAGGTAGTGGTTAAGTGTATCTGGATTCCCAAGAAAGGTAAATCTACCCATAGATCGGATACAAGCCACAGGTTAAGATAAAGAAAAATTTTCAATGTACAATTGTAAATATTATCTTACCCATAATTTTATCATTTGTTCTGGGTGCTCAAAAGAACTGTCTCAATGACACAGTTCTTTTGAGTACCCACAACATATGTTCTGGTTGAGAAATAAGAAAATTATTTTTCTGTAACGCACTCTTAACTGAAGACCTGCCAGCTATCCTTAACCCTGAACCGTCTATTTTAATACCTTGTCCTGCTGAACCCAGATATAGCCTCATGAGAAAACAGTGTAGATCCAGATCAGATGGCTTCTGACAAAGCCATCTGATCTGGATCTGCGCTGTTTTCCAAACAGCCTTAGAATTGATCCTATTAATTGAAATCACTCAATTGAACTAGTGAAAGTGCTGTGCTACCGTTATTTTTCAGCAGGACAAGGGTTACCATTATATAAAGTAAGCAAATGCTGTTACTCACCGATTTTCTTCTTTGACATTTCTTACACAACCAGTCTGTTCACATCTGAGCTGGAAACACACCGGGATACCCCATAATTGGGACTGGAATTGAAAAACAAAACAACAGTTATGTATTGTAAATCTGTATATGGGTGCACTGACAAACATTGTAGTTGCACATTTCATGTGGCATCCTGATCAAAATATGAAATGTTTGATAGGATAAAAATTACACGCCATAAGCTGTGGACTGAAATCTGTGAGATAAACTAGAATTTTAAGGGAGATTTTCACAAAGCTCCCCCAAAATAACCAAAAAGCTTTTATTTTAATGTAAGAAGCTTGTGATAAACACTTAAAGTGTGATTTATGGTTATTTATTTTTTTAAATGTGTTTTTGATGGTCTGAAAATTCTGTGAGATTTAAAAATCTTTTGGGAATCCGCTTTCAGAAGGGCAAAATTCTGTGAGACTTTATCTCACATTGTGAGGTATGGCATGTATGTAAAACAAATCTGAAGGTACCAAAATATCCAAGCATTTGGAATTTCAACAATGTGACTCCATATTCTTTATGATGGCATTGATGGCTTTCTAAAATGTGTTGTACAGTCAACCCTCTTTATAACGACACTTTTTGTTCCAAGCTATCTTTGACGTTAAAGTGAATTTGCTGTTATAAAGAAATTCTGACCATAACCAGATTTCCACATAATAATCATTTGGTAAAAGAAAATATTGTACAAATGAATTAAAATGCTATTATTCCAAAATGGATACATCAGTTCAATTTCATATTGCATCAAAATGCACAAAGCTTCCCACTTATCAAGTGAGACAGAAACCTGGTCATGCAAAAAGACCATGTTCTGATCACAAAATTGTCTGTCACATGGTAACAATTCTGTAATAATGAATATATTTTCAATAGAAATTGTATATCTGATCCCAGAAGTTACTATCGGTTTCGTTGAGTGAATATTCTGTTACAAAGAGGGAATTTTAAGAGAAATAGATCCGTTCCCAGCAATTTTATGTCGGATATTGAATATTCTGTTATAACGAATGACGTTATAAATAAAGAGTTTTGACTGTATTAACCTTTTTCATTCTGGATGCACATATTGTCATAACCTGGTTCCATCATCAGCCCACCAGAGAAACACCATTTCAGTGCCTGAAACCTGTGCAACTCTCACCGAGATGGAGTTCTCTAAGTTTATATACGTTTCCTCTTAAGAAAACTGTGTAGATCCAGATCAGCCGGCTTCTGATGAACCTATCTACTGTTTTTCGTGCAGCCTCAGAAACCAGTGAGTTCATTGAAATCATGAAACTGAACTGGCTGGAAAACAGACCTGAATGTGCCTTACTTAGGCAAAATAAAAATATACCTGTGTTTAGGGTAACCCGACCCCACCTAAATTTACCGGTGAAACCTAGTTTTATAAGATTTTCTGGGAAAAAATTTTTTTTATGCATTTTGAAAGGCATTTCGCCTTTCAAAATGCATAAAATTATATTTTTTCTCGAAAAAAAATAATTAGAAAAAAATATGTGTGCCTACCCTACCTAAAATTTTTCAGACCTGTAACCCTAAATTCCCATTTTTTTTATTTGGCCCTACTCATCAAGCAGGTCAATGGTTAAAATTTATAAATATATTCAGTTATCCCATGTAATTAGCCCGGCATTCTTTTTGTGGGACATAGGCAAACAGTGCAGGCCCAAATCAGACGACACAGAAAGGGGCATCTGATCAGGGTCTCCACTATTGCTAATATACTGAATAGTCTATTGAAATTTAAATCAAAATGCAGAATACCACCTAACAACCCTTTAAAAGGAAATGGACTGGTCCGAATGATAATAGTTAGAAATTCCATTCATCATAAATCGTTAAACTGAATCTGCTGCTCTCAAAATTTCTAGTTTCACTCCAGAGGATAAGTTCTTCAGATTATTCTGATCTCATACAATTTGATTTGTTGACAATTAACCAATTTAAGCTGTATGGAATTTCCCACTCTTATCAATTGTACCAGTTCATTTCCAGGTTGTAAGGGTTGTTAAAATGGTGCTGTCATTTTTATACAAATTTTAATAGAACATGCTAACACTGATGGCCTAAAAGGCTATATAGCCAATGGTTAAATTCAATAATTTATTCTTTGATAAAAAATTATCTGATTGGCTAAAATGATGACGAAAGAAAAATAATCCTAGCCCAAAATAAACAGAGTTTAGGCAAGGATTTTTTTTCTTTCCCCACCATTTTCGCCAATCAGATATTTTTTGTGCCATTTTCTGGAACTTAGAGCCAGATTTTAGGCCATTTTTTGCCAAAAAAGAGCCAAATGTTAGGCCATTTTTCGCAAAAAAAGTCTTCAGAATGAAAAGGGTTAACCAACAACAGCTAAAATTTTAAGATTTAGATATATGGGTAATATTGGCATTTGTGTTTATCATTGTATTTTGCACATGATGATGTCAGCAGTAAATATTCGACAGGTTGATAATGATCGGACTTCTATGCATTTTTATGGGTTTCAATCTTGGTGGCACTTATTGGAAGACAATCAACATTTCCATATATGGAAAACCATCATTCAGTATAAAACACCCGAACCTGAGAAAGGTATTTTTCAGCATCAACCCTTAATGCGCCAATCGCAACAAAAGTCGTCTGCTTTTCTCGTCTGCTGGAATGTTTAAGAAGCCTCTATGGCAAACAGTGTGGACCCAGATCAGACTGCTCCTATAGGAGCAGTCTGTTCTGGGTCCACACCATTTGCTTCTATACTTAATTTGTCAGTTATGTTAGGCAATTATTTGCAGCAGACGACTTCAGCAGACAACATTTCAGATGCATTTTTTTCTTGGCGCCTTAAGGGTTAACTTGGAATAGAAGCAATGAATAATATACAGTGAAAACTCTTTGTAGCGACATTCTTTATAACAGCAAAATTCTTTACAATGTCAATTGTATTTGCCCAAATGCACACTGGTAAATGTATACGTCGATTTGCCGGTATTTACGCGTATTGCTGGTACTTCATAGACCGGAAGTGGTAGATATTGGTGTTAATACTATATATAAAAAACATGCCATATGCCTAAAGGACTATAGAATTAGATCATTTTTAAGTATTCATTATGTGCATATCGATTTATGGATGCATTTAGGAATAGATTCGAGTACTGATCATCCAGATCGGTACTCGAATCTATTCCGAAATGCTTACATAAATCGCCATGTGCATGCCTAATACTTAAAATTGATCTAACTCCATAGTCCTTTAGGCATATGGCATGTCTTTCTATTTAGTATTAACACCAATATCTACCACTTCCGGTTTATGAAGTACCGGCAATATACGTAAATACCAGCAAATAGACGTATACATTTACCAGTGTGAAATGTACCAGTTTAGCTTAAATTTGAATCTGTTACAAAAGAAATTCAGTTTAACATCAAAATAATTGGGGACAAACAGTGTCGTTGTACAGAATGTTGACTGTATATGATTGAAAAAAAGAAGATATTTTTAAAAGTATGCATTTCAGCCCCAAAAAGATTTACAGGGAATTCCAATGCTCTGATGTGACGTATCCATTTTAAAGTCTGACCTCCAGCCAGTGATATATAAAGCAACAAATCACTGCCAGCGCATATCTGTTCCTTAATTTTGTAAGCAAACAGTGGAGACCATGATCAGATGCCTGATCTGGGTCCGCACTGCTTGCCTATGGCCCACAAAAAAGTACGCTAGACTTATATGAATTAATTAACTCTAATTTTGCATTGAAAACAATAATGGGATGTTGGTACATGTATTTTTCTCATAAATGCTGCTCTCTCAGGCTGACATAACCAGAGGGCTAGCATTAGAACTTATTGCTTGCGAAGATCAGCTGTTGTTTTTCTTTTTTGAGAAGGGGCTCTAGGGCCTTTCAGATTGGGAAAATTAGCGTAGTATACCCCTAAATAGGGAATTTGTTATAGAGCACAATTATGTCATTTTTGGCAAATAAAAAAACAAATTAGCTATTACACATACTTTTGCCATCAAAAAATTGAAGGAGAAATAAGATCAAAAGGTAATTGATTGTAGCTTGTGTGTGTGGTGACTGAATGAAAATCCCAATCTTCAAAAAAAAGTGCCTTTTTTTGAAGATTGTTTTTTTTCAAAATTGGGAAAAATGTCAATTAAATTTCATTGGGAATGGGGCCGCATTTCGGCCCCTGAGAACAAAAAAAAATACCTGAATATGTCTAAATTTTGGTCATGCTGAGCCTTCATCTACATTCATACTTTCTTTGTGTGAACAGCAAAGAACCTGGAGTCTTACATATATGCCTTTGATGCTCGATGATGCAATAACTATCACTATCTCACGTTGACTGTCCCCATTCTTAATTTGCTGATACTCTGCATTAAGTTAACAACCTTATCTGACTAGAAACCAGCACGAAAAATAGAGAATATGAAAAAGCGCCATAACTAGGGTAAAATAGAGAATATGAAAAAGCGCCATAACTAGGGTAAAGTTAGTCGAGTTTTCTCTGACGTTTTAGTGGCTTTTCTTCATTTTGATGTTTGCCACTAAGTGGCAAATATCAAAGTATGGAAAAGCCACTTAAACATCAGCGAAGGCTTGGATTAGGGTAAAGTGTTTGTTTGTTTGTTTTGATTTTATACATCCCATCAACAATCTTTCAGTTAAACAGGGACAGGTCTTCCTGGGTTGAACCAGTACTAAGCTAGGATAAATGTGTCTTGCTCAAGGACCACAATGCAGTGACGCCGGTGAGGTTCGAGCCTGCGGCCCCTCGGTCTCAAGTTAAGCACTCTACCACTGAGCCACTGCGCTCCCTTAGGGTAAAGTGTGAATTTCTAAAGCTGGACCATTATTGTATCCTTGTTCTGTGTGTATAAGTTTATTAATAACTCTTTTCTTGCTAGCACTAGCAGGGACTTTTGTCATCTGCTGATAACCTTTTGCAAACAGCTCAGATCCAGATCAGGACCTACATTCTGTTGTTTTTTAGGCTCAAATTTTCTAAATTTTAGCTCTTTCCTTGTTAGCGGTGACGTATTGTCATCTGCTGTCAGCCTTTTCAAGTAGTTTGGACCCAGATCAGGACTTAAAAAATGTCTGTCCTGATCTAAATCCAAACCGTTTGACACTCTGATAGTGTTCCTGAAAGAATTTTTGGGAAAAGGTTAATTTTGAAAAGTCAGCAGATGACAGCAAAAGCATGAAAATTACCCAGTATGCAAAGACTTAATGTGAATATAACTCACCAGAGATTTTGTTCCTTTCAACTACTCATAGACTTCTTCCCTTGGCCTTTTCATTCACAATGGTCAATCTTACCAGCAACGGCATCCTAGGGTTTGTATCTGAAATAGCCAAATAGGAATGTAAACTTCATCAATAATCTAATGAGCCACACGATGAGGAAATGGCAGGAACATGCAAAAAACAAAAGTGCAGATCAGCACATGCACAGCCCAGTCTGATCAGCATTTTTGCTTGTTTGTGATGATGCTTAATAAGGTCCCAGTCATTATTTTTTCAAGTTTGCAAGCAGTTTGATAAAGTGTCTTGTTCAAGGGCACAATGCAGTGTGACAGTGACTGTCACTCTGACGATCCCCTTTATCCAGCCAGGCAAATACCGGGGATCCAGGTCAATCTGACAAGAAAAGCTATGACAACATTTTTTTTGTTAGTCCTCAGCTTATTTTACAGAAGTCAAATGGTTAATTTCAAAGAAAACTATCGTTTTTCGTTCTAGAGGGGGTCCAACATTTTCCAGGTGGGGTCCAACTTTTTCCAGGGGGGGGGGATCCTATTGCTTATTCCCTATAGAAACCCATATAACTTGCGATTTTCCAGGGGGGTCCGGACCCCCTGCCCCCCCCCCCCCCTCTGGATCCGCACTTGAAATCAACAAAATAGTCATATCTGTAGTCAGTTCGCAGGATTCGATTAAGGAGGGGCAACTCAGCGAACTAGACATAAAGTATATATGCAATTGCAGTAACCGCACGTTTTTTTTTTGTGTGTGGATCAACGGCCACCAAATATGAATCTGATTAATCTTCTGTGTCTGCACGAAGAAACCATCAACCGAATAAGCCTTTACATACAAACCTCAGATGTACATTGTGCAAACAATGAAGACTCTGGCGAGACTGCAGCTAAGTGCAGGCTCGTCTGAGCCTTTAGAAGCTGCTCGTATATGCGATAGGCCTAAGTAGCAGCGTGAGTATGCTGCTTCGGGCGACAGTCTTAGCCGACTATTAAACAGGTTCAAATCATGTCGACCTATTTGTAGAAGGCATGTATGATTAATCCTTGGCTAAAGTCGCCTGCTGATTAACAGATTAACCCTTTGCAAACCGTTTGGACCCAGATCAGGACCGAGAACGTCGGTAATGATCTGGTTCTAAACCGTTTTACACTTTGATTGTGTTCCTGAAAGATACTTGTTGAAAGTTAATTTTGAAAAGTCAGCAGACGACAACAAAAGCATGAAATATAACCCAGCAAGCAAACAGACATTAGGATTAGTTTGTTATCCGCGCCGCACTTCTCTGCAGCCGCAAATATCTCCAGTGACAAAACTGCTCCATGCTTCTGTCTGGTCATTTTCTGTCACAACTTGTGAACAATAGTACCTAAATGTATGATCATCAGATAAAATTATATTAATAAAAGACTTACGTTTCCCCCAAAATCATCACATATTCCATATCGCAAAAATGGCTGCCAAGATTCGCGCACAACTTTAAAAACATCTCACAAAATGCATGTGTGGCGGGTAAAATGAGCAATAGATCAATAGCCAATCAGACCTCGAATGCCCGACCAGCTGACCAAAGATTTGCCCAAGCAGAAATGAGCAAATGCTTTCAACAGTGGGACCAAAACTCACGTCCCATGAAAACAGACCATCGACATATATTAGCTTGGCATTTTCCAGCCAGCATCCCATCTCGAGCCACAATCGGCCTGCCAGCGAAACGCCATTGGATGGCGTTTTGCTGGCGGGCCGATTAGTGGTCCGATTTTACGTGTTTACTGGGTTCATTATATGACATCGAAGCCAATATATTGTCGCCAAATACGTTGTGAAACCTATATTTACGACCTGGTAAGGTTTGAACCCCAGAGGGGTGGGTTTACTCCGATATTTCCATAATCATGTATACTTAGGCTCGAACCATTTTTGAGGGCTCAAAATTTTGAATTTCATTTGTTATCGTGAGGGGGGCCGGGGGGTGGGGTGGGAGGTGGGGGGGGGGGGAGGGTCAGAAAATGTTGTTTTTTTGTTGTTGTTTTTTATTGAGGGGGGGGGGGGTTATAAATATTTTGTTTATATTTGGGGGGGGGGGGGGCGGGGGTATGACAAAATTGGACTAGTTTCTGGGGTCATTTCTATGCAAGTTTGGGTCCTTTCTTATGTTCAATGTACAGAATACAGAATGGGGATAGTTTGGGGGTTGCTAAAATTCAATTTTATTTATCTATTTATTTCTAAATTGAAAATGCGGCAAGTTTGATATGTTAATTCTTAAACCATGCACTGATGTGAGTACGGACACCCACCACCCCTGAAGAACTACAAAGTTATAGGTTTCCTTAGAATACTGGTCCGAACCCACTTGAAAATCACAAGGCTACCCAATCAACATCGATGCTCAAGTATTGAAGGAGGCAAATGATGATGATGATGATGATGATGATGATGATGATGATGATGATGATGATGATGATGATGATGATGATGATAATGATGATGATGATGATGGGCCATCATCGGCCCGCCAACGAAACGCTTCGCTGGCAGGCTGGTGGTGGTCCTCTTTTAGTTAAATGTACAATGTATACTGCGTTTTCATAGGAATGCCTGAGAAGCACCTGGACCTCCTCTTCCTCTCTCCTCTGTGATATTAAAATGAGCCGTGGCATGTGATTTCCAACAATGTGGCATTTTGACACGTGTAGACCCAGATGAGCCTGTGCATCCTCCTATAAAGCTAAGAGACTCCAAATGATGTTCGGTTAGTAGCTTTACACTCTAAGAACATTTAAGCGAATAGCAAAGGCTCTGATCAGACTGTGTGTATGCGCATGCTGGTCTGAGCCTTTGCTGGTCGCACATACCACATTGTTAGAAATCTCGTGTCATGGCTCAATAATGACTAAAAAGATAAACACACAAAAACGTTGCCAGAGCTGACCCCCTAACCAAATTTTCTAGAGCACATGTTTAAACAAACAAACAAAAAAAAAAAAAAAAAAAAAAAACGTCGTTTTTAAAAGGGGTTTATGATGTGACCTCGCCTGTCTGCCTGGGTCGCCCTTATGTACCCCGTTCGCGGCAAAACGAATTAAATTGTTCCCGAGACTGTTCTAAGGTGGTAGCCCATAAGTAAACATTCATGTATGCTCATTCATTGGTAACTAACTGTCAATTTCCCAACGGACAGAATGATCCCTATAAAAGCATGTGGCTGGACCGGGATTCGAAGCCCGATTCGAAGGCACTATCTTGCAAAAAGCAAGTGAGTATGATCAGAAAATACCACGATTAGACACTGAAGACCAACTCACGACACCGTGAGGAAGAGCCACAGAACAATTATATTAGCAAGACATCTGCAAGACAATAAAAGCAAAGCAACCAGATTTCTCTTCCTCTTCAATATGATTACAAAACTAGAATGGACACAAAGACAAAGACAAACACATAACCCACACAAACAATGGGAAATACATTATTAAAACAATAGATCAGCAACAACAGAACCGCCGCCCTAGAACGGACAGCAGCCTAAGCCACCTAAGCGACCGGGGGCTTAAAGACAGTTTACTGGTACCAAACTAAATCTTCGCGCCAGATTCTGATGTTGTTGAAGCACAAAAAATGTTAAGCTCGCGTCGAGGCTTCCTTACTTCTGCAATGTATCATCATGGAGAAACAATCAAATCAAATTAGCATACTATGATGAAACAAAGAAAAGGGCTCACGACTAACAGATATTCAGAGCTAAAGAAAACTTCAAGTTAAATCATGGTGGGCCCAGCTACAGATAAGCACCAGACTAATCCACCGATTAAAGCTTAACGTTATGTCTTTGTTTTGTTGTGCACTACTTTGTGTCCTTTCTAATTTTGCAATCATCTTGAAGATGAGAGAGGGCTGGTTGCTTTGCTTTTATTGTCTTGCGGATGTATTGTTACTGTGAATGCTCTGTGAGTCTTCCTCACGGTGCTGTGGGTTCAGTGGTCTGCAGTGTGTTATATGCGTCATTTTAAACGTTAATACCAATCTGTAAAGGGTGCGATTCTAGATCATTCTAATTTTGTAATAGTTAATTTTCTAGTTCTTGATGGATATTTCCTACGGTGAATACATTTTACAACTTATTCGTTTTGCAAGAGTATGTTCATAAGTTGATGACTTCAACAACACTTCTAAGTTACTTGAACAATGTTATCGATACTATAAACTTTGTAAACCTTTTTTCCTAAATTTTATTATCGACACTCACATGATTCAGAATTGATTGTTAAATGCTTAAAGACTCTTCTACAACAAGGCGTATCAGAACCTGTATTTTATTGCGATTGAGATTATAGATTTAAAACAATTGTTGGAAAGCCAAATTTTGGTGATCAATTAAAAATATTATTAATCGTTATAAAAGAGTGGAATACAACATGGATATTATGAATACAACATTGATATCATGCGACAGTCTGCACGCCTGGTTGTAAACCCAATCATGGTTCATAGCTATGGTTTCCGCTTTAATTGCACGACGGCGGGCCGGGCCTAATGCTTAAAGATCAACTGAAAAGGTAAAAATAAGTTTTTAATCAAATATTTCAGATAATAGCAGTTATTCTGAGAAAGAGATTGCTGAAAACCGCATCTAAAAACTCCTATCCATTCAAATTTATGGGACTGGAAAATATTCCACCAAACAGACTTGAAAAACTAAAAATAGATTTTATCCAACATTGCATCATTCTGTGATGTCATTTTTCAATGAAGATATACTTTTCAAACACACAGATTGAGATATATGAAGTTAAACCACCTTTTTAAATCCTGATATGACATCACAGAATGGTGCATTGTGGGATAGAATCTATTTAAGCTTTCCAAGCCTGTTTTGGAAAACCAAAACCAAGTCTGAAATTCAAATAAGCATAACTTTTTTAATATTTGGAATTTTTATGCGGGTTTCAGCATTTTGTTGTATGATATAAGGTGTTTCATTTCAATTGATATCTAAAACCTTTTCATATGATATGTTAAGTACGGCCCTGATGTAAAGCTTTAAACTGTTGGTTGGAGCCTGATGTTTGTCGTTGACTGGGCCAATCGTAGCTCAACTTGAGGTTTACTTTAGCTTGGACCTCGAAGCAATATCTACTGTGTATTTTCGTTCGAGCTTGGACTTTCTTTGAATCATGAGCCTTTTTTGCATGGTGTTTCATCATAGTATGTTAATTTGATTCGATTGTTTCTCTTCGCTGATACGTTGCATTAGTTAGGGAGCCTCCATGCGAGCTAAACAATTTTGTGGTATAATGTTGTGCCGTGAAAATCAGCACAAAAGAAATAGTAAATAAATGATGAATTAAATTAATATATCTATGTAAAATAGCTTAAAATGAAGCATATGAACTTGAAAATAGACAGACAGACAGTCGGACAGACGGACATACATGCATGTACCGACAGACAACAGGTAATATAATGTATATTAGTTCGTATCATTTCATCTAATCCGGTTAACTTAACATATTTGCTTATCAAACACTCTTCTAGATAGAAATAATTGCCAGACCGCATATATCTATTATTGAACAGAGGGTGCAATCTAAATGCGTGTAATCTTACATCATTAATTTCTGTCTTCTGTGTGATTAGGGTCTCTTATGGCTTTGTGACGAAATTTTACATGATATGGTTTTCTTATGAATTCAGGCATGGACCCCCTCTCCCTGGTAATTAAAACAAAAAATAGTTAATATTTTGACCTGGAGCTCCATGACGAAACTTTCTGGATCCCCGCATGTGTCGCACAGTTCGGAAGTTACCAAAGTCACCACACAGTTCCAGATTTGGCCGGTACAATCTGTAGCGATATATACTGAACAATTGGTTTTCGTTGAGGATTGCTATAACCTGTGGTGCTTGTTATCAGGTCCTGTCATGTGTCAAGCTTAATTTTTGCTGTCTTCTTCTTTCAGCAAGCGAAAGCTAGCCACATTCCTTGTACAGCTTGTTCAAAGAAACAGGTCTGGTTAATCCCGTTACGATGCGGGCAGCCTCATTTTGAATTTTATCGAGAATATCAGAATTATGGGCTGCACAGCCGTCCCAAACAATAGAGGCATACTCCAAGACTGGCAATAGATACGAAACGTATATTTGATTTAAAGCGTTCCGACTGAATGAAAATTTAAGTTTTCGCATGATGCCTAAAACTTTTGCTGCAGAGGTTTTAACATTATGAATATGATCTGTCCATTTGCCATCGTATGATAGTGTTAGACCTAGGTGTTTGTGACTTTCAACAAACATGTGCGTATTTTCAAATTTAAGAACAGGCATGTGGTCAAAATTTCTCAGGGTAAATAAAATTGCTTCTGTTTTGGAGGGATTGAATGTTACGAGCCATTGTTTAGCCCACTGTGACAAGAGTATTAGATCGTGGTTTATGAGACCTTGGATATAATCTAGACTTGACGCAGAGTAGAACAAAGAACTGTCATCTGCAAATAGCCTTGTCAAACTTAGGAGTGAATCAGCAATGTCATTAACATAGATAAGAAAAAGGAGAGGGCCCAACACAGAACCCTGGGGGACACCAGCTTGGATGAATTTGAAGGTTGATGTGCATCCTCTGATAATAACTTTTTGCTGTCTTCCGTTAAGATAATCGGTTAGCCATTTCAGGAAGTCTCCCTCAATACCATGCTGTTTGAGTTTATAGATCAGACCCTTATGCCATACTCGGTCAAATGCCTTAGATATGTCACAGAAAACCATACAAGAAAATTGGTGATTGTCAAAGCTTTGGCAGATGTTATGGTATATATCAATTAACTGGAATACGGTTGAGTGGTGTGGTAGAAAGCCAGACTGGTACTTATATAGTAGATTGTTGTCGCGTAAATGGTTATACAAATTCTTGAAGGCGATACGTTCTTGTATTTTACTAATGTTACTTAAAAGTGCAATTGGGCGATAGTTTGAAGGCAACGTTTTGTCCCCTTTTTTAGGAATTGGGATAAGGCCAGCCATTTTCCAGGCTTCGGTAAATATACCCTCAGAAAAGGATCGATTAAATAAAACAGCTAGAGGTTCAGATATTGTTTTGGATACTGCTCTGAGCATTCGATTGCTAATACCGTCGAGTCCATTTGCTTTATTAGGATTTAGGGTTTGAACTAGCAGTTCTATTTCTTCTGCCAGGACCTGTGGTGATGACCTATACTAACCTTGAGACTATAAGCACATGCCAGGACCTGTGGTGATGACCTATACTAACCTCGAGACTATAAGCACAAGCCAGGACCTGTGGTGATGACCTATACTAACCTCGAGACTATAAGCACATGCCAGGACCTGTGGTGATGACCTATACTAACCTCGAGACTATAAGCACATGCCAGGACCTGTGGTGATGACCTATACTAACCTCGAGACTATAAGCACATGCCAGGACCTGTGGTGATGACCTATACTAACCTCGAGACTATAAGCACATGCCAGGACCTGTGGTGATGACCTATATTAACCTCGAGACTATAAGCACATGCCAGGACCTGTGGTGATGACCTATACTAACCTCGAGACTATAAGCACATGCCAGGACCTGTGGTGATGACCTATACTAACCTCGAGACTATAAGCACATGCCAGGACCTGTGGTGATGACCTATACTAACCTCGAGACTATAAGCACATGCCAGGACCTGTGGTGATGACCTATACTAACCTCGAGACTATAAGCACATGCCAGGACCTGTGGTGATGACCTATACTAACCTCGAGACTATAAGCACATGCCAGGACCTGTGGTGATGACCTATACTAACCTCGAGACTATAAGCACATGCCAGGACCTGTGGTGATGACCTATACTAACCTCGAGACTATAAGCACAAACCAGGACCTGTGGTGATGACCTATACTAACCTCGAGACTATAAGCACATGCCAGGACCTGTGGTGATGACCTATACTAACCTCGAGACTATAAGCACATGCCAGGACCTTTGGTGATGACCTATACTAACCTCGAGACTATAAGCTCAGGCCAGGACCTGTGGTGATGAGAGGTTAGTATAGGTCATCACCACAGGTCCTGGCATGTGCTTATAGTCTCGAGGTTAGTATAGGTCATCACCACGGGTCCTGGCATGTGCTTATAGTCTCGAGGTTAATATAGGTCATCACCACAGGTCCTGGCATGTGCTTATAGTCTCGAGGTTAGTATAGGTCATCACCACAGGTCCTGGCATGTGCTTATAGTCTCGAGGTTAGTATAGGTCATCACCACAGGTCCTGGCATGTGCTTATAGTCTCGAGGTTAGTATAGGTCATCACCACAGGTCCTGGCATGTGCTTATAGTCTCGAGGTTAGTATAGGTCATCACCACAGGTCCTGGCATGTGCTTATAGTCTCGAGGATAGATCATCACCACACGGTTCCAGATATTGCTGGTACCAGACACATCTGTAGCGATACACTGAAGAGTTCGTTTTTCAAGTTCATCGAGGTTTACTCTATGGAAAATGCCTACTGTAGCGGATAGCTCGCATTCAGGCAATGGGTATTAAGGTATGCGCTGTAGCAGCCAAGAGAGTTCTCTCACTGCGCCGACCAGACTGCGTGAATGCGCAAGCTACTCTGAATCTTTGTTCTTCGCATGCAACAGAAACAGGTCTGGTAGAAACATTGGCATTAACTCAAACGCTCATACTCACTATCAACAAACTTGCTAATGGATTAGACAGCCCCCAGCAGATTGACGGGATACTACTTGACTTGCCAAAGGCCTTCGACAAGGTCCACACGGCCGACTATGTAATAGTTATACCATGGGTTGTCCGCCTGTACGTGGAGATAATCCACGAGCTTTAGCGAGTGGATTATCTTACGTACAGGTGGACAAACATGGTATAACTATTTTATACCACCCACATCAGTGTATACCTTGTGCATCACAAGATATTACGTGCTAAAGTTGGTAAGGGTGGTATAAAGCAGCCAAACTCCATCACTATGGTGTTCGAGGAAAGGCCCTGTCCTGGATACAGAGCGACTTAGCAGGCAAGACACAGTTACCCTTGAAGGTCAAGCTTCCTCTACATCACCAGTGACTTCACGAGTGCCTCAAGGCACAGTCCTTTCTAGTTTACATCAACAACCTACTCACTTTAGTCATACCACTACGGCAATTTGGGTCTCGTCACCCACTCCGGTGTTATAGTAAAATTACCTCAAATAAATGCTGACAAAAATGAGAACTTTCGAATATGTTTGCTTCGAGATTGCATCCTCTAGTTAACAACCTCTACATGTTGTCTTGCCAAAACGGAGATAAGATCAGATTTTGATTGTGCTTTATACAGTTATATTAAAAATTTGTCAATTACGGTTTAGTCATAATATTCAGTTTTGTCATTGATTAATTATCCACGATGACGAAACGGTACTTAGTTATTTCATGCCTAGACATCAAACTTTAAAGTTTTCATATACATGTAATTATAAAGCTAAAAGATAAAATGTGAATTTGATGAACAAAAATCAATCGGAACCCAAGCATTTTGGGGCGTTTATCTGTTATTAAATGAAGAAATTGAACATGATGAGAAAGTTACCTTAACACCGAAGTAAGTGACGAGACCCAAATTGCCGTAGTGGAATGACCACAGTGCTACTGTCCAGAGTCGAAGCAACCTCACGCCTGTTCGCAGATGATTGCTCCCTGTACCGCATCATCAACTCACCAGAGGACGCACAGGCACTTCAAGATGATCTAGATGCTCTACAGCAGTGGGAAAAGGACTGGCTCATGTCATTCAACCCTGTCAAATGTGAAGTAAATCGGATCACCAAGAAGAGGAAGCCTATTGATGCCAACTACACCATCCATGGCAAAGAACTCGGACACACCAAGAATGCAAAGTACCTGGGAGTCTTGATCAGCGACAATCTTTCTTGGAATGCTCATGTGGACACAGTGACTTACTAAGAAGGCCAATAATACAACTGCTTTTCTTCACAGAAATCTGTCTTCCTGTCCTCAACATATCAAAGAAACTTGTCAGGCCCCAGCTGTAATATGCAGCAGCTGTTTGGGACCAGCATACGGACATCAACATAGCTAAGCTGGTTTGAGCTCTATGCCGCGCTGCTAGATTTGTCACCAATGACTACAACTACACTAGCAGTGTCACAGCAATGATGAGAGCCCTTGAATGGGAAAGTCTTCAGCAGCGCCGACAAGAGGCCAAAGCAGTTATGATGTACCGCATTGTAAATTCACTGGTTGACATTCCTCCAGAACAACACCTTCACCTACAAGGTACAGCAGTAACTAGAGGTCACCTGTCCAGATTCATGGTCCCTTATAGCAGGACAGACACATACAGAACGGCATTCTTCCCTTCTGCTTTTCGTCTGTGGAACCAGCTTCCAGAGAGCCTTGTCAACGCCTCTTCCCTTGATGTCTTCAAGACTGGGATAGCGGCAGTTCTCTCCACATAGACTGTGATTGAGATGCGTTTAACCTGTTTTCAAACTGTAAATATGGACCCTCCCTCACGTATCCAAATCTTTTATCACAATACGATGATGCCTATAACTTGGTTATGCTCTTTATCGAAAGAAGAAGAACTGCAGTAGCAGTTATAGATATACCGATGACTGCAAGAGTACATGGCCTTTGTTTCGGCCCATAATTGGTCATTTGTACGACTTTGGGCAGTGCAGATATTTATGTTAGATATTTGCTGAACTAAGTAAACCTGCAAGAAATATAGAAAGTGATAAACACATAAGTGTGTGTTGGGTAATTTTTAGCATCCACGCTGATCAAATATTACATCAGGTACAAATTAAATAATTTATCAGTGATTTGTTTTGGTAGTCACCTCGCATCTTTACGAAGTTTTAGTTTTACTCATTTAACTGCTGGGACTCATTGAAGTAACCCATTGATTCATTTAGAAAAGTGGTAAAGAACTCAATGGCCTAAAATGTAATGCTCCAAGTTGGGAGGGGGAGGGGGCTGCTGCCTTTATATGGGCATCACTGCGGCCCTTTTTCGCCAGGTACGACCCATGTACCTGTGTACTGGTGAAAGACGAGTCTAGAGGTACGGTCCAGTATCTCTAGACAACGAGTCTGTTTTACCATTTGAGATATCTAATCCAACAAAAACTAGTGTTGCAAATTCACATCTATTTCGGTGGCCATATTGGACAGGTGAAAACGGGTGCAGGACAACTCGGCCCAAAACCAACTCGGCCCATGCCAACTCGGCCCAATTTAAGTTTATAAATAGACAACTCGTCCCACATTTTAGAGGGATTGAAGTATGTTTGTTTTATCTTATTAACTGCAAGATTCACCCCAAGAATGAAGTATCCTTACCCGTTTGTGCATATTGAATTTTATCATGGTTAACAGCGCAGACACAAATGACAAGTCGCAAATTGCCATATCTCGTAATGTACACTTGATGAGCAGGTGTTCCTTTATAACCACCAGATCTGTCGTCCTAGGTTTTAAATATCTCCATATCCCGATAGACCTGGCGAACGTTAATGCATGAAAACCTATGTTTGGTCCATAAATTGAGTTTTTTGCGAAAAATGGAGTGAAGACCAGTCAACTTTGACATGGACTAACTAAGCTGCTATGTGCGCCACAGACTCAGATCAAGCATCATTTTGAAGAAAAGTGGTCACATTATACCATTGTGAAATTCAAAAGTCTTTAAATGTGTTAGATCTTTTGTCATAGCCCCTAAAACACAATTTCCTTAACTTTTTTGTTGAGTATAGTTTTAACAACTATCATCTACCCTTTTTCCTTTTCTTAAACTTTGTACCGTGACTGTAAGGCACGTAATCCTCGTGAGGGGGTGTTGCTGAATCTAAAGAAAAAAAATATACTGCACGTTGAAATGAGCATATGCGTAAATTGGCGACCTAATTGGTCTGGGCATACTTATTAAGACCGTCTTGGTACTAGCAGTAGGAAGCAGTGTGGTCCCTAATGAAATGATGCATCATGCAGCATTTCTTTTGGATCTTCACTGTTTAACAAATTACATATTTAAATGTGAAAAATGGTGCGAGGCTAGAAGCATAAATCCATAGTTTCATACTCTTTGTTTGATAGCAGAGACGGCTCTGACGAGACTGCGCGTATGTGCAGGCTCGTCTGATCATTCTCTGCTCTTCGATAGGATAAGTACCAACATTTCAGACATTATGCGTAAAAGAGTTTCAAAGATAAGTGACGAAAAAGAGCTCTGGTCTCTGGAAGAATTTAGCCTCTGTAAGAACAAAATGCCATCATCCTACAAAGTAATGCCGCATGATCAAATGCACTGTTTAAAGACACTGATTTTCACACATTTGCGACTCCAGTGATTAACATAATTACGCCAAGAATATTAAGATGAAAGGTGTACATCAATTGATATTTCGTCGAAACACGCTAATCTCCTTAATTGATCTCTACAATTTTCAATGGATGGACAGCCGGGCGGACCCATACGCGGATCCAGGATTTTTGTCAGGGGAAGGGGGTCCAGGCCCGACGGCCAGAATACAGGATACACACACACACACACACACACACACACACACACACACACACACACACACACACACACACACACACACACACACACACACACACACACACACATGTTCATGCACAGGCAGACGGATAGACATACATGTACATATGTAGACAGCAAACTAAAGTACATACAGATTAATAGAAACTGCATTATCATGTGCAGAGATAATGTCAGAAACATACATGCGCGTGAAAGTTGGGCATACATGCGCGTGTCATTATCTTTAAAATTTCCATGAAAATGAAATAATTTGGCCCCATCGAGACCAAATTATTTCATTTTCACATGATATCTAAAAACGGGGGTCATGGAGGGGGTTCGAGAACCCCCTGAACCCAACTGGATCCGCAACTGATTATACATGTATGCTAATGCACAGACATTCTTGTTGCGTCATATATGAGGGGCCGTACATGAGTATGCAACTCGTATGTACTTCAAAAAATATATGGGCCGAGTTGTCTTATACACTTGGGCCGAGTTGGCAAGGGCCGAGTTTTATGTGGGCCGAGTTGGCATGGGCCGAGTTGGTTTTGGGCCGAGTTGTCCGTAATTCGGTGAAAACTGATGTACTGTTTTTTCGAGACAGAAATTAAAGCTGTTTCCCAATTGTTGCGTTTTTAAAGTCCGTCAGTATATGTTTGAACTGATGGGTAAGAAAATATTTACAATTTTAGGCTCAAAAATTGTGTTTAACTAAACCTATGCAAGAAACAAAATCAGCCTTTCTCACAACAATGCCCATATTTTTCCTTCTTTTCAGGCAAATCTGGAATAATACAGTATGAAAGAAATCTTCATCCGGCAGTTGGAACATCAGATCCGACGTTAAACAATGCTTATTGACTGTTGCAGCAAAATCTACAACCAATGCTTACTACATGTACCTACAAATCTGAGGCTTCTTGAATACTATAATTACCTAGAGAGATCATATCAGAGCAGCATATTTGTGATGTATTTTGTTATCACACGTCATAGTTGTAGATGATTCCAAAATCATCCAAATTTAATCCTAGGACTCTTTTGCACGAAAAGTGAACTTAAGTTAACACTGTGTTTTCGATACATGTATCTGTTTTCTTTTTCAAAGAATTTGTTCAATATATAAGTATTCATATTGATACTGATAAACTAATTCATAATCACACATTTTGAAGTGGTCATCATGAGTGCCCAAAATGGGAATACATGTTTTCAATGCAATGATTGTGGGAAGCAGCTAAAATCTTTCAAATTTCTTAAGAGACATGAGAAGACGCATAACGAGAAGAAACGTCATCTCTGTGAACTGTGCGGTAAACAATATACTCTCGCTAGAAACCTTCGAGAACACAAGCTTAAACATCTTGTAGAGTGCTATACTTGTAATCTATGTCAGGAGACATTTTCTAGTCAACCGTCTCTGAATGAACATCTGGAAATACACGATGATAGAGACATGTTACAGCCTGGTAATAACTTCACATACAAGCTTATTCTTGGTGCTAATGGATTTGATGATGCTACCAAAGATGACATACGTAGACAGAGAGCTGCAATTACAGATACAAAGCATGCTGTGGATGTAAATTCAGATGATGAGCATCTTCAAGATAAAACTGTATCTGCAGCTTCTCATGCAGAAAGGAGCAAAACTATGGACACCAATAGTTTGGTGAGTAGCAAAGCATGCTTTGTTACTCACCAAACTATTGGTGTCCATAGTACAGGTGTCCAAAGTACAGAAGATGCAAATGCTAATGAAGTCATTGAACAAATAGACAGCTTTCCATCGGATCCTACAGAGACATTCATGATGGAGCAGGTTCAAGATGTTTATAAAGGTTTTGTTGCTGAGAAATGTGAGGATACACCACCTATCACAGCGCCTAACAAGGACACGCAAACTAAATCAAAAAGATGTTATCCATGTACTGTCTGCGACAAAACATTCACAATACCTTACCACTTGAGGAGACATATGGTGACCCATACGGGCCAGAAGCCTTACTCTTGTGAATTATGTGGGAAAAGCTACACACAGAGTTCTAGTTTGCGAGACCACATGCAACTACACACGGGATCCTGGCGCTACACCTGTCAAATATGTAATCTTCATTTCAAGAGAAAATTTCGGCTACAAGCGCACATGTTGTTACATCCGGAGGAAGATGGGTCATCGGAAGCTAAGCACCATGTCTGCAGTATTTGCGGCAAAAAATTTATCCTGGCTTACAAGCTCAAACTGCATATTCTTAGTCATGTGGATACAGGTTTGAAACCATGTGAAAAATGTGGTAAAAAGTTCCGCACTGAATTAAAATTAAAATCCCATATTGACTCTTATCATTCCGACCAGGGATTTAAATGCAGTTTATGCGAAGCGAAATTCCCCAGCGAGAGACAGCTTAAGACCCATGTTGTTAAACATGAAAATAATACTGGTGTTCAATGTATTGTCTGTGGGAGGGTTATATGGGGTGAGGATAAAATCAAAGCTCACATTAAAAAATGTGATGGACGTAATCTGTATGTATGTGATTTTTGTGGTAAAATCTACACATCAAAGCGCGGGTATATTATACATACTAATAAAGCACACCCAGAACCAGATACGCATAATGACAAATTGGATAAGACAATGGCCAGTAAAAAGGTGAGGGAACGTAAAAAAGCAAAAAATTGTGAAAAGATGACAAATGGTAAAAAGACAATGAATGATGAAAAAATGATGGATGATGAAAAGATTATGGAAGCTGAAATGATGTTGGATGATGATAAGTTGACAGATGATGATGAGCCAATAGATGATGATGATGAGTTGGCAGATAATGGAAATACATCAGATAATGAAAAAATGGTGGATGGTGAAAAGTTTACAGATGATGAAGATCCAATATATGATGATGAGTTTACAGAAGATAGAAAGACATCAGATAATGAAAAAATGATGGATGGGGAAAAATTGACGGATGATGAAGAGCCAATAGATAATAATGAGTTGACAGATGATGAAGAGCCAATAGATAATAATGAGTTGACAGATGATGAAAAGATATCAGATTATGAAAAAATGATGGATGATGAAAAGTTGACAGATGATGAAGAGCTTATACATATTTATGAATTGACAGATGATGGAAAGACATCAGATAATGAAAAGACGATTGATGGTGAAAAGACAATATATGATGATGAGTCCTCTGATGATGAAAATACATCGGATCATGAAAAAATGATGGATGGTGATAAGTCAACAGATGATGAAAAGATGAAAGATAATGAAAAATCAACACTGATGCCGGTGAAAATGTGGAAAATTAACAGGGCCTGAAAGGCAGGACCCCAGATAAGAGTGCGTAACTGAAAATATTTTCTTATTATTCAACAAAACATATGTTGTGGGTACTCAAAAGAACCGTCTCAATGAGACGGTTCTTTTGAGCACCAAAAACACAAGTTTAAACTGATGGATAAGAAAATAATCACACTTTTACGCTGACATTTTTACTTAACTGGCCCTATGTGAAGGGTCAAGATTACATGTATGTGCTATCTCATGCTAAAAGTGGTACCTATCACACAGATAATAACTCTTAAAGCGCCAATCACAGCAAAAGTTGTCTGCTTTTGTCATCTGCTGAAATGTTTTGGAAGTAACTTAGTCAAACAGTGTAGACTTAGATCAGACTGCTCCTGTAGGAGCAGTCTGATCTGGATCCATGCTGTTTGCCTCTATGCTTAAACTAGTCAACAGAAAACATTTTTTCAAATGTATATTTTTGCTGAAGCTTTAAGGGTTTAATCATTCTTTAAGCATACATGTACATGCATACTGATCTATACAGTGGAATTATATGTCTTGATTTTGGGTCCATATAGGCCAGTACACAAGGCTGTGATGTTATAAAACTTTTTTCATGATCAACTCAACTGAGCATGCAAAAAATATTATCAACTTTAAGACAATTCCAATAGAAATATCAATTGAGTCAGGCTATATACACAGTATCGATTCACTGTGCGCCTGAAATGAGTGAAATCGACTGAATAGGTAGAATCGAGAGATTTTGGCCTAAATTTGTGAGGGGGTGGTAAGTATTTTCGCATGTTTTCTTATAGTTAGATTTGTCCTTCCGCCGTGGATCTCATTATATTTCTTTGATATATGCATACATGTCATAATATCGTGCAAAAACAACGACAGTGTATCGTGGGAGCGCAAGAAACGCATTCTTTTAGAGGGATAGTTGTCAAAAAAGCGAAAATCCACAGCTTTTTATCTTCCCGTTTCGAATTTAAACAACTTAGCTAAAACTGATTTTCACCAGAAGTTCGAGAGGCTTATGATCCTACAATACCAGAAATCTCAGACTGATCCGTTTTTTCGATTTTCAGATATTCAGCTATATATGACTGAACCCCTAATAGCGGTGAATTAGAAACTGTATCGGTAGAATCGACTGCTATTTATTTAATGTACGAAGTAAAAACTACCGACTGCACGAAGTGAAAGCAAATGTTGGTCATAAATCTACGAGTTTAGAGCAGAAAGTAGGCTATTGATTTCACCATGTGTATACCATTGGCTTCTAATTGTGTACTTTGGCAGACAGTGAAGACCCAAATATAATGCTGCATCATACGGCATTTCATCTGGGTCTTCACTGTTTATTTGTACAAATATGATGTTCAGAGAAAGAAATGCATCTTTATTCAATAAAAACCTGTGACCAGCAATATATATATATTGTACCACCCCAGGGTCATTGTATAGCCAGTAGTCAGAATTCAATTAGTTCATAAAGGGTTAACAATACGTCAATCTGTATCACCTTTTTCAAACTGTTGGAGACTCCCGCATCTGCTGTCTGTGTGTAGGTTTGTAGGCTTACTTTTCAATAATTTCATCCTGCTTTAAACAGCTGTATGGTAAGATGAAATGGCAGTGGAAACTACTTTTCATAGGAACCACTGTGGCAAATCCTTTAATAAGGCTTTTTGTGCCCAGCGAGCAATCAGGTTACATCGAGTGCTGAAGACACGAGAGAGGGGATTAATCCCCCTCTCGACAGGGGGGTTTAGGGGGTCTCCCCCAATTTTATTTTATTTTTGTGCGCTTCTATGTGCGTTTTTTATGGGGGTTTTATGCATTTGGGACCAGATTTCAGTCCTTTTGGTCACGATTTTTTGCTAGAAAAGATATTTCGTGTCACGTGAGAAACCAAATGCTAGACAAAATTGTTTTCAGACAGTCATGATTTTTTTTACTTTTTTTCTACAGCATGTTTCTTTGACATTATTTCACCTATGTCCCCGCAGGTTTTGGAAAGTACTTTTAGCACTGATCCTTGGTGGTCCTTCAAAGAGTTGTGTTTTCGAAAAGATATACACTTAGTCGTTTCAATCACATGTAGAACACCCGTTAAGGATGCTGGCTTCATCTTGATTTTGGCTTCGGTAGGCATAAGATAAGATCTTTGGCTTTATCGTAATGCAGCCAGGGCCTACTGTCGAACCCTGACAGCTAAACGCTTCTCTGCTCTGGCTTCTTAAAGTCGAATGAACGTTGGTGGAACCAAAAAGTCTTGGGCTGAATTGGAACAGGCGGGACCTGTATAGCTGTAACAGAATGCATTGTAACAACACAGGCTCATGATGCTCATATATGTAAAGTCAACACGTTTTAAACATACTTTATCGCTGGACATGTAAATTAGAAGAAGAAAAAACAAATTGTCAATTTAAGGGATCATAGAATTATCTGGACCTCAACAAGAAGACCTGTCTTCGGGGTTTCTGACCATGCAAGACTCAAACCAACCTACTCAGTTACAGAGATTAGCTAGAATGCTGGAATTTTGAGTGTAGCAAGTTAAAAATTATACTTTCCTAGGAGCTAATAACAAAGGCGTTGATCAGACTGAGAGGATGTGCAGGCTGGTCTGCGCCTTTGACGTTTGCATGCAGCTACGTTGGGTTTTCTCTCGACATGGTCCATAAGTATGATAACGTCCATTAAGACCATCTGATTATGAAACTAATTAAGCAGGTGTCATTATAATTTTTCAATGTTTTCACACGCGCAACGCGCGTTATTGATAATTGCATCAATATTTGGTAAGCACAGAGTAAAGCGAGTGGAAACCAGCAAAAGGGACCATGGAGAGCATACTCAGCCAAAAGTGGTCGGGTGCTCGACGGACCTGCCGGACCCGCGATGACGGCCTTGTTTACAGGTAACATGCTACTGTAAACATAGCATTTGTAATCCACCATTTTCTAATTGCATGGTATTATGCTCCACTGAACGGGTAGTATAATATACAGGTAAGTTCACGTCGTGCTATACTTCCACAAAACGCTTTGAGGCATGACTGTAAAGGCAAATGCATTGAATGAATCGAGGGTCATTACTTAGAGGTCGTGGTAAAAGTATACATGTATCGCTTTGTTACATGAATATTTATGAAGGTTGGATGTTTACAAAAATAGGTTTGTGAATTTTCATTACAGCATCTTGACAATAACACACACACACAAACGCACACACACTCTCACGCACACACGCGCGCGCACTCCACACGTACGTGCGCACACCACACGCACGTGCCACCATCACAAAAAATCAACTGACAAACCTATCAACAAACTAGCGAACAAAACATTATCTCTATTGTTTTTGGCTTGTCCGTCTGTCTGTCTGTCCGCTGCCGTGGTCACTCTAACTTAGTCATTTTTAATCGGATTTTTTTCCAAATTTCATATCATCATCAAACTCTCGTTCAAGTTTGAATACAGTTTTTTTCTGTCAAAAACGATAAGCAAGAAGGCTGTAAAAATGGCCGCCACCACAGGTCTCTCTAACTTAGTCATTATAACCGTTTTTCTTCAAAATTTTATATATGGATTGCTTCCTTCAAACTCTCGTTCAATATGTTCTTAAAAATGTTATCCTTTGGAAGCAAAGAATGCACCCAAGAACTGAAACTAGAGTGTGCATATTTTCTGGGCCAGACTAGTTAGTTTCGGCCATTTAGGCCACATCAGTGACCCTCTAATAGTTTCAAAGTTCCACAATGAAACCCATGATCCCAAAGGACAAGAAAATAAAATCTACACTATAGTGAAGGGCAGGGAGACGTTCTACCACCGCCACATAGTCTCAATCACCAGCTGTAGTGAAATCAGATGTGTTCTTAAAAAGGTTATCCTTTGGAAGCAAAGAATGCACCAAAGAACTGAAACAAGAGTGTGCATATTTTCTGGGCCTCATCAGTTACCATCTAATAGTTTCAAAGTTCCACAAGAAAACCCAAAGGACAAGAAAATAAAAGTTTGAATACGTTTTTTTTATCTGTTGAACGATAAGCAAGATGGTCAAAAAAATGGCCAACGCCTATCAGTGTTCACTACTTCATTTTTTTATCAGAGTTTTTCCAAATTTCATATATGGATTGCTTCCATAAAACTCGTTAAAGTTTGAATACGAGTTTTGTCCAACGAAAATTAACCAAGATGGCCAACGAAATGGCCGCCACCTATTAGTTTGCACTTATAGACACTCTACCTTAGTCACTTATTACCCGATTGCTGTCAAATTTCACACATATATTACTTTTATCAATCTCTCGCCTAAGTTTGAATATGGGCTTTGTCCGATAACCAAGATGGCCACCAAAATGGCCGCAACCTGTCAATTCACACTTGTGGACACTACTTAGATGTATGAGTGGTCTTCGATATTTTAAAGTGTTTCCTGAATGAGTGACAATGGAGTGTTTTATGACTTATCAAAGTCAGAATAGAGAGGGCAGTTGTAGCATTTGTATCCCGGATTTTCCTTTGTGCTATAGAAACTCACGAGTGTTGGTGTACTGAAACGAAAATGTTTTAGAAGTGAGACTATATCTAACAAACAATGATGACATGTGGCTTAGGCTGCTGTACATTCTAAGGCAGTAATTCTGTTGTTGATTCTTTGTTGACTGTTGCTCCTGATGTGGGTTCTGTGTTTGTTCTATGGTTTGCTATGCATTGCTTTGTGTCTTTTCTAGGTTTGCATTAATCTTGATGTTATGAGTATGTGGGAAAGGAGACTTGACTTAAAAGTATATGTATTTTAACTGACCATTCCATGGCGGTGCTTCTTTTGTGGATCTTTTTTGTTACTTATGTTTCGTGTTTGTCATGCTATCTTGTCGTCTATTTATTGCAGTCTTGTGGTCACCTGCTTGGAAAGGGCTGACTTCTTGGCTCTCTTGTATGTGGTGATTTATTGTGTTTTATCACTTCCCGATGGGGTGCTCTGGGTCAAATATGGTACTTGAGTGTATTGGTTGCTGATCTTTGCAAAAATTCTTACTTTAAGGAATGAAAGAAAAATAATTTTGTGTTTCAAACGGTGACCAAAGAATTGCTGCTGGGCTCATATGCGTAGGAAGCTTTTCAATATTGGGGGGGGGGGGGGGGGGGGGGGGGGGGGGGGGGGGGGGCAGCGATGCCAACTTCAATACTTGCTTGTGGAGGGATATTGCAAAAATGTACATACACGCATGCATGCGCACACACATCAATGTACATATGAAAACACATGTACATGCTCCTAAATGTTCATACTCCCATGCATGCATGCATGCATGCACACACATATGTATGCATGCATGCACATGCAGATACATCAAAACATTTATATATTACATTCTTACATGAAAATCAAAGCTAGCGCTCTTTATGATATAGAATTCCGAGAATCGGATGTGTCGCCTGGCAGAACAGAAGTCAAACAAGGAAAATTTGTCAAATATATTTTCCCTACGAAGGGTTATTTTAGAGAAACTAATAAATCACAAAACATAAATCTCATTTCTCCAACCCCTAAGTTCACCTTTGGTATCATACAGATCAAGGCTAAAAGCCTATCAACTAGTTTTCAGTGGTTAGTTCAATACAAAATAAACTTTTCTGTCTGACTTCGACCTGACCCAGAGGTCAGGGGTGTGTGTAAGGTCAAAGTGTTTGCTTCTATGTAAGTCTATACTTCTTTCCCCTTAATTTTATATACAACACGATCACATTCAGAATTTATTTTATGATATAATCCAACATACAGTTGAGTGTGAGTGTAAGGAGAGAATATGTGTTTGCGTGGTGCCCTATGCCCCATTCCCTTTAATTTGATATGCAACATGACCATGGGGGCGGGGTCTGCGGGTAAAATATTTGCTACAACGCTGCTGCATTTGTAATTCCCTTTAATTTGATATGCAACACGACCATGTTCTGAACAAGTTGACTTTTGACCACAGGGTCAGAGGGGCGGGGAGAGGGGATTTGCGGCCAAAATATTTGCATGTTGCTGCTTTCGCGATTCTATTTAATTTCATATGCAGCATAAACATGTTCTCAATAAGTTGAATTTTGACCTTTAACCCCACACCCAAGGTCGAGTGGGGTAGGGAGAAGGTATGTAGGCAGAATATTTGCTGCCATGTTTCTGAATTTCGAGAATCTATTTAATTTGATATGAAAATATTCTGTAAAAATTTAAATTTGACCTTTTGACCCCCAGGGTTAGAGGGGGTGGGAGGGGGTTCCCGGCCAAAATATTTTCTACCATGTTGCTGCATCTGTGATTCCCTTTAATTTTATATGCAATATGACCATGTTCTGAAAAAGTTGAATTTTAACCTTTTGACCCCCAGGGTCGGTTGGGGGGGGGGGGGGGGGGTCTGCTGGCATAATATTTCCTACCATATTGCATGTTGCTGTGCCTGTGATTCCCTTTAATTTGATATGCAACATGACCATGTTCTGAAAAAGTTTAATTTTACCTTTGACCCCACCCCCTAAGTCCACCCAGGGGTCGGACACAGGCCTTTGATCAAAAGTCAGGTTTGATATGTCTCTTATTTATTGTACCTCTGTATGCATTTGCTACCATGTTGCTGCATTTGCGATTCCCTTTGATATGCAAGATGACAATGTTCTGAAAAAGTTTAATTTTAACCTTTTGACCCCCAGGGCCCTGGGGGGTCTGCGGGGAAAATATTTGCTACCATGTGGCTGCATTTGTGATTCCATTTAAGTTGATATGCAACATGACCATGTTTTGAAAAAGTTAATTTTGACATTTTGACCCCAGCCCCAGGGTCTGCTGGGGGTAGGAGGGGGTTTGCGGGCAAAATATATGCACCACGTTTCCGCATTCGTGATTCTATTTAATTTGGTATGCAATCTGACCATGATCTGGAAAAGTTGAATTTTGACCTTTTGACCCCAGGGTCAGGGGAAGGAGGTGAGCTGGGCTCTGCGGGCAAAATATTTGCTACCATGTTGCTGCATTCATGTTTCCCTTTAATGTGATATGCAACATGATCATGATCCGAAATCGTTGAATTTTGACGTTTGACCCCACCCACTAAGTCCATCCAGGGGGTCTGGCACAGCCCTTCGATCAAAAATCGCGTTTGATATGTGTTTATTATTTATTGTAACTCTGTCTGCATGAGACAGTTCTGTAAAAAATAATGACAACTGACTGAGTCATTGTGAAATTTACATATTTGACCTTTGATCCCACTGGGGGGAGGGGCGGTAAATTTTTAATCACGGATTATGCTTATCTACAGGCACTGGGTAATCATTGCCTATAGTGAGAAGTTGTAAGATGTAATAGTTTTGGAGAAATATGATGTTTAGCTTTTGCATTAGCCTAAACCTAAGTCAAAAAGGGCCAAAACTCAGTCAAAAATTGGCGAATTACCTCCAAATACAAACTTGGCCTGTATTTTATAATGCTTTATCAGTGTTAAATTTAAATGACAGTGTTGCATCCCTCCAAAAGTAATTGATCGTAAACCACAATTAAGCCAAAATCTAAGTCAAAAAGGGCAATAACTCTTAATAAGTTTGTGGATAACCGCCACTTTCAAACTTAACCTGTATAATTGATGTGTTACCCTTCTGCAAAGTTTGATGGATGATTAAATTGATGAATCCCTTCAAAAGTTATTGATCGCAAACCAAAAGTGTGCCAACGTGGAATACGACGACGACGACGCCGCAGACACCGATGGACACATGATTCTTATGTGTTGATTATGCGACTCAAAAAGTGGGTACGTTTATTTGAGGAAGGGGCAACAATGCAACTAATATATATATACATGGGGTCTTCGCCACTATAAAGAATTATCTATTGTCATTATACCGTGTTAGGGTTTTAAAGCCCTTCCATATATCTCACATCATACTTGGGCCTCTGTGGTGAAAGAACCTGACTCTGTCGCATGTGAACAACAAATGTGCAGACCAGTCTGCGCATCTGGCCAGTCTGATGCGTGCCTTTGTAACTTGCTCCCTGGAAAGTATATAGCTAAGCAGCTGAACTTGGCCCACTTACCCTGAAGAAATGAGACGCAGCACATATTGAGCCCGCTCATTATCCTTACCAAACTGTTACTATTCAAGCTGATTGAAGGCACTTACGTGCTACATGTACATAATTGTTAATATTTTGCCAGTTACTGGCAGCCAACCTTTTTAAATCAATTGAAGGAGAAGAACGGCCAAAAGCATTTCATGGAGGGTACACAGTGGCTTTGTCGTACAATGCTTGACTCGATACCAAGGAGCTCCCTGGTATACTCCCATCTGCGTCACTGCGTTATGTGTTTGACCAAGACACATTAATACTTGCTAACTACTGGTTCAACCCATGAAGAACAATCCCAACATAACTGAAAACGTGTTGACTGGGACGTAAAGAATCAAATCAAGCAAACAAACAAGCATTTTCATCCAAAAAAATTGAAGAATGTGCCAAGCGTGTATTTGTTTACAAACTGAAGTTTTTGACAAGCTTTTATTATATTTTTATCGCACATAGGTTGTGGGTTTGATGCGCAAACTTTACATATATTTTAGTCCTTCTTGCGCTTGAAATTGGCCCAGAATAGACGAAACTGTCTTCATTGTTCCCTTTCACTGGCCACAGTACCTCTTATGAGTATCGATATTACTTCGTTCAGTGCGTCGATTCTACCGATACAGTTTCTAATTCACCGCTATTAAGGGGTTCAGTCATATATAGCTGAATATCTCAAAATCGAAAGAACGGATCAGTCTGAGATTTCTGGTATTGGAGGATCATAAGCCTCTCAAACTTCTGGTGAAAATCATTTTTAGCTAAGTTGTTTAAATTCGAAACGGGAAGATAAAAAGCTTTGGATTTTCGCTTTTTTGACAACTATCCCTCTAAAAGAATGCTTTTCTTGCGCTCCCACGATACACTGTCGTTGTTTTTGCACGATATTATGACATGTATGCATATATCAAAGAAATATAATGAGATCCACGGCGGAAGGACAAATCTAACTTTAAGAAAACATGCGAAAATACTTACCACCCCCTCACAAATTTAGGCCAAAAACTCTCGATTCTACCGATACAGTCGATTTCACTCATTTCAAGCGCACAGTGAATCGATACTGTGATATATGTAATTATTCTTAGCTTTGTTGACATTTTATATGAAAAAAGTGTAACTCACAAGAGTACATGTACATCTTAATACTTATATTTCTTATTCAACAGCCATTTTTCTAAGATCCTCCATGTATGCAGTTTCAAAAGAGCTAAGCAAGAACCAGCTTATTGTAAGCAATTTCCTTGCATACATATAAGGTGTTTCTGAAGAAAGATTTGATTCGTAAGATCATGTTTATTTCAGTTCCAAAATGGCAAACATTATTGTGGCTACAGACTCCAGTGGCAGGCATATTCCATCATACATAAATAGGTTCCATCCATTTCACCACACTGCACGTTTCACACCAATATCCATTCTAGGAGCTACAATAGAACATATATACCATGCAATCATTTCAAATTTTCAACAAAATCAACAAAGCATCGTTCTAATCCTATACTTTGTATTAAAAGACGATTTATAATTGTACAATTATCTTTCTGAAATAAAATATGTTTAAACTAACAAAGCAGTATAATCCCACAGCACACTTCAATTACAGTCTCACCAGGTATTTGCAATCTAACTACAAAAAATCACCATCAGGGGGGCACAGAAATGTCAGAGGGCTGGGAGCAGGGGGTCGGGACCCCCTGAAAAATCACAAAAATAAAGACTTCTTAGCAATATTGGTCTGGATCCCCTGAAAAGTTACAAATTCTACTAAGCCAGTATTCAATGTTGGGCCATCATAGGCACGCCAGCGAAATGCCATGTAATGGCGTTTTGCCGATGATGGCCCGCTTTTAGTGGAATTGTGGATCCACCCTCCCTTCATTAACTAAAACAAAACCTGTCAGAGTTGGACCCCCTCTGACAAAACTTTCTGGATCCGTGCATGCAACAAAACTGTTTAATACCACAGCACACTTCAATTTAAGTCTCTGCTGGCATTTGCAATCTTACTACAAAAAAACACCATCAGGGTGCACAGAAATATCACAGAAACCATTGACAAACTGATACAAAGCATACAGACTCTTTCAGAATCATTCAATACAGGCGCAACAAAGCTTCGATTCACATCAATTCCACCATCATCACTTACTAAAAGCAGAACACACCACATACAAACATGTAGGTTAAGACAAATCGTCTTCACTGAAAACAGCATTAATGATTGACAGCACCAACAACTTTAACACGGCATATGATCCATAAACAAAACAATTTAAACAAAACAAAAAAAACAAGCATGCACAACAAACGACAATAAGATGGGACAGAGATATGATGAAAACAGAGGTCAAGATAAGAGTGATTAATGGCCAGGAAATCATCAGGAGAAGCACAATTTCTATACTCCATTCCAACACATGCATGTCAGGGCTTACCCTGGATCAGAATTTGTTGTAGCCAACACTTTAGCCAAATCGTAAAAGTTGGAGCCAAATGAAATTGATTTTAGCCAGAAAATTAAGGGTTAAGCTAGAAAGTAATATCAACAAGTTGTTCTGTATCTAACTCTTTGCCCACTTGTGGCGACTTTTGTCGTCTGCTGATTACCTCTGCAAACAGTTTGGACCCAGATCAGGCCCAACAAAATGTCGCGCCTGATCGGGCCTGATCTGGATCCAAACTGTTTGACACCCTGATGGTAGAATCCAAAGAGTTAAATATAGCACAATAATAAAGTGTGAAGGAACAATAAAAGCAATATTGGTACATCCAAAAGATGATCAAAATACATTTTTTTTCGAAAATATGTAATTTTTCAACCACCTAGAGTGTACTTTTAGCCAATGATTAATTATTGTAACCACTCTTCATTTTTAATAGCAAATAGCTACAATGGCTAATGGCAGGGTGAGCCCTGAATGTATAAACAGATTTCAGTACTTATCACATATGCGCAAATGCCTCTGATTAAATGCCCATCCAGACATATCCAGCAAAGGTAGATGTCTTAAATTTGGTCTGAGCCTTCATCTACATACACACTTTTGTGTATGCATATGTGCAGACTCACCTGGGCCTCCACTGCTCACTGATGTAATAAGATTGGAAACCAGGCCCCAACATAATCAGTGATGCCTCAAGGGTAACCACTGCACATGGTCACCGTTTGTGTTGGGAATTTCAAGTTCTTGTGCATGGGCTCATTATCATATTTTATCCCCTAAATCCATCAAATACATAGAGGATCTTACATGAGTGCTCATGTTTTATTGAATCTATTAAAGGAGTTGGGGAAAAGTGATAAACTGCGAGATTTGCTGAACATTTTATCACTTTTTGGCAATGAGTTTAATAAATTCAATAATACAAGAGCAGGAATGTTAGATTCTATTTATCATCTGACATAAAGATTACGTTAAAATCTATTTCTGCAGTAAAAATGTTATAATTTTGTCATTATGTACACAACCTTGTTATTGACTTCATAACCTTTCCCCCAAATCTGTAAATCACTAGTGGTTTATCAATTTTTAATGCATGCCATTATTTCACTCCTGCACAACGTCATATGATAAATGTATTAATTCATTGTTGAAATGTTGTCTGTTGTCTGTTTTATTTATTCAAATGCACTTCAGAATATTTTTACCAATGTAACAAACATAATGAACTCTGATCAGACTGCGAGCAACACATAAGCAGATGAGAAAGCAGATGACGATTGTCATGTGGTGGGAAAAGGGTGAATACCTGTTTACAGTAAAACATGTGTAAAACTCTCCAAAAGACAGAAAATTGTTTTTTAAGGTCAATTATTGCTTAATGCAGGTCAAAAGTATTGCAGAATGCTCCAAGGAGCATTCTGCAATACTTTGGACCTTCATTAAGCTACCATTTGTCATAAAGCTCTTTGTGTAATTTTGAGTGGCCGTTTTACACAGGTTTTACTGTATACATGCACAGCCATATGCAAAAGCTATCCCTGATTGAGGAAATAGATGGAACCATTTTTGATGCATTGGATTCATTAAACTCGTAGGTGCATTGTACCTAATATGAGCCGCGACATGAGATTTCCAACAATGTGGTATGTGCAACCAGCAAAGTCTCAGACCAGCCTGCGCATACACACAGTCTGATCAGAGCCTTTGCTAGTCACTTGAATATTTTAGGACTGTTAAGCTACTGACTGAACATCTTTGGAGTTTCTAAGCTTAAAAGGCTCGTCTGAGTCTACACTTGTCAAAATGCCACATTGTTGGAAATCACATGTCGCTACTCATATGTGTATGTCTCAATATTTTTTTCAAGATGTTCAAAGTATCAATTTTATTATGGATTCATATTGTAGATGAAAAACAGTATGTCTCTCTATCAGCTTGCTTCATCAGTAGCGAGCTGATCTGGATCTACACGGTTTTCAAAAGAGGTAATATTGACAGGCCTCCAGATGAGAGTGTGTATTGCGAAACTATTTTCTTCATTTCTCATCCAAAACATATGTTGTGGGCCAACAAAAGAACCGTCTCAATGAGACCCAAAACACATGTTTAAATTGATGGGTTAGAAAATAATTACAATTTTACGCTAATCAAATTTCCTTATCTGGATCTATGATTGAGTTGACAGTGCGCTTATCAGGTTGAACCTGGTACTTTATTCTTTGTGTCTACTGGATTTTAAAGATGTTTGTTTCAATTTTAAAATTTGTTTTGAAAGTGCATGAGCATGACATGATGTAATATACAGTATGTAAATAATTGTTATATATTTCGTTTGCATTGTTACTGTAGTATAATTTAAATTACACCCACAATTTCAAGTAAATTTAATGTTATGGTAATTTTTGTCAGTGTACATGCAATGCATTTCAGGCATTTAGTTAAGAGTGTGTAAAAAAAAAATATTTTTCTTATTTTCCAAACAAAACATATGTTGTTGGTACTCAAAAGAACCGTCTAGATTCTTTGGGCTGGTTTTATACAATAAACTTGGGATGGTCTCTTGTATATATTGAGGGGCCACACTCACAGGGCATAATTTTCAAATTAAATTGAATCTCTTTCTCTGAAGATTGTTTTTGTCTAAGCAAACAGTGTAGACCCAGATGAAATGCCGCATTATGCGGCATTTCAGGGGTGGATCGAGGATTTCTGGAAAGGGGGTTCGTATGTATAAAGGGGTAGGGGTTGGCTTTGCTAATTTTATCTCATTTGTCTTGAATATCCCATGGAAATGAAATGAGACCAAATTATTTCATTTTCATAGGATTAGTAAAATTGGAGAGGGGGGAGGGGGGTTCGAACGAACCCCCTATGGATCCGCCACTGCATTTCATCTGGGTCTCCACTGTTTGCCAAAGTACACATTTAGGGGTCGCTAATGTACAATGGGTTGAACATGTTTGTTTAACTGTCAAGTGGAGATGGAGGCCTAATCTTTGGCTTGAGCCTTCTTCTTAATCCCTAATTTGTGTTTGGGAGCAATGGAGGCTGTTTCCAGACTGTACAGATGTGAAGGCTGGTATGAGCCTTAGCTGCTGGGGGCTTGGGATAAGTACCAAAATCCCATGTGCTGGCTTGTATGCATGGGTGAAAGTTTTCAGGATTATTGCTGAATTCAGGATTTTGAGGCTTAATTTCCATAGAAAGTCAGCCTCAAAATGCTGAATGAGGGAAATTATAATGAGTTCTATGATTTATATTGGGTCTGTCTAAAGACAATTGACCATACAAATTTGTAATTGTGAATATACGGTCGGAAATCAAGTTTTACAGTGTCACTTGCACATTGCCGTAAAACAATTTCTGATTGTATATGCTAGGTTATGCCTCCCAAAATGAAAATTTTGGTTACAGTTATCTGCCAATATTTGCCTTACATAACATTTAAGCTCTACGTTTCGAGTGGGTGTTGAACATTTATTCTCAATATTTCTTGTGAAAAAATAATAAATCTTACTATTTGTAATCATTTTGACGGGTATCTGGCCAGCTGTGGTGGTTTGGCCTGAAGACAAAGTTTTTAATCTCTAATATTTCTGTTGATAAATGATAAAAAATGTGTAAATACTTTTTACAGTATTGGATAGTTCAGTAATGAAACTATGGAGCCCAGTTCTTGGAATTAAGTTTTTATGAAATAAATTTGCTTAATATCTTTATAAAAAATATGCTATTTTAGTGTCAGATACAGGTAAATAGCATTTTTCTGCCATCTGGAAGAAGAGACATGCTTTCTCACACCAGGTAGGTGGCAATCGAAAATGTTAATACCATCGACAAACATACATTAAAAATAGTTAGAAACAGAGTTTTTTGATTGCCATTTGTTGCCCAGCTGGCGACAAATGGCAATCAAAAACACTGTTTCTAGCGATTTTTGATCCGCGTTTGTCGATTATTAAGAGCGTGTTTGATTGCAGCTTATCCGCTCCGGTGTGTTTCGAATAGACTGAGGGTGCCACCTGATATTGAATTGTGACATAGTATTTGGAAAGGTTCAAAAATACTCATTTGATAAATCCCATTGACCTTTTAATATCATTGTAGACATTATAATGATTCTGTTTATAACTTTGACCCAATATACACTGGACTAGAAACCTAGGTGCATTTATTATATGCATTTGAAAATTGCTGTCATGACTGAACATTAAAAACACTTTGTATTATACTGAAGTCATAATATTCACATCAATTTTCAAGAACAATGATCAAATTTAGCGTACATGCAATATCAAATTGTTGGTTTTGTCATGAACATAATCATAATTTAGTGCAACTGTCAGTGACAATTTCTGGCATTATTCAGTCATGGTTCATAAGTAGTTTACCTCTTTCCATGGTAACCGGGACTTTTTTCATCTGCTGATGACCTTTGCAAACAGTTCGGACCCAGATCAGGAACGACGAGCCGTTGGTCTGATCTGGATCCAAACCATTTGACATACTGATATACCATAGTGTGAACTTACCTCTCAGTGACTTTTGTTGTCTGCTGATAACCCTTGCAAACAGTTCAGACCCAGATCAGGACCGACAAAATGTTGGTTCTGATCTGGATCCAAACCATTTGACTTTCTGATATACCATATTGCAGACTTATCTGTAAGTGACTTTTGTTGTCTGCTGATAACCTTTGAAAACATTTCGGACCTAGATCAAGACTGACCTGGATCCAAACGGTTTGACACTCTGATATACCTGTTACCATAATAATTGTATCTTATCTGTCAGTGACAATTTCTGGGTATATTTGGTCGAGGCTCATAAACAGATTAAAGTAGTATACACCTAGTTGTTGTGCCACATTGTAGACTTAGCTGTAGATAGATAAACTTTTTGAACAACTGATTTTGATTGATTTTATGTTTCTTACCCAAAGCAATTGATCTTCAATATGAGAGAGTAATAGTTCCTACTCGTTAACAAAAAACTTAGTACTTATTGCATATGCAAGCAGCTAAGGCTAAGAAAGGCTTGCGCCTTCACACAGTATTAACTGAACATTCACTACTGCATAAACGCCCATTAAAATCCCATTAATGGCCCCCATTAAAATTTCCCATTAAAAATGGTCCTATTAATGGTCAATTTTAATGGTAAAATGCACTTTCAAAACTGAAAATCTGTCAAAATACCATTAACTCAAACCATTAATTGAAAAAAATAATGAGCATCATTTAAGCATTATTTTGAGTGTGTGAAAATTAATGGCCATTAAAACCTCCCATTAAAATTGTTGCTGGTTAATTTTAATGCCCATTAATATGGTCTATTTTTCATGGCCATGAAAATTTTGGCCATTATTAGAACCATTATTAATGGCTTTTTATTTTTAATGGCCATTATAACAGAAAATGTAACTACAAATTTATAGGCATTAATTACCCATTAGTATATTGGATAGAAAATAATGGGCATCATTCTTTTAAATCAACAGCATGTTAATGGGCATTAAATGCATAATTTAATGGCCATTAGATAAGCATGACAAATTTCTAATAAAAATATGTTAATGGTCATTAATTTTCTCTTATGCCCACTGCAATGTTTTCAAGATTCTATTTCTTGTGCTGCTTCCTGTTTCTCATTTAGAAGCAGGAAAGACAAGCAAGAATCTTGCTGGACTTTGGTTAAAGTCCCCTGTCATCTTAAGAGATAAACAGGCCAATTAACAAGTTAATGTTACCTTTTTATTTCTGAATCCTTCTATATATTGATGAAAATATAATTACCATTGGTGAATGCAACACATATACATTTTGATAAATTTAGGGCACAACCTTGCTGTATGTTAATAATAGAGATCAGAAATTCTGATAAATTAATAAATATAATATTTCAGAAAAAAATATGTCTTAAATCATTTTTGTATATCATATTAATCTTTTGTGAAAAAATAAGATTTTTCAAGGGGAGCTACTCTAATTGCAACTCTTGTTTAAGTGATTTTAATGGCCATTAAATGTGTTTATTAGAATTATTGCATGTTTTGATCATTTTTCTCAGTCAGAAAGTAAAACAAAATTTTTTATTAAGATAATTGTAAAAATAAAGTATGGTATTTTCACGATTTTAGAGACATCTTTAAACATTAAATTGTGTACTTCTCATTATAATTGTCAAATTCTATCCCATTGTTACATATAGCATTAACCTGTTGGTATGTTGTTTTTTTTTGAAAACTTAATTCATCTGGATATTCGGTTTTGTGACATAAAAACATAGTTGGAAACGTTATGAAATTTGTTTAAGGGGATGATAATGATACAGCATATATCCAATAAGTAAAGTCTAAGACATGATCAAATGGCTTTACACATTAGGCACACCAACAGTCTTAATGAAGCCTCATCAAGAGCGTTTAGAATAAAGTCTTTTTTTCTTTCTGATTCTATTGAGAAATGTTGCATTCTTTTACATGGAAATGAATTTTGAGTGTAAATGTTATTGGCCAAGTTGAATCCTTCTTAGGACACAGTCACATATAAAGAAAACCATATTAATTCAAAACTAATGGCCATTAATAAATAGTTTGGATAAATAATTGGCATGAAATTAGATTAGATCCATTAGATGCAACTTTAATGGCCATTAAATCCTGCTCAAAACTCATTTAGGCTAAATTAATGGCTTTGGATTTTGTATTTTCTTCAAAAATACACTAACTCTTTTTATTACTTCTCTTCTTTGTTCAGACTTATAGGCATGGTGGTCGAAGCCTGCTAACCAAGTAGTGCTTAAATTTATGAGACGCCTGACTGAAAATTTCAATCGCCATACTACTCGCACCTCGCGGGTTCCCGCTTCCATGGTGATTGTGCTTGTACTCAGAAGCAGTAATACACATGTTGTTGATGGACAAGCAGGGTTTGGTAGCATACATAACTAAGAATTATAGAACTGTTAGGAATGTTAAATTATGCACAAAATTTCTACAAATGCAAGATCTATAGAATACATGTTTGTGCTACAAGTTTAAAATTGATTACCAATTGATTACCAGTGTACCTCATTAAAACTCCCCTCTCTGTATCACGGATTTCATTATTTCAATAAAGCATGGTCATGGCTCCCAAATGCATATTTTCCTTTATCCTATGTATTCTTGCAGTTGCTAAATCCTGTTTCCAGGCTCTAGCTATGCTTGGTAGGAGAGCAGATTGGTTTGTGTCTGAAAAGGTAACAAAGGCCCACAATCTCCTTGATAAGCTTTAAAATTTCCTGGATAAATGCTGGAGAAATTTCTCCAGCATTTATCCAGGATATGTTATGATTTTTGATGAAATTAATAGAGTTTGCCTTTAAAACTCATTTTCCTACAGCATTTCTCGAGGTAATTTTCTTTGTCTTCCTGAAATTTCAGTTTAATCACACAGGCAATTTCTTCATGAAACAAGAAATGTGGCAATTTTAATTTACAAGCACTGAATGGTGGAGCTCTTCATTACACAAACATACCTATGGATGCAATGTGCAGCAAGTTTTGAAGGCTGTAAAATGATAATTTAAAAACTAACCTTTACATGAGTGTACAAATAATGGACAATATCAAATACTCTGATGATCTTTTTATTGATGGCCATTATTAAAAAATTAATGGGTTAAGATGTTCAGTCCCAAAAACTAATGGCCATGAAAATATTGATCTCCCAACTTCAGTAATTTGAAATTCAAGAACACATCTTTCATGGCCATTATTAGACATGTAATGGGGTTTTCATGGCAATTAGTTTTTGTAATGGCCATTAATACTGCAAATTCATGGGCATTAAATCACCATAAAACAGAAAATAATGGCCCATTAAATTTTAATGGTCATAATTTCATACCAAGGGTAAAAATTAATGGTATTTTAATGATCATACTTGCTCTTGAATTAAATTAATGGCCATTACCACTTAAATAATGGCACATTGTTTCGTATAAATATTGGTTCCCGATATTTCACTGCTTTCTAATGCTAATGAATTGCATATTTATATATTTAATGGCCATTAAAATATCAAACATGCAAATTTACTACTTTTTAATGCCATCAATAGACACGAAAGGTTTTAATGGTCATTACTTTTTGTAATGGCCATTACAGAATGCAAATTCATGGGCATTAAAACATCACAAAACGAAAATTAATGGACCATTATTTCTTTTAATTGTCATTAATAATACAGAAGGTGTAAATTAATCAAAAATTAATGATTTTACTTGCTCTTTAATGGCCGTTACCGCTGAATTAATGGCCATTATAATGAATATTAATGACCGAACACACAAAACCATTAATTTAAGAAACGAAAAGTAATGGATGATTTTAACAGGAATTTGATTATTAATGGCATTTTTATGGACTTTTAACGGAATTTAATGGGTTTTATGTGCAGTAGTGATTGGCTGCTTGCACTCATTAAGAAGGTATGTAGATGAAGGCTCAGGCAAAAAGTGGGCCTCAATTCCACCCCCCACCCCCCGAGATAGATGTGCATGCGAAATTAAAGGATTAAAGGATTACTTTTTGTATGTCCGATAAGTACCAAACCTGATGAACTCATTGACCTGGACGATTTGTGCCATAGTATAAATAAAAAGTAAATCAGTATATATGAATCTTGCAGGACACATCAGTGATTTCGTTATCCTCTAATGCAAAATTATTAACAGGTGTCCAAAGGTTGCCAATAACATTTTGGTTAGCACAAAAGACTTTTGGTACTTAGAACATATTGGAAAAATCCCTCTGAAAGCACACACAAGGGATACAGTTCTAATTTTAGTCAGGTTCTTCATCTAGTCCCTTACCTTGCATAAGCTAGCAGTGAAGGCTTTGGCGAGATTTAGCATATAGGCAGGTTTGTCTAAACCTTGACTTTTCACTGATGTCAGAAGTAGCAACATCTCATGTATCAGCTCATTTAGAGAATAAGATAAAAGTTTAGAAACTTCATGAGCCGGTATATGAACTTTTTTGCACTTATCACATCCGTAAGCAGACAAGGCTCGTCAAATCCTTTACTACTGGCACACACAAAATCAGGGGCTGATCCAGGATTTCTGGAAAAGGAGTTGGTGTAGGGGGTTCGCTTTGCCGATTTTATCTCATTTTTTCTTAAATATCTTATGAAAATGAAATAATTTGGTCTCACTGAGACCAAATTATTTCATTTTCATAGGATATTTAAAAACGGGGTGGGGGAGGGTGGGGGTCAAGCGAACACCCTGAGCCCCCTCTTGATCTGCCACTGAAAATATGGAACTAGATACAGGCCCAGATCAAAAATGAGACTTCTAGCCCACGAGGTAATCACCATGCAATCATGTTTAAAAATTAATGGCCCTAAAAGGGGGCCTATAGTAATCACACTGTCCGTCCATCTGAGTGTTTGTCCGTTTTCATTTCTCCTACAAGCCTCAGTGGAATTCGATATAACTTGGTACAAATGTTCACCACATTAAGACGATGTGTCAAGACTAAGACGGGCTCATATCTCAAATATCGCGTTCAGGTCGTAAACTGGTGTCAAAGGTAAAAAATAGAATGTTTTATCGTGTCTGGGCTGAAAATTTGTCGTACATTAATGAATTTTGAAATCATTTAGCACAAAATGTTATTCCTGGCAAGACAATGTGTCATATGAAAAACCCAGGTGCATTGCTCAAAGGTCAAAGTCACAAACTTTGGACAAAAGTAAAAAAGGGGAACATTTTGTCGTGCCCTGGCTATAACTCCATCATGCGTGGACCGATTTAAAAATAATTTGGCACAAATGTTCAATTTGGCAAGGCTATATGTCATGTTCAAGATCCACGTTCATATGTAAATAGGTCATGATCACAATCTAGGGTCAAAAAAAATGGGGGGGGGGGGCGTTTTGTATCAGGGCCCAAACAAGGTTGTCACATTTGCATGTTTAAAAAATTAGGTGATCAGTTTCAGGTCTTTTTGTGTTGGTCCACCTCGCTAACGATGCTGAGCTATGGCCCTGGACGGATTTTTCAGATTGTAAAACGATTGGCTGTGGTGGCCCAGTGTTTGAGTGTTGTACTCGAGAGCGAATGATATTGCGAAAGGATTTTTTCGAAGCGGATAAAAAATCAGCAGACGACAAAACGTATGGAAAATACACAACATGTAGAGATAAATCATAATTGTGGGAGATTGAACATGTGTGACTTTGTTTGTGGGACTAAGTCATCGTTGCATTGGTGAGTTATACACTATCAGGTGCCTTGAATGACATTCTGGGCGTGGTTTGAGAAGCATACAAGCTGAGAGAATGTCAGGCTGATACGACCGAGTTGGTCAGAAAGGAACAATAGGAACTCCAATATTTAACGCCTGCCTCGGACCTCGACGGAAAAGGAAAACCCCCACATCGCCTGAATAAGCCAAAAACTATTGCAACAATATATAGTTAAGGAATAAAGAAACGCAACAATCACTTCAATTCATTGTAAACATAAAATGTAATGCATGTCGGTTGTATAAAAGCAGCATGCATCCGTCGCATTACAGCAGGTTAAGCCACTACGTCGATTACGCCTGGGGTACGCCGCCTAGCATGCACGTAATCATCCTGACCCCCAGTAGAAAACTGTGAAACACAGTCAATAAAAGTCAATTTTCTATCAAAAACCGGTTTGTTGTTTACAAAACCTTTGTAATAAAGTTTGGGTATCCAGCTATAATTCGCATACAACCTTACGTTATGATTTCAAGCGCATAACGTCAAGACCAAATATTCCGTTAATTGTGGTAAAATTTTATTCCACTTTGAGTTTTATTCAACAAAAGCACCTTAACTGCAAGAATTATGACTTTAGAATGTTAGACGTCAATAAAATGTGTATTATGATGTCAAAATTCATTATTCTTTAAAGGCACCGAAATGTTTACACATTTTTCTGATGAGAGAATGGCCAAGTGGCAAGTTTCGGTTACAGTTAGCAAGTTTAATGCTTACTTCCTGTATATAACAGGCTGTTTTCATTTACAAATTTGTGCTGCGTTTAGTTTAACCGTCCCACTAACACAATTATAAGGATTCTTTAATCCTAACTTTTGCGGGCAAAGCATGTTCTGTAAACTTTACATTCGAGAATCCCGTAATGCACCAACGATCTCAATTTGACGGCTTAAAATGACGTTAAATGCGTATTCTTTGTCATTGTGTATCCTTACATTCCAGTGGCAGGTTTTGAAGCAATATTTGACTGACATTTTTGCATGATGCGATGCTTTCTTTGTTTGCATATGTGGAGTCGACGCCATGTAACAAATCAGGAAGAGGATTGGGTTTCGTGATCTTCGTTCTGACGTCAACGTCACATTTCACGTTTTAAAGTGTTTTCATCTTGTGGCGTTAATTGTATCGTTAAAGTGACGTTTTCGCAATTCATCACATGTCATTTATAGTCAGTTAGTTCATTCTAAATGAAAACATCATATAACTACGCAAAAATATTTGTTCGTCTGTTGCGTATCTTTATTCCTTAAGTATACATAATGACCCAGCATATACAATTTATACGAGCATAACAAAGTTGTAAACACTTCAGACCAGACTTAGCTAAACACTCAACAGCTGCTATTTTAACTTATGGGCATAAATTACATTATACTGTGATAAGATACCACGGAGTTATTATGAGTTCACTTTTTAGTAATTTAATGTCACGGTAATTATCCCATGATTTGGTTATTGTGGAAAATCGCAAATGATCCACACGACGATTCTGGAATTAACCTGTTCGAGTGTTGTATTTCAACTTTCTTGGCACTTGGCATTTTATATATATGCAGTTGCAGTTATACCAAAAAGTAAATATAAAGTTTGTAAGAGTTGTCTCGTGATTGTTTACATAAGTTATGCGTGTCAACGGTGTGGCCTTCACTCATCCGAGAGAACGGGTGAACGGTACGGAGTTCTTTTTACTTTATGTTCTGTACAATGTAGAGCCGTGGTTGTTATCTCCTAGTCATTCATTTGACCACTCCGCTGAATAATCGCATCGAGCCCTCAAACCGATCAGCCCGGGCCAAGGTCATTTACCCGGTGAGGTGTCGACCTCCTGGCCAGTGAGTGTGAAATATTGTTTGATTTTATTTTCATTCCTGAGGTATGAACTTTTGATACGTGTATATATTTATCATACAAATGTACTGCCGTAAAAGCTCGGTAGGTATTAAACATTACAACCCGCTTAAAAGTTGCTTTGTCTATTTAAAGTGATGTAACCGAACGTTGCGTTAGAGAGTTTAAAGTTCCGTGGAAACTCGTTTTCTTCACTTTGCGAGAAATATTTCTATGTTTAATCTAGATCTACCATTTAATCATTTTCATAATATTATTATAAATGAAAAGAATTATGGTTAAAAAGTCAATTTATAAGCGCATATGACATTTGTTTTGGGGGGAACGGTTTCTGTTCAAGTGTTAATATAGGTTTAGGAGCAGAGTGGTCTCCGGAGTGGTCACATACTTATTGCGTTAATTTTGGCCACGTCGACATTGAAGAAGATGCAATTGGATTGTTTTAATTAAGGGAGCTTCAAACAGCCAAATTTTATTTAGAGTATATCTACTTAAAGACCTAAATGGGGAAATTACTTTCAACATTGTGCAATATTTGGTTTAAACAATATTTTACATGTTTTTGTAACTAGACATGTATAGTACAGTACAAGAATAACATATGCAATATTTATACATGTATCTTCGATTTATAAGCCCTTTTCATCATATAATTAAAAAGAAAGGTTAAAATGAGATTTTTTGTTATTACACATAGTAGCACCATCACAGATTGTCCAGACCCCTGCCCCCCCCCCCCCCCCCCTCTGGATCCATGCATGCTTACAAAACCCATCATGGCCATTTAACTTTCTTCTATCAAACACTTTGACTGGTGCCTACTGCAGGATTTATAATATAAAGAATCGTGAGTTCTAGAAAAGAGTGTCTGGATAAAAGTTAATACTGAACTAGAACTATTGGTCAAATTCCAATTGATCTGGAAAAAATGATGGATTAGCCCACTATATTAAACCAAGCATTGTACATACATCGTCCACGGGCACCTCAGTCCTGGATATGTACTTTGATGCAGAAATGTTTAGGGAGCACATTGGCCTTGACTCGAGACCGAGGGGCTGTGGGTTCTAGCCTCACCGGCGTCACAGTGATGGGTCCTTGAGCAAGACACATTTATCCTTGCTTAGTACTGATTCAACATAGGAAGTCCCGTCCTGACATAACTGGAAATTTGTTAACTGGGACGTAAATTATCAAATCAAACAAACAAATACATTAGTGCGCTCAAAAATTCCAAACTCAACCAAATCACGAAGAAGGACCAATAAAGATCGGTAGGCCTAAATAAATTGATGTGGATCAGTGCAGTGGCTCAGTGGCAGCATGCTCAACTTCAGATCGAGGGTCGCTCGGAGGTATTGTCTTTTATCCTCTGTCCTCTGCTAATAGTTCTGGTTCAATTCAGGAACACTCCTGATATGACTAAAAAGGTTGACTGGGACGTTTTAGCATCAACTCAAGCCAGTAAATAATTGAGCCGTGACATGTGATTTCCAACAATGTGGCATTTTGACAAGTGTGAACTCAGACGAGCCTGTGCAGCTTCCCTTTGAGCTTAGAAACTCCAAATCATGTTCAGTCTGTAGCTTAACACTCATAGTTAATTCAAACGACTAGCAAAGACTCTGATCAGACTGCGCATATGCGCAGGCTGGTCTGAGCCTTTGCTGGTCGCACATATCATATTGTTGGAAATCTCATGTCACGGCTCATTATTATACTGATGACAGACGCCTGTCGTAGATGTACTTGGTTGGTAACAGAGTAATGACGACTGACTGTCAATAAGCGAACACATACCTGTAAAGAGACTAAGTCTGAAACTATGAACATTTTTCGAAAAAAATTCTTTTCTTTTTAAATCATCTGTAAAAGCAGAATTAAGTTAAGTTTTCACAATAAATCTGTTCACTATAGCTGAAGACTGCATGGAAAAGTGAATTATAAAAACAGGTTTTTTTTCTCTTGTTGGTAATTATTTGCGTCCCTCCAATAATTATAGACAGTCAAGTTTTAACATAAATGCTGTTGTTTTGATACTGATAATTTGTAAAGATTTACGAAGGGTAAAATGTATACCTGATTTTTTTACTGTGTTCTTGAAAAATAGAAACATTATTTCAAAAATAAAAAGATCAAAAGTTACAGACTATGCAGCTTTAATGATTTATATTCCAGTTCGTTTCTCTATATTTCGCTTCATTATTAAAAGCAACGATCTGGGATTTGCGTCTATTATCTAGGTATTCGCCCAGTCCGATCAGTCTTCTCTGTCCAAATGAAGAAAACTAAGGTCCATAGCTATCCATTTAACGAACACTGCGTAGGTTATGCTCATCTATTTACCATAAACAATTGACAGGTACGTCACACATAGCATTGCCAAGAGGAAAACCAAATGTTTGAATTACGCTCGTTATAAGAGCGTCAGCCTACGCTGGCCGCCATAAGAATCATGAACATTTTTGTCTGAAAGGCTTTTTTTTTAATATAGAATTTCTCGTGACTTCGTCCGCCTGATGGACTATTTTCAATTTCATCATTTATGACAGTTATTTCTGAATGGTTTATGAAAATTGATAGAGTTGAGACTGTTTAACTTTAATTCGCTGAAATGAAAGTGGTTCTATGACAATTCTTAAAGTTAGCCGATATTTTTTCCGTCAGAATCATAACATTGTACCATATATAGTATAATACAGCGACGAAACGCCCTAAGTGGTTCAGATAACTGTAAAACGCACACTATTTGAAACAATAGGTTTCCACAGAAGATCGTCAACACCTGTGTACATTTTCAGTTCTCACAAAAGTAAAATTCCATACACTCTAAGCGTCAACACTGAAGCCCTTGAAGGGTTTTTAGGGATATAGGGATATTGGCCAAAAAATTAGAGGGATAGGGGATATTTTTATAAACATTTAAAGGGATCATATGGGATACTTGGATCAATTTTTCGGGATATGGCGATACAATGCATTCCGAATTTTGGAGATATTTGCCATAATTATTTTAGCCTGGAATATTTTCAAAATAATTAAAGAGATATGGGATACTGGGACCCCCCTTCCAGGGCCACAATACTCAGGACATAGAACTTATTTGATGTGTGCGTGGACTAGGCATAAACTTATTATTATTATTATTATTATTATTATTATTATTATTTCAAAATCCATTTGATGCATATAAATTTTTATGATATGTGGGCCCTGTCATATTAGGTTTGTTGGCAGGCTGAAATTTGCTTTTTATGCTTTGTGTGGGGATGGGGCCTTTTTGTCCATCCCATACTTCGTCTCTCTCTCTATCTCTCTCTGGCTGACATAATGTTGACTAGGACTTTAAGCCTCATCACAATCAATCAATATTTGATCTTATCATCTATTTTTCTCTATTAAGATTTATTTATATGAGCCAGTGCATGAGATTTCCAACAATGTGACATTTTGACATGTGTAGACTCGGACGAGCCTGCGGCCTCCTTTTAAGCTAAGAAACTCCAAATGGTGTTCAGTCAGTAGCTTAACAATCATTGAATACTCAAGCAACTGGCAATGGCTCTGATCAGACTGCGCATATGCGCAGGCTGATCTGAGGCTTTGATGGTCGCACATTCCACATTGTTGGAAATCTCATGCACTGGCTCAAATTTATATTATTTATTTTTCAGACAGTAGTAGGAAAGACGAGTAGAAAAGTTTGGCAGGGTATTTTATGCTGAATTCAAGTCTTGAAAACAGAAGTTTATAGTGAAGATTGTAAACGACCAGTAGCCTAGCGGACATCTGTATCATCTTAACTACTGTGTAATACTAATTGTCAGCAAAATGATTTCCTGCTGTTCAGAGATGAAAATTTTGGTTTGCGTGATTGTCGTGTTCTTTGGAATGGGGTCATGGATTGCCATAAATGGACTCTGGGTCGAATTACCCATTCTAGTGGACCAGCTACCTGAAGGATGGAATCTTCCATCTTATATGACGGTGATTATACAAATGGCTAATATTGGTCCGATCGCAGTCACCATAGCCCATATATGTGCCCCAGGTAAAGTCCGAGAGCAACCAATTGTCTATGGCATGGTTTTGATTGGTTCGGTTGCTTCCCTGCTCCTGGTGTTCTTTTGGCACGAGACTTCAGTTGTTGCTGGGGAGGAACATAGCACAGCATTGCTAACTTTGATGTTTTTCCTTTCTCTGGTTGATTGTACATCTTCAGTCGTTTTCCTGCCGTTCATGAACATTTTTAAACCACAGTATATGACAGCTTACTTTATTGGGGAAGGCTTCAGTGGACTGGTTCCTGGTTTGGTGTCTCTGGGTCAAGGTGTCGGTCAGGTGGACTGTGTCAACACGAGCAGTTTTAATTCAACGTCAAACACAACTGAGTATTCCATACAACCATTCTATCTTCCGCCACTTTTCCCCGTGGAGGATTTCTTTTATTTCCTGTTTGCAATGATGGTAATATGTGGCATTGCATTTGTCCTTCTGAATAATCTCCCATATTGTACAAAGGAGCATACACAAGCATCCACTGTTTACTTGTCAGAGGTGCAGTCAGAAACGAACAGTTATGAACTTGGACCAAGCCCCGCATCTGCTGCTTCTAGCACTCAGAAGTTTATCGACCCAGCCTACGTGGACGAGGAGCCGAGAGATCTATATCGTGCATCGATCAGTTCCCGAGGAAAAAGCACTGAATCCAAAATGTCAAAATATAGCTATTTCTACTTCCTGGTGCTGACCTGTTGGATCAATGGTCTCACGAATGGCGTTCTACCCTCAATACAGTCCTATGCCTGCCTTCCATATGGTTCACAGCCTTACCATCTAGCGGTGACACTGGCCAATATAGCTAATCCTCTGGCTTGTTTCGTAGCGTTTTTTCTACCCGTGAAATCACGGACTATCATTGGCCTCACCACTACTGTTGGTAGTTTGATCTCTGCCTATATTCTGCTCCTCGCTGCCTTCAGTCCAGAACCACCGTTAGTAGACAATGATGCTGGACCTATTCTAGTGGTAAGTAGTATGAGCTGTGGCATGTGATTTCCAACAATGTGACATTTTGACAAGTGTAGGCTCAGATGAGCCTGTGCAGCCTCCTTTTAAGTTTAGAAACTCAAAATTGTGTTCAGTCAGTAGCTTAACACTCATAGAATATTCAAGCGACTAGCAAAGGCTCTGATGAGACTGCGCTTATGCGCAGGCTGATCTGAGACTTTGCTGGTCGCACATTCCACACTGTTGGAAATCCCATACCAAGGCTCAATTATATTGTTGCTTCACACAAGAGGATTGTAGCTATAAACTTGGCGACTTTTATAATGGTGTCACTTTGGTATAATAGTGACAGTGTATGAGTGACAATACAAGTAGTGAGTGTCATATCTCCAAGTTGGTCGCGCATTGGCTCAGTGGTAGAGTGCTTGACTAGAGACCGAGGGGTTGTGGGTTCGAGCCTCACTGGCGTCACGATATTGTGTCCTTGAGCAATACAAATTAATCTTTGCTTAGTACTGGTTCAACCCAGGAATATCCATCCAACATCACTGAAAAATTGTTGACTGGGATTTAAAGAATCAAATCCAACAAACAAAAGCTGGCATGCATATGTTGTTCTGTTTTTATGAAATCACCTTTTCCGGTTTCTTACTCAATAAAAACACTTTTTGCTGAAAATTGTTTGTTTTCAAAAAGCAAATGAGTATGACCAGAAAATGCCACAATCACATACACAGACCAAGCCATGGCACCATGAGAAAAAGGCATAAAACACTAACAGACACACAGCAGAAAGAACACAAAGAAAACCAACTAGCTGTCTCTTTTTCGGCGAGATGATTGAAAACAAAATAAAGGACAAGTACTGCATTGCAAAACAAGGGCAAAAAACGCAACGACGGAAGCAAAAATAAACAGTTATTCAACAACAACTCTTCTGGCCATCATCACATGTTTCCATGACATTAAAATTTTTAAAATGAAATATATGCCTTTTGACTGTTTAGTTATGAGAGATTTCCCATCTATATGGAAAAATCAATCCAATGGGAGAAATTCTCACACATAAAGGTGTGCACATTTTTTTATTTTCAGTTGTACATTGATTGTTTTACTAGGAGCGCAAAAAGAAACATCTCTTTCAGAAATATTTGAGTTAGATTTAATTGCTTCACCCACTGTTACATTTGGGCATAGGGCAAGACAAACACACTTTTCGAGTGTAAACCTTGTGAATATTTTCTTACCTGTCATATTTAAAACACATTTTGGGTGATCAAAAGAACAGTCTCGTATGTTTTTGTTGATAAATAAGAAAAAAAAAATATGCGCTCTTATTTGGGTGTCTGCATAGATTCTTTAATCCAATCTGAAATTGGTCTAGTGTAAGTAGCTGGAGTTTAAAATATGGGCACTGCAACACCACTTAATGATAACATTGTAAAGTTGAATATTTTTTTCTTTTTTACTTCAGGTTTCCGCCTATGTGGTTGTTTATTTACTATTGACATTTGCTAAAGTTACAGTAGCAACACTCTTCAGGTATGAAGGTAGAAAAGCTCTTCTCTGGTGCGGAGCAGTCACTCAGCTTGGATCTGCCATAGGAGCCGCAATAATGTTTGTCCTAGTAAACATATACAAACTTTTTGTACAAAAATATCCATGTACTTAGCATACGGTACAGTTTAGTGAACACATCGTATATGTGACAATCGAAAACGCTCTTAAGAATTGACGAACACAGATAAAAAATGGATACAAACAGTGTTTTTGATTGCCATTTGTCACCAGTCAGGTTGGGAGTTTGATCTCTGCCTATATTCAGTCAGGTGACAAATAGCAATCGAAAACTCTATTTCTAACGATTTTTGATCTACGTTCTTCTTTAGTATAAGCGCTTTCGACTGCCGGCTATCCAGTGTGGTGAATGTGCTCTCCTTTGTGTATTTGTTATATAATCGAATTTAGGACTTAAAGTCAGTTCTGTTATTAATCAATGTGTCAAAAAGAACTTAAAAAGTTACTACATTGCTGGTAAATCAAGGTTGGTGGGCCTATCATTTCATTTCATTTGGTAAAGCACTTGACCTTTTTGGAATTTCCATGCTCTGATTTGTTGCTTCTTAATTTTACAATTTCAATAAGCTATCCCATGGGCTTTATTGCCTATTGGAATTTTTAAGGTTCTGAAGAACAGACGCTTTATGATAAAGCATATCCGTTTTGTGAAAGTCATCTTTCAAATTATAATAATGAAGTTAAACAGCAGGCGATTTGAAACTTGTTATCCAACCACTTAATATGTGTGTTTAAATGTTTTAAAGAATACGATGATAATTTAGACCTGGATGAAATCATGGTGGTCTAATATAAAAATGTTGGAGGGTGAAATTTAATTCCTAGAAATTCATTCTTGCCTATTCGATAAATGCTTTACTGTTGTGTTCTGGCCCATATATGTATATAATAAAATACAGGAACAGGGCTGTTTTTTATGCGTAAGGGAACTTCCTTTAAATGACATCTTCATCTAAACATGTTTGCCATTGAATCTCTTTTAATTGATCTCGCTTTAAAAGCTCACTTTCTTCTTTGTTATGTTACTGAGTATGATGTAATGGTTAATACCATGGTTTGTCCGTATATACCTGAAGATAATCTTCAAATGTTAGCGTGTGCATCCATCTCCCATACTGTAGAACAACCGTGCTATAACTATTTTATTTCTTCTACCTCAGTGTGTATCTTGCACAATAAGAAATAGTTTGTTCTTAAGTTTGGAAGAGTGGTGTAAAAGGCAATTAACGGATTTTCTGTAAGTGAAAATAACCTATCATAGTGGGGCTGGTGTAATGAATTGAAAAGAAATATAACAACAGTATAATACAGAGGATAATAATATATGAATCATATGTTGATGTTTTTGTTGTGGAGCTTGCCTACACGCTATGTTTGTGATATATCTGTGCTCCTGTCTTATTTAATTTTCTAAACCTTCTGTGTAAAGGTAGTATGATTTCATTGTGTCTCTTTTCCTCAACCAATATTGATTTCTGAGCACTCCTGTCTCAGAGATACATGTAAGATCCTCTATTTAAGGGTCATTACCTCTCTTTCCACTAAGTTTATCACATCCCTATATGTATAATAATAGTTTACTCCGCCCCTTCCTGTACTTCACAACCAATCAGTTTCCACAGGATTTTAATTTTTGGCCAATTTAATCACATATTTTTTCAAAATCTGTAATATCTGTTAGGCTTGTTTGTTTGATTTGATTCTTTACGTCCCATCAACAATCTTTCAGTTAAACAGGGACGGGTCTTCCTGGGTTCAACCAGTACTAAGCTAGGGATAATGTGTCTTGCTCATTGACCACAACACAGTGACGCCGGTGAGGCTCGAACCCGCGACCCCTCGGTCTTGAGTCAAGCACTCTACCACTGAGCTCCCGATATCTATTAAGTAAATCATTAAATAAATCCGTAAAGTGGTCAATATGACCATTTCAAAGGAGCAGTCAGGAAGGGGAGGAGAAAACTATAAATAGATCATATATTACAATTATAAAGAAATTAAGCGCTTCACTCGCTACGCTCGTTCCCACTTATTTCCTTTATTATTGTAATATATAATCTATAATCTACACAAAAGGGGTTTAGAAAGTTCGTTCCAAAATAATATTTCTCGTGATAGACTAGTAATAATGCTTTAGATTACACAAATGCCATCGCTATAGTATTCCTTATATTTGACATACTTGAAAGGAAATAAAAACGGAATAAAACTTTGCCATGAAAAAGCAAAAAATGGTCTGCAAACATCAAAGTTCCATTTATATTTTTGAAGGCACGGAGCAAAATGGGTGTATACAACAAACAACCATTGCCATGCAAAATCCTTAGTGATCGGAACTTTTCCTAGTTAATTAAGAAACCCTCTATGAACTTGTATTGAGCATATATTAATTTTGGGACATTTCCTAATGTTGTAAATGTCACACATTTTTGAACATATCAGACTTTTCCAGAACGTTTGAAAGACAGTATCAAAAGAAAATATAATTATGTGATGGTATTCTATGTCAGTCATGATGTCACACCCTACATAATATCACAGACAACGACAGGTTCATACAAAATGCAATTGTTGAAGCACCATTACTTTTCAATGATTTGAAATACAGTTGAAGCACCATTACTTTTCAATGATTTGAAATATAGAACGAACTTTTAACACCCTTTATTTAATGAATGACATTTTTTCTGAAAATTGTCATGTTAGAAATGTATCTGTTATCGTTCATGTTTCTTCAGAACTTTGCATCACTTTAAAGAGCTCTTCAATCATTCAATCACATTTACCTGTACTGGCTTCTCATAAGCTGTCTACTAAAACTCAATGTAGTTATACTATCATCAGAAAAGAGAATGATTTCTGCAAATTCTGTGGCTAATCAGGGTTGAAGTTCACAACACCACAATAGCAGTCTACAGCAGGAAACCATACAAATGTAGACTTGTAACAAATGCAAATAATGACAAGTAAGAATTTTAGACTTATAAAAAAAAGAATTGTATGTACATGTATAGTATAGTATACTCACAACTAATGGTTTTGGGTAGATTAGAAAAATGAAACATAATTTAACCTCCCTTGAAACCTCGCTGTTTTCTTTAAAAGTGGGATTCAACTGGTTCAGAATGAGCTGGTCATATGATCTTACTTGTTAACATGTTTTCTGTTGTTTATGGACAAGCTCTTGAGATTTGGATACTTATTGAATATTCATATATCCACTATGAAATCATGCATGCATAGCTATCTGTCGAACTGCAAAAAGTATTGTGACTTTTTGTACTGGTCAATCTGAGCATTCCCCGCTCGCTTATGCAATAAGTATCAAAATATCATAAGCTGGCCCATATTTTCTGAAACCCTCTCTGTCCGTCCTTCTGTCTGTCTTTTTGTTTGTCTGTCTGTCGTAAAGTGTTCCGAGTGTGTATAGCGGTTACATGCTTTATTGTAAGTAAATCAATGCAATTTACTCAGGGTACTAGTGAATTTCCATCAAAGGGATCAAAGATTGGATGAGTCTACGCAGTAGTACGTGAAAGGTTACTAATCCTGTCACAGTTATTTCTAAGTAAGGAAGAAGGCAAAGATCTGGAATCGATACAATCAAGTACCAAACTTACCGAGGACACTGTGTGGGAAAATGACAAAAAACACTAGAAAACATCACATACAAGAGGGCCAATTAAGAGGTCAACCCTTTACCAACACGTGACCACAAGGTTGCTAGAAGCATACATGACAGTATGGGAAAGACAAATACAATTAACAAAAAAAAACAAATATCTACTTTTTGTGCTATCGACGTTGAACTGAAAAAAGTTAAGTCATAACCGTTATTTCATCCAGACTTTCATATCTCGTGCTACACCAAAGACTCGTCTTAGCTTTGATCAGTATAAGGTCGAAATTTACCAGTAATATTGTAGATATACTTGTACACAGTTTTGTCAGTCCATGAGATAATATACAATTATTGACTTATGTTGAGGTAGACATGGAGTGTTATTGAACAGTAAACGTCATAATGAACGACGCGGAGCGGAGGTCAATATGGGTAAGTTTACTGTTCAATAACACTCCATGTCTACCGAAACATAGGTCAACAATAATATTGTTTTGTTATATAATAAATGTATCTTATGCATTTCCTGCCATTTTAGACCATTAAAACGTTGACGTTACGGATGGATCATGCGAAATTACTTGACGTTCTGACGTCACTTCCCGTACCATGTGCTTTGCAACGTCACGTCCGGCAAGCCATGCAATATGTAGTTTTATTGACTCGAGTGGATGTGCATCTGGGCCAATCAGAAGATGTTTATTTATAGATTATATAATAACAGCTCTTATCACATACACACTTAGTTATTCTATTTTATTATGGCCCAGAATAGTTCATTTTTGTATTTTAAGGAATTGTCAGTCAAAATTTCGATAAAACTGTATTTCTGTTCCTGAAACAAACAGTGCAGACCCTGATGAAACGCTGCCTTAATAAAGGTGGTTTTTCATCTGGGTTTTTGCTGTTTGCCAAAGTACCTTCTTATCAGTATAAAGAATGAAAATGGTTAACTGTTCATGCACAGATAACCAGTGGGGCTAGAGGTTTAATATCCATGTACTCTTTTTTGTAAATTGATACACTGTATATGCTACCAGCACTCTGGTGAGAATGCATATATGCCCAGGCTGGTCTGGGCCTTCTTCACTTTCCTATCTCATGTGGGGATCCAGAAGACTCCATTCTGACAACTTTTTTGTTATTTTTTTTAAACTTATTTCAAAGAGGGTCATATGGACCTCTCTCAAGAAGCAATAGGACTCAAAGGAGGCTTGGCTTATCACAGATCTCAGAAAGGGTCAAATTGCTTCTCAGGTGGGGTCCATGCATTGAGTAGCCAGTGCTAGCCACTTGTGATTGTCCAGTGCGGGGTCACCCCCTCTGGATCTGAGCATATGTGATAAGTACCAAACCTCATGAGCTGGCGTATGGACTTTTATTTGCACCCGGTTATATGGTTTAACAAGCTTTGTTGCACAAAAGTGTGGAAGTTTATAGATCTTTTTATTAACATGATCCTTATTTACAAAGTGTTCTGATATTGACAAATAGTTGTTTTTTGTATTAAATCTTAACAAGATGTATGTTTTGTATTTTCATTTTGGAATATCTCTACATACCGCAAATTTACCCCAGTTGCTTTCCAGCCTGTATCTCAGGAGAGTTAACTTATGGCCAGTATTAGTGATTGGGAACCACTTGTCCTTAATGCAAACAACCTTTGTCCTGCTGCAGGACATTACCCATAATGATAAGTTGTAGGGTTGTTGTGGTTTATCAGCCCTGAAAAGGAAACAATAGTCTGGTAAGCGTTTTGATGCTTTAAAACTTGATTATAATTTAAGGTCTACCAGTGCTTTAAATAGAATAATTTGTTAATTTGAAAGACAAAACGAGGGGATCTAAAAAGTGTACCTCAGAGTTCAGTAAAATTTTGACTAAAGCCTGTCTGACACAGAACACCGTTGGACACACAGTTCCAATATGGTATACTCGGTTATACATGGGTTGACTGGTACGAGTATTGAGCTCCGACTGTGCATGGGGATGAGTTGGTACGATTTAGATTCGAATGTAGCACAAGTATGTACGAACATAGCACAGATATACTCGATCAAGCAAGGTTTGTAACGGTTTGAACACGATTTGCAAAACGATTTTCATACGATTGTTGTACGTTCCAAGTTCGTTAGAGTACGGTCTGTTACGGCCTAGTAGGATTAAACACGACTTTTACTCGATCAACTGGACATTTACAGGGTTTACATACGGTCCCACCGACTTTTGTTCGAGTTAGGTTCCATACGATTTATATACGTGTGTTTTTCTCTTGATGGTAATTATTTGCGTCCCTCCAATAATTCTAGACCGTTGAATTTTAACATAAATGCAGTTGTTTTGATAGTGATAACTTGTTAAGAGTTACGAAAATGGTAAAATGTTTACCTGAATTTGAGTATGTTTACTGTGTTCTTGAAAAATAAAAACATTATTTTTAAAATCAGAAGATCAAAAGTTACAGACTATGCAGCTTTAACTTTGAAGAGAAACGGTTTTGTAATAGTATTCTATATCAAGGGACGGAACAGAGTTTAAACTAGGCTACAATCGTTAGACTGTGTTACGTCCTTCGATATAGACTATATGTGAACCAGCACCGAATGATTGCCAGAAATCGTTCCACCAGTACTCTCAGTGCTTTGATTGTTGTCCATAATTCTGATATGAATATACATGTATCGATTCGATCATAATCATAGATATTTAGAATGCTGACAGTAAAATACTTTTGTCCAAGAAGCAGTACTTAGAATTGCTCAATGACATCACACAGTGTCTCCGGTGAGTCTCAAACTAGCGACACTTCGATCCCATAAATGTTACCAGTAAAACAAATCCATCATTGTTAAACAGATGTTATAGTTCCTTCACCAAAAACCAAATTAACCCTTTTTAGCTAACCTGAGCACGATTTTGGACCAGTCAATATATGTCGTCGTCGTCTTCCGTCGTAAAAAATTCTTATACCACTGAGCCAGTTTTAACCAAATTTTAGATGGACCCTCTTCAAAAATAGGTAAAACATTGATCCCATTGTTTTCCGCCGGGAAGCATCTTTCAAATACCTACTTTATATATGTCGATTCTTTAGTATCGCGCCTGCGCAAGACAATGGCATTGATCCGCCATAAAACATGGCCGCCAGGGCCATGAGGAGGTGGTGGGGGTGTTGCTTATCCACGCCCTGATAACCAATATCAAAATTTCGCTTCGAGAAAAGGGTACAGTGTACGAAGAGGGAAAATGGATGCCATGGTGAATAACTTGTTTTCTTTTTCTCTCTATCATTCACGAATTTAGTTATATTTCCAAACGTTTTAAACTGGGGGTTTTCCCATGATAGAGGGTCAGGATGGGGTATAATGATTAGTGAATAATGGCCTTTTTATAATGAATAGTGAATAATGAGCCAAAAAAATAATGAATAGTGAAAAATGAGGGCCTAAAAATTAATGAATAATCCTATTATTTTAATGAGTTGAAGAAAAAATTAATGAATGGTGAATAATCAGATTTCTTTGCCACCTTTCACACTTTTAATGAATAATTGGTCTTATTTTAATGAATAACCAAAATTTTAATGAGATGAATAATGGGCTAAATTTTTATTGAATAGTGAATATCAGACCCCCCATCCAGACCCTCATGATACCTTAACCTTCACATGAAGGATATTTTTAAGAAATTTATTATCGCATCTGAAAGAGAAACACTTATTGTGTCCCTATTTGTTTTCATTTTAGACTTAGCATATCAAAACACTTCTTAAAAATTCGATTATTTTTTCATTACATTTAAAACATTGATTATATAGTTTGCTACTAGAAGTAGCGCTTTGCGAATTTGTTTAAACGCTTGTTAGTTTCAGGAGTGTGAAAAACATAATAAGGTCACAGACCGGTAATTTTACAAAGGACAGTGATTGGCTCAAAAGGTGGGTGGAAGCTCATCACAATATTTTTTAAGTTGTTAGGTGTTTCATGATTGGTCAATAATAAAACTATGGAAATATTTTGTATTTATTAGACGGGTATATCTTTGCTCTACTTTTTGAAACAACATTTAATTGCTTTTGTTGATTAAGTTTACTGGTGTGGCCTAGAAAAAAAAAGATCTATCATTCTTGATTTTTTTCAGTAGCCTCTCATGTAGGGTGCCCACCTTCAGGGGCCAAAAAGTGGTAAAACATGGCGGTCACAGGGTTATCTCAATCTTGTTTATTGGTTGAACTAGGTCCAATCTGTAACTCTTTGGCAGCCTCGTTGTGATTGAAGAGTTGTGAGGACCACAGCTTACTTAAAAGCTATAATGGAGGTCTATGGAAAAACAATTACAGGTCTGGGCCCTTTAGTAGTCCATTTGGGTCAGTTTGGGTTGATTTGCTGTCCAAATTGACCCTTGACCTTATTGATGACTTTGACCTTGATAAGAGAGGCCATTTCAGATGGATACATGTATGCGTATTAGTACGTTTTAATCTTTACCATTCAATCCGGCAACATAAATGTCACTTTGAAAAATGGCATAATGAAACTGCAGCAGTTTACCAATTCACAGGCATGGTTTACAAAACTTACAGCCTGCCGTTTGTAAAATAAGTACTTTGGCCTAGTATCTGTCAATAATATTATATTCCTTGACCATTTGGTCCATTTTACGTCAATTTGAGACAAATAGGTCAATAATTGTAGAAATTGTACCTTTTGACCAATACAATTGCAAAGTGACCTTGACCTTTGACCTCTATGACCTTGATATTTCCCTTTCACTGACCTTGATCTTGCAGCATCCTGGCTGTAGTAGTTTTCTTCTCCAGCTAGGTCTTCGGAAAAAATGCAAGCGGTCAAAATGCCATGTCCATGAGCGTAGCGGGGAGCATACCCCCTCTGCATGGAAACTAGTTTTGCTCTTCACCCCTCTGGCTGATACATAGTATTAGCTTTTGTCACCTTAATTAGCAGAAATTGCTTTATTTTGCACAAATGAACCTTTTTATGTGATTAGAAGTTGATATAATGTGAAAAGAAAGGATTATATGTTCCATAGCTAGGAGCAAGTCATTTTGGTCTTGTCAATGGGGGTGGGTGGTGTAACTCCACATTAGACTCATGCTGGTAAAGCACATGTATCTTTTCGGTATAGTATATTGTAAAGTGGTGTTATAAGCTTTTATGAGTGAAATTTAAAGCATCTCTGATATATAATAAAAGAGATATAAGAAACTGAATATGTTCACTTTTCCTTTTCTATATTTTGTTGACAAAGATTTTACCAGTAATATGTGTAGGGGGTAGGTTATTTAAAGGGTTCCCTAGAATAACTTTGGGGTAAATGATGCAAACGAACAATATAAATGTGATTTAAAATGTTTATTGGTTTGAATTTAACTATTTTCTTCGTCCTTTATCTGAAATGGGTTATGTCTTTAGGTCACAGACCTGTAATTGTAAAAAGGGCAGTGATTGGCTCAAAAGGTGGGTGGAAGCTCATCACAATATTTTTAAGTTGTAAGGTGTTACATGATTGGTCAATAATAAAACTATGTAAATATATTGTATTTATTTGACTGGTATATCTTTGGTCTACTTTTTGAAACAACATTTCATTTAATTGCTTTTGTTGATCAAGTTTACTGGTGTGGCTTAGAAAAAAGAACCTTGCATTCTGGTATTTTTTTCAATAGAATTTTCCTCTCATGTAGGGTGCCCCCCTTCAGGGGCCAAAAAGTGGTAAAACATGGCAGTCACCGGGGTATCTCATTCTTGTTTATTGATTGAACTAGATCCAATCTGTAACTCTATGGCAGCCTCATTGTGATTGAAGAGTTATGAGGACCACAGCCTACTTAAAAGCTATAATGGAGGTCTATGGAAAAAAACAATTACAGGTCTGGGCCCATAAGGCTTACATACATGTCAGAGACGACTTATGGATTAGGTACTTGCCTGCTGGATAAAAGTTAACAAATAAGGTGTATTGTTTTGTTGTTGTTGTTGTTGTTGTTTTTTTGTTGAAGAAGGAAGATTTACATGAATCATGCCCTAAATATCATAATATGGTGGTCAAGCTTTCGTGTGGATGTGCAGACTGATCCGCAACATCATTGTTACGATGCATCACAAAGTTACGTTTTTCAATCAGTGTTGCACATTCAGCTGCCCAGGTCTGGCGAAACTAGGCCAACAAAAAAAGGAATGTATGAAGTGCACCAAGCCTTCATTGCTCGCACACACAGAATGAATGTAGATGAAGACTCAGAACAAATATTACGGACTTCTAGCCCTGCTGGATAGGCCAGTATTGACGTTAGTATCAAACTATCTCCTGTGCTTTCGTATGCTTGTATGTGATGGTTGTTGCATGTGCGTACTACAAAGTTTGGTACCTAACTTGTATGTGTGTATGGTCATTTTGAAACATGACCCACTGCACAGCTTTATTCAGATGGACTAAGTCTGAGTAATTCGTGTCAGAGCAGCTGACTAGATTTCGCAGGATTACATGATCATCCACTGATCATCTGTGTTAAATTTAAAACTTATATCACTCGCAGGACTTAGCGTGCGATAAAACTTGTGTATTATGATTGCGCAAAAATAAGAATTGACCTACGTATCACATGCGATTGATGTGTGGGTGTTTTTATTGGAACGAGCAGCCGGTTCTTAAAAAGTCGTTTAAGTTGGCAATTTATAATTATTCTCAGCAGTCTTTGCAGTCTCTTCTTAGCAGACTTGGCATTGGAATTACGCTTCAATAATAGAACAAATATTTCCTGGGTTTACATTGACTGCCGCATCCCCAACATAGACATACAAGTTCGCACCGACCCTAACCAACCACAAATGAAGCAAACCTAATAAAAGTAAGGAAGATGGCAAAGATCAGGAATCAATACAATCAAATAGCACACCTGACCCAGGACACTATAAGGGAAAGTGACAAAACACAAGGAACAATCACGTAAAGAGAGCTTTCCCAGCCTGCAACGAACAGACATATAATATGACAGACAAACACGAAACACAAATAACAAAAAAAAGGATCCACAAAAGAAGCACCGCCTTGGAATGGTCAGTAAGATTTAAGGTTCTTTGAAATACAGAATTTTATATCAAGATCGGCCACATGCTGTTCAGTGTGACCATATTTTGATAACATGGTCCTATGGCTAGTACTGCTACAAAACGTTGAGTAAAATATACTGACGGGCTTTAAAACACTACACTAGCATAGCAGAATTAGTTATGTTAAAAAAAGAATGCAAAGCAATTTGATTGTATATTAAGAGTGTGCATTTATGAGTTACACATGAAAAAACTGTCCAGTTGAAATAAATCTAAAGCATTGGAAATGTAAACTCAATGAGATAGAAGTAGTAGGGAAGGATTCTTTATAAGCTACTTTTTCCTGTTGTTCCTGTTGTTCCAAGATGGCGGCCCCCATGAAAACGATTGCACAACATCTGGAAATGATGCAACGGCTATTACGGGAGATGACGCAATATTTTGTGACAGGTTTTCCCATTTTCTGTCGTTGTACTTACGTTTGCTGGTATTTCACCATTGTTGTGCAATGCTATAATTTATATATACGTAGAGACCCTAATGTGCCGCATAACAGCTCTGGCATTTGAATGTTAAACGTTGAACTTGTATTAAAGTACAGTGAAAAAAGCGGAGTTAATAGTTTAACAGCTGACAGGTAAGACGATAAATTTCTTCTTTTCTTAATACTGTCTAGTCGATTGTTATCATACTAAATTTAGGCGTTTCATTTTATTGTTAAAGTATTACTATGCTATATTATTCAAATTGGCGATCTTTATCGATATTCAGTCAAGTGGACTAGATAAGCTTGTTTGATAGAAATAAAAATAAAAAATAAACTGTTTTATTTGCGTTTAATTTTTAAAGTTCTGATGTGTCCATTAGATTCTCACTTATCAGAAAAAAAAGCCAGAGAGGAAACTTTATTATGAGATAAGAAGTACACAGATGACATGACTGCTAACAGTTAAATAATTATTTTGTACAGCAAGTCATTGCTTTGACTAAAAAGTTCTGTAGTTTCTTCTTAACCTTTTACCCGCTGTTCCTGTAAAATATCGTCTGCTCTCCCTTCTGCGATCGAATTCAGACCCTAATCAGACTGCTTCTAAGGGAGCATTGAGTAAATTATAAAATGGCATGAAATGTTTTGAAAGGTTACTGTTGAGAAATTGCTTTTAAAGGCTAGAGAAATGTGTTCTGAATTAAACAAAATGTCAAACTACACTAACCGTCTATATAACACAAATTATTACAACATACTAATCAATATCCAATTTTCCATCAGTATTTTAGGCACAGGGTTAATTATGTAGATCAGTAAACAGTATAAACCTTATTGTTTCTTGCATTCTTGAGTGTAATTTTTTTTTTTCATTTTGATTTTCAGTCTTGGAATGGAGTTTACATGCCAGACCTGTGGGGCCTGTTTCACGACTGCCAAATCACTTCAGCGCCACGTTCATGCACAACATTTGGACTTTAAACACTTTTGTAGATATTGTACAAAAGCATTCAACTATGTGAGTGCAAAAACAAGACACGAAAAAAATCACTGTTCAAATGAAAAACAACGCAATTCTGACGATACATCAAAACAAGAACAGGCTCAGGCCCTGAAGAGAAAGTCTGAAACAGCAGCAACTGCCTTATGTACACAGCCTAAACAGTCAAGAAGTGAAGTGCGTTGCAGGCAATGCCATCAGACATTTCCCGACAGGCATGCCCACTACATTCACAGGATGAAAAAACACTTTCAAACTGGGTCTGGAACAACATTACAACAACCACCATGGGGTAACCAGCCTTCGCCATTTGAAGACAATCAATCCCTCCGCGAGGTTTATGAGGCTAACCGACCTTTAATTCTTGCAAATCACCAAGAAGGTAGTGTGGAATCTGTGTATAATTATGCAACAACAAACGATTTTACTGTTGCTACTATCATGCAACTTGCAAATCAAGTCTATGATAGACAAAACAGTGCTTTTCGATTTAACATGGAGTTTGGACTCATCTTGGTAAATACACAAACTGAGGAGTATAGGTACTTCACACCCTACTCCAATGAATCGTTATTTGAACGCCCACTTTATATATCAAGGCGACAAGATCTTCACAGACTGAGATTAAGGTTACAAAGACTGAACATTACAGATTTCATCTTACGCCAGAGGCCCGACACTAAGTGGAAACCAGTTCTAATAACAAACTTTAGGTTCATTGTGAATTCTTTAGATTATTCATTAGGTGGTGTACATGTTAAGTTGCCAGAACATGTGAAGAACAGTAGGTCTATTATTTGCTTAGATAAATCAAGAAAGGGTAAGTTGTATAAAGATAAATTGTGTGCTTTTCGCTGTCTCGCTACACATCAGGGTCATCAGCGTGATAGGCTAGAAACTCACACTAAAGCTTTGTTAGACCAGTGGGTCCAGTACATGCTAAACAAATGCCCAAACTCCAATATCAGCTCAGACCCGAAACAATTCAAAGGGGTTGAACTATCACAATTGAGTTACTTTGAAAAATGCTTTGAAATTAATGTCAATGTGTTTCGACTTCAGGATGATCTATCTGCCTTGCCAGTCTACAAATCACAGTGTCGTTTTAAAGACACAATGCATTTAAATTTGCATGACAAGCATTTATCCTACATTGCGAATATAAAAGGCTTCACAAAAAAAGTATCAGTGCCCTACCTGCAATATGCATTTCCGAACATGCAGTAACATGAAAAAGCACACACGAAAATGTCAGGGGAGAACAAAACACCAATTTCCTGGAGGCTTTTATTCCTCTCCTAAAACCATATTCGATAAACTTGAAGAGCATGGCATCACGATTCCAGCTACTGAGCGTTTCTTTCCGTGGTTTCTTGTCTTTGATTTTGAAGCTATGCTAATATCAACGCAAGAACCAAAGTCTGAAAAGCTCAGTTGGACGACAGAGCATGTGCCTATTTCAGTTAGTATTTGCAGTAATGTGGAAGGATTAAAAATGCCCCATTGCTTAGTTGATCAGAATACAAACAAGTTGGTTTCAAAGATGGTTGAATCTATGACACAAATTTGTGACAAAAGTTATGAGCTGGCCAAAACAAAATTTGCAGACGCTTTTGAAAAACTTGATCTTATTATTCGATCTGAGGAACCTGAAGTTGTAGAGGAGGATGTTTCAGGAGACCAAAAAGTTGTTGAGGAGGATGTTTCAGGAGACCAAAGTGAGAATTTAGAAAAGATTGAAGAAAAGCATAGATCTCAATGTCAAAAACTTAAGGAAGAGCTGGACAGATACTGTCATCAACTGCCGTGTCTCAGTTTCAACGGGTCTAAATATGACCTGAATCTCATCAAAAAATATTTGGCGGCTCATTTAAACATGCATGACAGTAAACATATGTTCACTGTCAAACGAAATAATCAGTATGCATGTCTTAGCAATGAAAATTTTAAATTTCTAGATATCACCCAGTATCTGAGCCCTGGTGTCAATTATGCTAGCTTTCTCAAAGCATTTGATGTGCAAGAATCCAAAGGGTTTTTCCCATACGAATGGTTCACTTCTGTTGATAAGTTAGACCATACAGAGCTTCCTCCTTTTGGTTCAGCTTGGTTTTCCTCATTGAAAAATGACAGCGTTTTGAACGATGGGCTGAAAACCCCAGAAGAGAATTATGCAGCAGTGCAGCAGGTGTGGAGGGAAAATGACATGCAAACCTTTCAGGATTACCTTGTTTATTACAACAATTTGGATTGTGGTCCTTTCGTTAAAGCTGTTGAACACTTGCAGAAATACTACTTTGCACGGCATATTGATATGTTCAAAACGAGTATTTCTCTCCCAGGTCTAGCTAGACAAATGTTATTCGAATGCGGACGTCAGGCTGGAGCATCCTTCTCTCTGTTTGATGAATCAAACAAGGACCTTTACTACACTATTAAAGACAACATAATTGGAGGACCTTCAATCATATTTCATAGGTATCACAAGGCTGATGAAACCTTTATTCGGGGGCATCCTGACAAATTATGTCAGACTGTCTTAGGTCTTGATGCCAATGCCCTTTATTTATGGTCTATTGGTCAGAATATGCCATGTGGACCCTTTGTACGCCGAAAGGCAGAAAACAATTTCAAACCAGAAAAGAGGGATAGGTACTCACTAATGTATGATTGGATGGATTATGTTGGGAAAACCAAAGGTCTCAAAATTGAACATAAACTGAATACAGGCAAGGAGAAAAAAGTTGGACCCTTTCCTGTTGATGGATATGAGCAAGAACAAAATGCAATATATCAGTTCCATGGCTGTTACTGGCATGGACATCAGTGCTGGCTTACGAAGTCAGTCAAAGATGCCAAATGGCACAAAGAACAGGAAACCAAATATAAGAAAACCCTTGAGACAACCCAATATTTAAGGTCACATGGTTTCACTGTCATTGAGATGTGGGAATGCCAATTTCGCAATCAAATGCATTTCGACACCACGTTGAAAGCTTTCTTGAAAAGTAGATTACCAGAAACGCCACAACGGGCCATCACTGAACCCGAAATTCTTGCCGGAGTTCAGTCTGGCGGTCTTTTTGGCATGGTAGAAGTTGATATCAGAGTTCCAGATCAATGGCCAGCTCACTTCTCCAATCCCACCATGACACCTTATGAGTACTTTCAGGAAATGTCACCCCTATTTTGTACCACAGATGTCCCTCTTGAAGTAATAGGGTCTCACATGCAAGAACATGTCGATCGTTTTGGCCTATCACAGAAGCCACGTCGACTTCTAGTTGGCGGAATGAAAGCAAAGCAAATATTATTGGCTACCCCTCTTCTTAAATGGTATTTGGATCATGGTTTAGAAGTCACTAAAGTCTATCAGGTGATTGAATTCAAACCCCAAAGATGCTTTCATCAGTTCGTTAAAGATGTAAGTGATGCCAGGCGACAAGGAGACTCTGATCCTAGTAAAGGAATCATAGCAGACACGCGCAAATTGGAGGGTAATGCGGCGTTCGGCTCAACAATTATGTCCCAAGAAAAGTTCCAGACCATTAAATATGTGCAAGGTGAAGGCGAAGCAATGATGGAGGTCAATCTCCCCGAGTTTCGTAAAATGACACCTTTACTGGAAGAGGAAGAATATTTCGAAATTGAAAAAGATAAGAAATGCCTGAAATTGAACCTACCCATACAAATTGGTTACTTTATTCTTCAATTGGCCAAAATGCGCATGAACCAATTTTATTATGATTTCATGATGCGATTTGTCTCCCCTGACATGTTTCAGTACTGTGAAATGGACACAGACAGTGCTTATATGGCATTGGCTGGTCCAACCTTAGAATCTGTCATCAAACCAGAAATGAAAAAAGAATACATTTCCAGTTTAACTGGTTATTGCAAAGATGACATGCAAATCGAAGCCGATGATAGGCATCACTGGTTTCCACGTACATGTTGTTCTGAACACTCAAAGTATGATAAAAGAACACCTGGCCTATTTAAGGTAGAGTGGCAAGGCGATTGTTTAATTGGGCTGTGTTCGAAAACATATATTATCAGTCGTACAAAAAGGTTAAAAACTTCAGCTAGTCAGATTGCTGCCTATCGGCTCTTAAGACGTGCAAAGAAACTTAAATTTAGACAACTTTTTGGCCGCCTCCGAACGCATATTGAAACAAAATTTAGTTCAAAGGGTATCAGTAAACAAAGGGTCAAAGTTCCTCTGACTACGTTTAAGCATGTACTGTTTTCACAGAAAGCGGGTTCTGCCACTAACATGGGGTTTAGGGCACACAAAAATGGCATCTTCACCTATGAGCAGACTCGGTGTGGCTTTTCGTACTTTTATTGTAAAAGAAAGGTGCTTGAAAATGGAATAGACACAGTTCCATTAGACTTAGAATTATGTCCTGTCAGAAAACAACAGACAGAACAAGAGGTTGATGATGCCTATCTCATTCATTTATTGGCTACAAATTTTGAAAGAGATAACGAAGACAATTAAATTAGGATAGATTTGCTGTACTTCACATGTTGTTGAAATGATATTTGATGGAGCTATATGTATTTCATATTGTTAATTTTGACTCATGCTGTCTTTGAAAGTTGATCATGTTTCTATTGATATGTTTGTTATTATTTACTGGTATACTTTTTCACACATGAAAATACATTTGTTACAAATGAAAATACTGTTTTAGAAAATGAAAGTACTTTTTGCAGAAATGAAAAACATTTTTCGCAAATGAAAAATACTTTCTTCGCAAATGAAAATACTTTTTTATAAATGAAAATACTTTTTTCACAATTGCAAAAACTTTTTTCACAAATGAAAATACTTTTTTCGCAAATGAAAATGCTTTTTTTTTTGCAAATGAAAAAACTTTTTTCACAAATGAAAATACTTTTTTCACAATTGCAAAAACTTTTTTCACAAATGAAAATACTTTTTTCGCAAATGAAAATGCTTTTTTTGCAAATGAAAAAACTTTTTTCACAAATGAAAATACTTTTTGCAAATATAAAACCTTTTTTCACAAATGAAAATAACTTTTTCACACATGAAAATATTTTTTGGCAAATGAAAATACTTTTTTTACAAGTGAAAATAAGTTTTTCACAAATAAAAATACTTTTTTCACAATTGAAAATATATTTTTCACAAGCGAAAATAAGTTTTTCACAAATGAAAATACTTTTTTTCACAATTGAAAATATATTTTTCACAAGCGAAAATAAGTTTTTCACAAATGAAAATACTTTTTTCACAATTGAAAATATATTTTTCACAAGTGAAAATAAGTTTTTCACAATTGAAAATGTATTTTTGAATAAATATATGTTGTTTATACTTGAGAATATCAGTATAGTACATAATCCACATGTTTCATTTATGTATGTCATGCAATAAAATATAAATGTTTTCAACTTGTCTCTTTTTTATCATATCTTATTATGAAACTGATTGAGTCATAATATCTTCACTAGGGTATGAAAGAACAAGAAGAATGTACTTTTCTACATTTATTTACACAACATATACACTAAATGTTATACAGCACAACACAACAGGGGCAAAATGAGTAAATAATCAAAGAAAACATATAGTATCTGATCCAAAACATTGCATACTTTATCAAATCAAGATAGAGTCTGTATAGCAATTTTCTTGTTCAAAAGAATGTTTCTTAAGGTTTACGAGTCCATGGTTTCACTCTCTTCTCCCTCAGAATCTACAGCACTGTCGAGTGGTTCTTCTTTCAGCATGGAAAGCACTGGCTTGAGCACCCAAGGTATGATGGCATGTTTTAATGCAAGAATCTTTTTCTTGCGGTTGGGGCACACATGTTTGTCTGCTAGCAGCTGAATACTCCTCTTGAAGGGAAGCAACTTCTTCACATAATAATTGCTCACCGGGACATTTCCTTTATACACATTAATCACAATTTCGCATAAAGCATGAAACTGGTCTCTAGTCAATGTTTGCAATAAAGCCTTGCGTTGTTTCGCCGAAGTACCCTGTAATAATTCCAAAAAGGGCACCTGCATCTGAACAGCCCGACTCATCTTGATACGACTGATTCAGAATGAATATTACCCTCTTATTTATAGGCACTTAAAGTGTTGGGTGACGTAGTCAACCACAAACTTGTCCGATGAATCACTCTTTTTCAACTGTTCAACTATGTTGATCAAAGGGAGGGATCTACATTTCATTAATAAGTAAAACAACACGTGGTATCCACAAGTGTCTGCTCTTTCTTTCTGTAAAGGTTCGTTATTATAGACACACTTTACGGTATTCCTCTGTAAAAAATAGTCAAAATTACAATCGTAGGCTCCTGGCAGGTGTCCTAAACTGTCATAGCATTCTGAATTATAAGAATCTTGAAACCAAAACACAATCCAATGTTTCCCAGGAAGATACGACTCCTCTGTGTTACAAATATATGCAGTAGGAAAAGTCAGAACTTTTGTAGGTAATGTGTCAACAGAATATATATCGCGAGCAACAAAAGTCAAACATCTGTTTTCTCTGATGACGCAAAGAAGTTGGTTTGTATTCATACTCGTGTGTACTTTACTTCTCTCGAGTGGTCCACCTCAATTAAAGCAGGAAACTCAGCATAGGCTATACAGTTAAGCGTTTCCGTAGTGTTAGTGGAGAATCTGACTTCTAAACGTACCGATCCTTGCTGCACTAGGTTTATATACTCTTCTCCAAGGTCACTAGGAGCTAAATTGAATGCATATATTGCATAGCCCTGCTCAAACATGGTTCTGTTTATCTGAAGACCTGCATCTTTATTCCATTTTTCAGCCACCTCAAACAAATTGACAAATGGCGTGACGATGTTTCTGTTCTTTCCTACATCCATTTTCATTGGTCGTGTAGGGACACTTTCACCATTCACGTAAAGTCCCATTTCCTCTGCGATGTTGAGAAAGGTGAATGGATTAGTTGTATAATCGCCATTTACCGCAGTTTGCTTCACGAAAGCGAAAAAAGCCTTGGTTGGCAAATTATTTGACCAAATGTTCTGCCAAATGAAATTGCCTGAGCCGCTCGGAATAGTGTTCATCTTTAGCTCTGTCCTAGACAGTGGGTATTTAGCAGTGACATCCTTCAGTATTTCGCCATGATTAATAAGCACACCGCTGTCGACTTTGATTTTGCAAGCTTTAAACACAACGTCTAAAAGCTCCAGTTTGTAGCTCGGAGATGCTTCTTTGCTCACAAGAACGAATGCAGCGCGATTTCTGAACAGTTTCAAATGTATGTCAACACCATTGACAAGGTATTTATCCAGTCTGAATATGTCTTCGTAAAGAGGGCCTTCCATGTCAAATATGTTGCTCTCTTGTGTGAACTGGTACCGTTGAGCTAATCCACCATTGGAGCCTGCATCGGGATCTACGTCTTCGGTATCGTAGTCATCGAGATAGAAAAGCTGTGACTGTAACTGCGACTTTGCTATGTCGTTTCCGTTTGACAGAAGCAGTTTCAGATAGGCCTTCCATGGGTAGTAACTTGTATTTAAGCTAATCAATTTACCGTTCATGTATGTGTCTATCTGTGACCACATACTTTGAAGCGGAATATTAACAATGCCCGTCTTTTCTTTAGCTGCCAGTGGTGATCCATCAGCCTTGACAATTCTGCATTTTATATACAACCGGCTTCTACGCAAATCTATATATTCGTTTCCTTGTCCAGGCACTGTTATCTCAATAGGCGCTTCATCAGACTGAAAAGAGGAAACTGGTCGACATTCAGAGTAGTATATCTTCTGTATAGCAACTTGATTGGCAGGAAGAGTAAATATAGATAATTCAGCTGGCTGTCCTAATGTGGTATTCTGATCACTAAGATAGGCCATGATTTAACTTGCGTGACTTCTTATTAAATATAGTGAATTCGTCCTCCTGATATTTTTTTTTACGCTTCTTCTGTGTCGATGCGGCTTTGGCAGCAGCAGGATTAACACTGACTGTTTTGATAGTGTTTGTTCCTTTTATAGAAATAGGAATGTGAGGTTTATTATCTTGGATGGCATCTTTTATGTCAGATTTGGCCCTCTCTTCTACTGCTGTCACAGGACTCACTTGTTTACCCACAATCACTTTTTCTTCAGGTTCTTGAGTAGCATTGGGATTTACAGGGATCATATAAGGTTTCTTAGCATACATTCCAGCGATGCCACCTCCCCCTCTCTGCCTGCCTCGATACTGTCCCGGATTGAACTTTCCTTCGATCATATTTTCATAAAATGAACGCCACACAGTGGGATCAGATACGTACATCGAACCTAACATCGTTAAAAGAATGGAATCCTTCTCAATAGCAGTGTTACTGTCACTTCCCCAGAGAGAAATGAGGCGGGTGCATTTTTGGCATCTTTTATATACACATGAACGTCTTGAAACTGCCCGAGTTTGATTGGCACTTCATACGGGTATTGATATATAATATTCTCTTTCTCCAGATAAACTCTTCTGATTAACGGCAATTCTTTATCACCTACAATAGTGTCCTCGCAGATATTAGAGTAAAGAAATACTTCTGGGAGTCCTCGTTGTTTTGTTTGTCCTGGATCAAGTGAAAATTCTAGCAAAGAAACAGTCCACACTCCATTTAGAATTAGGGGTTTAGGCAGGTGTACCCTGAAATTGTAGGGCTGGTTAGATGGATGATACAGAGGACTGTCTGTAGATTTCAATACCATTCGTATGCTCATCTTGAACATTTATGACTGAGACTAAGCAGAGACAGCCTTATTTATACTTTGAACGTCAGTTTCCGACACCCAGCTGTCATATTTAGGCCCCCATCCTTTCCATCTAACCAAGTATTCTTTCTGTCCAGCTTTCTTTCGAGATTTAAGCATCCTCTCTATCAAGTACATCTCTTGCTCATAAGCCCTACTTAACTGCTTCTGATAAAATGTTCCAGTAATAATTTCTCCATCATAATCTTTGAGTTTATACTGAGGTATCCCTTCTTTCATGAAACGTTCTGTCACTACAAATAGATCACGTGACCAGCGCTCATCATACTGTCGCTGAAATTGTCTCCGTAGGAAGCTCACTCTGACAATGTCTCCCACCTTGAACTTGAATGATTGGGTACTGGGCTTATGCGTTTGAAGTTTTGACTCATACAGTTCCTTCCATAGTTCAACGTGGTCTGAAGGTTTTACACTAGCAGGTGTTCGTTTGATACTACGATGATAAGTTTTGTTATAACTGGTCGTCAGTTTTGGAAGAGCTTCAACCCACTGGTGGGATTGTTTGTGCGTCATGAAGCGTGCTATTCTAGATTTGATGGTTTTTATAGCCCTTTCTGCGAGTGAGGCTTTGACTACATTTTGAGTGACGAAATGAATGATCTTCTCGTCTTTCAAATACTTTCTGACATCTTTATTGACGTACTCGCTTCCTTTGTCTGTCCGAATGCGCGTTGGTTTCCTCCCTTGTTTGAATATGGTCTGAAATGCTTTCACTATTTCCGCTGCAGTTTTAGTGCGCAAGGGCACGGTCCAAACGTATTTAGACATTATATCAACAGCCAGAAGAAAATATTTATACTTCTGATCTTCATAGCGACGCATGTCAGCAGTATCTACATCCCACTGATAATCGACAAAAGGAGCAACTACACGCCTTCGGAGAAATTTCGTTTTCTCTTCTTTGTGAATGGCATAATCTTCTTGCTTCACGAGCCATTGGCTTATTTTATTTCTGCTCAAAACAAATTTTCCATCTTTTCTGACGGCTCTGTACAACTTTTCCACCCCACCATAAGCTGCTGGATGTGTTGGATCGTAATATATGCTTTTCAAATAGTCTTGATAGGACATGGTCTACACGGTTATCCACTTATGCCTTAAAGATTTAACGGATGACTTCCTGCGAACTGGTTTTCCAGGCGGAGGTGGTATTTTTCCAGTGCCAATTTGAAAGCGTCTGGTTGGTGACAACACACTCTGTGGTACGTTGCTTTCTTGAACAAGTTGGCTGAAAACTTCTGTACCAACTGGATGAAATGATTTGTAGTCTTTTAACTGAATTTTGATCAAGTCAATAATGTTCGATCCCTTTACCAATTGACCATCAACGATGATTTCTCCTTTGTCGTTCCACCGAAAATCTGCGTGTTTATTCAAATGGTTGAGTATTACTTCGGCTCTTGATCGTAGAGACAACGGCAATGAGGTCAGTAAATCGTCCGTTCTGTTGTCTGGAGAAATTGGGTGCAAATTATCTCGTTGAGAAGTATCTATAGTGACTTGATCCCTGTCTGTATCAGTTATGCAAACTGGCTTAGGCTGACTAACTTGTCCAGAAAGGAGACGTTCGTATTTATCGTATGGTATTAAAACCATTTTACGCATCATCTTTGTTATCTTTCGGCTGTCTATTAAAGGAACATACCCGGTGCCCTCAGTGTCTACATATAAAATGAGGCATGTCATGAATCCCAGTTTAATTTATACTGGTTGATAAATGATGGTATCTTCTCGAGGAAATACACGAGTTCTCACTCGATAGGCGTCAGGTCCCGTGGGCGAGAAATCCAAGATTAGGTATCCATAAGGCTCTGAAGTGGCATCTTTGAAAGCTTCTAGCAGAAACTTACTTTGGCCCATAAATGCTTGACGAGCTAAACACTGGATTTGAGACAAATCCCGCGGGTTTTTCATCAGCACCAGAACATGAGTATTTAAGTTGATGGTGCGTGAATGCTTGCCTTGGCAATACATATTCTGATTTAAGAATATGACGCTCAAATGTCGGTGATGCATGCCTTTTACGAACAAATTCTCCATCTCCGAAGATGTGGTCACAGATTCCATAAGATCGTCCAGGCAAACCAGGTTACAGATTTTCTCATGAGCCAAAGCTTCTAAATCGGATGTTGATGGTAATCCTTGATGAAAGGTGATAAATGGCAGTTCTTTCTCCATTGTTTCGTACAAAGGCTGGAATATTCCATAGCAGTACAGCACTTTTTCCGGTGGGTTCTCAAACATCTCATTTTTATGACGGAGTAATCTATATAGCCAAAAGGTCTTGCCACTGCATGTGGCACCACTAACGGCAATAGACGTGCACTCTGGGAATGGGTACATCATGAAATGATAAAATATAAATGTGGGCAGCCCTTTATATACATTGCCCTGAAATTAAGGCAAAATGACCTCGATAAAATCAAGGTTGACACATAACAGCTCCTTAATATTTAGAATAATTATATTGCTCATGGCTATTTTTAACTTTGAAATGTTGCAATGTTGTGTAATCACCGGAACCGGATGTCATCGTGGACACCATATCTCAGGCCTAACAGCATGTTGTGCAATCGTTTACATGGGGGCCGCCATCTTGGAACAACAGGAACAACAGGAAAAAGTAGCTTATAAAGAATCCTTCCCTACTACTGATAGAGGTCAACTCTTTCATTTGACTAAAATTTTATTAGTGATAGATCCCCTACTTCTTTAAACCAAGAATTACGAGAAGCATCATATGTTTGTCATGTACTTTGTTAGTTATCTAGCAATGGCTTTCAATTTAATTGGCAGGTCTGCGATACAGCAGGTCTGCTTTTTTACCATTAACCTGTGTGTACCCGTTCATTCGATGGCTTAAAACGCTGCTACTTAAGAAATGTTTCAGTGACTAAAAAAATACGAAGCAATTACGTCGTTGAGTTTAGTTGTACAATCAAACTAAGTGTTGACTGAAGAAGCCACTTCATGATAACATAATCGAAGAAAAGAAAGTTTACATTCGACTGGCGTTTGTAAGATATAACAGGAAGTCAGTGTTGCGTTGTATAGCCCGTCAGTACAGTTTGTTAAATACAGATACTACCTGCGCATTAGGACTTAATAATATGATTTTCATTAAACTATAAGTGTGATAAAATTCACTTTCAAAACTGGGAAGCCCCTCCTTTTAAAAGGAAACTTTATCAGATTATCTTAAGAAAATTGGCCATTTCTAAACTTGAATGCTCAGGACTTTGGAAATTTTGAACTTTCACCCATGAAAGCAGGAAATGCATAAAACGATGACACAGCATAAATACATATTAATTGTTTGATGTAGATATGTTATCTGAGTAGGTGAAATAATATCTATTTACTGTGGAGGTTTCACATAATCTGATAAGCTTTGAGGAAAAAGAATGGATGTACGTATCAAACTGCCAAATTGAAAGTGCTCTACTCATACTACAGACGTACAGTTTGGCTGGAGAATATACACTTTGTTCCATTCGCATTCGCTTTTACATGCCATATAATATGACAAAAGGTGCTCATCAAACATTTTAGTATCAACCTCATACCCTCGCCAGTAAGAAAATTGGTTTTCTAATGATATAAGTAAAATCATACGTTCGTAGTGTCATCTATACTTGTTGAGCCAGTCAATATGAAAATCGGGTGGATAGCAAAGACTAGGGCTATCGTGTGCCGACTCGCATAAGCTGCGCTGCTCGCACAGACCAAACACTAGGCCTACAGTTGACTAGCTCCACGAGACAGCTATACATTCGTCATGTGCGGATCCAGCTGCAGAGGGGAGGGGGACAAGGGGTCCGGACCCCCCCCCCCCTGAAAAATTACAACAATATAGTTTTAATAGCAATATTAGTCCGGATCCCCTGTAAAACCACAAAGCTACCAAGCCAGCATTCCATGTTGGGTCACCATCGGCACGCCAACAAAACGCCATTTAAATTGCGTTTTGCTGGCGGGCCGATGATGGCCCACTTATAGTGGTATTTGAATCCTCCCTCCCCTCGTCAACTAAAAAACGTAGACAAAGTTGTACCCCCTATGAAATTTTTTCTGTATCCACGCTAACTTAGCAATGAGTTAATGCCCATTAAATACTCGTTCCTTTCATCTATAGAGGATCTTACATGAGTGCTCATGTTTTATTGAATTTATTAAACGAGTTGGGGAAAAGAGATAAAATGCGAGGCTTGCTTAGATGAAATATGCCATTCATTATGGTCAAGTCCAAGTCTGAAAAAGGAGACGTCAGTATCAAGAGAATTTGCTTTATTCAACTAAAGTTCAGTGGGATATATGACTTTACACTTGTTTGAAATATTGAAGGCTTCTCAATTCAGATATCTTGAGGCATCTAGATATCTTGAGACAGAGTTAAATGCTTCAATAACATCAGCGTAATTATTGTCAGAAAGAGACTCTCATAACAAAACAAAAACAAATACATGAGCGGATCCAGAAAGTTTTGTCAGAGTTGGTCCACCTTTAACAACGTTTTTTTTAGTTGTTGAGGGAGAGTGAGGATCCAAGTACCACTATGAGCGGGTCATTATCGGTCCGCAAGCGATACGTCTTTTCAATGGCGTTTCGCTTGCGTGCGGATGATGGTTCAAAATGTAATGCTGGCTTGGTAGTTTTGTGATTTTAGGGGATTCGGACCAATATTGCTGGGAAACCCTATATGTTTGTGATTTTTCAGTGGGGGGGGGGGGTCCAGACCCCTGTCCCCCTCTAGATCCGCGCATGAAATATGCAACAGGCGGAACACAATTGTATTGACCATTGGAATATCTATAATTCGTACACACACAATTTCGAGCCTAATTTTATAAGTTTATTGTCAAGATTCTGGAGGTCATCACAAACTTTTCTAACATGACCACATTTCTTTTTATCTTTTAGGTTGTACAGACATGAAAAATATGCGTTTGCTATTTAAAGCCAGAAAAAATGTATCCTCTCTGTTAGCTTAAAAGTTTGTTCAGTTAATACCTCTAGTTTTTCTTTGATTAGATTATGAAGAACTGCAGTATAGAGAGTAAAGAAAACATATGTAGACAAGATACTAGAAAACCTTTAGATTTTAATGTATTAAGAATCTCTTCTGAATTTTAAATAGACCAAAAAAGATCTTTTATGAAATTTAGGTTACCAGTCTAACGTAGGAAGCCTAAGCCATGATCCTCATCAACAAAAACAACAAACGTATCCGCCATATGACACCGATGTTTATCAATGTTATATCACTCACCACGCAAGTTTTGCTCAAAGGTATTAGCAGTGCCAAGTTGCCTTTTGACCACAACATCGTTAGCAACCTTATCTGCAATCGCTAAAACAAATATTTTATTTTTGATCATTTCAAGGCCGTGTTTCTTTTGTGGATTTGGAGTGGGGGGGTGTTTGTCTTTGCCATACTGTGCAGCCTTGTGGTTACCTGTTGAGAATGGGCTGACCTCTTGGCTTTCTTGTATGTGATGTTTTCTTGTGATTTTGTCACTTTCCCATTCGGTGCTTTGGGTCAGTTGTGGTACTTGATTGTATAGATTCCCGATCTTTTCATTCTTCCTTACTTCCAATGGAGTTTCTGGACTTGCTTAAAGTGAGTCTTAATTAAGAAGGATGAAGATCTAAAAGAATTTCTATCCATCCATTTTATTTGCTTATTTTTTTCGAAAAGTTACAATTGGTATAAACTGATAGCATTTTAGGAAAAACCTTGTTTTTACATGCATTTATGAATTATATGTATTTCTCATTTTTCATAGATTTAGGTTGTTCTAAAAGTGTTGTTGGCTTAAAGTTTTAACTCTCTGCCTAGTAGGTAATTTAAATGATTTTATGACGTCTGCTGAGTTGTTTGAAAATTCATTTTTTTTTCGAAAATTCCTTTCATGAGCACCATTAGAATACCAACCAGTTCGCTTCTAAATCATGCCCGACGATTTGTTGGGCCTGATCTGGATCTGAACTGTTTGCAAAAGCTATCAGCAGATAAAGATCTGTAGGCAAAGAGTTGAAGTAACTAAATGGTGTTAAGAAAGTTCGCTCCGCAATAGAATTGTGTTCCTATTATTTTAGATGTAATGTGTCTAATGACATAAATGTCACTGGAATTCTTTAAAGTCGACACACTTGACAACAAAATAAAAACAATGGGATGTTTAATCAAATATTTTGTCACGGAATAAATTATCTTCAAAATCAAGTACCCCTCGGAAAATGTTGGGCTCGAGGAGCAAAATGGGGGTATATGACAAAAAGTCCTTGTCATATCCTAGCCATGGTGATAAGAATATTTTCTAATTGGTTAAGAAACCCTAAATGTAGATGTTATTCATCTTATGTAAGCCTTTAGTACGTTTACTAAACTGCAAGGCTGTGAAGAACCATCCAAAACAATAAATGTCGCATTTTTTGGAAAGTATCAGATTTTTCTAGAAAGACTTAAAAACAGTACCCAAAAAACTGCGTTATTGTGTGAAGACATTCATGTAATACATGGTGCCAAACTCTATAGAGCATCACAAGGAATAACATGCCAATTAAAATGAAATTTTTCATCATAATTTCCTTTTCAAATGATTCGAAATTCTATGATGAAGAGCGGAACGAACTTTCTTAACACCCTTTACATACTTCAAAGTGCCACATTTATGCCTATATGTTTATCTTCCTTCCAAGACATTTGGATTCGACCAAATCTGCTCTTTCTGCAGGCTTCCAGATGATGGGTCACAAATATTAGACAAGCAAGTAAATAGAAGTAGTATTGTAGCGGACGGGGTTGGTTTATGAGGAGGGTCTGTGGTTACCTGCTTAGCATTTTTTTTAATTGGTCATCTTACATTTTTACGCTATTTTTTGAAAGCAAGATTTGGTTATACAAAATCCATGCTTCTATAAACCAATGAAGGCTTTGCATGTCATTTCATCTAAAATGACCGGTACTTCTTGTACAGACGATGTTGGAGTAAAGGTACCCTCATTTCAAAAAGTCACATTTTTTCTACAATATGAATTATTCCACAAAGACGCCATCCATTTGTATTTTTGTTTGTTTGAATATGTTTCTGTTTGCCTAGATTAAAGAAGAGCACGCTTCAAATGATTTGCTTCGATCAGACTCCTCTTTTCTGTTGCGTAATAGCATGGAGACAAACACTACCAGCCGCTAAATCATAGAAATTCAGCTTTATGCATGCAATTCACATTGGAAGTTCGCACTGTTCTGTTAGCCTTATTATCTGCAACACGGCATTGATATTTTTAGTGACCATTCATTACTACTAGACGTCACTGTTCTAGTTTGGAAGTTAAAAAAAATAACGCAAAGTACCGTCAAATTGACTTGTTCATTTTTATATTCAAACCGGAAGTGCGCAGCAGCAGTGAAATGTTTGTCATCAGAAAATGAACGAATCAAGTTCTTTTCTGTTTGGACTATCTTGTTCAGATGAAATAAAATGCATACAACAATTTTAACACGAGCTATAAATGAATTTCAAAAATCTCGGAAAATGTGATATTTTAAAAAATATGTAAATGATCTACTTTAGTCAAAATTTCAAGTGCGGGTGTTCTTTTTTAAGTTGGCTAGACCAGTTTATTACCAACTGCACTTAAATTTGATATAACCATTTTTCTTCCAAAAAGCATAGTTTTGCATTTTAACCAAAAAAAACGTGGATTGAAAGACAACTTTTCTGAAAGGCCGCTTAATGTTTGCCCATCAAACTGCACATTTTTAGCAAAAAGCATTTCAATGTTATTAGCGCTTGGTCAGAAATTACGAGTTTAAAAAGTGAGCAATTAAAAATGTTGTTAAGTGTAAATGTATATTATTTGTATTAGAACAAACCAGCAGTTATATCATGCAGATAAAGTGTATAATATAATAAATAATGAACTGTCTTCATGGAGCACATCTACATGTTTGTGATATGGCTTGATCAGCATCCTCTTGAAAATAGGCCCCTATTGCATTGAGAAAATTCGCAAAGACTTGCTGCTAGGTAATTTTAGGGATACTTTCCATTACTTTTAGGGATATAGGGATACAATGCTTTCTGATTTTGGGGGATAATTGCCATATTTCTTTAAGGGATTTGGGATTTTTTTCAAAATACTTAAAGGGATATGGGATACTGGGACCCCCCCCCCCTTCCAGTGCCTCAGCAATCAGGGGTAAATAAGTTTTACGTAAATCGTAATTCGAGGACAGGCAGACCAACATCAATTAAAATTTAATGCAGCTAAAATATGATCGACTTATCAATGCTATCCAAAGACCGAAACATCGAATTCCACGTAATGAGACTTTTGGACCTGAAAAACAGAAGTTCCTTGTTCTTTTAGATCTAGTTTTGTTCATGGAATTTTTCAGTCATTTTAACCTTGTATCGGAAATAGATTGCACTTGATTTGTTGATATTATCTCGTCTAAAAATGAAAACAAGAAATAGCATCATGGCTGCATGCGTGTTTGTGTAGCGTTGACACACCTTCAGTGATTCGAAGTATGACACTCGTTTCTATTTATTGTAATTAGTTGCACTTGTCGCTCGATGGAATAGGTCAACACTGGTGGTGATACACTGTAGAAAGGTCCATTATAGTATCATATTTGCACAGTGCAGACTCCAACTAGCCCATCTACATGCGCATGAAGTTTAGCTTTTAACAAATAATGACCAAACTTCCAGCTCCTGTGGTCCTAGACCAATTCTGGTATTCATGCTAGATTTCTGAACAGTTTTGGCTTTGGAAAACTACCTATGGTATGAATAATCAGGGAATACCAGGATGGTATGCAACGTTATGTGGTATATCTCATCCGATCGTCACTCTTTTGTGTCGTGTATGCAGTACTATATGGGTTGATTTTCAGCGCATGTCTGAATATATGGCTCACACATGTTTTTTTGTTTTTTTCATTTCATGCATTACCCGAGGAAGGTGTTTGAATACGAGGCCGATCGGCCGAGTGCTCAAACATCTCCCGAGGGACCCGGCAAGTGTTAATGCAATGAAACAAACACGTGTGGTCGTTATTCTTGCATATCTTACCTTATTCGAACCAAATATGCTCTGAAAACCATGTTAACAATTTAACATATCCATATTCTCTAAACAAAATGGCGTCTACTGTAAAATTAAGGACGGCATCACAAGGTCATAGTCGTGCGCAATACCTTAAAATGATCAGTCTGGTCCGCAGCGCTTTCTGCATATAACGGCATGTAAATAATTCGGGGCCTATTTGAAGTATTTTAGGCTGCCTGCAGCCTTATGAAGTCTTATAATGTTACTTTATCTTTCTAAAATTCAACCAATCAGGAATTGACAGGAATTTGCATATAAAAGTACCTAATAAAATATGAAAAATTTCATTAGTCAATTACTAGACTGTCCATACAATTTCAGTCCTTGTGACAACACTCACTGAAAATAGACTCAAAATCTTGGGATACAGTCTGAAGCAGCCAAAAAATACTTCTGCACCTTTCTCAGAATGAAAGTAGACTTCTATTTTTAGACAAATCTTTTCATTGCAGGTCACTGTTGAAGAACATTATTCTTCCTTTTCAGTAGAACTTTCTTATCCCTATGTGTAATCCAATATTTTCATATCAGTAGTTAGACAAAGCTTCTGGCTGTTCTTATGAATCACGAATTGCACCAAAGTAGATCTAGTGATTTTGCATAAATCTCCAGTATTGGTTTAAAACCCTTGCAATAATAAAACTATGGGACTGTTTGCATTGTAAGAGGATCAATTATATACTTTCTCAAGATGGATGACCCTGTGTAACAAACAGTAATACATATAAAAGCAAATTGAAATGCAGCCGAATACCTTTTTTTTAAAAGACATTTCTTGTTTATTTGAAAACACGTGTTCAAACAGCACGTGAATCTCTTGATTTGAACATGGATTTTCGTTCATTTGACAATGGGTTAAAACAGCTATACGAATAGGTTTCTACGCAAGAAGGTGCATTTACTCACTTTGACATAGGCGTAGCTGTAGCTCACCAGGGGCGGATCCAGGACTTCTGGGCCAGGCTGAGTAGCGTAATCAGTAACGTGTCTGACTACAGATGCGTATCTGACTGCAGATCCAGGGGTCGCGAGTTCGATCCCGGCCCCATACTTTCGTGGAGGTTGATAAATTGAAATATCTTCTACGCACGGCCATTCTCCTCCTTTCCGCTGATTCATTCAAGAAGGGTTGTTGTCAGTTACAAGCAAAAGTATGTTCACGAAGTTCAAGCTTGCCCAGGAAAAAATGTAGTTATAAATGAACTGACCGTCCCGACATTACCTTAGCTGTTTACTGGGAAGTAAAACAATAAACCAACCAACCAACAACCAGGACTTCTGGAAAGGGGTTTCATATCAGATGTATACATAGGACGGTGGGCCGCTTTGCTGATTTTATCTCATTTTTCTCAAATATCGCATGAAAATGATATAATTTGGTCTCACTGAGGCCAAATTATTTCATTTTCATGGTACATTTAAAGGTGGCGGGTATGGGGAGTCAAGCAAACCCCCTGTATATCCACCACTGACTCACGCATTTACGTTATTATAACCGCACACGTTCAAGGAAAATCACCTAATGTGGAAAAAGTGTTTTCCATACCATAAGGGACTGCTTTTAAAGGAAAGAATTCACTCCCATTTTGTAAAGGGACACAATTGATGAAAATCATTGCTTTTTAGTAGTCTCCCTCTGTTTTACGTACACTGTAACTATTTCAGCATTCCGGTTCAGTGAGATGGTTCTTGTTAGCATTTAAAACTCACGTCTCTGAATCTATGTATAATTAAGGTTGGTCTTAATCTGATCTGGCTCACTGAAGCGCAGGTATGCGACTCATGATATAGTTTGATCTCCTACGTGTTGGGTTAGAGTTTGGACGGTTAACACCACGATGATGTCTGCACAGGTTAACGGCAAAGGTAGAGTTTCTCTCCTTTTTTATTCATATAACATTTACATCTGGTGGACCTTTAAGACGAGTCAATTATCTTGGCAAAAATTGAATGAGGAAAAAAAAAACGGAGTCTATACTCTGTTTTTTCCAGATCTATTGCCTATATTAGAATTGCAAGGATGTGGCACGGTAGTTGTCGCCCCAGAGGGGGGGGGGGGGGGGTACTCTAATTTTTTTCCGCATACGTAGGCTCGGACCCAGCATCTACCGTTCACCCCCAAAAAATATCAGGAATTTCAAGCACCCCAAAAAAATATTTTAATTTTAGCCACCCAAAAAATATCCCAATTCTGTACATTGACCTTAAAAAAAGACCCTAAATTGCATAGAAATGACCCTCAAACTAGCCCAATTTTGTGATGACCCCCAAAAAATATCCACAAAATTTTCATGCCCTCAAAAATATGCATTTTTCTGAAAAACCCCAAAAATATTGAAATTCTGAATTTTGAACCCCAAAAATGGGCCGAGCCTACGTATGTGTGAAAATATCAGAGTATCCCCCATGGGGTTGTAGCCCTTCGGAGTTCTGAGCACAGGCACTTTTGTGTGTTACAAGTATCTGTGTTACTATAGCATTTAGGGAAGTCTCAATGGGTAGACTTGGAGGAAGGCTTGCCTCAGGTTAAATACACGAGATTTTAGGAAATTGAAAATACAATGTATATATAGCGATGGGTGCTTTAATAGCATTTGTTGCGATAATGACTGTTCCTATATATATTGTATGCGGCGCACTAGAAACTAGATAAACAGCGCCGCTTGCTTGTGTGCTAAATTATACCAAAAACATAATGTAAAAACTTTGCTTTGTCGAGTATAACAACAATGAACAGATAAACTATTAGATGTTATAACACTCACATTTAATCTAGGCTAACCGCCTTTGATCCAAAAAATGATTCTAAATTTGGGCCTTCGGAAATTGATAGCAGCTATTACAGGGATAATTCTAGGACGAACCCGAACCATTTTATGAAAGAAAAAAAATCTATGAGTGATAGAGTAATTCTGATTTCATTTTTGGCAATTCTGATTTTATTTTTGGCAGGATCCCATACATAAGCTATTCAAATCTGATGTTCATTTTGCTGTAAGGTGGATATCAAGGTTTCTTGGGCCCATTTTTTTCCAAATGGCCCCTCAAAATTTCAAAATGGCCCATCAAAATCTTGATTTTTGCATGCAAATGAATGGGACATGGGCCATTGTCCCACTTTCATGGGCCCATTCATATTCTGGACCAGAAATATCACTTCTATTATCGGTATGCAGTGTGACCATATCGCCTTTCTCAGAATAGCAAGCTTTGCATGATCGGAAACCCTAAAGACGGGTCTTCTATGGTACACCATAGTCTTCTCGTTGAGGTCCAGATAATTTCTATGATCCAGTTTCATTTCCCTCACATTTAATGTACTACCAGGGGGTAGCCTACCTCGGACCTAGTATAAATATATGTATATTGGGTCCGAGCCTACAAACCCTGTTCTCGTGAAATAAATTGGCTTGTTCTCCTGCTCCCTACACGTTTACTTAATTATGCTCCCTGTATCTCAATAGTCTACGCCCTTATGAATGTGTCCGTGCTTGGTTCCCGCTTTCTAATTAGGCGTAACTAATTTCGCGAGCACCAATAAATCAGTTTCAGCATCAATCAGGTTTTTGGATAAAACAGCCACCACAGTGTTTAAGTCAAACACTAGAATAAACAGGTAACAGATCTTATAATATTTACGAAAGTTTGGGCTAATTTATCTCACAATCTATACTTGAGCAGCATATTTTATTATATTTTTCTCTTGAGTTTTCTGCCATTTCGGATCCACGTTGTTCGGCCTGATTCGCTTGAAGGGCGATATCTTTGGACAGTCTGGTGGCAGTTATGAAAAAAGTAGAAATATAGAAATAAATTGGATAGACACTGTCAAGGAAGAAATGAAAGATTCCAGCCTGCATCATCGTCTGAACACTTGACCCACGAAAACCTATGGCAATGCTACTTGCCTGTATTTGGTGCACACTCAAACAACAAAATTAAATCAGCTCGTTTAAATTACTTCATTATTATATTGTAGTGGATTTTGCAAAAACAGCTAAGGCATCTAACAGCTGACCTTATTTTTGGAAGTCACAAAACTTCAATATCACAATAAACAAGTATTGACTTTAAAAAAGGATATCAAATTTATTATAGCAACCAACCAACGAGCTGTTGCCACCCAAGTGTAAGAAAATGGGAGTTGGCTGCTGTAAAAAAATGCCACTGAAATGTTTCAGACAACCAACCAATCATTGCAGAAACCACATGTATAGAGCCCAGTGCTTCAGGGCTTGGCTTATCAAGCCCGCTAAATGACTGACTCTTCTGCCAGTCAGATTCACCAGACTTCTTTTAAAATTCTTGGATTTTTAAAACGATCTCAGCATCATCTGTTGCGCCATGTTTTCAAATCTCTTGACAATAATGATAACAACCCAGTATGCCGAATACGATATGCAGTTGCTATGGATGCAGTATCTAACTCCCCAAACAGTTGCGTCTCCTTTACAGTCTAACCGTCTTTCTTCCCCAAAGATATTCCAGGAGACACTGATGTCATGAGTTTTGATGCAAGACACATGTTAGGATTGGGATGTTAAATATTGCAAACATGCTGTCAGAATGAATTTCATTGAGCTGAGTGAAGTGGTAGTTAACTAACATGAGTAATATTGATGCTGACAGCAGATATTTAGGGGGCGTTTACAGGGTTGGGAAATGCAGCATTTATGAGTAAAGTCCATGCCACTGGCGTTTACTGGCATTTTCCGAAATAATCCAGCATATTTTGGCATTTTCTAAAGAAATCCTAACAGAAATTAATTTGGTAAAATATCTAGAATTTATAGAATAAAACAGTAAAAACATTATACTTCAATCATGTTTGATGCACCTTTAACAATCCAAATTAGGAATTGTCTCAACTATTAAAGATATCTAGTGACCTTGTTTCCCATCAAAGATTTGAATTACAAACACAATAAAATCATGTTACTACAGTGTTTTATGAATATGCCTGATAGATTAAAATTTTGTCCTCAGTTATACAACTGTGAATATTTAGTGATTGATTCCAGTATCTTTTTTAGCAAAATACAGTAGTATAGTAACTTACTAGTAAGTTTTTAATTTCGCATGTTTTAACACAATTTTATTCATAAATGCCAGTATTTGCCACTTAAGTGATTTTTGGAGTATTTGTCAAATTGCCATGCCAGAACTTTCCACTGGAATTTACCGACTGGACAATATGTGTCCCAACTCTGGTTGTTTACAAATGTATGTTACATAAAATTTCAAGAGCTGTTAACCTTTATTATAAAAAAACAATTATGCAAAATAAATGTTCTATACTGGGAATCTGTGAAATTTTCTTATATTTCTACCCAAACATGAATTATGAGTATTGTTAAGAAAATTCTGCCTCAGGAATATGATTCTAATCCACATCTGAGGTCTTTGTTTGATAATTGTTTCTCATTTCTGCCCAAACATGGATTTTGAGTACTCATTAGAACCACCTCACTGTGAAAGTTCAATGAGTACACACAGCCTGTGTTTGATAATTGAGTCTTATATATGCCCAAAATGTCAGTTGGATTCAACACATGGAGGCAGTTCTAATGAGTACCCACAATTAATTAAGCCTAATCATTGATTTGGGGTACTCATTAGAACTACCTCAATAAAATTCTTCTAATGAGGACCCTTAATCCATGATTTGTACAGAAATAATGCACAAATATCAAAACTATAGATTGTGTGAATATACTCATTTGAACTGCCTCTGAGAGACAGTATTAATGTATGTCCACAATTTATGTGTTCCAGCAGAAATAAGACAAATCATACTGACCCCTGCATTGGCCCTGCAAAGAACTCATGGCTCATGATAACATGTAATTCCAATCCATTCCATAACCCATTCCAATCCATTCCATAACCCATTCCAATCCATTCCATTCCATGTTTTACACAATGCCATAGATTTTACCCCTGTTGCCATTCTCGCAAGACCTGACGATACCTCATCTAGATCTCTCGCATTTCGCCCTTTGCATCATGGGTAACTAGCGATATTTGGCTAGTCCCGTTCAGTTCTCGCACTGCTGTGGTGACAGAATTTATTGTTAAAAATAGCAAAAACTTAAATTTTTGACAGTTTATCATTTCTCTTTTAGTCAATATTTTCTGGATGTAAAGCCCCGAGTCATGCAAGCAGTGATCGCATAATATATTTTTAATAAAAATGGCGGCTCAATCCCAGTGTGCACTGAGCGAAAGGTGACAGGTTTGTTCATGCTAGCGAGCTTCCTGTTTGCGACAATGCCCCTGTTGCAGTATGAAGTCTGTTTTCGGTTAGTTTACTCTTTGCATACTGGGTAATATGTGCATGCTTAATTGTTGTTTGCAATTTTTTTTAATTATTTTTTTCAAACTTCAGGAAATTTTATGACACATACAGCTAAAGTGTATGAACAGTTTGGATCCTGATCAGACCTGGCACTTTGATCTGGGTCGATACTTTTATATGAAGGATTTCAGCAGACCACAAGTCTCAATAGCTGAATATTCGAAAATGGAATCTTCCAGCTGTGGATCTGGATTAATCCATTCCAGGTATCAATAAGTAATTTGCTGAAGAGAACAAACAATATAGTCCCTAATCAGCCTGCTCCTTTAAGGAGCAGGCTGATCTGTGACTATTTTGTTTGCACCTGTTTGCTCTGGCAATCCTGACTAAAAGTAATATTACCTGGAACAAGAATATATACCAGACTAGGGCAGGGAGATTTGGGTTTTGACGGTCTTCATTGTGTTGAATTGGCCTCTTTTCAATTGTCTAGACTAGAATGAATTAAGTGCTAGTAGGACAAGGTCATAAGAAAACTGTGTCATAAAATCTCATTATTTGCTATTTTGTGGTAATTTTCCATCAGCACTGACATAGCTAAATCGACAATCAATGTCTAAATTTACAATAGGCAGATCTAGCAATGCTTAATAAAGGGAAATCTTATCGTTGCCAACTTTCCAATAATTTTAGCCCTTAATGCGCCAATCACAACAAAAGTTGTCTGCTTTTCTCGTCCATACTGAAATGTTTAAGAAGCCTCTATGGCAAACAGTGTGGACCCAGATCAGACTGGAGCAGTCTGTTCTGGATCCATGCTGTTACTTCTATACTTAAATTCCCCGGTAATGTTGCGTAATTATTAGCTGCAGACGACTTCAGCAGATGGCATTTTCAGATGCATTTTTTTCTTGGCACTTAAGGGTTATGATCGAGCCCCTTATTAATTTAAGCCCCTATTTACCTGTGTACCTGTGTTGATAGATTCAAACTTAGGGCCTTCACTTTGCTTAAGACATCAAGCTTTGAGCGCTATAGAATCAATCTTGAATTAATGTTAATAATTTTTTTAATCGTTGAAAATTCAAATGCCCTACCTATTTTCAATGAAAATCAGTGAGTTGCATAAAAGCAACTCACTTTTACATTATAAAAAAACAAAACACTAAAATGTCTAGTGTCTTTCATGTATTTCATATGAATCGATGTGAATTTGCATGGTTTGCATATATTATTTTGATAAGTGTATATTAAATGGGGCATATTTAATGAGTTTTCAAAATCATGCGTAAAATTTGAGAAGCCAATTGAATGAATGCGTAGATATTTAGTGGGGGGTTTTGGGAGATTAGGCCTTAAAGCGAAAATCCCCACAACTAACCCCGCCAAATATAGCAGCTCTATAAAAAGATCTGACCTGCTGTTGGTTCAGCTGAGCTCAGCTGATTCTTTGTAGACATTTTCATAATACAACAACATGGCTTCTGTAATGGTTGAAGGTGAGTTTTCTCAAAATATGATAATCTCACATTGGGGTTGGATGGCCTTAGGTCAACAATATTTTAGTCATGGACATTCAAGAGGGCCACATTTATGGAAATATATGCTAAATACATGTATCTGATGACATAATACTATGTGGCAATTTAATTATGTAGTAGTATGTTTTCGGATTGGAATTTATGCAATGATCGAGGTTGGGGTGATTCCCACCCCCCCTTCCCCCAACACACACACCACACCCCAGAATTTTTTGTAAGAGTGATTTACCATTATTGGTTTGTTCAAATGTGAAACACTGGACACCTATATTCATAGTGCCTTTATTTATAGTGCATGAATTATAGTTTTTGTTTGTTTGAGTTTATTTATTACATCCCTATCAACACTTGTTAAGTCATTGTTGGCTGTTTCCTGGGTTGAACCAGTACTGTGTAGCAGAGGTCCAGAGGATAAGATGTTTTGCTCAAGGACAAAAACACAGTGGCTCTGGTGAGTCTCAAACCAGGTACCCCTCAATCCAAAGTCTTATAATTACTCTACCAGTCTGAGCCGCTTCTCTTCTCATGAGGTGCATCAGGACTTTAGTTAAGATTGCATAACAGAAAAATTATTTTCTTATTTCTCAAATAAAACATATGTTGTGGGTACTCAAAAAAACGTCTCAATGAGACGGTTCTTTTGAGCACCCATAAGATATGTTAAAACTGATGGGTAAGAAAATATTCACAATTTTGCGCTCAAAAATTTTGTTTATCGAAACATATGAGTGCATGTATAATAATTAATAAAGACTCAGTCAAATAAAAACTCCTGATCCTAACATGAGATTGAAGCTGAAGCATCAAGGCCTGCTTCTGTGACAAAACATTCCATTAACTCTTTCCTTGCTAGTGGCAACTTGTGTCCTCTGCTGATAACCTTTCCAAACAGTTTGGACCCAGACCAGAACTGACAAAATTTTGATTCTGATCTGGGTTCAAACTATTTGACACTCAGATGACTGATCTATAGTGTTCCTGAAGCATTTTTTGAAAAAGTTTATTTTCTAAAATCCAGCAGGTGGCAAAACCCCTGCAAAGTTATGTTCTAGGAATTGGTGCCGTCCGAGAACATTTAGAACAATTCTACATGTAGAACTGCACTGAACCAGTTATACATATGTTTGTTCTAGATCAGTTACTGTTGTTTGAGAACAAATTCAACACATTTAAAGAACATGTTTATATTCTGAAAGTGTTCTTGAAATAGTCTAGAATATTTCTTAAACAATTCAAGTTTTTTTCAAAAAGTTAAATTTGAAAAAAAGACAACTGAGGCAGATATTGTGATCACCTTAAATTTTCTTTCTGTCTGTCTATTCATCCATCCAAATTTTTACTGTTACACCTTATGTCCTTCTAAAATGCTGGACTGAATCCAAATAAATTTGAGTGTTTTATTGATTTTTGCTCCCCTTTCCAACCCCACCCAAGGGAGCGCAGTGGCTCAGTGGTAGAGTGCTTGACTCGAGACTGAGGGGCCGCAGGTTCGAGCCTCACCGGCGTCACTGCGTTGTGGTCCTTGAGCAAGACACATTTATCCTAGCCTAGTACTGGATGAAACCAGGAAGACCGTCCCTGTTTTACTGAAATGTAAGGAATTAAATCAAACAAACTAACCAAACCCACCCAGGACCCTGGGGAGGGGTCAACAGCTATCAGCATGGGGATTTGTGATGGCATGCCATTGAGGAATTGTTGTGCTGAAGGGCAGTGGTGTAGGGGATAAACCACTTGCCTTGTAAATCAGGGGTTGCAGGTTTGATCCCCGACTTCTCTAGTCTGCCGGATGAGAGTCAGAGACTTTAAACCATGGCCCCATCACCATATGCCACCTTAGCTGTTGATGGGACATTAAACACAAGCAAAAGACATGCTAGCAACTTCTCGTTTCTTAAAGTTTTCATTTTGTTCATGGTTTTTGCATTAATATTCACCCCCTTTTTCAGACATTGAAATCTTCCTGAGGTGAAAGATGGTACAGTCAAGAGACTCAGCTTGTTTATTGTTCCTCTTTGTTTTATGTTTGTTATCTGATGTCCTAAGTGTTGGATATGTAGGTAAATTGAGAACTATACCTGATAATCCTAAGCCTATGTATGTATATCCCCGCAAAGCACAGTGGCTCAGTTCTTAGAGCTTTAGACTTAGAGGTAGGGGATTGAAGTGTTGCTCAGTTCGAGACTCACTGCTGTTGTGTCCTTGAGCAAGACACTTTATCAGCTGCTTAGTAACTGGTTCAACCCAGGAAGACAGGAAAATGTCTTGACATAACTGAAAAATTGTTGACTGGGAGGTAAGCATCAAAACAAATCACGTATGTCCCACCCAGCTTTCCTTGCTGGCTGCAACTTTTGTCGTCTGGTGATAACCATTGCAAACAGACCCAGATCAGGACTGACAGAATGTCTGTTCTGATATCAATCTAGATCCACACCATTTAACACTTTGATCTAGAGTTCCTGAATTTTTTTGGGAAAAAAGTCAGCAGACGACAACAAAACCATGAAAAATTACCAAACATGCAAAGAGTTGATAACAGCTGGAGGACCGGGCCCTGTAGTGCAGTGGGTAGTGAGTCAGACTGCAGATCCAGGGATCGTAAGTTTGATCCCGGCCCAGTCCCATACTTTCTTGGAGATGACCATGAAATAATTTCTATGATCAGTCTTCTCATTCCACTGATTCAAGAAGGACTGTTGTCAGTTACCAGCAAAAGTATGTGCACAAAGTACTAGTTTTAAAACCGCTTAATTTAGTCCAGCTTGCCCAGGAAAAAGTGTGGTTAGGTGAAATTACCTAAGCTGTTGATTGGGACGTAAAGAATCAAACCAAACAAAGCAAAAACAGCTTGAGGAGCATGCCCAGTAAAAGTGTGAAGTTGTGAAATGACTGAAAGATTGTTGAAAGCTACATAAACCCCAAACCATTTAATGTCTTGAAGCGACAAAGGTGAAAAAATGAGGCCAACTTTTGTAATGATAGGAAAGTGAGAGTCCAGGTCAACTTTATCAATTTCCTTGTGCATGAATGGGGAGTGATCAACCATAAGGTTAAACCAGGTCACTGTTACACAGGTTTAGATAAACAAAAAAGATCAGCGTAAAATTGTTAATATTTACTTACCCGTCAATTTTAACATATGTTTGGGTGCTCAAAAGAACCGTCTCATTGAGACGGTTCTTTTGAGTACCCACAACATAAATTAAATTTTCGTTACGCACTCTTAACTAAAGGCCTAGTGTTAACTGTTTGCATTCTAGGTAATTTTTCATGCTTTTTGTTGTCATCTGACTTTTCAAAATAAAATCTTTCAGGAACACTAAGGAAGTGTCAAACTCTTTGGATCCAGATCAGGACGACATTCTGACAGTCCTGATCTGGGTCCAAATTTTTTGCAAAGGTTAGTAGTAGACAAACACTGTTACATGCCCCAATCCAGAGGGGGAGACAAGGGGTCCAACCCCCCTCCCCCCCCCACCTGAAAAATCACAAAAGATAGGGTTTCTTAGCAATCCTGTAAAATCACAAAGCTACAAATGTACCAAGCCAGCATTCAACGTTGGGCCATCCTCGGCAGGCCAGCGAAATACCATTTAAATGGCACTTTGCTGGCGGGCAGATGGTGACCCGCTTATAGTGGTATTAGGATACTCCTTCCCCTCATCAACTCAAAAAAACAAAAAAAACGTCAATGTTGGACCCTCTCTGACAAAAATTCCTGGATCCGGGCGTGTGTTATACTTTCCGTTGTATTAGATGTTGGAGACCTAACAAATGACTGTTAGAGTTTCATGCCTTTAAAAATTTACTTGCTTATATTTCTCAACGAAAACATTGTTGTGGGTACTCATTTAAAGAACCATATCAATAAAACTGTTCTTGAAAAACCTATCGAAGGTCAAGTAAAAGCTCAATTTTCATCTGGACTTATGAGTTAAATTGATTATGTATAATTGAATCAGTTTACTTAATGAATGGGTAATAATTGTCCTGGCATATCTTTATTTTGATGACTGACATACTTTGTTGTGTAATATTATTTACTACAGCCTTTATTTTGACCAATTGTCCTATATGTTAAACGGATCCAAAACCTTTTATGAGATGTGACCCACTTTGTAACCAAGTATTGAAGGCACGTTCTTAAATCTTATCAGTTTTGGAACCAAATTTATATACTCAGCCAAGAAAAGAACAAAATAGTCCCAGATCAGCCTGCAATTTTCTGAGGAGCAGTCTGATCAGGGACTATTGGCATAACTAGGACATATTGGTCCAGAGCACCAACTGTATGCGCAAATCGGGACGGGGGATAGGGCCATCTCAAAATACTGTAAACCTTGGGGCTCACCGTAAAGCCTTCACTGCTCACATACACAAATTATGGGTGTGGATGAAGACTAAAACCAGACCTGTAGCCCCACTATATACATGTACAGTAAAATCTGTGTAAAACGGCCACTCTCAAAAAGACCAAAAAATGTTTTTCAAGACTAATTATCACTTAATGCAGGTCAAAAGTATTGCAATGCTTTCGATCTTCATTAAGCTGCAAGTTGTCATTAAGATCTTTTTTTTGTCTATTTTGTTTCCTAAATTATAAATAATTTCTATACATTAGATATTTATAATAAAATATAAATATAAGTAATAAATTCAATTTTTGTCTGTTCATAGAATCATGAATACTTTGGGTCTCTTGCAAAGTTATTACTTTGCAAGAGACCCGAAGTGTTCATGATTCCATGAACAAACCAAAAATCATATTTATTTCTTAAAACGGGAGTGAGTCATAATTGGTACTTCAAGGATTACAATTATATTTCAGGTACCCGTGCAATGATGACGGAGTTCTGGGAGGAGCACTCCCAGGATGCATCAGTGGAAGAGATGATGCTCGACACAAATGCACAGACCCTGACAAAGTTCGAGTTGCCCGAGATCCTGTCTTATCTCCCCTCCTGGGAACAGAAAGATGTCGTTGAGCTTGGGGCTGGAATAGGGTAGGTGTCTCTCTCTGTTTGTCTCTTTCTCTTTGTCTCTCTGTTTCCTGAGAAATTCAGCCTAAAGGGAAGGAAAAGGTATATTATATTAAATGCCCTTGCTTTTGTAACGCAATATGGGAATGGAAAACGTCAAAAATTTGTGGCAGTATATTCTGTGATACATGTATACTGTTGAAAATAGTTAGAGGTCATTTATTATGTCACATTCCTTAGAATCTCCTCAAATCACATATATTGATTTGCAGCTCCCTTTGTTTTTTTCTTTGAACTACATGTAAATGTTAATAACAATTGACCACTATGTTCCAAAGCAGTTGCAGGGGAGACATCTGTTTCATTGAAAACAGCATCTGATTTAATAATTTTTCACCATTGCCTACAATTGTGGGGGAGACATCTGTTTCATCTTATTTTGTATGGTTGTTGTATCATATTGTCAAGTTCTGTGTTGATATTGCTTAACCCTTATCCCCCCACTATTTCCTTTTTGTCCTGAAAATGTTGTCTGCTTATACATCTGCTGCATAAATATGAGTACACTTTAGATTAGATTTTTTCATTGTAGCAAACTTTATGAACCCTGATCAGACTGCTCCCAAAGGAGCAGTCTGATCTGGGTCCATATTGTTTGCAGTATATTGGCATTTTCTTTGGTATATGCTTGGCCCCCAAGCTGGTCAAGTACAAACCAAGTATAAATCCAATAACCTATAATTATTGAACTGACATTCAGCAATAGGTTAGATTTTGTTTGTTTGATGCTTTTCATCCCAGTCAACAATTTTTCAGTCATGTCAGGACCGGTCCTACTAGGTTGAACCAGTACATGTACTAAGCAGCGGATAAAGTGTCTTGCTCAAGTACACAATACAGTGACTCCGCCAGCGGTGAGTCTCGAACTAGCAACCCTTGTATCCCAAGTCCTACACTCTACCGACTGAGCCTCTGCGCTCTGCCAATGGCTTTGTTGAGCCTGCGCAAATGCCCAGTCTCACATTCACAGACAATGGACAAAAACTAAGGCCCAGGCATAAATTTAGACCTCTAGCTCGGTTAGAGCGCCAGTCAGGAGAAAGTAACCACTAAAAAACAAATAGATATTTGATGACTTTAGTGTCATGTAAACAGAAAACCTGTTTCAGGCAGAAACTGGAAATCAAGAAGGTAACTTCAAGGGAGGAAACTCCTCACCAACTATCAACATAATCAAAGTACTGAGAGTACTGTATGGCTGAGAGTGTGCAATAAGTACCCAAATCTTTTGTGCTGGCACATTTATTTAATTTCATAGAATACACTTTTCTCATCAAGGTTTTTTATTGTGTGTTTCAGGAGATTTACGGGACAGCTGGCTGCCCATGCTAAAAGTGTTGTGGCTGTAGACTTTATGGAGAAATTCATAGAGAAAAACAAAACTGCCAATTTTCATTGTTCTAATATTAAATTTATGTGTGCTGATGTGACAAAACTGGATTTACCAAAAAACAAGTACGTATATTTTGGAACATTAAATTTATTAACCCTTTCTAAGTTTCTTTAATGAAATTTATGCTAGGCTCCACCTCCTATGAATAATTATATAACTTAACTTTCATGTTGGTACATAGAACAAAGAAAGAACGTGTCAGGCCCACTAGTATAGGATCCTATGAGCCAGTGCGTGAGATTTCCAACAATGTGGCGTTTTGACAAGTATAGACTCAGATGAGCCTGTGCAGCCATCTTTTAAGCTTAGAAACTCCATATGCTTTTCAGTCAGTAGCTTAACAGGCATTGAATATTCATGCGACTAGCAAAGGCTCTGATCAGACTGTGCGTATTTGCAGGCTGATCTGAGGCTTTGCGGATCGCACATACCACATTGTTGCAAATCTGATGCACTGGCTCAATATTATATATAATATTTCCATAAGCAAACAGAGTAAACCCTGATCAGGCAGCTCTTATAAGAGCTGCCTGATCTGGGTCTGCTCTGTTTGCAAAAGTGTCAAAAGGCGTCTCTATGCGGTAAAGGCAATCTTCAGCAGCCAAGCATGAGCTTATGATAAGAGGGGTTGATTTTGCCCTTTTTAGAGAGAGGATTTGTTTAAATTTTGAATTCTCCTATAAAATAACATATTTACATTAAAAATTCTCCCTCAGTTGAAAATTTGGAGACGTGAGCAAAATTTGGAATACTATTTCTGTTGGGAACCTGATATAATCAGTTTTAAAAGGATACTCTAGATCTGCTTGACACATCTCAGGCCTCCAGATAAGAGTGTGTGTTGTAAAACTATTTTCTTTATTTCTTGTCCAAAACATATGTTGTGGATACTCAAAAGAACCGTCTCATTGAGACAGTTCTTTTGAGCACCCAAAACACATGTTTAAATTAATGGATAAGAAAATAATTACAATTTTAGGCTAATAAAATTTCCTTTTCTGGATCTATGACAACTGCACGGTCTGATCAGCACCTTTGTTATTCATATCCTGGAAAGTGTAATTATAGCTTAACTTTCTACATGCAAAATTACAATATCTTCTAGCTAGTCTCAGTAGCTGAGCAGACTAATATGATTTGATTTTTGTTGGAAACCGCAAAGACAGGTTTTCTCGTGCCCAGGCCAATTTTTGGGAATGTCTATTGTATTTTTCAGCTGTGATATTATTTTTTCCAACTGGTTAATGATGTACTTAGCTGATGAGGAAGTACAGAGTCTCATAAAGAAAGAGTTGTCATGGTTACGGGAAGGTGGTTATCTGTTTGCTAGAGAGTCATGTTTTCAACAGTCAGGTTTGTAGATGTTTTAAAATTATTTTTTCCTTTCTACATTTTAAATATTCGGCCACTTGACCTTTGTCAAGAAATATATATAGTGGCCAAGTGGCCGGAAATTCAAAACAGATCTAATTACGCGTTTAAATAAATTCCCTTTAGAGTATTTTATATTGAAATAATCAGTATAATTATTTTGCCTGATCCTTTAAAATCCTCGAAGACAAATTGATAGTGTTCATGGTTGTTTACATTCTGGCATCAGCATACGATAAATTGGCATACGTCACAAAATGGGTATAGCCATTGATCATGTCAAAGTTTCACCATTTGAAATCACAGCAAAAACACCAAAGACACTAGTACTGTGTCATCATGCTATCAAGTCAATCTAGCAATAGGTATTCCTAACGTCAACAGTGTTAAGTCCTACAGAAAATAGTAGATTTCACTTCAACACTGTTGATAGGGATCTAAATCAATATGAAATTGTTATGCATTTATTGGGTGCTGCAAATGCACTAATAGAAAATTACTCAACCGCACACTTTTTCACTTGTCATTGACTCATCATTGGGTATCTTGCTTGGAGGTAATCAGAACCTGTCAGAAAAACTCAGTATGAAATAAGATTTACTATACTTGTCTGAGCCTTTGCTACTCGCCTATGCAATAACTACCAAAATCTCATCAGTCCTTTAGTTAAGAGTATGTATCAAAAAAATATTTTTCTTATTTCTCAACCAAAACATATGTTGTGGGGCTCAAAAGAACCATCTCAATGAGACAGTAGTTCTTTTGAGCACCCAATACATATGTTAAAATTGATGGGTATGAAAATATTTACAATTGTACGCTGAAAAATTCTGTTTATATAATTATATAAACCTTTGTCTCATCAAATAATTGTATGATAAAAGGGTTAAAACACTGATCTTGCTGAATGCAATCACTTCAAAAACCACAAACACAAGCATGCATATTACCCAAACTTGAGACAATATTCACTGATTATAGTGATTGGCTAAAAAATTGTTGAAAGCTATGAAAAGCGGCAACATAGCAACAACCAATATTAGTGAGAACTCTTATTCCCTTGCAATATGGACTGTGACAGGCCCCAGATAAGAATGCATAATCAAAAAATATTTTCTTATTTCTCAACCAAAACATGTTTTGAATCGTTAAAAGAACTGTCTCAATGAGACATTTCTTTTGAGCACCCAAAGCACATGCCATAACTAATAGATAAGAAAATAATAACATTTTATGCTCAAATATATTCGTTATCTAGACCTATGTGTGAACTTGCTATTCTTTATATAAATTGGCATGCAGGGAATGATGCTGTGACCATAAACAGTCTGATATGTTTTGAAGTTTACATTATTGAATTTTAAAAACTTTTTAGTGTTTCCTAAATTGATGCCAGAATTATGAAAATGCTTGGCTTAGACTCAAGCTTAACCTTTAGCCCACCAGTCATGAATTTTGTTGTTGTCCCCTTTCATCTGTCAATGTTCTTAGTTTGCCTATACAGTAAAACCTGTCTCAAGCGGCCACTCCAAATAAGACAAAACAAAGATCTTAATGACAAATGGTAGATTAATGAAGGCCGAAAGTATTGCAGAATGCTCTCCTTGGAGCATTCTGCAATACTGTTGACCTGCATTAAGCGATAAATGATCTTGGAAACCAATTTTTGGTCTTTTTGAGAGTGGCGGCTTTAGACAGGTTTAACTGAATTGCAACAATATTGATCCAGATAGAATGCTCCCTTGAGATCAGTCTGATCAGGGTTCATGTTGTTTGTTTCCATGAAAACACTAGCCTGAAGTGCACTTGAATATATGCAGCAGGCGTAAAATGCAGACAAACTTTTCCGAACAAAAATAAATGTGGCAGGATAAGAGTTAAGACCTCATCACTAATCTTCAGAAGTCACAGGGTTCACACTGCCTTGAAAAGTACTTGAAAATTAAATTTGTCTTGAAAGTACTGGAAAATCACTCAGAGACCTTGAAATGTGCTTGAATTCTACTATTTTCTGAAAAACTCAAAACTGCTTGGAAAGTCCTTGAAAATTAAATCTTCCTTGAAAAGTACTGAAAAATCACTCAGAGGTCTTGAAAAGTCCTTGAATTCTACTATTTTCTGTAGGACTCAACACTGCTAGTAGGGATCTAAATCAGTATAAAATTGTTATGCCTTTATTTGGTGCAGCATATGCTGCACCAAATAAAAGCACAACAATTTTATACTAATTTTCTAGTACTAATGTCTCCATTATCTCAGTCTAGCATTTCTGAAGTAGCATTTTAACACTTAAATCAGGATTTTTTTTATAATCTTTTAGTCCTTGAAAACTGTAGGATAGTCTTAAGAAGTCCTTGAATTTTACTCAAACTTGCCTGAATGAACCATGAGTCAGATTAACAATCTAATTGGTTACTGATTGGGCCAAGTGGCCAGACAATGGAAACCTTTTGATTTCTATTTAATTTCAGGTGACAAGAAAAGACAGAAGAACCCATCAAAATACAGAGATCCTTCATTATATCATGCTATGTTTTTCGTGTTGTCTATACCCTCTGACAATCCTAATGAGGTGTTTGGATTTGAATTAGTCCTTTCTAAGCCAGTCTCTTCATACATCAAGGTTAGTTTTATATCTTTTGTTTAGTAGCTGTTTATGGTAAAGTGTTGCAGGCCTCCAGATAAGAGTGCATAATAGTGTACCTTGATAGTAACCCATTTAACCCTTTACTCTATAATAATGCCTTTTGACACCTTTGAAATATCATATATTGAAAATATTATGGAAAATGGAACATATGCTCCTTTGGAGCAAATACTCCATTTTCCAAAATGTTTTCAAAAGTATTCAAAACTTAAGTTAAATTTTCCTTGATTTTTTTTCAATGATGTCTAAAAATAGAAAATGATGCCATGATCTAAAAATAGCCTATGGAGTAGAGGGTTAAGCCTAGCATTCTTTATCAATTTTTAAAAAAAGAAATACTTTCTGAGCATGTCTCTGTATACATCTTTCTCATTAGCTATTTGATATTTTTGCAGCTGCTTGTGCTCCACTTGATAAATATACACAATAAAAAAATAATTTCTTTAAATCTCGGACATGTTGAAAACCTTGAGCTTCACCCTCCAGTTTTTAATATCTCCCTTGGAACCTGGTGATTGTTAATTCATTGAAAAACAATGTTTGAACATCATCATTGCATAAATTCAAAGATATATTCATATTCACCTAACTTAACAAAAAATATGGCACTATATTTTGTCGCCATTTCAAAGTCAACAGATGGTTAGCCATTTCATTAATGTTCGTGTTCGAGGGCCAAGCCATATAAGAGCAGTCAACAGATCAGCTGTCATAAAATGTAGTGACCCTGCAATATTTTTTGGGAGTTCTCAGGGGCTGAAATTCGGTCCCATTACCAATGGAATTTAGGTGCCTTTTTCCAAATTTTGAAAAAAAATCCCAATCTTCAGAAAAGAAAAAAAATTCTCCATGAGGCTTTTCTTTAACAAGCCCAAAAATTATGTTTGATGGAAAAAAAATGATAAAAATTATTTTGGGAAATTATTATATTATTATGTCTACCTCTCTATAATTCAAAATACTGATAATTCTATATAAACTCTCTAGTCCTGAGGACTTCGAATTTGCGAGATTTGACTGTATTGTATAAAAAAATGATTGATACCCAGCACTAGTAAATTGATAGTAATGTTAATGTTCCCACAAGCTCTGGAAATCATGGAAAACCTGGAAAATCACTAAAAAAAAGTTCCATGCATGGAAAAATCATGGAATTTGAAAAAACCTGAATAATCATGGAAAAATCATGGAATTTTGTGAAATAATTTGACTAAACCACCAGTAGCCAGAAATCTAGCTGCCGGACACTCACGCGTCCGACAGCTAGTTTTCTGGCTACTGGTGTTTCAAGTTCTTATTATTTTAAAATGCATGCATTGTCTACAAGCATGCTGTTGTTGCTGCATTCCGCATGTATGCTGAGCATGGTGAAGATGCTGCTAAAAGGGGAGGTTAGAGGCTGTGCATTAAATAGTCATGGAAATTACATTGTTGATCATGGAAAATCATGGAAAAATCATGGAAATGTGTTTTTGAATTTCAGTGGGAACCCTGTGTTAAGAATGGAATGTTTGAGTTATTGAGTCTTGTCTCTTTTTATTTCAGTTGAAAGACAACAAACATCAGATGATTTGGCTGTTACAAAAGGTTCGACGACCGGTTAACAACGGCCATGGCTACAAGACATTCCAGGAGTTCTTAGACAATCAACAATATTCCATGTCGGGGATTTTGCGATACGAGAAAGTCTTTGGTCACACCTTTGTCAGTACCGGTGGAATTGATACCACTAAGGTGTGTGTAGAGATATTTTATGTTTCTTTATAGTTTTCAGGCCTCCAAAACATAGTATTTATTAAAAAAATCTTCTCAATTAGACATTTTTTAAGAGCACCAAAAATGTATATTTAACCTCAAGAATAAGAAACAACAATTTGTTGGAAGGCAGTGTTACAACTGCCTGATGTCAAAGTCACTGGTGTGTGAAATCTAGGTCAAGGGCACCGGGTCACAGTGGCTGTTTGAAGAGTATGCCAAGTGCAACTACTATGCAAGGTTTGACAGTCATAACTATCACTGCTGTTGAGAAACTCACTTTAATGTAAATTGTTGACAGACAGATGGACAAATGCTTCAAAGTCACTGGAGTGGGAATTGTAGGTCAATATCACTAGGTCAAAGTGCATACTTGAAGTGTATGCGAGGAAAATTACAATGCTAGAATTGACAATCCCAGCTAGATCACTGCTGCTGAGAAACACACCTTTAGATAAATTGACTGGTTGGTTGATTGGTTTCTTGCTTTACATCCCAGTAAACAGGTATGGTCATGTTGGGCCTGTCAGTTCATCTAACCACACTTTTTATCTGGGCAAGCTTGAACAAGCAGTTAACCAGTACTTCATGCACATACTTTCGCTTGTTACTGACAACAACCCTTCTTGAATAAATCAGCGGAAGGGAGGAGAAAGACCATATAAATTATTTCACGATCAAGCTCCACAAAAGTATGTGACAGGGCTGGGATGGAACTCACGACCCCTAAAAGGTAAATTGATGATGGATGGAAATTTAAACTCCTGCAAATTGCAGCATCTGATCAATGTATACACTGTTTGCTTGCAAACTATTTATTATCCCCCGAAGAAATCAAAGGGATATAGTTTTGGCTGCATCCATCCGTCCATTCCGTCCGTCCACACTTTTTGTCCGTCCAGAACCATATCTCAGTACCTATTGGTCAGATTTGATTCTTTTTTGGTACAAATGATTGGTACCATGAACTCTCGATATCCTATAAGTTTGGTCAAAATCGATCCCTTAACACTTGAGTTATTGCCCTTGTTTTAGTATAGGCAATTATAAGGCAAAACCTATATTAGCTTTTTTGTGTGATGATCTTCACATTTCATCAAAGCTATTATATTTAATAACTTCTCACTATAGACCATGATTGCCAAGTGCCTGTAGATAAGCATGGCAGTGTCAAAGTTTTACCCCACCCCCTTTGACCCCACCTAAGGGGTCAAATGTCAAATATATAAATTTCGCAATAACTAAGGCAATTGTTAATATTTTTTGCTGAAATTTTGCATGCAGGCAGAGCAGCAATAGATATGAAACATATCAAACGGGATTTCAGTTTGAAGGCCTGGGTCCGAGCCCGTTGGGTGGACTAAGGGGGTGGGGCCGAGGTCAAAACTAAACTTTTTTCAGAATATAGTCATGTTGTATATCAAATTAAAGCTGACGACGCTTGCAGCAACATGGTAGCAAATATTTTGCCCACAGAAACACCCTGGACCCAGGGGGTGGGGTCAAAAGGTCAATTGATATCTTTTTCTGAAAGTAGTCATGTTGCATATCAAATTAAAGCTTACGACGCTGGCAGCAACATGGTAGCAAATATTTTGCCCACAGACACACCCTCGACTCAGGGGGTGGGGTCAAAAGGTCAAACGATATCTTTTTCTGAAAGTAGTCATGTTGCATATCAAATTAAAGCTGACGACGCTGGCAGCAACATGGTAGCAAATATTTTGCCCATCAGACACACCCTCAACCCAGGGGGTGGGGTCAAAAGGTCAAACTATATCTTTTACTGAAAGTAGTCATGTTGCATATCAAATTAAAGGGAATTGAGCACAGAGCACCATGAAAGCTAATAACGTTTGTAAAGAGTTTACACCCAGATCAGGACCAAGAGATCATCAGTCCAGATCTGGATCCAAACTATTTGACATTTAGATAGTGTTCCTGAATTATTTTTTTTTTGGAAAAAAATCAGCAAACAGCAAAAGCAAGAAAAATTACCTAGCATACAAAGCGTGAAAAATGAGATAAAAATGAAAAGTACCACTGAACAACCTTTTAATTGGAAATGCACATGTCTAGTTGATAATGGTGGGATATTTCATTCAGGTTTATTTGTGTATTTCAGGAATTTGTGTCAAAGTTAGACCTACAACCTGGCCAGGTGGTCCTGGATGTGGGCTGTGGTATTGGGGGAAGTGCCTTTTATATGGTCAAGGTAAGGATCAAATATTCCAATATTCCAATACTTCATATATGGGCCAGCCCATGAAATTGTTTCTAAAACAAAACATACACTCAGAAATTAGGAGCCATTATAATGTAGTGGATTAACTACTCACCTTGTAAACCAGGACTTGCCAGTTTGATTCAAGGCTTCTCCAGTCTGTTGGATGAGACTTTAAGCTGTGGCCCAGTCTCCATTTGACCTTAGCTGTTGATGTGGTGTTAAATTCAAACAGAAACGCACACACACATTCAAAAACTTCATCTTGACCAATGCTTTCTCTCCATGGAGCTTATTAGACCCATTATGGTGGGTTCAAATGTTATCCCAATACATATAACCCCTCCCCCTAGCAAAAGGATAGTGAGAACATCTTGGTTTTGGTGCAGTTCTCCTATTGTAGGAGCTGGTGACAGCGACAGCATGTCATTTCTTCTGTTCACCATATCTTAGGCACCATTTCAGTTTTGGTGGATTCTGAATATGTTTCATCGTTGGGTATTACCGTAATGATCTGGTATGCAGATAAGCAGGAGAAATTCATTTAATTTTTTTTTATTCTCGTCCAAAGCTGATGTTGTGGATACTACTCAAAAGAACAGTCTCAATGAGATTGTTCTTTTCAGCACACAAAAAAAAATGTTAAAACTGAAGCATTAGGAAGTAATTGCAATTTTACTCTCGAAATAACTGTTTATCTGGACACATGGGTAATTTATAAAAAGATCAGCTTGACAATTCAAACACAGCTGATTGGGCTTTGATGATGCGAAACAAGAATAGATATCTTGAGCGTGTTCCAAGAAAACCTGTCTTCCAAAATTGTGACCAGCCCACAGTTAAGCCTTTAAGCTCAGCTACAGAGACTAGCAAAATTTTGAGAACTTGAATATAGCCTATATAGTAAAGCTGTTCTACTTCCCAGAAAGCAATCAAATCAAAGCAACTGATCAGACCGTTCAGGTGCTCACTGCTCACATTTGTTGTTGACATGCAAAAACGAGTTTCTTACGATCCTGGCTTATCAAGTAGGGACTATTTCTTTGGGAACTTCCACCGATGGACAACTTTTTTCTACCTTGTTTGACTTAAAAAGTGCACATGCTCTTATAAGTTGCTCTTTTAAGTACACACTTACTACTTAACTGATATCCAGTCCGTTTAGTGGTGTTATTTCCTTACTAATATGGGTTCTTTGTGTGGATGAAAACATGTAGATTCTGATCAGCTGGCTTCAATAGAAGCTGGCAGATCTGGATCTACACTGTTTTCAAAAGAGTGTCAAGAATTTTTCTTATTGCTATTATTATGTTGAAAACAGTACAAAATTATTGTTTAAATCATGTGGCTTTGAGTGAAATGATCTTGTAAGGCCATAAATCCAGACCAAAACTATTCTGAGCTTAATTAAGTGTAGCTAGCCAGCAACCTGAAGAGGGGCCCACTGGTGTGGAAGATGCTCCTTCACCTACACATTGTGATGGTAATGATGAGTGTCTTCTGCTGATAATCTTTGCGAACAGTTTGGACCTATATCAGACGCGACAGAATGTTGGGCCTGATGTCAAGCCAAACTGTTTGACACTGATGGTATACCATAAAGAATTTTATGAAAAATGTAATTTTGAAAAATATGAACAGACAACCATGGGAGCACAGTGGCTCAGTGGTTGAGTGCTTGAATCAAGACCGAGGGGCCATGGGTTCGAGCCTCACCAGTGTCACTGTGTTGTGTCCTTGAGCAAGACACATTTATCCTTGCTTAGTACTGGTTCAACCCAGGAAGACCTGTCCCAGCATAACTGAAAAATTGTTGACTGGGACGTAAAAAATCAAATCAAACAAACAAACAAATGAGCAGACAACCGAAAACTTATCCAGCATCAGTGATTTATTTGGCTATTTTTACAGCCTTATTAGGGAGTCATTCCCAATCAAAAGATGGACTTCATTTTCCCAATTTGGTGAATTTTAGGAATTTTCCTCCCAAAATCGTCGGAAATTTTACTCATGTAAAGGAAAAGCATGCGCGGATCCAGAATGTTTTGTCAGAGGGGGTCCAACTTTTTTTTAGTTTGATGAGGGAAGAAAGGATCCATATACCACTATAAGTGGGCCATCAACAGCCCCCCAGCAAAACGCCATTTAAATGGCATTTGCTGGCGGGCCGATGATGGCCCAACATTGAATGCTGGATTGGTAGCTTTGTGATTTTAAGGGAATACGGACCAGTATTGCTAAGGAACCCTATATTTTTTTGTAATTTTCCAGAGGGGGTCTTGGCCCCTGTCCCTCCCCCCCCCCCCCCCCCCCCAATCTGGATCTGCACATGAAAAGTCTCATACAAAATCGCTTGAGCATGTAAAGAGTTAAAGGTGACATTCTTGTTAACCTGGTGTTTGATTTCCTTGTTGACATAACCTTATTACACTGATAATAATTCATAATTGAAAGTTATAAATTGCTTTGATCATTTGAACCAGCTCACCCATGAATGACACTTATTACATACCAATCACACTCTGCATAGCTTTTTCCACGTTCTTTTCAAAACTGTAGATCCAGATCAGCTGGCTTCTGATGAAGCCAGCTGATCAGGATCCACATTTTTCCATTCTTAAACTGAATCTGAACTCTTTTTTAAAAAAAAAGTTCTGATGAAGCCAGCTGATCAGGATCCACATTTTTCCATCCATAAACTGAATCTGAACTGTTTTTTTTTTTTAAAAAAACAACAGTTCTGATGAAGCCAGCTGATCAGGATCCACACTTTTTCATCTATACTCTGAATCTGTTACGGACATCAGACCACTGGAATGACTAAAAATCAGAAGTTTATATACTGTATATGACCAACATTTTTTTCTTTTATTTGTTTTGATTCTTTACACCCCAGTCAACAATTTTTCAGTCATGTTCAGACGGGTCTTCCTGGGTTGGACCAGTATTAAGCAGAGGATGAAGTGTTTTGCTCAAGGACACAAGGCAGTGCCTCCGATGAGGCTTGAACCTGAAAGGCCTCAATCTTGAGTCAATTACTGAGCCACTGCGCTCCTCTATATGACCAATAAAGTCGCTCTGGTATAGTGGATAAACTGCTCATCTTCAAAACCAGGGGTCGCATGTTCGATCCCCAGCATCTCCAGTCTATCAGATGAGACTGAGCTGTGGTCCCATATGACCTTAGCTATTGGTGGGACGTTAAACACAAACACACACAAATCACCAATAAAATACTTAGTGTGAGTTTATAAGAGCTGGATGAATATGATATATACAGTGCATAGGTCCAGGTTATTGAATTTTTTTAAAATTGTAATTATTTTCTTACTCATTAACTTAAACATGTGTTTTGGGTGCTCAAAAGAACCGTCTCATTGAGATGGTTCTTTTGAGTACCCACAACATATGTTTTGAATAAGAAATAAGAAAATAATTTTCGATTACGCACTCTTATCTGGAGGCCAGGCAGTGAGCTATCAGATACATTTTTGCATGCATAGCTATATCCAGTAGAGCATACTGTCCAGTCTTTGAACTGGAGCTTCATCTGTCCATACTTTGTGTGTATGGGCAGGGCTCCCGATCACCCGATTTTGGGGCCGAAATTCGGCCCCATTCCCAATGCCAAAAAGTATGTTTTTTTCCCAATTCAAGGCAAAAAATTCCCAATTTGAAAAAAAAAAAAAAATTTTTTTTTTTTTTTTGTTCTCCATCTTTATTTCATATAATACAAATACAGAACATATTGTTACATATTTACAATACTAACAATTACATTATATATCAAGAAAAAAGGTAAGTTTTATTATTGGAATCAATCTAGCAATGGAAACGTCATACATTAGGGTGATGTCAAATTTCCCAATTTTAGTCAAAACGCCGCTAATTTTCCCAATTCCATGGGCCCCGGCCCCATTCCCAAAAGGGGGTGTGAGAGCCCTGATGGGCAGCGGGGGCTCTTTTTGGCTTACTATTTAGATATGCAGGCCCATCTGGCTCTTCATTTTTGGCCTATACAGTAAATACTAGCTCAATGAGCATTCTCATCTTGGTCTACTTATTTTTCCTCTTTTCAGTCTGGTGTTTTATTCACTTCAAAATGTCACTATGTCTTTTCAATTGTTCTCACTTGCTTTGTAGACAATGGACTTTAGAGAGAGTCCATTGAGTAGAGTTAACACTTGTCATACTAAATATTTTCAAGTCAAGAACTCCTGACCTCCCCAATTTTTATCCTGTTAACCTGCAGATTCCAGTTGTAAGCATGTTTTTTCAGTCAGAGTGGAAAGCAGTGTGAATCCCAATCAGATGGCTTCATCAGAAGCCAGCTTGATGAAGCCAGCTGATAGGGATCTACAATGTTTTCAAAAAGTATAAATCCGGGTTCTGCAGGACAAGAGTTCAGAGCAAAAGGGTTAAAAAAACATGAGCCAGCACGCGAGAATCTGGTGCTTATTATATTATATATATGCATATGCCCAGAATCACCAAAGCTTTCGCTGCTTGCATACACAAAGTATGGAAGTTGAGGAAAGCTCAGGCCAAAAGTTAGATAAATAGGTTCACTGGATACGTGGGCATGACCGTTATAGGGAGGCTTTTGCTCATGTGTGATAAGTACCAAAATCACTTGTTCTGGCTCATATGTACTTGTGATGAAGAGATAAGATAACCTTTTTCGTCATTCAAGGCTTCTATGTCAGTAGATCAGGGGAAAATATTTGTAAATTTTCCCTGATCAAATGATATTGAAAGTTCATTAAGGATGAACTGTCCTATATATGATCCATTACATGAGAAAAAAGTTTCATTTCATATGCCAATAATAATTATACAGATTACTTTACACATCTGTGCAGTCTGATCAGCTACATTATTACTGGCTCTATATAAAGTATAATAGCTGTACTTGGTGCATACACATTTTCATGGTTCTGTCTGGTCTCTGTTGCTGAGCAAGCTTGTTTTTAGCAAGCCCTGTAGGTCTAGATAATCATAATTTTAAGCATAAAATTGTAAATATTTTTTTACCTATTAGTTATCCCCACGCTTTTTTAAAAAAAGCGGTTAGGGTATTGCAATCGCCTCCTTCAGTCCGTCCGACAGTCACGCTATCTCTTCCTAAACCATTGGACGAAATCCAACCAAATTTGGTGTGTGAGTTGCTCACATGGATCAGGTGTGCAACAGCCAAAAAAATATGCCCCAACATCTGTAGGCCCTGGGGAGAGGCCAAAAGGTTTGTCTGTCCGTCACACTATCTCCTCCTAATCCATTGGACGAAATCCAACCAAATTTTGTGTGTGAGTTGCTCACATGAATAGGGCGTGCAACGGCAATTTTTTTGCCTGCCCCCTGTGGCCCTGGGGAAGAGCAAAAAAGGTCAAATATGATTAAATTTCAATTACAAAGTCAATTTCAAAGATTTTTAAACCAAACTGTGTGTGTCTTCTCACAAATGAAAGATATATCACATAGATGATAGATGGTTTATTTGAAAATTCCAACAGGCAAACATGCCCATGAGGATACAACATATATACATATACATGGCAAGAACAGTGTAGTACATATAAGCGATTTACATTGATTGTCAATGATTCAACAAGTTTATCCGATTTGCGGTGGGAGTATGGAGAAGGTGTGCACAGTACTGATTAGATCAATCGATGTTTTATATAAACTGATAGTGTTTAAGAAACAAATTAATTAACATTTGATTACATACAAATAAATAAATAAATAAGATTAAGAGAATGTTAAAGCTTCTGGCTGTGTTATTTGAGAAAATAAAGAACATAGGTATTTTTGCCAAATAACAAAACAATGAAAACATTAGCATTCCCCCATCCGTCATCTTCTAGCGAAATCGAAACAGAAGACTGACTTGGGGGCATACATTCGATTTTTTTAAAGTTCAAACTTGTGCCGGAAATATCAGACGGGATTGTCATCGCCGTCTGGGTCATGCCCCAGGGGTGGGACTCAGGGGGGGATACTGGGGGATGGAGGTCAGAAATTTAATTTTTTCCAGATTCGATCAAATTTTGTGTGCATGTTACTCACATGAATGGCATCTTAAAATGGGTCAATTTTTTTGGTCCCCGCCCCTGGGGCACTGGGGAGGGGCAAAAAGGGACAAATATTAAATTTCAATTGCAACGTCAACTTCAAAGATTTTTAAACTTTGTGTTTCTTCTCACAAATGAAAGATATATAACATATCAGACAGGATTTTCATTGGGTCCCCTGGGTCATGACTTGGGGGTACTGGGGGTGGGGGGGTCAAAAATTTAATTTTTTCCAAATTCAATCAAATTTGGTGTGTGCGTTACTCACATGAATGGCATGTTCAACGGCACAAATTTTTGGATCCCCGCCCCCTGGGGCCCTGGGGAGTGGCAAAAAAGGACAAATATCAATAAATTTCAATTACAACGTCAATTACAAAGATTTTCAAACTTTGTGTGTCTTCTCACAAATGAAAGATATATAGTGTATCAGACAGGATTTTCATTGGGTCCCCTTGGTCATCTTGGGGGGGGGGGGGGGGGGTCTGAACATGGTCATGTGGCATATCAAATTAAAGGGGATGATCAGTAGACAATGATACACTGAAAACATTTACCCTAGGATCAAATTGGTGACCTTTGGGTGGGGTCAAAAGGTCAAACACCATTAGATTGCTTCGAGGGCATGGTGATTTGCGATGGCTCGCCATCGAATGTGTTCTAGGTTAAACATTTGTTTTGGGTACTCAAAAGAACGGTCATAATGAGGCGGTTCTTTTGAGCACCCACAACATATGATTTACTTGAGCAATAAGAAAATTGGGATAAATTTTAAAAAGAGGTATGGCCCTTGACTTGTGTCAGAATTTTGTTTCCTCTCAATATCTTAAGAATTAATGGACGGAATTTAACAAAATTTAGCATAATGCATTGATATTGATGAGATTAATGTTGGGATTGGTGTGTTTAAACTTTTGCAAATTTATAACTGAGTTATGGCCCTTGACCATCCAGTCTGAATTTCATTTCCGCTCAATATCTTAAAATGAATGGATGGAATTTAGCAAAATTTTGCATACACTTTGATATTGACAAGATCTTTGCGTCAGTTTGTCCAAATTTAAAATAGAGTTTTTGACTTTGACTTGTGTCTTTTCTGGGAGACTTTCTCTCCTTCAATGGCCCCGAGTGGGGGCATCTGTGTCACTGACACATTTCTAGTTGTATAATGAACTTCCTATTTGCCCAAAGCTATTATATCTGACAACTTCTCACTATAGGCCATGATTACCCTGTGCCTGTAGATAAGCATGACATTGACAAAATATTTACCACACCCCCTGACCCCTTAAGGTCAATATTTAAATTTTGCAATAACTAAGTCAGTTATCAATATATTTTACTGAAATTGTGCATGCAGGCAGAGGTACAATATATGTGAAACATATCAAACGACCTGGGTCTGGCCCCCTGGGGGAAGGAGTCCAAAGTTCAACATTTTTAGAATATGCCATGGTCATGTTGCATATCAATGCATCAACATGGTAGCAAATATTTTGCCCGTAGACACACCCTCGGTCCCTGGGTGGGGTCAGGTTAAAAAACATTTCTGAAAGTAGTCATGTTGCATTTCAAATTTAAGGGAATGGAGCAAGCAAATATTCTGTCCTTACACACACCCTCGACCCGTGGGGTTGGGTCAAAAGGTCAAAACTCTTTTTTTCTGAATGTGGTCATGTTGCAAATTAAAGGGAAAGAAGTATAGACCAACATGCTAGCAAAAACTTTGACCTAACACACACTCCTGACCTCTGGGTTGGGTTGAAAGGCCAGATATTAAAATTGTATGGATAAGTATATTTTTATTGAACTAAGCACTAAAAATAGTTGACAGGCTTTTAATTATGATCTGTATGATACCTAAGGTGAACTTAGGGGTTGGAGAAATGTTATTTTTGTTTTGTAATTTACACTTTTTTCTAAAATAACCCTTCGTTGGGGATATAAATTTGACATATTTGCTTTACTTGACTTTGGTTTTGCCAGGCGACACATCAGATTCTCTGATTTCTAGTTCTAAAATTCCTTTGTAAAATTGTCTATTTATAAAACAATTTATCTATAACATGGTCCATTCCTATAGACCCCAAGCAGAGCGTTTTAAAGGGACTACACTGTGTGATTTTTTTCCTCTTTTATAAACATGAAGTAAATTTAATTGCAATTAATTAATATATTCTCTTCGGAGTGAAGGTTGTTGCCATGAAAATTATACTTTATATACATGTATATTCTCTTTCAGCAATTTGGAGTAAAGGTTGTTGCCATAGATTTATCCTCCAATATGATCAATGTTGGTATGGAACGAGCTCAGGAGGTTGGAATCTCAGAGGAGGTAACCTGCATTACACATCTCATCACCCTGCATGCCTGGAGCCAGAAGGTTTTGTCAGAGGGGGTCCAACTTTGACAAAGTTTTTTTTTTTAGTTTATGAGGGGTGGGTGACCACTATAAGTGGGCCAACATCGCCCACCTGCAAAAGGCCATTGAAATGGCATTTCGCTAGCTGGCCGATGATGGCCCAACATTGAATGCTAGCTTGGTAGCTTTGTGGTTTTTCAGGGGATCCGGATTAATATTGCAAAGAAACCCTATATTTTTGTGATTGTTCAGGGGGGCCCGGACCCCCTCCCCTGTCCTCCCCCTCTGGATCCGCCTATGGCTGATAACCTTTGCAAACAGTTTGGATCCAGATCAGGACTGACAAAATGTAGGTCCTGATATGTATCAAAACAGTTTGACACAAAAACATTAACAATTACTCAGCATTCAAAGCTATGTTGTACAAGCCTCTTGATAAGAATCATGAATTCATGAATTTGTTTACAGGATTATAACTGAATTCAGGATTTTGATAGAAAGTCAACCACAAAATGCTGAATGAGACAGATTAAAATAGCTTTTCAGATTTATTTTCAGTTACTTGTATCTAATAAAGACAATTGGCTATTTAATTAAACTTGATATAGTTAATATTCTTCAGGGCTGGGAAATTCTACTCGTCCACTCGCCATGATGAGAACCTCATGCTGCAGGACGAGTAGAAATTTTGACTGTTTCCAATGTAAATTATTGAATTTACGAATACATATGGGCATGTAGGACGAGTAGAAATTTGAAGAATTTTCCACCCCTGTTCTTAGGGCATACTGCCAGTTTACAGATTTAAATGTAAGATAAGAAAATGACAGCAAATTTATGATACTGTTATGAATATCTGGACCCAACTCATCAAAACAGGAAACATTTTCAAAAAAATTGGGTAATCTCCCCCTTCCTAGAATAGACACTGATGAAATATCCTGGAATTTGACTTTGGTTCTGGAAAAAGTGAACTACGAGAGAGAAGGAGAAGGGGGCATACTGTTTTAAGCGCAGATCTCTTTTGGTGTTAGCATTGGTGTGACTGTGATATATCAAGAAAAATGGTGCCGGGATATAACATTGGGGGACGGTGATAAAAAGTTGATTAGGTTTTGCTGACTTTGAGTAACAGTTGGACATAAATGCCAAGATTAAACCCAAACTTGCTTAACTGGATGATAGGGGACATCTTTTATTTTCTCTAAAAAATCAGTTTTAGCTTTTTTAGTTATCCAGTACTTCAAGGTACAGTCCAGTCCCTTTATAACGCTATATTTGGGGCCCATAGGAATGGAATGTATTATAGGTGAATCATCATTTTCCAATAAATCCTTTGTAAAATTCCATGGTAAAAAAAAAATGGGAGCCACAACATGACCATACAATATACAAATGAGATGTGTTATAAAGGGACTGTATTGTTTATCATATAATGTCGTGTCTGGGAGTGAAGTAACGCCATGCAATAAAACCGATAAACCACTAGTGGTTTACAGACGTTCGGGAAAAGTTATGACGTCCATAACAACGTAGCGTTCATAATGAAAAAAAAAATCAGAAATGAGTTTTCAAAGTAATCTTAATGTCATATGATAAATAGAATCTAAAATTCATGCTTCTGTATTATTGAATTTAATAAACTTGTTGCGAAAAATGATAAAATGCTCGGCAAGCCTCGCTTTTTATCTCTTTTCCTCAACTGGTTTAATAAATTCAATAAAACGCAGTCGCTTACATGTCTGGCTACAGATGCGTCTCTGACTGCAGATCTAGGGGTGGCCAGTTTGATCCGCGGTCTCATACTTTCGTGGAGATTGATTATGAAATAATTTCTATGGTCATTCTGCCCCCTTTCGCTGAATGAATCACTTAGGAACGGTTGTTATCAGTTACGAGTGAAAGTATGTGCAGGAAGTACTGGTTAACCGCTTGTTCAAGCTTGCCCAGGAAAAAGTGTGGTTAGGTGAACTGACCGCCCCGTATTGACCATATAGCTGTTGACTGGGACGTAAAGCAACAAACAAACAAAAATTCAATAAAACATGAGCACTGATGTAAGATTCTCTGTTTTGTATATTCTACCAGGAGGTCCAGTTTGAAGTAGCAGATGCCACACGGAGAGATTACCAGCCGAGGACTTTTGATGTCATCTACAGTCGAGACACGATACTGCATATAAATGATAAACTAGCGCTCTTTAAACAGTTCCATGTGAGTATTTACAGTGCTTTATTAGGTCAAAACTGGTCCCTGTTTCTGATTGAGATAATAAGGATAGTATTAGATCTAATGCAAGCCTCCAGATAAGAATGTATGTTTGAAAAAAATTTGTCTTATTTCTCAAAGCATATGTCTCAATGAGACAATTCTTTTGAGCACCTAAAGCACATGTCTAAACTGATGGATAAGAAAATAATTACAATTTTACGCTCAAAAATTTTGCTTATGGTTTGATCAGAGGATTTATACTGTTTGTTAAGACCAGAATTTTTTTATTAGTTGATTTACAGGATTTTTTCTTCAGATTTGAGGTTAGGGGGACGAAACCAAAAAAATGCTCTGGTCATTCTCAGAGCTTTTTTTAGACATCTTCAGAACAAACAGTTAAACTAGTAAGGTAAACCAACAGTCTGTATTAAATCTTTAAATATTTCATCATTTTCTTAAAAATCTGGATAGGACAATCACTTTTAACATTGTCACTTTCAAAAATACACAAACAGAACCTCGAAAATATAATATTTTTTTCAACAAAACAAATAATATTTAGTCAGCGGATGAATTAGAAAAAAAATATAGATTTTTTTTATATACTTTACGGAAAATTACAATACTGTAGGAGGGTATGTAAATCAACTAATAAAAGAAATTCTGGCCTAACTAGGAGATAACATGTATCAGTTTTAAGGTGAGCTGTAAAACATTATTTGCGACTGTCAAACCAACAACATACCTCCCCAAATGAAATTTTTAATAAAGTTATCACAATTCTAATGCACTTGAAGGCTTGATTACTGCTAAAATCTTGTTTCATCTCAAATCAGAGTGTTGCAAGCTGCTGCACCTCATCCAACAATATGTGATGTAACTAATATCAAACTCTTTCCGAAACCATATCACAGGACTAACTGTCACAAATTTCTATTTTTATTCAATCTGGCATCATGTTACGTCAGCCAAAGCATAAGAATTAACTCTTTTCTTGCTAGCGGTGACTTTTGTCATCTGCTGATAACCTTTGGAAGCCCTGAGGTTATAAAACTTTTTCCATGCTCAACTCTGCTGGGCAAGAAATTTATCCTGCTCATAAATGTTAAAATGCCAACAATCATTGGCATTTTAACATTTATTAGCATGATAAATACATCAACATTTATTAGTATTTTAGTTTTTATGAGCATTGAAATTTCATGCTCAGTTGAGTTGAGCATGAAAAAAAGTTTTATAACCTCGGGGCCAGGAGTGACAGAATGTCAGTCCAGATCTAGATCCAAACAATTTGACACTCTGAGATTTTTTTTGAAAAAAGTAAAGGATCTAGTGTTCAAATTTAGAGTAAGTATGGTAATCACTGGTTGATCAGGACTTTAGTTAAGAGTGTGTAACGAAAATTTAATGTTCTTATTTCTCAACCAAACATATGTTGTGGGTACTCAAAAGGATGGTCTCAATGAGACGGTTCTTTTGAGCACCCAAAACATATGTTAAAATTGATGGGTAAGAAAATATTTACAATTTTATGAAGAAAATTTTTGTTTATCTAAACCTCTGTTGATGTTTTCAGAAATGGTTAAAGGTGGGAGGCAAGCTTTTCATATCCGACTACTGTTGCAGTGATACTGAGCATACAGATCATTTCAAAGCTTACGTTAAACAGCGAGGATACAATCTGATGTCACCAGCTGCTTATGGAAAGGTAGGGAGAATGAAAAATCCTAAACAGAATTCTGATATTTATAGGGGCAATCCAGCTCTATTGCATTCAAACATCACTTGCTCACACCGGGTAGGTGGCAATAGAAAATGCCAATACTATCGAGGAACTTAGGAAAAAATCATTAGTAACAGAGTTTTCAATTGCCAGTTGTCGCCACACTGGCAATTGAAAACACTGTTTCTATAAATTTTTGATCCGCGTTCATCGATTGTTGATAGCTTTTGGATTGCCACCTACCCGGTGTGTTGCTCTTGTGCGCTTGGCATGTTCTCTTAATATCTGAACAGTCAGCAGACCATTACAGACTTGAAGTATTGTGAAAAACTAGAAGGAATTGAGTCAACCCAAAAAATTTGATGCAGTTGAAAATTGTCACATGTACAGATATATGATATCTGAATGTGAAATTGACACAGATTGAAGATTCTGGTTTCATTTATTTTGTTTCTATCAAACAAGAGTTACAAGTACTTCAGAGGGAGCACAGTGGCAGAGTACTTGACTCAAGGCCAATGGGCCACGGGTTTGAGCTTCACCAGCATCACTGTGTTGTGTCTTGAGCAAGACTCGTTTATCCTTGCTTAGTACAGGTTCAACCCAGGAAGACCCGTCCTGACATAACTGAAAAATTGTTGACTGGGGTGTAAAGAATCAAATCAAACAAACAAACAAGTAATTCATAAGCTTGCTTGTATAATTACAGTAAAACCTGTCTTAAGCGGCCACACAAAAAGAAGACCAAAAGGTTTTCAATACCTATTATTGCGAAATGCAGGTCAAAAGTATTGCAGAATGCTCCAAGGCATTCTGCAATACTTTTGACCTTCATTAAGGTACCATTAGTCATTAAGACCTTTGTTTTGGCTATTTTGAGTGGTCGCTTAAGACAGGTTTTACTGTACAATTACCACAGCATCAACATAGCTTAAAGTTTTTGTTATTGTCTTTAAAAAGGCTATATCGTTTGAATTTCTTATAATATACTGCGCTTGATGTAAGATTATGTTTCCACACAGGAGCTTGAAGTTCGGTCCTTATATCACCTATATAGCCTAAAAACCAAAAGCTCATAATGACATTACGTAGTAATGACCAGGAGTGAAACTAAGCTCTCGGTAGCCATTCCGGCTCCAGTTTCCGGTCAATAGGCAGCGAATGTTGCGACGGCAACGTCAAAGTGTTCCATAACTTTTCTTCTACCTTATGATCAAGATGGCGACGTTAAGACAAAAAAGGACAATGTCTCAAATATACTTTAAGCCTATTTGTTAGGGCATAAACAATGAGACAATGACGTTTTCATCTACGGAATAAGCCCCAAGACGCTATAACTTGACGTTACGTTTTGTACGCCAAATCATACGCGACGTCAACGTCACACGATCTTTGAAAAACAACAGTTTCAGTTTTGAATTTCCGCAAAGTTTATGAAAAACAGAACGATTCGTGATAAGTGAATGTAAAGGTTTGATTTATTTAATATTCTGAACACATTTAACTGATTGTTTCATTTTTTGGTTGAAGAGTTTGTAAGTTTCGAAATGTATTTTCTCCAAGTGTGACGAAGGCTCGGATTCACTGCGTCAAACCGGATACTGGAGCCGGAATGGCTACCGTTATTTTTTCCTTATTTTCAAACGCTCATTATTTTGACTCAGTGATATGTCAGAAAAAGTTATCCATGCCTCGCATGATGTGTTGACGTAGTTTTTTGGTTAGATGTTCAGTTTTCGCCAAAACCTCCTGGTAACGGCGATTCAAAGATGCCTGAAATTTAGTTTCACTCCTGGTCATTACTACGTAATGACATTGTGAGTTTTTGGTTTTGAGGCTATAGGGGTGATTTAAGGATCGAACTTCAAGCTCCTGTGGTTTCCAAATGTTTGCATGAACAAATAAGGAAAATATTGTCATTTTTGATCAAAGTATTAATTAAAATGTTTTTTCCTAGGTGCTGGAGAGTGCAGGCTTCAGTAAGGTTCAAGCTGATGACAGAACAGACCTCTTTGTACATTCACTGAAATCAGAACTAGTGAGTACAGAAAATATGAAGGAGGCATTTGTAAAAGTAAGTATGTGTACTGTTACAACCGTGCAAGTACCAAATTAGCAATACAACTTCTGTCATCGATTCATAAAACGGGGTAACTGTCAAAAAACAAAGACACGCTGACCAACTATTTTCGTCACAAACTGTAAGTTTCTCAGTGTGGGATCAGAACTCAAAGACAGTTAGATTTCTTGTATAACTGCCTATCAGGTGCTCTTGAGCCGGTTTTAGAGATGATTGACAGTCGTGTCTTGCGCCTAGGCCGGTCAAGGTCCTTTTTTATCTCATGTTTACAACCGCTCCGCTCCTTACTAAATCATCGGATCTAGGTTTTTGACAACCGTTTAGTCCCGCCTACGCGCTACAAGCAGGAATGTTCACTATTTATCAAATAAACTGGTGTTGCTAAATATGGATTACGGTATCTTTTACTTTGATGAGCTTGTCACTTATTACGCAGTATCTTGTTTGGCGAGTCTTTGAAATCTGGCCCGATGTTCTTGCGATGACACAACTCCAGATGTGCTATTCCTAACCTGGAACTTGAGCGGTTGTATTTACGCAAGAACATTTTTGCTATTATTCGTGAACCTCATTATTCATGAATTCAATTCTTTGCAAAAAATTAACATTTCAATATTGCAGTATTCTTCTAGTTTTTAGGTATAATCTTTTTTATACTGGGGAATTGCAAAAAAAAATGTTCAATGTCAGGGAATGTCGTGTTTTGTCAGGGATCAATGAAATTTTACCTGAATGTCAGGGATTTTTTTCAGTTAAAAGCATGGAGGAAATAAATGTTTAAAGGTTAAAACAGTTGGCTCATTTTAGGGCAAAAAATCACAGCAGAGTGTTTCAAAATATCTGACCCTACTTATTTATATGCAGGGATGTAGATAAGCTATTTACTAAAGAGTACAGTACTTGTCAGTTTAAAAGAATTCCTCCATGACACTGAGAAAACTGTTACGGAAAATGGATTTGTGCCAGGGAAATGTTAAATAAATGTCAGGATAATTTTATTTAATTCTGTCTGTAGAAACCCTGGAAGGGCCTGAGCAGATGCACAGGTTAATCTTGGCTATCATTGTCTGCATATGTTAGAAAAGAGGTAATTACAGACATGGCAACATTAGTGAGTAATCTTATACTGTGTAGCATACTTAGAGATTATCTCACGGCGTTTTGGTTATCACCCAAAGTATCAACCCGAAACCCCATTATCAGCAATGGTCAAGGGTTGATAATGAAGGCGATACCCAAAACCTGCTGAGATGATCTGTTTATCACATATTCCAATTCACTTCTAACACGTTTGACGCCCAAAATGTAAGTTTAACATAGGATGGACGTAAACTTTGCGTTATGTCACGCCACTATTTTACATCTGACGTCATCTTATGGTCAACGTCTCGTGCCGAGCATGATAACCTCTCTCAGCTCAAAATGCATGACTTCTTGTTATCATCACGGCAGGCTGATAACCAGTTGGCAGAAAGAGCTTATCACATATGCAGACTTTGGGTTATTGTGGCAAATAGTGTCCCATATAGAAGATAATAGCTTGTATTATTCACAGGTTTTTAAATACACACCTGGCATTATGGTGAGCAGCATTATAATGAGTAGCATTACAGGTAGTATCATTAAGCAGAGAAGCATTATAACAGGCATGTGTGCAAACATAGTTGTTTAATATTTATTCACCCTTTTCTTGCATTTTAGGAATTTTCTCAAGAAGACTATGACTGTATAGTGAATGGATGGACCGACAAACTAGCCAGGACAGACAACCAGAGATGGGGAGTTTTCTATGCTGAGAAACATTAACATTAGTAATATTAATAAATTCTCTATTTTAAGACACGTTAATTCTGTTTTTGACTATGGATCTTTGAGTTAATGAGAGTTGGCTAATTACACTAAGGCCAAATAAAAAACACATCTGTGTTAAGGGTAACTGGCCCCTTCTTAAATTTACAGGTGAAGCCTATAATTTTTTTCAGGTTTTCTGGGAATAAATATAATATTATGCATTTTGAAGGCAAAATGCCTTTCAAAATGCATAAAATTATATTTTTTTCCAGAAAAAAAGATTAAAAACATTACCTAAAATTTTCAGACCTGTTAACTGAAACACACATATTTTTTTATTTGGCCTAATTGCTGAAAGGAAAATTGTGAAGATTCACCTGAAGGAGCCAGCTGATGTTCTATGCTGTTTTCAAAAAAGGAAATAACTAGGCTCTGAAGGATAAGGGATAATTTTTGGTAGTTTTCTGTGATGAGAAACATTGTCTGTGATTAGAAACATTAACTCTGCACCAATCAGAACTGCAGTAAACAGCAAAAATATGACATCTGGATTCAAGGTTTTAAAACTTTTTTCATGCTCAACTGAACAGGAAAGTTCAACGGCGCATAAAAATGAAATGCTGAAAAATAAAGATATTTCTTGCTTGAAAACTTTTATATGTTGTATTTATCCTGATGATAAATGTTAAAATGGCAACCATTGTTGGCATTTTTTTATCATTTATGAGCAGGATAAATTTACAGTTTTTTGCTAGTAATAATTTGTGTTAGATATGCGTTACAAATATGTTCTAATGATTTTGTTGTTCGATAATTGAATGTCCTGTGATATAAGTGCAACAAATAATGTTATTGTTTTAACTCTAAGGCAGGGCTGTAGAAATACCATTCCTGTTGAGTTGAGCAGTAAAAATTATCACAAGGCCTGGATTCAAGTTTGCGGCTTAGAAATCAGGCTATTTCGCATGTCTGCTGCAGATAATTGGCTGATAATTATTTTGTTGAACTGAAGTAATAAAGTGGAATGAAAGGTATCACAGAAGCATGGGCATCTGTTTTCTATGAAAACATTTCTAGAATTGCCAAGGCTTGTGTAAGTTATACAGTAAAACCTGTGTAAAACGGCCGCTCAAAAATAGACATACCAAAGATTTTAATGACAAATGCTAGCTGAATGAAGGTCGAAAGTATTGCAGAATGCTCCCCTTAGAGCATTTTGCAATACTTTTGACCTGCATTAAGCGATACTTTGTCTTGAAAACCAATTTACAGTTCTTTTTGTGAGAGGCTGTTTTACACAGGTTTTACTGTATATCAAACAACTATTGGCCAGCACATGAAATTTTGGCACTGACCCAATAGGTGAGCAGTGGAGGCTCAGACAAGCCTGTGCATAAGCGCATTCTCGCTAGAGAGTCACTGCTTGCATACATTAACTATTGAGGCAGTAGAATTTAGAATTGGGGTGATAGGTTGGAAAATTGTTTTATTTTATTTTTTGTTATAAAGGTTTTACATGTGGATGATAGGAAAACATTAAGGCTGAACAGTGAAACCCTTTAGAAATCCCCTGAAGGTGGTGCTAAGAAGTATTAGGGGTTTCAGGCCATAAAATAGGCTGGGTTAGGTAATCTGAAACAAATGATTTTTTTGATAGGCCTAATCATGGTGAATATGGTATACATTTCTCTCATGATACAGCCCAGCTGAAAGTGCTTTTAAGAATAGACATTAAAGCCAGTACATGTGTGCTGGCCCAAATATACATGTATATAATGTGTTACAGTTTTGTGCTTATAATAATTAGTGTTAGATATGTGTTACAAATATGTGCTAATAATTTTGTTGTGCCATATTTGAATGTTCTGTGATATAAGTGCCACAAATATTGTTATTGTTTTAACCCTTAGGCAAGGCTTTGGAAATACCATGCCAGACTTGTCCGAACTGGTCCAATTTCATTCAGGACAAGTTGAAAATTTATATTTACTTGTCCTTGGACAAGTGCAAATGTATAAAGTTAATACGATTCTGCATTTCATATTTTGATTGATAATTATGAGTTCCCATGTTGCATTGAAAACACTGTAGATCCTGATCAGCTGGCTTCTTCAGAAGCCAGCTGATCTGGATCTACACTGTTTACAAAAGAGTTGATATCTGGTTTCATACTGTTTCCGAAAGAGTAAATTGTTAAAGCACAGAAAGGTATAAGCTAATCTTAATCTGTTCTTTCGGACCAGTAGAATTTTCTTTGGACAAGTACATTATGGCCAATTACTTGTCTTTGGACAAGTAGAAAATTTTACTATTGCAACACCCCTGCCTAAGGCAATATAAAAAAAAAATATGGAACAGCACATTGGATTTTGTTACTTATCGCATATTTGTAAAAGCCTCCTATAAATGCCCATGCTCCAAGGGGCTAGAGGTATAAATTTTGTCTGAGGCTTCCTTAACTTCCATACTTTGAGTTTGTGAGAAGTGAAAGCTCGGACAAAACTGCGTTTATAGTCAGGCTTGTCTGTGCCCTCACTGCTCAGTGATGTGATAAGTACCAAAATCTCGTGTAATGGTCTATGTGTGTGGTTCAGGTTACAACCCTAGGATAGCTAGGGAACTTCTTTTGAAAACTTTTTTCTCAGTGTGGATAGACCTATGTTTTCTAAAAAATAAAAAAATAAATAAATTCGAGAAATAAGCTGCAATATGTTGTTTGAGGGAGCACAGTGGCTCAGTGGTAGAGTGCTTGACTAGAGACTGAAGGGCCGCGGGCTCGAGCCTCACCGGGGTCACTGCATTGTGTCCTTGAGCAAGAATAGTAATCCTAGCTTAGTACTGGTCCAACCCAGGAAGACCTGTCCCTTTATAACTGAAAGAGTGTTGATGGGACTTAAAGAATCAAACAAAATGTTGTTTGAAGAATTATTCCTCTAATATTTAACCCATATAAGCATAGTGTCCTTTTTGTGGGACATGGGCAAACAGCACAGATCCAGATCAGACACCACAGAATGTGGCGTCTGATCAGGGTCCCCACTGTTTGCTCACAGAATGTTCTATTAGAATTCCAATAAAAATGAAAAATACACCCCTAAAATTTGAAATAGACTCATCCTACTGATAGAGATAGGAAAGTTAAAATGGAGATTTTCTAGATGCCTAGCCCTTCAGTTTTCTTTTGCACAAGAAAATTTTTGTTGTATTTTTTCGAAAGTTTCAACTTTCAAAATTTGGTGGGAAAAATGTTACGGGTAGGGGCCTGGTGTCAGAATATAAAATATTTTGGGTAAATAATGTACTCGTAATGTGGCATTAGATAGGGCATTTTTTTTCAATGACAACATTTTCCATGTTTCTCCATGACAACTTCTGTTGTGATGCTCCATGTTGTGATTATAGAGCAGTCTCTTAATAACACACCTCTTTTTAATACCGATTTGGATATTTATCATTTACCTCTCATATTAACTGCATTGTTGTACGTTGACCTGATAAATGTCGCCTATTACGGCATGTGCCTTTATCAGTTCATGTTGACGTTGCATTTTTTGAATGACGTCGTCAATGACATTGAATTGACACAAAAATCTATAAATATTGCTAGTTTGAGCAGTGAATTAGCTTGTAAACTGATAAATAGAATACCAGGTTCGCGTCTTTTGATATCAAGTTTACCAGGCTCGGCTTCTGGAAGGCATGTTGAATCGCTCTGCAAGCCTCGCGATGTCAACAAGAGTTTTTGAAATCTTGCCTGGTAAACTTGATATCAAAAGACACTCACCTAGTTTTCTCTGTAACTCGGTCATGATGTGGCTGTAAATTTTTTTACCGTTACATTTGAGAAACCAACATAGTGGCTTCGTCACAAAGACTCAGAACAGCCTAGGTATCAGGTCAGTCTGATCAGAGTCATAGCTGTCCGCAGGAAGAAAGCTTGGGTCTTTAGTTACCAACTGAGCCCACAGACGCAGAACAGCCTAGGCATCAGCTCAGTCTGATCAGATTGTTCACTGTCCGCATTAAGAAAGCTTTGATCTTTAGTTACCAACTGAGCCCACAGACTCAGATCAGCCTAGGTACCAGCTCAGTCTGATCAGATTCTTCGTTGTCTACATGTAGAAAGCTTAGATCTTTAGTTACCAACTGAGCCCACAGACGCAGAACAGCCTAGGCATCAGCTCAGTCTGATCAGATTGTTCACTGTCCGCATTAAGAAAGCTTTGATCTTTAGTTACCAACTGAGCCCACAGACTCAGATCAGCCTAGGTATCAGCTCAGTCTGATCAGATTCTTCGTTGTCCACATGTAGAAAGCTTTGATCTTTAGTTACCAACTGAGCCCACAGACGCAGAACAGCCTAGGCATCAGCTCAGTCTGATCAGAGTCATCCCTGTCTACATGAATAAAGCTTGGGTCATTAGTTACTAACTGAGTACACAGCTAAGACTCTGACCAGACTGGGCGGTTCCGCCCAGTCTGATCAGAGTCTGCACTGGGTGCACACTAATTTTGTTGGTTTTGTCATGGCATGGCTCAGATGTGTGTTCCTTATCAGTAAATCAGGGGTCATTTAACAGTCAAACAGCTAAGGTTTGTCAGAAGTTCAAAATAAAATCATGACAATTTACCATCCCTTAAAGGAACCTGTGTCATAATTATTACCATATAACATGACTTTTGCATTTCGATGGCCCTTATTTTTTTTCATGTGTAATGCACTTGCAAATGCAAAGCAACGTCTGATTGGATAACGTCAAAAATTTGCGACAGTATATCCTGTGATATACTGTCGCAAACTCGACGTGATTATGTAGCATCTCTTTTCATTGGTTGACAAGTGAATATATGCAACTGACGAGCAGTTTTATGCAGTTGGCAGCCACTGGACGTAGGCGCAACATAGTACATTTTCACCATTATTTTCAAGGAAAAATGCCAATAGTGCATTAGAATGGGGATAACCATATTAAAAATTTTCATTTGGGGAGGGGAGATATAAGTCTGATAAAAATTTCGAAATCAAGTTTTACGGGTCACGGTGAAACTAAATTTCGGACCGTATATCCGACGATGTACCTCCCCAAATGAAAATTTTTAATACAGCTATCCCCTTATTTTATGATGGATGCACCATATTGATGTGGGCCAGCTTATGAGTTAATCGAACTTATTGCAGATGTGTAAAGTCATTCTTCAATCAGAAATGATCAATTGTCATCAGGATTGGGTTTCACATGAAAAAACAATAACACTCAACATTTCTCAATGAGAAATTAAACATGTTTTCTTTTAACTCCATCTGTAGTATTACTTTTTTGACTAGTATGTGTGTATGGCATTGTTACTGACTTGATAATTAAGTAGCAGGGTAAGACCTAAAACTTACATTTTAGTGCTATAGTAATTATTGTCTTAAAATTGGATGGTGGTTATCATTACAAAAATGAATAATACTTATATGAATATGTACATTGTATTTGCGATAAATATATAGCCAACAAAAAAAGAAACGCACCACTTAGAACTGTTCAACTCCCAGGAAGATCATAAGGGGTAGGCCAGTTTAGTTTCTATCAGTGCAAAGGTATGCTAAGTACTGCTGCGTCACACGTCTTTTGCAATCTGGCGTCAAAAATGTGTTGAAGAAAATTGGTTATGAACCAAGTGGGGGTCAAATTGTAAAGTCACAAGAAATAAGCGTTTTTATAATGCTCTCTTGTTGGATAAGTTCAAGCAATGAAAATCATTTCAGTAGACCAAATTGTACTCAGACACTTAGTCTTTGCAAATTCTATCTGTTAATCATACGCGATAATTAAACCAGGTAGCTCATGTATTGTGACTACCCTTTGGATAACGATTCCACACTGGAGGTAAACCTTACAAAACATTTAAAGAGTTCAACATTGTTCTAATCAATTTAAATGGCCCTAACTGATGAAAATGGATTTTGGAATAACAAATATGCATCAATAAACACATTGGTTGTCTCACATAAAGACAACGTATCGTTTTCATACTTTGCAAATGTAAAACATACTCAGAATTTAATGTAGACAGTAGCATTGATATAACGCTTTCGCAACTCGTTTACCATTCGCCTTGGTGAGTTTTGTGCCTGTACAGGGAAGGTACAGATACTCATCTACGTCACACTTAAGTTTTAGTAAGATTTTTTCAGAAGTGAATATTTTGTGACAATTAACATTTTCGTTTTAAAAGGAGATCTAAATGGGAAAATTGTAGTGGTGCGTTTCTTTTTTTGTTGGGTATATTTTCAATGAAAGTCTATAATTTATAGATTCAAACTGATTCTCATTTTTTGTGATATACTCCATATTTGATATTTTGATTTAGAAACATTATGTGTATCTTTTTTTCAGATTTCAATGATTTTCATGAAAAGTATGTGATGTACCTTATTTGACCTAGTAAACACAATGTGCACATAGCTTTTTCAAATAGTGTAGATCAAGATCAGATGACTTCTTCAACAGCCAGCTGATCATGATCCACACTTTTCATTCACATAATGGATCAATTTGATCAGGGTCTATACTGTTTGTTAAAACAAAAAAAAAACAATATTCAGAGAAAGAAATACAATTTTATTTGATAAATATAACATGTGACCCTTGAAAAATATGGCTGCAATACAATGGGACTAATTTTTAAATTCTGAAAGTATAGAATGGGGCTAAGATAAAAAGTATCAATGGGGCTAATCTTACCTGTACATTCATAAGTGGTTCACACCTATTATAGCATGGTTGTTCTTTCATTCTTGATATAGTATTTTATTGAGGAATAATTTTAACAGTTTATCAGTTTTATTGATTCCATACAGCAATATGAAGGGCATGCATGTTCAATCATCTCACAGATATATCATATATGTAGTGCTGATTGAACAAACATGATGCATAGTTAGGATTGACTGTTATCATAACATTTTCATGTTTTATTCAAACTCAAAATGTGCCTATTTTACTTTGGCTGATCTTAGTTGTATATTACAGAGTAGAAAATATTGCCCTTTTCTGCTTTAAAATACTGGTAAAATACAGGATAAGCCCCTTTGACTTCTAGTAAAAATATAGGTAAATTAGCCCCAATCATACTTTTTTCCTAGCCCCATCGTATCTCTTTTTAGCCCCATCGTCTTACCAATTAGCCCCATTGTGTATCACCCCAAAATACAATGGACTATCCCAAGTTCATTGTAAGAATCTACCGATACATAAAGTGTTAAATTTACTCAGTGCAGGCTAATAAGAGCATATGTGCCAGTTAGGTCAACTATATGGTAATTGTCAATTTGTTAAGAATATGTAATGTTGTTTCAGTTTTTAGTAGTTAATACTGACATTCATGTATGATTCATGTTTCGCAAGATGTCTTTTATTTGTTAAAAACAGATTGGGCACAGTCTGATAATGTTTATATATTACCAAGACACAGACTAGTTCTTGTTATTTTATGATTTCATGATTACTGTATACATTGTATAATTTTGAACACGTTATACTGTGAGAACTTTTATAAAGTTTTTATTAATTACAGAGGAAAGCGACCTGATGTCAGCTTATACTCTTTGAGACATGTTATGAGAATTCCTCTTTTCAAGTGTTTGCCACAATGTAACACTTAAACCAGCCTGCTCAGCCACAAAGATTAGCTTCATTCATTACATTTTGGGAGGAGTGTGTTAGCTCAGTGCAGGGGACAAAAATTCCACTCGTCCGCTTGTTATCGAGTGAAATCTAGAAAGGACAAGTAATTATTCCCAAAGCACTCATCCTATAGGACGAGTACTTTTATAGGACGAGTGCTTTGGGAAGAATTACTAGTCCTTTGTAGTTTCACCCTAAAATCTGAGTATTGACTATGAAATCTTTTTGTCAGTATATGGGATGCAGTTATGAATTTGACTGGTTAAATATCATTTTAACAGTGATATAAGGAACTTTATAAGTCATATTACTCCCTTATGTTCTTTATTGTATGTGCTTTTAAAGGACAAGTACATGTGTTTGTAGGACGAGTGATAATTGTTAGTGAATCGTCCTGCAGGACAAGTGCAATATTTAAATATTTTTTGTCCCCTGCAGTTGTAGTATTAGACTTGAGATTGATGGATGGCTGGTTCAAGACCCCGCATTGTGTCCTTGAGCAAGACACTTTATCCTCTGCTGAGTACTGGTTCCACCCAGGAAGATAGAAAATCATCCGACGTGACTGAAAAATTGTTGACTTGGACCTAAAGCATCAACACAAACAAACACTGACTTTTGCAGTATACTATCTAGCCAGTAGAAATAATGGCATTGCTTGGACTGCATGGATTGCCTGGCCCCGAGGCTATAATTTTCCATGCTCAACTCAGCTGAGCACAAAATTTATCCTGCTCATAAATGTTAAAAATGCCAACAATTGTTGGCATTTTAACATTTATTACATGATGAAAACAACCTTTGAGAGACCTTAAGCAAGAAACTTGTTAATTTGTTGGTATTGTAGCTTTTATGAGCAGTTAAAATTTTGTGCTCAGTTGAGTTGAGCATGACCTCGGGGCCAGGCTGATAAATGCCTGTTGCTCGTGGAAAAAAAACTACAGAAATTTTCTCATGATGTGACTCTTAAATACTTTTTATATATCACATTGATATTATTGTTTTTATGGTATTCAACCTAATTAACGCACATTCTCTTACGTACAAGCTGGTTACTTATTTATATGACTTTCTGATTTCCCGTTGATCCGGTGCTGCAAGTTTGTTATTAATGCATACACATTATTACTTTAGTAACTTGATCTGATGGGTCAGATCACGTCTTGTGGATGGGCCAGGAATGATAGGATCACACGAGACGAAGATCCGGTAGAACGAGACATGATCCGACTCATCAGATCAAGATACTAAAGTAATAATGTTTTTATTATATACCTACATAAAAACAACAACAAACACTTCAACTATAGACTCAACAAGATTATAAAGCAACGTGACATTGCAATGCCATAGCAAATAACATCCTGCCAAAAATTTGATGATGTCACATTGTGTAAACATGTTACGACAGAGGAGAAAAATGCATTTATCGTGTTTAACTCTTTTCTTTAATAAGGGAATAAATATTAAAGGCTAATTGCCAAAACGTCAGATAGATTGGGTCAAGATTGTAATGATTAATATTGCTATCGCTCAGATTGTGATTCTCATTCAGAGTTCGCGTCAGGTGCTGTATTTTATGCTTGTGAGGTGGGTAAAACAAGCAGGATGGTGTAACGGAAAAATATCACATTAGTATCGTGATACAAGATTTTGTATTTTTGACTCAGAAAAAGGGTTGTATCAGGTGTATTTGATTGCAGGTATATAATAAAGATTTCTTACCACAATCAAAACTTTGCCGTCCTATCAAAATATTAACAAGGGTACTTTAAGCAACTGTTAACTCTTTTATGTACGCACAATATTTATTTTGATCTCACCTAGACACTTCTTTTAAGTACCCATAATATTTTAATAGGAAATGACTGAAATAATTAAGAAGCAGGCTATATATCTTGATAGGAAAATGACTGAAATAATTGAGAAACAGCTCTTTGATCTCATTGGTGAAAGTTTGGAGGATTAATCCTGAATTCAGGATTTTGAGGCTGACTTTCCATAGAAAGTCAGCCTCAAAATGCTGAATTAAGGATATTTCTGTAGCTTCTTTGGTTAGTTTACAGATTATCAAAACACAATCAATCATTTAAACTTGAAGTTACTTGTTTTTGTAGTAATCCTGCAAGTTTTAAAGTTTGAGTTTCTAAAGTTCAGGATTTTGGAAATTTTGAACTATCACCCATGTAGATGGGCATAAGAATGGATTCTTTACAACAAGCTTAGCAGGGGTGTCACAACAACGAAGTTTAGGCCAGATTTTTTTTTTAATTCATTGATTTACAAACCCTCCTCTAATTTTCCGGAAAGTAGAAAAAAAAATATAATTTTTTAGATTTTATTTAATCTACCGACTCTATAATATTTGTTCATTGAAAAAAGTAATATATTTTTGAGGTTCTGTTTGTGTTTTTTTGAGAGTGACAATGTTAAAAGTGATGGTCCTGTCCAGATTTATAGGAAAATTATAAAATATTTAAAGATTTAATACAGACTGTTGGTTTACCTAACTAGTTTTACTGTTTGTTTTGGAGATTTAAAAAAAGCTCTCACTTTCAGAGTTTTTTTCTCTCGTCCCTCCGACCCTAAATCTGAAATTTTTTCCCGTAAATCAACTGATAAAAAATTCTGACATTAAAATGGATCCTTTCCAACAAGCATAGCAGGGATGTCACAACAACGAAGTTTAGGGAGAATAAAAGTAGAAGTATTCCCAGTAAATTTACACACCTCATTAGGTTGTCAAATAGCAAATTTAAGAATATTAAGACAAACATGGTTTTCTATGCTTTGACATCCGCAAGGTTCCAATGGAGGTTGACATCCTTCTTGAGATTCCTGGTGAATATAAATGGATTGAAAAAACATGGGCTTTGTACGTAATTGAGGGTCTGATCAGGACATTAGTTGCATGGGTAAAAGTTTTCAGGATTATTCCTGAATTCAGGATTTTGAGGCTGACTTTCCAAAGAAAGTCAGCCGCAAGATCCTGAATTAGGCTGATTAAAATAGCTGCCCTGATTTATTTTCAGATTGTCTTAAAGACAATCAAACATTTAAACTTGAATAAGCATACTGCAAGTTTTAAGTTTTCAATTTCTAAAGTTCAGGATTTTGGAAATTTTGAATTTTGACCCATGTAGTTGTCATTTCAGAATGAGATAGTTTAGATTATTCCTTGAAAGCGTTTGGACTTTACATGAAGAGTTAGAATTCTACAAATAAGCGAATATAAGTAAGAAGAAAAATTCTCGCACAATGAGAATTTACAGATTTCCATGTGGTTTTTACATCACTGTTATTGTTCATGACATTTTATCAGAATAAAGAGTAATGAAAATGCAAGTCTTTGGTGCTTGTTTTTCCACAAAATATGATTTCCAAATGAAGCTGTACTATTTGTCAAATGACAGTTCTAGAGACTTTGTTTTTTATCACATTTGAGACCACATAAGTAATATATGAGAATGTGCCTCTGTGCAGTCTCACCAGAGCTTTCACTACAGAAGAGAAATACCGTAAAATCTGTTTTAAATGGCCACTCAAAAATAGACAACACAAAGATCTTTATAACAAATGGTAGCTTAATGAAGGTCGAAAGTATTGCAGAATGTTCTGCAATACTTTTGACCTGCATTAAGCCATAATTGGTCTTAAAAACCAATCTTTGGTCTTTTTGAGAGTGGCCGTTTTAGACAGTTTTTACTGTAGATGAAGGCTGAGATTAAATAATAGATATCTAGTCCAATTGGATAGCTGAGCATGCTTGTTTAGATAGTGACATACCGGTATGCATGGTGAAAGTTTTCAGGATTATTCTTGAATTCAGGATTTTGAGGCTGACTTTCCATAGAAAGTCAGCCTAAAAATGCTGAATTAGGGAGATTATAATAGGTTTTCCGGTTTATATACAGTCTGTCAAAGGTTTTATCATTTAAACTTGAAATTATAAATATTTAGTGGGCATACTGCAAGTTTTAAGATTGGAGTTTCAAAAGGTCAGGAAATTTTGAACTTTCACCCATGCATATGTGATAATTCCATTATCTCATGGGCTCGTCATTATGCTCTTATAAGATGGAACCACTTTTTAAAAAAAACACAAACAAGTGAATATCACTAGACAATGTCACAATTATAGAACACAGACCAAACCCATGGCATCATGGGGAAAATCATAATGCAGACAAACAATAACACAGCATGAATGCCAAAATACAATTGAGCTAAGATCTGACAGAAGGGACCTTCTGGCAATAAAAGTCAAAAGTGAGATATTTACAGAGAAAGAAGGACCTAGCTGTTGTGAGCAATTACAGAAATTTTAAAGAGATTATCTTTACAAATAACAAAGATATGAGCGTTTAAACTGGTATATTATTGTTTCAAAGATGCATAGTGATAAGGCTATTCTATTTTTCATAAAAACAGGTAAAGCATGATTTTTCACTGCTACGCGCATATGCAATAGTCTGTGGTAGGTTCACTATAACTGTAAACTTAACTACCTGCACGCCCAAAATCAAGGTAAACTTGACTGTGTTTGTTTACATCGATTCTCATCTATCTTTAAAAGTACAATAGATGATGCGTTTTAAATATGAGGTCACTTAACGTTGTTAATGACGTTCTGACGTCAACAGCATTGTGTTAACATATGACGCTAATACAAAGACGCTAGGAGCAATATTTCAAGAATGCTCCTGGTTTCTGTTAATTTGATGTGTATGCATTTGCATAGACTGCACAAATAGCCCACATACGCACACCCCGTGTTTACAAAAGCATTTGAAATGAGGTACCCAGTTTTAAAGGAAGTATGTAGTCCATATGCACAGCTGTTGCCATGGCAACATACATTATACGTATCACTTAATTTTATCAGAACTGTATGCGCCTTTGATTGTAGTACATGTCAGAAGCAATTTGACTGTATTGTAAGAACATACAAATTCTTGAAAATATGGACGTTTTTGAAATTTTGATTACACAAAAACTGCTAAAATGCCCGAAGGACCCTTTCGTCAGATCCGCGCTCAATTGAAATCCTTTTAATACCTCATTGAGACACCTTTTAGCACATATGCAAACAGAGCATGCCCAGATCAGGCAGCTCTTGTAAGAGCTGCCTGACCAGGGTCTGCTGTGTTTGCTTATGGAAATATGATATCTGATCCTATACAAGTGGACCTGGAGGTCATTCGCAAACTTTTGACTGAGTTATGGCCCTTTTTTGACTTAGGTTGAGGCTAATGCAAAAGCTATATTGGCTTTTTTGTGGAATAAACTTCACATTTCTCCAAAACTATTATATCTGACAACTTCTCACTAGGCCATGCTTAACCAGTGCCTGTAGATAAGCATGACAGAAATTAAAATTTACCCCAATCACCTGACCACAGACCCCCTCCCCCCACAACCGCGGGATGGGGTCTATAAGTCAGTCAGTTGTCAACATTTTTACTGAAATTTCGCATGCAGACAGAGGTACAATAAATATGAAACGTATCAAACATGATTTTAGATCGTCCGACCCCCTGGGTTGACTAAGGTGGTGGGGCAGAGGCCAAAATTCAACTTTTTCATAATATGGTCATGTTGTATATCAAATTAAAGGGAATGACACATGCAGCAACATGGTAGCAAATATTTTGCCCGCAGACCCCCCAACCTTTGGGGATGGGGTCAATAAGTCAAAATTCAACTTTTTGAGAACATGGTCATGTTGCATATCAAATTAAATGGAATCACGAATGAAGCAACATTGTACAAAATATTTTACTTGCAGACCCTAGGGGTCAAAAGGTCAAAATTCAACTTTTTCATAACTATTTTGCCCGCAGACACCCCCTCCCCCTTGAGTTGGGATCAAAAGGTCAAAATTCAACTTTTTCAGATCATGGCCATGTTGCATATCAAATTAAAGGGAATCACGAATGCAGCAACATGGTAGCAAATATTATGCCTGCAGACCCCCTACAACCCTGGGATGGGGTTAATAAGTCTAAATTTAACTTTTTCAGAACATGGTCATGTTGCATTTAAAATTAAATGGAATCACGAAATGCAACAACATTGTAGCAATAGTTTGCCTGCAACCCCCCTCTCCTCCCCAACGAACCTGGGTGTCAAAAGGTCGAAATTCAACTTTTTCAGAACCAGGTCTTGGTGCATATCAAATTCAAGGGAATCACAATGCAGCAACATAGTCGCAAGTATTTTGCCTGCAGACTCCCCCCCCCCTGTTGACCCTGGGGGAGGGGTCAAAAGGTCAAAAATCAACTTTTTTCAAAACCTGGTCATGTTGCATATCTAGTTAAAGGGAATCACAAATGCAGCAACAGGGTAGCAAATATTTTGCCCGCAGACGCCCTCACCCCCAGACCCTGAGTGTCAAAAGTTAAAAGTCAACTTTTTCAAACCAAATCCATTAAAGGGAATCACAAATGCAGCAACATGATAATTAATATTTTTGCACGCAGACCCCACCCCACCCCGACTCTGAGGGCCAAAAGGTTAAAATTCAATTTTTTTCGGAACAAAATCATGTTGCATATCAAATTAAAGGGAATCACAAATGCAGGAATAGTGGCAAATATTTTGCCTGCAGACCCCCCACACCCGCTGACCCTGTGGTGGGGTCAAAAGATCAAAATTCAAGTTTTTCAGAACATGATCATGTTGAATCCCAAATTAAATGGATCACAAATGAAGCAACAGGGTAGCGATTATTTTGCCCGCTGACCCTCCGACCCTGGGGGTGGGGTCAAAAGGTCAAAATTCAACTTTTTTTAGAACATGGTCATGTTGCATATTAAAGGGAATCACAAATGCAGTAACATGGTAGCAAATAGTTTGCACGTAGACCCCCCCCCCCCATGACCCTAGGGGTGGGTTCAATAGGTAAGAAATCAACTTTTTCAGAACATGGACATGTTGCATATCAAATTAAAGAGAATCACAAATGTAGTAACGTAGTAGAAAAAAATTTGCCCGCAGACCCCCCCCCCCCCTGCATATTAAATTAAAGGGAATCACAATAGCAGCAACATAGTAGAATATATTTTACCTGCAGACCCTCAACGATAACCCCCATCCACGACCCTGCAGGACAAAATGTTAAAATTCAACTTTTTCAGAACATAGTCATGTTGCATATCAAATAATGGAATTAAACGGAAACACAAACGCAGCAACATGGTTGCAAATATTTTGCCTGGGGCCAAAAGGTCAAAGTTCAACTTTTCAGAACATGGTCATGTTGCATATCAAATTAAAGTGAATCACGAATGCAGCAACATGGTTGCAAATATTTTGCCTGGGGCCAAAAGGTCAAAATTCAACTTTTCAGAACATGGTCATGTTGCATATCAAATTAAAGTGAATCACGAATGCAGCGACATGGTAGCTAATAGTTTGCCCGTATACCCCCCCCCCTTTCCGACCCTGAGGTGGGGTCAAAAGGTCAAAATGCACTTTTTTCAGGAAATGGTCATGTTGCACGTCAAATTAAAGGGACTCACAAATGCAGCAACATGGTAGTAAATATTTTACCCCACAGACCCCCACCCACCCAACCCTGACCCTGGGGGGTCAAACGGTCAAAGTTCAACACTTTCAGAACATGGTCATGTTGCATATCAAATTAAAGGGAATGGATCCTAGAGAAACATGCAAGCACATTTTCTGTCCTTACACACACCCTCAACCTGTGGGTTGGATTAAAAGGTAAAAAATTCTGAATGTGGTCATGTTGCATATCAAATTAAGGGGAAAGAAGTATAGACTAACATAATAGAAGCAAACGCTTTGACCTTACACACACATCTGATCTCTTGGCCAGGTTGAGGTCAGACAGATTAGTTTATTTTATATTGATCTAACCACGTGCACTGAAAACTAGTTGATAGGCTTTTTACTTTGATCTGTATGATATCCAAGGTGAACTTAGGGGTTGGAGAAATCGGATTTATGTTTTGTGATTTATAAGTTTCTTTAAAATAACTCTTCGCCGGGGAGGTAAATTTGACAAATTTGCCTTGTTTGACTTCTGTTTTGTGATTCTCGAAATTCTAGTATTTGTTAAACATACCAATTGTTAAGCTCGAATGGAGATTTCCTAGATCCTTGTATTAATACAGAGTTACAATCAAATTGAATTCATTTACTGTGATGAAACAAAAGAAAATGGCTCCAAACTTAGACAGTCAGAAATCCGAAGTTCAGCCACAGCAAGCATCAGGCAATAACCTAATATTTTAAGTTTAGTCCAGGACCGTCATAGAGTTATAGGCCTGGAACAACTGTCATGCAATTTAAGTTGAAACCATAGCTACAGAAACAAGAACGATCAGGAAATGCCACAATCAGAGACCATAGATCAATCCACTGCACAGCTAGGAATAGACACAGACTCCCACATGGTGGCAAGAATGCAATTTAAGTAAAGCAGCCAGCTCTTTTCTTCAACGAGATGATTGCAAAATTAGAGAGGACACTAAAACTATATCACAAAGCACGGTACAAAACACAAACACCCATAAACACCCATAAACAATTGGAGCAATAATAAACCATGAATATACAACAACAACAACAACAACAACAACAACAAAATCACCACCCTAGAACGAAACAGACAGCAGACGAGACCTCCTTTATTACTTATAAATTATAATTGGGATTATAATCAAGCACTGCCTACAGAAATAAGCTTAACCACTGACAATATTGGTAATACCATATGTATACTGAGGGTGACTGTTCGAAATAAATCCGCTTATTGTCCTTTATCTCGATATCCACGTGGGGCACGATAAAAAAAACAATATACATGTATACCTACCTAGGTCTATTCAAGGCCTACACAATGGTGTATAAATGTAAACGTTAGACTAAATGTAATACATAAAATTAGCCATATTAATACACGCAACCATTGACCAATGCAGTAAACGTGGGTGGTAGAAGCGTCGACCAAAAAAAAATTAAACACGGGCTTACATTAAAGCTCGCTCCAAACTTGGTTGTTCTTTGAAGCAGCTGATGACTGACTTTTCTACTGCTTATGGACCTTCTTGTGTGTCTCCTGACACAGTTAGGCGCTGGAAAAATAAATATATCTGGTGTAGAGTCCATCAAAAATGCACCAAAATCATGTAGGCCAAAATTCGCACCTCGTAAAGCAATTGTTTCAAAAACAAGGAAATCATTGAAGGTGATGCCAGATTTACAGTTCGTGATGTTGCACGAAAAGTAGGCATATCGCTGTCAACGGTTCACCTTATTTTGAAGAAGCATTTAAAACTTCGAAAGATTTTTTCTAGATGGGTGCCACATCTGTTGACTGATAAGCAAAACAGACAATGGGTTAAAGTGGTCAAAAAGCTGCTTCAAATGTTTCAAACTTATGACAAAAAGCAGTTTGCCAATGTCGTCACAGGTGATGAAAATTAGGTCCATTATTTTGAGCTCGTCAGCAAGATTAGCAATAAAATATGGGCCACTAAACAAAGCAGACGCCCAATAATTGTCAAACGGTCTTTGAGTGCAAGGAATGTTTGGTATGGCAATTTTCTTTTCTGGTGAAGGGGTCGCAATAAGAGTGCCAGTGGAAAAGGGCAAAACATCACCGGAAAGTACTACAAAGACGTAGGACTGGAGAAACCAAAAAAATATCAGAAACGATGCCCTGTCACTGGGTTTAAACATATCCATCTTCTACATGTCAATGTCCCCGCTCATACCTTCGAAATAGTTGCAGCGTTTTTGAAAAAAAGAAAAGTAACTGTTTTGCTTCACCTCTCATATTACCTAGACCTTGCCCCATGTTTTTTATGTTTCCGAAATTGTAATTATTCCTTGCTGGGCGGAAATATCAGTCCTGACATGCACTTGGATCTGCTATTCATCAGTACCTTATTACTGTGCCCGAATCAGCGTACCGTGACGCCTTCAGGAATTGGATACATCGGCTGAAGCTTTGCATTTCTAGACACGGGGAGTTCTTTGATGGCATGAAATGAGCGCTTTTGGGCTAACTTGAAATTTGAAGTCTCCAGATAGAAATAAGCAATTCTTTTCGAACATCCCTCGTATAAGTTACACGTATCACTTCGCAGTGTCTCGGTGGCAGTGTAATTTTCTTACTTACCGTTCCAAGGCGGTACTTCTTTATTTGTATTTGTCTTTGTCATATCGTCTTGTCTGTGTCTTGCAGCCTTGTGGTCACCTTCTGGGAAAGGACTGGCCTCTTGGCTCTCCTGTATGTGACGTTTTGTTGTGATTTGTCAATTTTCCATACGGTGTCCTGTGTCATATGTGGTACTCGTTTCATGTTCTTTGCTTTCTTCCTTGCTTCGGGATCAAAGGCCCCCTAGTTTGAGACTAACCGGAGGCACTTGTGCTGTGTCCTTGAGCAAGGCACGTTAACCTCTGCTTAGTACTGGTTCAATCAAGGAAGGTGTCTTGATATGACTGAAACATTGTTGACTGGGAATGGCATCAACACAAACAAATAAATATCACTTGAATTTTAATATCACAATAAACGAAATTTATAAGGGGTTATAGTTATTGCTTTTTTGTGAAAATTGAGTGTCTGTCTGGTAAAAAAATCTGATAATGATTTCTCAGCAACTTCAAGTGGAATTCGTTATGTAATTATTTTTTTCAGTGTCTCGAAAAGCCATATAGTTTCAACTTTTAGATAATCTGGAATAAGAATTCTTCTGAAATCTAACCTACAAAATTGACAACAACAGAGTTGGTTTCACTGTGTCTGTTCATGAGAGTTAATGGGAAATGCAGCAACGCTCACCCCCTTAGCACTGGCTTGTACAGTATTCTGCTCTGTCAGGAGATAAATTCAGTACTATCGAGACCCGTTATTGGTCTATCAAGGGTGAAAGAAGAGTTTTCCAATTGTTTTGTATTTGTATGGGTCAATAAGTAACCATGGAATATAAAGTAAAAACCTGGATATTTATCTCACAAATATTAAAAAATAGGGGGTATATTTTTCTTGCCTTTTCTCTATCAATATTCATACGTGTTGTGTGTATATGAACTTTTCTTACAAGGATTTCCCAGAAACTACTCCAATTTAGTGGTAACTTTGGGAACGGCAAACTGTATGGTGTAAAATACAAACAACCTGCCATCAACCCTTTATTGTCCATTATTCTTTTCCCCAATATTTCTCCATCAAAGATTTCTTTGACAAAGCTTTACATTTTTTATGGATCATTTATGTTATTTCTGTGTGCTTCTTTTGTGGATTATTTATGTTATTTCTGTCTTGTTTTGTTATGCTTTCATGCACGTCTGTTTTTTATGCCTTGTTTTCACCTGCTGGGAAAAGGCTGACCTCTTGGCTCTCGTTTGTGATGTAAAATTGTGACGTTGTCACTTACCCATTTGTATCCTGGGTCAGGTGTGGTGCTTGATTGTATCGATTCCTGATCTTTGCCCTCTTTCTTACTTTATATGTCTTTAAGGTGGCACAGGACCCATGTCGAAAGATAACCGAGTGTTTTAAGAAAGTAAGAGTTATCTTTATTTATTGTCTTAAAACGTACAAGTTTTGGCGTTCACAAAAAAAATCATTAATCAACACATCTGTATGACCAAATATAATTTGACCCTCTGGTCCAGTTTCACCCCTCAATGCATTCCGAGTTATACCTGGTCAGGCAGTTCTGGATTCATGCGTATTCAATGTATGTACTATTAGCTGATAAAGTATCTTGCCCCATGACACAACACTCTGACTAGTGATTCACAAATGAGTAATCCTTCAATCCCTAGTTTAACACTCTACGAACTGAGCCACTGTGCTTCTTCAGTCCATTATCTTTGTAAATATGACGTCGTAGGAGGGAGGGCTCCCTTTTTTAGCTTGGATGAAACCCAAGAGCAACACATTGGACACTGTGAGAGCGCTCGCCAAATGCTAGGGCGTGCCTTTGCGCTATTTATAGCTAGCCAGTGGGGGAGTTTTTTTTGACTGAGTCTTATTTTGTAAATATATGCGAGCTGTGAATAAGCTAATATGGCCGTTCACATATGCATGCTTGTCTTAGCAATGACTAATTGCCTTTATGAAAAGAACTAGACTTGTGTATCATCCCTTCTTTACCCATTACCACAGTGGTAGAATGTTCAACTTGAGACCAAGTAGTCCCTGGTTTGAGCCCTTTTGCTTGTTTGTTTGTTTTGTTTGTTTGTTTACTTATTTGTTTGTTCGTTTGTGTTTATCATGGGAGTGATATAACGACATGTACCACTTGTGGTTTACAAATTTTGGTAACGCTATGTAATGACGTCCGTAATGATACCTCATATAATTATATGGCAACATCAAAGCGTAGTTCCACGCAATTTCTAAACGCGATTTAAAAGTAGTTTTAGGGTCATACAATAAATAGAACCTAACAGTCGTGCTCCTGTATTATCAAATTTATTAAGCTTGTCACAAAAATGTGACAAAATTCATGTCGAGCCTCGCATTTCATCTCATTTTACAGCTTGTTTTATAACTTTAATATTGGGATCAAACGTGATTTTCTAAGCATTACCACCTGCTAGAACATCAGGGTGTCGTTGAAGCCCAAACCTGAAAGGCGAGGGTTATGACTACCCCTGAGGGATCTAGCAGATATTAGCGTATCAGAAAACCATTATTGCATAAGGTCATTTTCTCGCTTGAAAACTTGCAACAACGTTTTCGAAATAGAATATTTTTCCAGATCAAAGACTTGCGTCATCCTGACGACACTTCTATACGCATTACTGCTGACGACGTCAATTTCGTAACGAATCCAGAATATGTATACTGTACGTAAAGTAAAGAAAAAGGAAAGAATAAAAACAACAACAAAAATGCTATGAATCAACAGCACGTGAATTGCCCCTCTCTCTCTCTCTCTCTCTCTCTCTCTCTCTCTCTCTCTCTCTCACACACACACACACACACACACACACACACACACACACACACATTTTGGCACACACACAAGCGCGCGTGCACGCACGCACTTTAAAAGGTCTTAAGGGGTCCTAGAACGTGCCAAATGATGAATAGACAATTAATAGGCTTTTTGCACACGGACCTTAATTAATCAACATCAACTCAAACAATACACTGTCTACGCACGCGGACCTAATTAAACAACGAAGCAGATATGGCACTCCATGCCTGTTTTTATTGCAGTTAAAAACGAAAATAGCACCAAAAAGAAAAACGAGCACGGTGGCATATGCTTTTTAATTAATTATAAGTTTCATTGCAAAATTTCCTTCAAAATAATAAGTTGTTTGTTTCTTTAGTTACATTGTGCGACATTTCTCTATTCTAGATTTAAACGATTTTTTGGCCTTAATGTATTTTTACAAAATAGATTTTAGCTTAAAAATAAGTTACGAGCCTTTTTTTCGCTGTGCTTGTATGTTCTTTTATTAGCCAATAGCATGTAGCGTATTGTCAGGAAAAAATATGGCATTTCTCACTTTCAATTTTTTTTTAAAATATGAGAAATTGGACCGGGCCGCGTAGCGCAGTCGATAACGTGTCTGGCTACAGATGCGTGTCTGACTGCAGATCCAGGGGTCGCGAGTTCGATCCCGGCCCGGTACCATACTTTCGTGGAGGTTGATCATGAAATAATTTCTACGGTCATTCTCCTCCTTCTGCTGATTTATTCAAGAAGGGTTGTTGTCAGTTACAAGCGAAAGTATGTGCATAAATTACTGGTTAACCGCTTGCTCAAGCCTGCCCAGGAAAAAGTGTGGTTAAGTGAACTGACCGTCCCGCAATGACCATAGCTGTTGACATGGGACGTAAAGCAACAAAAACAAACAAACAAACAAAAAATGAGACATTGATATTGTGAAAAACTCATATTTTATGATTTTTAAAGTTTAATAACTTTTTAAAAAGCACGGTAAGGTCTTGTTATTTTTGTCAAAATAGATGAGTTTTGAGCTATTTTTTAACATATCAAAAGATGGTAACTTTTTGGACATATGCTGATGAGTCCGATACCACCTTAAAGAAGAGAGAAGAGAATGATTGTGGCATGCAATATGCAATATGTTGGTCAAACTTGTAGATTTCTTAAAACTAGATATACCGAGCACTGTCGTCAAATGAAAAATCCTCGCAAAATTGATACTTTTCTTTATGGACTGATCATTCTCCTAGTCGTATTTGTTTTCAGCCTGTTAAAATATTTTATGATTCAAATTCTTCTAAGAGATATAGGAATATTCGCAGGCAGGAATTAGAATTAAAATGGATACAATCATTACAAACACTACATCCACTTAGTTTTAATGATAATATTTCCCATGAAGGTAATATTTCTAGATTACCAGATTTTTTATATTTGTAAACGCAACAATAGCGATCTCACGGTATTCGTAAACGCAAAATAGACATGTTTTAACGCTTTCTGATTTTAGTGTCATTCAGGCCGCCCAATGGCCATTTCACATTTAGTTAATCCTTCTATCTTTTTGCTTTGTAATTTGGATATTTTGTGATAGAACTCATATACTTTATGATGCAGCACTTTTTAAAAGGTGTTATACCCAACATGTGCTCTTTTGCCTTCAATTGATTCTGATATTAAGTATATAAGCCTTTTAATCAAAATTCAATTCGTCAACAAAGGGATTGAATTCATTAACTTACCAAGTAAATTTAAAGATAAATCTCTTAAATTCCTACTTATTTTGAAAATGAGGAATCACCTATTATTTGCTTTAAGTACAATGAGCATATTCGTTGTACTGTATTTAACTATAACAAATTAGTAACTAAATCCTGATATTGGAACTACTATTCCTGACTCTTGAGATTGTCAGGACTGTAAATATTGCTATCAACTCGCTGGTCATATAGCCACTGGGATTTAAAAATTATTTCTGATTCAAGAATACGGTCTATTATAAATAATGGACCTAAGTACAGGTTTCCCTTTTTTAAAAAAATGTGAAGACATTGATGCGCCTCAAAAGAATTTGTAATTGTTTGTGCAAACAAAAGCATGTTGAATCTAATGCTTTAAATACTTGGAAATTCAATATTATTAAGATTATTGATACATGCAGTTGAAATTATTTTTTTGCAATAATTTAGATTTTCTTCCACCTAAATCTAAATTCACTTTTAGAAATTTGTAGAAAGGGGTCCAGGAATTTCATAGGAGGTTTGTTTTGATGCCAGCAGATAAGGCTGCTAACAATATTAATTTTTGGGTCGTTTTTTTTTTTAAATAAAAATGTACTACATTAACACACTTAAGCAAAAACTTAGCACTGCTAAAACCAAATGAGCATAATTTGCTTGGTGAGAGGCATGTCCTTGATAGGCGTCAATACTATAGGGCTGCTAAGTTTGGTATGTTTGTTGATGGGGATCATTGCAAGTTTCCAACGTTATACTGGTTACCTAAATTTTATAAAAGACCCTATAAATCACGTTTTATTGCTAATTCCAGCTCATGCACTACTACTGATCTTGCCTCACTGCGATTGAAAATCATGTTATATATATTTTAGTCTATTAAAAACTAAGATGAAATTCTTAATAAATTGAAATATAAAGGTTTTCTATCATCTAGTTTGTCTACATATGATTTTTCTAATCTCTATACTACATTGCCTCATAATCTATTCAAAACGGTTTCAATGGAGATCTTAAGCACTGGCGCCATATCAATTATTGACCAGACAGTGTTTCAACCCTGCATGGCCGCATATTTATTTATAGCACATATAGGCGGAATGGAACTTTCCACTTGTATCAAGTGGACCCATCCATTTCTGTTTTAAGGGTGGTAATTTTCATTTTTGTTCAAATTATAATTGAACATTCTGCAAGCAAACAGTGAAGACCCTGATCAGACGCCACTTTATGCCTATGTCCCACAAAAAGGACGCTGAGCTTATATGGGTTAATAGAGGCTTTATCAAGACAATTAAATTAATATTGTTTCTTCTTTTATTTCCCGCATATTGGTTTGGTTTAAAACAAGAAACTTAATACCCAGCCCCATAACACAGTCGGTAGTTAGTCGGACTGCAGATTAAGAGATCGCAGGCCCTGTCCCATACTTTCATGGAGATTGATCACGAAGCAATTTCTATGGCCATTCTCCTTCTTCTGCTGATCCAAGAAGGGTTGTTGTCAATTACAAGAGAACGTAAGTGCACGAAGTACTGGTTAAGCGCTTAGTCAAGCTTGGCCAGGAAAAAGTGTGGTTAGGTGAACTGACCATCCCAACATGTCCATAACTGTTGATTGGGGTTTAAAGAATCAAAACAAACAAAACTAGAAAACACAGACATATATAGAAAAACACATCCCAAACTAGAACGACGTATAATGTAAAAACAGCTAGGAAAGCAGATGCATCGATCAGACTGCTTATATTTGCAGGCTTATCAAGGTTCCTTACTTGCCGACAAATATTTTATACAAATAGGTTATTATTCAAAGTAAAGAAGACAAAGATCAGGAATTGATACAACCAAGCACCACAACTGGCCCAGGACACCACATGGAAAAGCAAAAAAACCACCACACTCAAGCGAGCCAAGAGGCCAGCCCCATCCCAGAAGGCGACCACAAGGCCGCAAGGAACAGACACGATGGCATAACTGAGACGAAACATAGATAACAAAAAGGATCCACGAAAGAAGCACCGCCTTGGAACGGTCAGTAAACTCTCGCGTAGATGTCACTCATGTCTATAGGTTACCCTTTGTTAACTATAGACATGAGTTACAGATATCTAACTTCAATGGAGTGCACATGGCTAGTAACTTCTTTGACCAGAATTATCTGACCAGGTATCACTTGAACCCATTGATTGACTGAACTGGGGTCCCGGTGGTTAAAATATGTTTCTGGTCATAGAGATGTGTTAATTAACGATGAGAAGGTATTTTGTGAATGCCAATTAAGATAACTCTTACTTTTACAAAACACAAGGTTATCTTTCCACATTAGTCCTGTGTCACCTTAAATGCAACAGGGCGTATTGTAGGCAGTATGTTATGGTGATTTAGTTTATAAATTCAAAAGATTTGTTGTAAAACATAATTTTAGTGAGCAATTATAAAAGATAATCAAATGTTATAAAAAGTTGGATATAACATGAATATCATGCATCAGTCTGTATGTCTGTCATGGTTTATAGCTATGTTTTTTTCTTTAATTGCACAACGGTGGGTCAGGTCTCAGATTCGATGACGGGCCTTGCGTAAAGATTTAATCGGTTGGTGCCTGATGCTCGTCTGTGGCTGGGCCCTCCGTCGCTCAACTTGCGGTTTTCTTAAGCTCTGACTTCATGGTGAATCGCGAATAAAAATAATCATCATGAATTTCATGAAGGCTTTTGACACGGTACATGTACCACACAGGGCTGCTGTTATACAAATCCCAACACTAAAAGAGGGTTTGCTCAAAAGAGGATCAGTTCATGGCTCTCTGGGCGTAGTCTACAAGTATTCTTAGATGATCAAGCCTCAGATTCAGTCCCAGTTTTGTCAGATGTACCCGAGGGAACGATCTAAGGGCTGATCCTTTTTCTATTCTTAATAAATAATCTAATGGATGATACACGGTCCTCTTTTTGCCCTTTTCAGACGATTGTATCTGATACATGTATAGGAAGATTCATTTACTACACGACTGTCTATTTTGCAGGAAGATCTCAACATTTAAGTTCTTTTGGAGGCCGATTGGCAAAATTTAATTTAATGAAAACACAGGTGCCGATTTTCACTATGAGAATAACTATAGCCATATAAATCATGTAACCTACAGTAAAACCTGTCTTAAGCGGTCACTCAAAAAGACCAAAACTTGGATTTCAACACCGATTATCGCTTAATGGAGGTCAAAAGAATTGCAGAATGCTCCAAAGGAAGCAGTCTGCAATACTTTCGACTTCTATTGGGCTACCATTTGTCATTAAGATTGTTTTTTGTCTATTTTAGTGGTCGCTTAAGACAGGTTTTACTGAAATGACAAGAAATAACAAGTGAGTATTAACAGGAAATGCCACAAAAACAGACTACAGACCAACTATGGCACCAGATGGAAAAGACACAGAGCACAACCAGCCAAACGACAGCAAATACACACAATTAAAGCAAAGTAACCAGTTCTCTCTTATGAGCAAGATGATTGCAAAACTAGAAAGGATGCTAAGAACCACATTACAGAATAAGGACCAAACACAAAAAAACGCACACAATGGATGAAAACAACAGAAACGAATCTGCAACAACAACAACAGAATCGCCGAGAGGGGACGGAGAGGCTTCAGTTAATTCTACTGGCCAAATATTTTGCCCTAGAATCTGCTTTTGTTAAAACATGAAAAATGATAAGATCTCATGGAGGCTTCATACATTTTGTAATAAATAAATAAAATGTCTCTTTTACTCTTTAAAGCCACTTAAAACCCATTCACACATGCAGACAGGTGCCCCCCTACTGGGTATGCACTACCCCTCAATTGTTTCAAGGCTTTGTTTATCAGAAGTAGTTAAGACCCACATACTTCAACAGTGTATATTATATTCTTGGATATAAGGCGCATTCATTACAACAATTGGGGGTCCCCTTGAGGATACGCTCCATCCCACCAGTTCACAAAAGCTTGATAACTCAGAAAATATTTAGATCACATAAATCATGTGTATATTTTTCTTCATTTTGATAATACATGATCAATAACATTCCCACCCATTCCTGTTCACCAAACTATTGTTTCTGTGACAATGCGCAGTTAGGTGATTGTTCAAAGCTGCTTCACATAGAAATTTCAAATCAATTCCAAATGTTGGTTATGACACGTTGTATTGTATAAGACAGACTCAGCCTCCTTCCGATTATCTTTATGTTTGTCTTTTTTATTTTCTATTAACATTTACAAGATTCTGTCAAAGCTTTCTGAAGATCTATTGAACCTAGATTTTGTCAATTGGTAAACATGTTGTATATGATCAGTTGTATCATTAAAATAGAATCAGTACATTTGTACATTTTATTGCTTTCTTTCTTTCAATTTTTTTCAGGAACTGCTTTATCTACGTTTTTTTTATCAAATTGGATAATGATGTAGGGACGTGTTGCATTGTGCAAATAATATCAGCATCTGTTTATCAGTCTCTTTATTTGTACATGATAGCAACTGTTTATCATCCCCTAAATTTGTCCTTAGCACCTTTTATCATTCCCTTCATTTGTCCACAGTACATGTTTATCATTTATTCATTTTGTCCAGTTTCTTTCTTTCTTTCAAATATTTTTTTCAGGGACTGTTTCATCTAGGTTTTATTTTTTTATAAATTCGGATGCTGATGTTGGGACTCGTCGCATTGTGCAAGTAATATCAGTGCCAGTTTATCATTCCCTTTATTTGTAAATAGCACCTGTTTATCATTCTTTTTTTCTTCTCCAATTTTCTATCTCTAAAAACGTTCTTTTCACATGGAATTCAATAAATTAAGTCATTTTTACTCAGAAAGTACATGATAATAGAACATTGAAATTTTGTACTCACATTATGTTGTTGTTTGTTTGTTTGTTTGATTCTTTACGTCCCATCAACAATCTTTCAGTTAAACAGGGACGGGTCTTCCTGGGTTGAACCAGTACTTAGCTAGGATAAATGTATCTTGCTCAAGGACACAACACAGTGACGCCGGTGAGGCTCGAACACGCATACTCGCATTAAACAGCAAGTGAATATGAATATACATGTACAGTAAAACATTTGTAAAACAGCCACTCTCAAAAAGACCGAAAATTGGTTTTCAAGACCAATTATCGCTTAATGCAGGTCAAAAGTATTCTGCAATACTTTCGACCTTCATTAAGCTACCATTTGTCATCAAGATCATTGTTTTGTCTATTTTTGAGTGGCCGTTTTACACAGGTTTTACTGTATTGTGTAATACGGAAACCAGCAACTGCTGCATATGTGTCTCTTTATTTCTTACCATTTCTCAAATTTAACACAATTACAATGCTGCTCCTGTTTTCTCAGGACTTGTGACGCATAATAGGTTGAGACTTGGCATAAACATGAATAAGTGATGGGCGTATCCTGTAAAATGGAACCAGCTTTTTATCGATATTAATACTTTATTCTCATCTCTGCCCTGCTCTCCAAGTACTGTTCAATATTTGAGCCGTGACATATGATTTCCAACAATGTGGCATTTTGACAAGTGTAGGCTCAGACGAGCCTGTGCAGCCTCCTTTTAAGCTTAGAAACTCCAAATGATGTTTACTCAGTAGCTTCACACTGTAGAATATTCAAGCGACTAGCAAAGGCTCTGATCAGACTGCGCGTATGCGCAGGCTGGTCTTAGCCTTTGCTGGTCGCACATAACACATTGTTGGAAATCTCATGCACTGGCTCATATGATACTTTTCTCAAATAGACTTTGAAATATGGAGGAATCAAACTTGGAACATGCATGTGCGGGGGAGAAATGTACAATGTGCAAAGGAATCATGTTGTTTTCCTCCGTTTATCCCCAGTGGCACAGAAGCAATGTTGACAACCATTCTATAGGTATAAGCTCCCCTGCTTTTAAAATGGGTAAAGTTTACTTTTGCTAGATAGATGTTACTTTATCTAATTTTATTAAAGATGCCTCTACTATCCTTCATCATTTTATGGCAGCGTATGCCATATCTGTTCTTGCTATCTGTCAAGGCACATGGAACGAGGCCTTCAGCAGAGGTCAGTAAACAAGTGATTGACCAATATTCCATTATATTGGTTATCTTTAGCATAAACTGTCATCCTTAGCAAGAAAAAAATCTTTTGGTTTGCGTGGATGATGATAAAAAGTTAGTGTGACAAGGAAATGCTACAATCACAGATACCAGACAAACTCATGACACCGCGAGGAAGAGACATTGACATCATCATGCGTGGCTTTTGTACATCGCCAAGGTTTTAATCGTAAGGTAAAATTTCTCATTTACTCTTATGAGTGTGGAATTTACGACAAAAATGATTCAGACAGTACAGTACACAATTTGCAGCACACATCAGCTTAGATAAGAAGTTGAAAGGCCAGAGCAGAGCTCAACATTCTCCTTTTTTGGCTATTTTACATCATAAAAGCACCGAATGGAAAACTTACGGTTTATAGGTGACTTTTTCCAGCCTCCATATACAGAACCAGGAAGCACCTAATATAATTTCCTTTTCAGAGCTGTGGGTACTGTTTATGAAGTTTGCTACCCGTGCCCTAAGGATTTCATTTCGGAAGATATTGTGAATTAACATGAAGAACTCGTATCATTAACTACATCCTGGGGTATATACCAATTCTCACGAAGACAACATTATGAAAATGTAAAGATGAAACCTTATAGCCCACTGGCTAGGTATGGTTTACCTCCCCCAGGGGCAATTGTGTAGAACATGTTTTTCTTAAAGCCCAGTATCTTAAAATGATTTTGCAATATGTTAGCCTTCTGGCAGTGGCAGCATTTACCTGTAACAGCCTGATACATACGTAACCCCATAACATATGTGATAATTTACATAACTTATAAGGCTTCAGATAAGTGCAAAAGATAGGTAATATTTCCCAATTGGTTATATCATCGAAATAAGCAATTGAAATTACTGAGCCACAGATATGGACCTTTGTAAACAAACATGATCGCCCCAGATGTATCGCATGCTACAATTTTTCATTAAACCCCTTATAATTGATTAATAAATCTAATATAGTTTTCTTAAATGTATTAATACGATCATATATTCACCAATCTGTTATTACATTCATAAGTGTTTATTTACTTTTTAAAAACTGCAAATATATGTTTCTATCTTATATACTTCTGAGTTATTGAATTTTGAACATGGTTACCCAAATTTCTCACAAAAATGTCTAATGAAATTATGTAGCTCCTTTGTCGAGGAAATAACTAAATACATAAAATACCATAAACCCTCTCATCTTCTATAGAGCCATTAAATATGGTTTACATAAAACATATGAAAAGCGTATACCATATAGTATAATGCATGAGTTAGTTAAACATGTCAAGATAAAAAAAAACATCAGGTAGAAATTAAAGAGCAGTTTCCTGACAAGCTAGCAGCTCTTCGCATACTATAGAAGGGGTTAAATAATTTTCACAAACCGGTAGCTATATATCTGCAAAATAGGTTTAAAATGAAATAATAAAAAAAACACGATGTATATTTTAAAGTACTAGCCATTACATAGGATGTATTGAAGTTTGTAATATACGTTACATACACTAAATTACTGATTAACCGCTTGCTCAAGCCTGCCCAGGAAAAAGTGTGGTTAAGTGAACTGACCGTCCCGCAATGACCATAGCTGTTGACATGGGACGTAAAGCAACAAAAACAAACAAACTAAAACAAGCAACATTATGATATTATACACCAGAAAATGTTAAATATCGCCTTACAGTATTATTCTCATATTATGGTGTTTAAGGGCTTGCAGATAAGATTACATGCTGAATCTAAATGACAAGGTCTTACCTTTAAAACATTTTATTCAGGGTCATCATACTTAACATCTTAAACCTCTTTAAATTGCCTTTTGGGGTCATGGTATGTTGATATATAAAATATGCATATACAATTTATCAAATGAAACTATTTTTAAAAAAATCAATGATTTTATAAATTGTAGTTCACGAATATAACATATGCAACATGACGTAATGTAATTTTCACTTTTTTGCTAAAATAAAACACTTTTAAAAGTCATCGCGCAATAGAATGACGACCACATTCAAGCATAAAAAACAAGCATATAACTGTGTCTAAGAGTACTTAGCATTGGCACCAAAATATATTTTAACATTTTTGGGGTAACGTACGTAATTTTGATATATATTGTATCAAGAAATAATAATGGCCAAAATTGCCCCCGGGGGGAGCAGGGTCTACAACCATCCCAAGGTCTATAATCTTTTGCAATTTCGTTCATCGTCTGAAGATGTGCGTGAGGTTTGTACGTTTTCAACTTGTGAACTTAGTCATTTTCGTCAAAGAGTGGGGACTTTGAGGCGACGACATTAATGAGCCATGACATGTGATTTCCAGCAATGTGGTATTTTGACAAGTGTGGGCTCAGACGAGTCTGTGAAGCCTCCTTTTAAGGGTAGAAACTCCAAATAATGTTCAGTCAGTAGCTTAACACTCATAGAATATTTAAGCGACTAGCAAAGGCTCTGATCAGACTGCGCGTATGCGCAGGCTGGTCTGAGCCTTTGCTGGTCGCACATACCACATTGTTGGAAATCTCATGTCGCGGCTCATTTTTCTTTATTACCAGTACTGACAAAGGACAAACGTCGGGAGACGTTTGAGAATTCAAAGAAAATTATTTGGTCACCATTATTCATGACATTCATTCATTTAAACGAATATCCGTTCAATAAGTAATAAATGAGGCTGCATTCCAACGCGTTGCAAGTTTATCTATGTCGCGGCACAGAGTGCACTGGGTCTCCGGTTATGAAAAAGAGCACAGACACTGCACCGATTTCGACATATATTCTTACATAATTTTGGAACAGCCACAGTCAAAAACAGTTATCTTATCCACGACAAGGAATCAAGTATGGGCGGAAGCCATGCTTTTTGTATGTCGTGACAATCGATGTTTTGTTATTGAAATCAGCTCAGTAACTGAAATTTGACAGTTTGTAAACAAAACTATTGTTTTGTAGGTCTTGAGCAGGCCATAGAGAGCTGGTCTTAAATTGAGTTCAATCTGATTACACTTGAACCGCGTCGTAGGAAAACCTCACTTTGTTGCATACGAACAACAAAAGTGCAGACCCGCCTGTGCATTCGAACAGTCTGATCAGCACAATTGCTATTCGCAATCTTTAGAGTATGATAGTTGAAAGTGCTATGTGTCAAATTTGAATATTCCAGATAGTCTAGGTGGCTGAGAAGACCGAATTCATTCTTACCTCTTCGGAAACCTCGAAGGCAGGTATTCTCTTGACCTCAGAAATTCGAAAAGGGAATTATCATTCTGTATAAGCAAATGACAGTTGCCGATAAACATGCACATCCGTGCGACCTGATCATCACGGTTGCTGTCCAAAGTCAGTATACTACCTTATACTTGCTACATTTATTATTCTAAATAGTCTATGTAGCTGAGCAGGCTGGTTCAGTCTTATGTGGTCGTAACCCTCTGAGGACAGTTTTCATTTGAAAGGGATCATATATGCCACCAGTCGAAGAAATGTGACTAATTATATATATTACAATACTGTTGTAAAAAGAGATACTTACTATCAACAGTGGATGATCCTGCCGCTTCAGTCTCTTCTGGAGCACAGATTCCACATGATAATAAGTAGAAGATGTATAAGGAAAATGGAGCCTTGCTCTTTCTTGTAGTTCAACCGGATATATCTTCCACACCCCAGCAACTCCCCACTTCCGCTCCGAACTACCCAGCAACTCAAATAGGTGCACCCGCACCACATTCCTCCCTGTTCTGATACTTTGGAGTAGATAATGGGTTCTCATCCAAACTAAAGGCCCGGGCTGTAGCCCCATAACATATCCGGGCCGCAATGTCCTTAGCTTAACTGTGGTGTAGATGATATTTGCACCCCAAAAGGACAATCTTGGCTTTAAATCTCATTACAAACCCCGATGACCATGAAAAAGAGTTAGGGGGTAATCTCCAAAATACTATCTGGTAAGGGTCGCTGTGAGGGCCAACAACTCCTCCATTGATAGACTTCTGTTGTGAGCATCTATACGGGCTATATCGCCCAGATATGCTGGTGTTAGTTCCGTGATGCAGGCTCACTTGCATATATGAAGAGTCTGTTTCTAGCAGGATTCTGTAATGAGGGATGGTTCTCCGGGCTTCTGTTTGTGGATCGTTGAAGGGCGACACTTTGGCTGTAAACCCAATATGGCAGTTCGGAAATTTCTCTGACCAATTTTCAACACCAATGTGTCTACCATTGAAACAATGTAAATGTATCCTCTGGTCCCTGGAGCATGCTTTCCGAACATATTGAAGGTTGGTATTAAGAACATCCGACGAGAGTACTTTTGAATACCCTCTCAGGTGCAGAACCAAGACTTTATCTGGGTGACAAAAGGTTAACAACCGTTGGAAAATGTCCTCTCTTGTTCGTCCCACTCATAGTCCAGAACAGTGCGGTCGAACGGGATCCCCCATAAGGCTGTAAAAAGTGGGTATGCCTGGGCTAATTTCCTAACTGGGTCTAGATACGCTTCATCATAATAGCAAGTTTAAGGGTAAAGACCCACAGCTACCTTTGAATCGCATCCATCAAAGGGATGCTACGGGTAGTTCCCGGGTCACAGAAAACAATGACCCCTCCTATCAGAGTGACTGGATTATTGGGAGCAGGTACCAATGGTTCTCTAAGTATATCATACAACGTCACTGTAGAAACCTCATTCACGCCCCAAAGGTCTCGGGCTGTTCGGTCAAGGTGAAAATGGCTGTCGAAAGCAGCTGGTGGACCTTGTTGAAGAACTAGTGGTTGATTTCTTGGTGGACTCTGTCGTTTGGGTCTGCTTGTAGCTTGAACCAGTTCAGCATGTTCAGGAACTCGTAGTTCACTCCGTGGGGGACTCTGTTGTCTGGTGGTTTGAACTGATGTAGCCTGTGGAGCCTAGGTTATCTGAACTCTCTCAATGGTGTTTACACCTTGTGGGCCTTGTTGAGGCTGATCAATAACTATGCAGATATTTTCCGGCTGTCTGGGATGCAGAGTGGTGCAGCTCGGGCTTTGCCCCTGATGATAGGTTCGGAAGAATTCTTCTCGAGTACTGTCGGGTAGCTGACCCAGCAAATAAACAAAGATTCTCCAATATACCAAACACGCTGGAGAGTTGACTTGCGGGAAGATCTCAAATTTATCTGGAATCTGCCATCTCGCAAACTTGCACAAAGCCTTCATATCAAGTTGAAGGGGAACCCAAATATTAGCCTAAGCGTGAATAATATCTTGTAGTCTAGAGTTCACATGATTCATGAGGGTATAAGGGGTTGCATTTGGACCCAACAGGCTCCGGGCCAACTGTGTTAATCCATTCAATCTTTGTCTATGGGTATTACCCAGTGCTCTATCTTCAGGTTCTAACTGAACAAATAGACTTGGCATGTGAGCTGATTGGACATGGTCCTTCATATAGTTGGTCACGGCACCACATCTTGGCACAGGACAATCTTGGTAACGGCTTGACTGTCGAACCTTCTTTGCAGTGGGTTCCACCAACATCTTCTCGGTAATTGGCCGCTTCCTAACCATATTTTCGGCCGGTGGAGCTCTTACTGGTGAGTGACGACTACATCTTGACGCCGTTGAACGGGATTCCTCCCTGTAGGAATGACTTGTTCCAGCTCTAGACGTGGACTGACGGGATGCATTTTTATTTGCGCCGCTAGTTACTGGGCCTTTGCCCTTATCTTGATGAGGAGCACGTACTGGAGAGTAAGGACGACTCTTCCGCGATGACTTTACGGGCTGTTGCCCATACTGACTTCTTTAGGTTCTTATAGGAGATCTCGAAGGCCTATGGGTTTCCTCCCTTCTCTCATCGGACCTGGAGGTTGACCTTATGTCTTTTTCTTTGGCTTCTCCAATCCTTGTGTTGACACTAATCGGGCGATCGGCCCTAACAAGTTCCCAAGGGTCTGGGACTTGCACATCCATTTGGCTTGTCAAAGCAGCATCTGTCTGGAGGCACGGCAGATCCTGCCCCTCCACCACGACACGCCTATCCTTCGCCATTCTTGGTGTGGACTGTACGGTTGCAGTTGGCTTGGTCTTTCTGCTTCCAGAGATCAGGGGCTTTCCCGGGTTTCATCTGCAGAGGTGGGTATCAACCCAATTTTCCGGGAGGCATAGGACGGCCATCCTTCTGACTTTCGTACAGCCAAGAGCAGTTGTTGTTTCTCTTTGCCAGGTCATATTGGCCTATGACGAGTTCCGCCAATATGTCCCTGTCCTGGACAATTCCGATTTGATTGAAGAGCTCTCTCGGGTCCATCAACACATCATCAAAGTTACGAAGGCGGACCTCCTGGACAACCGTCTCCGCTCTTATTTGTTGACGTCTGGCCACTTCAGTCTCTGGCGATGGGGGTCTATTGGTGACCTGTGTCGGGTTGAAGAAATTATCGGCATTTCTTCTCATAGTTTCTAGTCTTCTATCGGTCTCCTGCTCTTTCTTACTATTTCTTACTGGAGACTGATGAAGGGTAGTCCCAGAGTGGCGGGAATATGGGGAGTCGTCTAGGTATTGGCTATAGATTTCCGGCCAGTTTTCAGGAGTCCTTGGCTCCCCCTCCAAGGTAAAGGGATGATTCTGCATCAGGTCATCCTCGGGCTGTTGCCCAGTTTCCAAGCTTCCGGTTGATTGGGAAGGATCTTGATCCGGCTGCTTAATATCTATACTGTTTACTGCTGGTCAAGGGGGACATCGATATCTCTGTCTATACTAAAACTTCCTCGGGATCATATCCCATTTATCTATTTTAAAGGCCCCCTTACTACCCTGAATAGTCTCGGGTAAAAGGCCATCTTGCAGTATGTGGATAGGCACTTCTCGGGACCTCCATATCCCCTTCTAAGAATCAAGAGCTTCACATCTATCAAATGCTCTGGGTTTTCTTCTGGCCAAGCCGGACAGTGACGTCCCAGTCTTCTCTATAGCTTCTCCGGATATCCCTGTCTTCAATATTATAACTCGGGACAATATCCCATACTTCTACTGTCAAACATGGTGGCGGCAATAGGTTCTCTGCTCTTCTCTACCACCTTTTAAATCGTTCAGACTGCAGTCACAAATAATATAAGTTCCCACGGAGCATGCTCCAGTTATTTTTACGTCTAAACAATCCTGCATCGGACTCTGTACGTCCACTTACGGAGACACAGAAAAGAATACTCTTTTCAATCTCACTGGTGCTGATGACCAAGTCAAGGTAACGGTAGGGTGTGCATACCCAGAGCATCGTGCTACTGGATCAAATCATGGGACCAATCCCTTTTTCAGTCGGCGGAGACAAAACAATCGCTGAATGAAATGTCTCCCTTACCTAGGTTGTTTGATTAACAACCGCCTGGATCCCATGGCCATTGCTGTTCATCTTTCACCAACCACAGAACTGACAATTTTGGCTTTACCAAACACTTTGACTGATAGAGACCGTGTTCGCCCTGGATGTATTTCATAATTGTCATGAGAGATATTTCCTGCCTGTAGCAGATGCAACAATTCAGCTCAGGCCTTCTCTTGGTCTCAGTCTCCAGCTGGTGAGTGTGCCCAGTTGTTGATAAGACAGATATCCCCTTTAGCATTGTGACCGGTGAAACCACCATTCCCTGATCTGCATGACCAAACACCTCCTGGTTGTTGAAGAGGTAGGGATAGTCTAGTCTCTCGTGGCAATATGTATCTTTCTGTGGTCTCTCATATGAATTATGGGGTAAATATATCTCATCAGGATGCAAATTGTGGCAACTCCTTTCCTGTAATTTGTATATTATGGCTGGAATTTGTTCCACCTCTTCAGCAGTTATCTTTGAAATGGTGTGACTAGCTCTATTTTGATACTCGATTTCCAGCGGAACTATCTCGGAAGCTCCTGTTACAACAATATGTTGCTCTTTGAGATTGATACCGGCTCCAATCCTCAATAGAAAGTCTAATCCCAGTAGCATGTCATTGTTGATTGGTGCAACATGCACCAATGTGGGAAATATGATATTGCCTAACTTTATTGACACCGGGCCAATAATACGCCCAACCATTTTCATATTTCTTCCTGCTGTTTGCAAAGTTGTGGCTTTCAAGCATGGTGGGTAAGGCTTCATTTCCTTGTATATTTGGTCAGAAATGGATGTCACCATGGCTGCAGTATCTATTACAGCTTTTATTGATCTGTCCTGGAGTGTGATTGGGACCCTCAAAGATGATGGCGGGTTTATCTGGCAAATGGGGAAGTCCCTTGTAGTCCTATATAACTGTACACTGATCATCTCTCCCTCCAGACTCATGAATGGATTCCAAGCTGAATATTGATGGTTCTGCATCACTTTGAACGTTTGGTCAATCCATTCTTCATCCTCTTGTAGAGTGCTGGATATTTCCTTATTCAGTGGGGAAGTTCCAAACAGACTGTCATACATGAAGTCTATGTATTCTTCACAGTTTTCTGGACTTTCCTTTTCATCTCCTGACCCCAGTTCTGTTGGTCCCATGCTGTCCCACCAGAAATCAGTGATCTCAGATTTTGACTCCTGAATCTCTGTATGAATTCCCATGCTATCACCTTGGACCAACTGCAGCTCTGTTGGTTCCGGCCAAAGAAGTTCCTCAAGCTCTTCAACTGACATCTGTATGTCTTTCCCTTCTTCTGGGAATGGTAGCAGACTTGAGATGTTTGTATTTTCTTCCGTCTGGTCCAATGACCAATCATCTGTGTCACCTAAAATGAAACTGTTTTGATCATTGGCCTTGTTGGTATCACTGGGGTTCAACCCCGGAATCTTGGAGTCAACCTCCTCTGTCATCCACAGAATACCCTGGGGATCTCCTTTGGATCCCTCCCCATTCTGCTCTCCAGATGCTTCATCTTCAGAGCTGAGTGTTTGTTTACATCTAGGGACAATCCCCTCATGATGGCTTCTTGCGGTGTCAAACACCAAGTTTTCTTCATTGCACTGGAGACCGCGTACAGGTGACAATGAGCTTCCCCCTTGGACTATGGCTGTGGAAGGTGACGGAGTCCTACTCCTGAAATTACCCCCTGCCGAGGGTTTAATAGCCATAGCCTCCACCAAGAGTTTGAGGGTTTTCTCTATGTCTGCCAATTGTTCCTCAGTGCCTTTAGTTTTACTCTCTTTCAGGCTGCCTGCAGATGGATGACTAGCCATAGAACCCATATATCTGTATATTTCTCGTTGTTGTTGGCGCGATTCCCTGATTGACTGATAACTTTCGGGTTGACTGGCGGATCTATTGGACTTGCTTTTTAGAGAAACAAGTCCCTCTTTCATATCTTCTGCATTTCTTTTCTCGGACTTTAGTCCTTCATCTATTTTTGTTTTGCTCGGGAGACAGATCTCTTCCAGCTCAATTTGATGCTTTGAGGATAACCTGTCTTGACTGGAACCCTGGTGTAATACACCTCTGCCTATCGGCATTCCATGGGACTCCCCATTTTGTACAGCTACTGGTGGTACCTGAAATGAAGCAAACTGTTCTTTTGTGTCCAGAGTACCACAAGATAAATTCTCAGGGTAGGTAATCTCTTGGGCTGGTCCACCCGTGCCCAACATTTCTATTTTCTGGAATGGGCCATGCACCATTGCATTACTCCCTGAAAAATCAAATGGTAAATAACTGTTATGTTGGTAACCCCTGTAGCCAATAAACTGTTCTTGACTTTGCCAATGGGGTTCCTGAAATGATGATTTGGGCTGTATGCCCATGGTTTGAGTGCAATCATGCGAATTAGGGTTAAATGTGCACGTGCAGTCTGTATTATTATCAAATGTTCTTTGCCGATGCCATTGCTCGAACTGCGAATCAAAGAGATCCTGGGATTCCATGCACCGTTTCATTTGCATGATGAAATCATAATATGTGAGGTCAGGTACCAGTTCATTGAGATAAGCCATATAATCTGCTGCTTTCCCGTGCAGAACATATTTCAAATTGGACTTACATTCTTGTGCAGACCAATGTTTATCATTAGCATACTGCTCAAACTTCCTGTAGAAGTCTGACCACATTGAATTTGATGGGTCAAATGACAGATATTTTGGTAATTGTGTGGAGTTGTAAATTTCATCTTTCCAGTTGCTAAGTAAGTTTCGCACATTTGGATGGTATGTGTTTTGCTGTAACCCATGTGGAAAATGGATATTACATGGTGATGATTGCTGAGGAGGACTGAACTGTGAATTATGATCAACATCGGGTTGTGCCATTTGTGTACCCTGACTGGACTGAAATGTCCATTGACTTAATGCCTCTCTGCTTGGTATGTCACTGTAAATTTGCTGATAACACGGGCTGATAGCCTCAGTCACAGTTGCTAATTGGGTACTCCTGAACCCACATGGGGTATATCCTGGTAAAGCCTCTGTGGGATAAAATGAATACCCCTGTGACGGGTGGTGTCCAGATGTTGACTGTGACGGGCAGTGCCCAAACATTGACTGTTCTCTATCCAAAAAATGTCCACCTCTTCTATCCCAGTCTGGAGCTGTAAACCCTGGGCTTTCTCCCCCTGTTTGTTGAAGAGAGGAAGGGCAGTGCCCTGATAAATTCCATGGATCTGTATCAACAATGTTTTGATAGAACTGTGACATCATGGAAAAGTCTTGCTTTGAAAACTGGTTTTAAATGCATCTAATGCGGAGACAATTTATTAAATACTTTCTTCTTTAGAAATTTAGCCAGCCTTTTATTTTGTTTTTATATTGGCCTAAATAGATTATCAAGAAAACTTAGAAATTGTAATGAAACTGACTTGGTTAATGAAAGCCGAAAACAGTGAAGCTGATTATTTGTTACGACGTGCTGATTTGGGGACGTTTTGTCCAATAAAATTATTAGTGCGTCGATGTGTTGACTTGGGGACGTTTTCTCCCATAAAATTATCAGTGCGTCGACGTGTTGATTTGGGGACGTTTTTTGTCCGATAAAAATTATGTCTCCTTTTTCTCTCTCTATTATTTTTATATAGGCTGGAATAGTGTCTGTTATTTTTCAATAGATAAAATAGCATTTAATTCTTTCTGCTATGCCTGAATATATATAATCTGAAAATAAAAAAAACAAAAAAACAAAAAAAACGGGTAATAACCCAACGACCGTTCGTCTAAACCGCGAAAAAAGGAAGAATTTCCGAAATTACAAAAAGCAGAAAAAATTGCAAATAATCTTCAGTGTAACAGTCCTGAACATCTGAAATTATATCAGCAAAAAATTCCACATAGTTAAATTATCAACAAATGGGCCTTTAAAAAAAAATGAAAATGTTAAGCCAAGTCACGGAAAAGCACAGAATTACATGAAATTAATTGTGCTATGTAATTATTAAACGTGCCTTGGTTATATGAGTATCGTGAGTAGGGCCCAATGTGAAGCAAAAATAAAGTCAAAATTTGCGGGAAGACGGACAAGTCAGAATTCCAAAAATTTCAATATTTGAAAGAAATTTCTTTTAGATACAACAAATTAAAGGACCTCGAAGATTCAATTCAACCTTTAGATATCACAATTACAGCCGCACACTACCTCGTGCTTTTGCAAATGGTCTTTATCTCTTTGAATGTCTACGCAACAAGGGGCCGATATATTTGGTGAAAATTCACAAAAATAAAAGAAATCCGTAGTTTTCCATCGTCGCCACTGTTGTAAAAAGAGATACTTACTATCAACAGTGGATGATCCTGCCGCTTCAGTCTCTTCTGGAGCACAGATTCCACATGATAATAAGTAGAAGATGTATAAGGAAAATGGAGCCTTGCTCTTTCTTGTAGTTCAACCGGATATATCTTCCACACCCCAGCAACTCCCCACTTCCGCTCCGAACTACCCAGCAACTCAAATAGGTGCACCCGCACCACAATACGTTTGAATCTGTTTAGATCATCTTGTGTACTTTTGTTTGATAGTTAATATTAAATAGGACATAAAAAAGTAAGTATAAAATTATTTTCAGGCACTTGATATATTGAAGACGATGCAACATTGAAATGTCATCATTTTTAAGGGAAAAAAGATGAACTATCTTTGATATCTTTGATACATTTATACTGGGTCCGAGATACTGGGTCCGAGATAATACTTAAAAATCATGTGCTCTTTGTTATAAATAATGCACTCTTTAATATAATTATGTACACTTTGTGATAGTAATAATTGATGCTTTATGTTATGCACCAGTCATTTGTATGCCTCGGTGCCGTCTTGGGCCCGGGGATACTGGGGACATAGCGGTTTGTCGGAAAATGTCTCTTGTAGCTTATGTTTACGCCTTACAATGTTATTTCTTTATGGAAACCGACGTTAAAGTTAGTGTCTTGTATCTTGTATCTAGAGCCATTGCTACCTGCACACACACAGTAGGGACCTGGAATACCATATGGGCCGAAATCTAGGCATCCGGTCCCACTAGATGGCTGCCCAGGCATGTTTTAATGATTACATCACGCATGTGCGATAAACAACATGAGATGGCCCAAATAATAAATTGTAGAACATCATTTTGGCCGGTCGATGTCTTTTAGTGAAAATGCACATAACGCTTGAACAGCACAGTATATTTTAAAGGGCCACGCTTACAAAAATAACTGTAGACTTTATACGAAAGAAGGTAACAAACCAGTGTTAGGTAAAAAATTCATGCAAATCGGACCAACCGTTTAGAAGATATGGCTGTTGAAATATTTAACAATGGCTACCTTGGTACAAGTCGCGTGACTGGCTGTGAGTAATGACGTCATAACTTCACAACTGAATAATTGAAATGATATTTACGCCCGTGTATATATATCTACTAAAATACTAATCATGTGTATTATTTATGTTATTATTATTCAAAAACACCAGAATCACAAACACTAATTCTCCTGTATAAAGCTATTTTTAGAAATTGGTCACGTGACTGCCAAATCAAAATGGCGACACCCATCACAGTAATTATGAAACATTTCAAAGGCTGTATCTTCCTAATTGTTGGTCAAAGTTTCATGAATTTTTACCACCCACTAGATGAGTTAGAAATCACCAGCGAAACAGTAGAGAAATCCTTGAGTAGCATGAAGGCAGGGAAATCACAAGGACCAGATATGATACACCCACGTATATTAAAGGAAACCAGCAGCCAAATTATTGAACCACTTACAAAACTATTCAGGCAGTCATTGGACGAAGCTAAATTACCAGAAGATTGGAAAAAAGCAAATGTAACTGCACTTTTCAAATCAGGAGAAAGAAAATTACCTGAAAATTACAGACCAATCAGTTTGACCTCAGTGGTGTGTAAACTCATGGAAAGGATTATAAGGAATAAGATCGTAGACCACATGGAATCAAACAATCTTTTTGCAAAACAACAACATGGGTTCAGAGCAGGAAGATCATGTACTACCCAGCTATTAGAGTTTATGGAAGAGGTTACAGAAGCCATTGACAGAGGTGAGGAAGTAGATGTCATATACTTAGATTTTGCTAAAGCATTTGACAAGGTGCCACACAAAAGGCTACTTAGCAAGCTAAAGGGATATGGCATTAAAGGTAAAATCTATGATTGGATAAAAGACTTCTTGTCTAACAGAAAACAGCGGGTGGTTATCAATGGAAAATTTTCACATTGGATCCGTGTAACAAGTGGGATTCCTCAAGGTAGTGTTCTTGGTCCAATCTTGTTTCTAATTTTCATAAATGACCTGCCAGATGTATTAAACTGTTGCATGAAACTTTTTGCGGATGATGCAAAACTATATATGCCAATAATTAACTGTCATGATGAAGAAATCCTACAGCAGAATTTAGACAATTCGGACAAATGGGCAGAAATATGGGATATGGACTTCAATACAAAAAAATGTAAACACATGAGGCTTGGTGCCAAAACCCCACTACAGCAGTATACCATGAAATCAGGTGTAGAGAGAGTCAACCTGGAACAAGTTACCTCGGAAAAAGATTTACGTGTGACCGTTGATAACAAGCTGCTCTTCAGGGAACATATATCTAAAAAATCAGCAATAGCCAACAGAAATCTAGGGATTATTTTCAAAAGCTTTACCTATCTTGACAAAGAAATGTTCCTATGCCTTTACAAATCTTTGGTACGACCACATGTCGAGTATGCTACAACAGTTTGGTCTCCAATGTACAAAAAAGATGCAGTGGTACTAGAAAATATACAAAGGCGAGCTACCAGGATGGTTAATTGCTTAAAACACCTACCGTACAACGAAAGGCTGAAAAAACTGGGTATTCCATCCTTAGAGTACAGGAGGCTTAGGGTAGATGTTATTGAAGTTTACAAGATAGTGAACCAGATCGACCGTATACCAACTGAAAAATTCTTTACAATCAACGACGAAATATCAACACGTAGCAACGGTCTTAAGCTCTTCAAAAAACGGTCAAGACTAAACGTTCGGGCAAATGTGTTTTCAAACAGAGTTGTGAATGCCTGGAACTTATTACCGTGTGAAGTTGTACTGGCACCCTCCCTTAACACATTCAAATCAAGACTGAACAAATTCTGGTACGGACACCCATTAAAATTCACGCCAAGTTGTTACACCCCCGGAGAAACAAATATATCAGTCATAAGAAGATATCGAAACGGGCCATTAGAAGTGGTTTAACCGCTTAAAGAAGGTCTCTAGGATGGTAAGAAATGGTAAGAAAGCATCATGGTTTGTAAAATACTTTTAGCTTAAGTTACATTAATAGTTTGTGTGCATTTCCCTTAAATCAAATTTTGCATACTTAAACAGTCTACACTGGTATATAAAATATTTTCTGATCTTTACAGAAAAGCATTATTAAAAATGAACATATCAGCACGAGCTTTACAGAACTTTATCAGTGTCCATGCTGCAAGCACCATAAGAATCCAAGCACACATTTCTTTAGATAATTCAACTGTCTTATAAAATAAGACCAACAAGCTAAATCATTGTATTAGACACTCGCCCTATAAAGAGAAACATCTGTGAGCCCGTCCGTTTGTCCGTCCGTACAAGTCAGTAAGTAAAAATGCTCAAAATTCTTGAACAACATGGTATATTTCGATCCAATTATAACCATTCTGAAATAAATGGCCAATTTGCTTTCTACAACGGCTTCGTTCACCACGGGTCGTGCACATTACGGTCATTTTAATTGTTGTATATATGTAAACATCAAAATGCAATAATAATTTGGGCGAGTTTGATTTCTTTTCCTAAATATTTAAGAATGTTTTTTTACTTCTCAGCCATCATTTTTGATCTAGTTTTAGTCTGTCACCTTATGCAAAGCAACACTGTCATCCTTTTACATAAGGGCCTCGTCGCGAGAAAACCTGTCCGACAAAGCGAGTTTCAAACCCGTCTCCTCAGCTACAGAGACTATCTAGAAAATTGAAATTTAACATGTAGCAAGTTTACCTATGATACTTTCCAAAAAGCGAATATCAAAGGCGCTGATCAGACTGCGCGGATGCGCAGGCTGGTCTGCGCCTGTGTTTTTCGCAAACCCCCGAAGACAGGTTTTCTTGCGACGAGGCCCAATTATTTCTTGTTTCATGGCACGGCGCACTGTGACAAGTTGTCTGAGAGGGCATCGGCAGCACCAGAAGATATATAGATAGACATTTAATTACCTAGTATTCGGATATGAGACGCGATTTCCAGCAATGTGGTATTTGACAAGTGTAGACTCAGACGAGCCTGTGCAGCCTCATGTTAGGCATAGAAGCTCCAAATTATATTCAGTCAGTAGCTTAACAGTTGTAGACTATTCAAGCGACTAGCAAAGGCTCTGATCAGACTGCGCGTATGCACCTTCGCTGCCGTGGCTTCCAGACATATCTTGTGCAAGTACACCAAGCGTATTATACGATAAACATTGATACACTATTGGCTAACCAAATTGTTCTTTTTCTAATCAGGTCCTGGAAAAAAACTTAAAAAGAAATAATAAAAGAAACGGCTAAGATTTAAAGAATTTTTAGTTAAACTGAAAATTGAAAATAACAACAGGAACGATTGAAGATGGAGGCTGATGTCATAAATGGAAATGCAGTGAAAGTAACGCCACCAAAGAAGGAACTGGTTTACATTGAGGACGAAGTGAGCGCCACCAGTTTTGTAGAAAACGTCTACGCATGTGTCCACATGATAACGAACAAATCAACCGTGAGTATAGTAGTATTACTTGACTTTTCGCTTACTGTAAAGGCGGCGCCTCATGAATGCGTAATACGGATTAGTCAACCTTAGGCATAGGTAAAAGCTGAAAAGGAGGCGTGGTTTTATTCAAAAGTAACTGTATCATCTTGTGACACCACTTCAGTCATTATTTAGTCCTTAAAACGCCAGCAAAATAACTGCATCTGAAAATGTCTATTTTACATAAGCAGGGAGGCAAACATTGTGGACCCAGATCAGACTGCTCCTACAGGAGCAGTCTAATCTGGGTTCACAATGTTTATCTATGATGCTTCAAATAGTTTAGTGGACGACAAAAAACATACATTTTGTGATTGTGCGCTTTAAGGATTAAGAAATGTAAGTTCAGTGTGTACACGGCTAGGATTTCAAAAGCTTATTAACTCTTTACCAAATTATAAATAAATATAGAACGTTTTTATGCTCAACTAAACTGAGCATGAAATTTCATTTGCTCATAAAAGACTAAATAATTAAAAATAATACTTTCCTTGCTTTGTGTTGTATTTATCCTGCTCATAAATGTTAAAATGCAAACAAGTGTTGGCATTTTAACATTTATGAGCAGTATAAATTTAATGCCCAGTTGAGTTAAGCATGGAAAAGGTTTTATAAGCTGTGCTATCCCCATTCTGGGTGGATGGGTGGATTTTCAATTGTTAATAAAGGTTATTTAACAGCTCGCCTGTAGCGGTCGTGACAGATGATCTTATGATGCATCTTTTTTCAGCACCCACTCTCCCTAGTAGGCCAACTGTTCAGAAGTTCAGTAAAACAAGAGTATACCATGTGAGAGGTCGCTGCACATCATGATGTGAGCTCATGCTGGATGATTATTGCTGATAATGTATATGACGTCACTGAATTGTTTTGAGTCCAAACTTGTGAACCGGTTGACAAATGCATTAATTTTGTTTATGTCGATCACCAAATATCAAGAAGATAAGCATGGGGTACGAATATTGCAACAGTAATGACTATCACTACAGACTGCAAGAAATAGTGATGTGTATTTTCAATGCTACCACATCGAAACAAAATCGATTCTGTACTTTATTTCTGTAACTGGTCAGTTAGAAGTCTACATCAAGTGCTGTCTGCCCTGAGATTTTTTTTCATGTTCAACTAAACTAAACTCTCATTTTCTCACAAAAACTAAAATACTGAAAACTTAAGAGTTTCATTGCTTTAAAACTCTCATAAATATGTTGTATTTATCCTGCTCATACTCGTAAATGTAAGCGATTGTGGCATTTTAACATTTATGAGCCGGATCAATTTCATTGTCAGATGTTTTAAGCATGAATAAAGTATTATAAACTTGGGACATAATTATACCGGTACGCACCTGTTGTGTGTTTCTAAATGATCTATTACTGAAATAAAGTACAGAATCTCTTTGTTGCGCTATCCTCATTCTGTATAGGTGGATTTGCATTTATGAAGACAGATTGGACAAATACGAGTATAATACCTTCTCTGTAGCGGTCGTGACGGATGATCTGATGATGTGTCTTTTTCAGCACCCACTGCCACTTGTAGGTCAACTGTTCAGAAGTTCAGTAATACAAGAGTATACCCTGAGAGAGGTCGCTGCACATCATGATGCGAGCTCATGCTGGATGGTTATTGCTGATAATGTATATGACGTCACTGAATTTATTAGCGAGGTATTTATCACTTTCTTTTCATCACGCCTGTTAAGCATAACACCATTTAAAGACATATGCGGCTAATTCTCGTGCGCACCTTTTCTGCGTAGGGAAACAAGGAAAGTTGGTCTGGGTTTTATCTTTCGATCGACCATTTATGAATTCGGACCAATACAGATTTCAGATACTCTTTTTTCAGATCGATGTTCCGACGTTATCTTGACAAAATAACGTAACTAAAATGTGTCCGAAATATCTATTTGGCTTTTCATCAGTCTTGATCGCCTCAGCACCAAATACAGATAAATAGATCAGGCAAAAACAAACCATGTACATAATTTTCAAGTTTTAACCCTGGTTAAAAATACGATATTGGCCGAGACTCGGATTGTCTCTTCTACATGTACGGCTATCTTAAGTCGCGCACGTCTTGATGTCGTGGCTTAGTGGTTAGCGTGTTGGGCTACGAAACCAGAGGCCCCGGGTCAACTCACAGGGTGGGCACGTATTTTCAGTGTGTTTTTTCTTCTTCCCTTTTAGCATGTTAATGCTGAATTACCTCATAGAAAAAGGGCATCATCAAAATGACCGAAATGGTCAACCTTTAACTTTTTATATAGAATTATGCCTGAAACCTATTAGGGGTGGATCAGATTTGGCCTTCTAGAAAGATAATTAGTTCGGCGACCCCAGATTTTTATTCTTTTTTCTAAAAGGTATTATAATGGCCCATGAAATAAAAATGAATTCTCGAGATTTTCAACATCTGATTTCTTTATATATAATTTATTCTACAAACAAGTTCCAATTTTCGACAAATTGTCAAAATATAGCATACAGTATCTTGTCACAGTTTGGCTAAACAAATAAACTTGAATATTTTCTAGAAGGTTTGAGGTCATGAGCAATAATTTAAGTTAAAACAAAGAAGCTGTCTGAAGATAACAACTATTTTATCTTGATATTTAGAACTAGTTTTATTCTTTCATATGTTTATAAATTTGGTGAAATGTTCAAAACTTCCATGTGAGATTATGAAAAACTAAGCACGGTGACATATCTTTTTTATTTCATAAATGGAAAACCATGCATAAAACAAACTGTATGCAAAGTATTGAACAAATTTCAACATGGGAAGTATTAAGTAGCATATGTCCTTAAGTCATACCATATGTTGCAGTGTTGGGGTAGTGAGGTTTGTTGTATTTTCCATAAATCTTCTGAAAGACATCGTAAACTGAAAATGTTATTTATCAATTTATACGATTTCCCTTTTCCCTGAAGCATCCGTTATTTAGGTCATCTTAGCCAAAGGCTGAAGGTGAGATATTGTGATTGCTCTTCGTCCGGCATCTATCGTTCGTCCACCGTCGTGTGCAAACTTGTACTATCGAATTTAAAATATTTTCTCTTAAAATGTGCCCCATAAAGCTTTCTACAACAATTTTGCACAAATGGGTCCACTCTGCAAAACAAAGTGGCCATCAAAGCTAAAAGTAGAACAATCTTTAAACAACATCTCCACCTGAACCTCTGGTCTAAAATTGAATAAATTTCAATGGAATGTCACCCTTAATGCTCTCCAATATAAACAGACCATGTTAGATTGTTATCAATGCGAACACCTAGAACTTTCTCATTTTCAACCGTGTTCAGAGCATCATTGTTGTAAGTTAAAAGCAAAATGTTATTACGAAGATCAATACTATTTTGAGAGGTGGTAATCTTTATTGGCTTGGTTTTATCTGTGTTTAATAGCATTCCATTGAGCTTACACCATTCAGAGAGATTTTGTAAAGACATCTGTAAGTTTGGTTTTGTTGTGCGTTACTTTGTGTCCATTTTAGTTTTGCTATCATCTCGACTGGGAAGAGAGAGCTGGTTGCTTTGCTTTGTTTGGCTTCCTGGTGTCTTGTGATTGTTGTGTGGCTCTTCCTCACGATGCCACGGGTTTGTCTGCAGCTTGTAATTGTGGTATTTCCTGGTCATACTCACTTACTATTTTTGTTAATATAATCTTGAGTTTCACCAATCGTATACAATGTGATAATTCACTGTCGAATTTGCTTGTTTTCCCTTTATTATGGTTTAGTCTGTTTTTCTTTAAAAGTCATTTTATCCTTTCAGCATCCAGGCAGTGAAGAGATTATGCTAGAACATGCTGGTGCTGACGCGACTGTCGCTTTTGAATCCAAAGGTCATTCCAAATACGCAGAAGAACTCTTGGCAAAGTACTGCATAGGAGTGCTGAATCCGGTAAGCCATCACTGTCTAATATTGCTATTGACTTAGATTATTTACCAATCAGGAACTATCTTAAAGCTTATTTACCTGCCAGAAAACGGTGTTTTCATTGGTTATTACCTCAGACTGCCATACAAACTTGTTACAAATGCAATTATACTTAAAAACTAGATGCAAAATGCAAACACACAGTCGATGGATTGGGGTCATGATCATAGTCTGTTTCACAAATTTTGACCAATGAAAAGACATCCCTAGTATAATTCTACATTTGAGCCTCACTGGTGTCTTATAGTCTGTTCCTTTCAAATGCCAGTTTTTTTGTTCAAATTGTGTCAATATTTGAAAGGCCCTGCTTTTTCATTGAAAGCCGAGGGTACTGGTGCCTCTCAATTCTCCGTGGTTATGTCCCCTTTGGTAACAGTAGATATAGTAGCACATATGGGCCTTGACGTTTGCAGCAACTTTGATATTGATATTTTAAGACATCTTCGGAAATGTCAGTATTCGTAATCATTTCATAGTACATATATACCTTTAAAACTTTAAACACACAGTGTAAGATTTTATAGTTTATATATGGATCAGCCAATGACAAAATGGCACTTGTTGTATGTGCGTGAATAACATGTATGCTTAGCTCTTCAGTGTTTTTTGCCCGAGCTATTTAGTGCCATACTTTGTGTATGCTAGCTGTGAAGTTTCTTGTGAGACTGCACATTTTGACAAGCTCGTGGGCCAAGCTCTTCCAGCATATGATATAATTACCCAAATCTCCTGCGCTTGCTCGGTCATAAAGATATTGATTGTTTATTCATTCACAAAGTAGAAATCTGCATTTTAAACACATTAAACGGCACTGCATTGCTGTATTTTCTTTCTTAGACGTGAATAAACTTTAACATAATTATAAAGCTTTTTGAGAACAGATACGTTCATGTGCTTCTGTTTATTTTCAGGAGGAGAGACGAATCAAACCATGAGACCCTTTGAATGCCAGATTGCTGAAAAGGATCTCAAGGAAGACCGGACAGCTATTGCTCCGGAGAAAGCGGAAAGTGCTATTTTTTACCATCACACCATGATTACATCATTGCATCTGTTATTATTCCATCAAAGTTCCACAAACTGATGTAAAATACTGTTCATTACGACCATAAGGTCAGTGTCATCATTTCGATGTTGTTATGAGACAAACCCCGAGCTAAAAGACTGCAATTGAGCCGTAGAATGAGATTTCCAACAATGTGGTATGTGCGACCAGCAAAGCCTCAGACCAGCCTGCGCATACGCGCAGTCTGATCAGAGCCTTTGCAAGTCGCTTGAATATTCTATAAGTGTTAAGCTACTGACCGAACATCATTTAGAGTTTCAAAGCTTAAAGGGAGGCTGCACAGGCTCGTCTGAATCTACACTTGTCAAAATGCCACATTGTTGGAAATCACATGTCACAGCTCAATTTATTGTGTATGATTAATTCAAGATGGACCAGAACACTGAAGGTTCTGGTGCGACTATGGGAATTGGCAGGCCAACCTGAGAATTTTAGGCGCCTTTGTGATAAAAGTCAAATATCCTATGTTGACTCAAATAGTGGAAAACAAATTAATTGAACCTAGACTTCTTTTTTCCAACTTTGTAGTGTCTATCTTTTCCAAAGGAGCTGATTTAGAATGTTTATACACGAAGAACCTACGTTCTGTCATTGATCTGATCTTTGTAAAGAAACTATTTCAACATAAGGAAAACGTCACTTGTAAGTAGTAATAGGCGTCAATATGGGGTTATTGTTTTAAGCCTGAAAAGACCTTAGTTTTTTCAGGCTAAAATGACCCCATAGTTGACGGCCCTGAATTAGCTCTACTAAGTGCTGTGGCAAATAATAGTTTCCTGCTGGAATAAACAAATTTATTTCAGGACAGCTTCCATCTTTTATGCATACAGTATTCATTTTACTTTTCCCCAATATTTTCAAAGCATTCTCACCGTAGAAGTGAATATAAAATAATTGCCATTATGTGTTATATAATTCTGAAGGGGTCATAATTTCTACCGTCAATGTGTGTTATAGTCAAGGCTATTAAGTTCAATGCGTCTTATCGTCTCTTGATCAACCCATTATACAACTCAAGTCTTCAGTTTCGACAGCGAAGCAACAGACTGAGTCTTCAGCCGAGACTGAGAAGCCTTCAAGGAAACGTAAGGATCTAGAATCAAATACGACTAAATTCAATGCAATTCAGGAGCCTGAACAGAGTAAAACTCAAGTAGACTAATCAATAATGCAAGTTCACAAATTCTTGATGCGCCGTCAACTATGGGGGTCATTTTAGTCTAAAAACTAAGATCTTTACAGGCTTAAAAGGACACCATAGTGACGCCCATTACTACTCTTGTATAATAACTAATAGGGTTCTGCCACATATCTGATAATAAAAAAAAACAACTTAACATAAGCTGATCATGGAAAAACAATATCGTTAACCAATCAACATTAAGAAACAGACACCAAAAATTGAAACACAACGTATACATCGAGTAATTGTGTTCTGTGAAGAAACTGATATCAAAATAACAGAAACAACACTTGTACATATGTATTAAGTAATCGGGCTAGATGAACAAAAATTCAAGAAACTAATTACGATATACTGGAAAAATCCATTCAACATTATGAAACCAGGTTCTGCCAAACAACTGATGGCACAAAATTGGACATTGCATAATGTCATTGTGCTCGCTAAAGAAACGGATGACTAAATAAGGAAAATACCAGTTCAACATCTGATCTGAGCCTATGCTGGTTGCGCTTAGTTATCCAGTTATCAAAAGAAACTGATGACTAAATTCACATTGATTTCACAATGTTAAATTCAATAAGTACACAGTGGGCGTATAGCAACTGGCCACTATCGACCATTCAAATGGCGCTTCGGCAGTGGGCCAATCGAATCCAATTGGGTATAATGAGAACATGGAAACGCTATGCATTATAATAACAATATGTTTTATGCCAAACAGTAGATAGAGAACAGCTAAAGAGATCATATAGCTATTAGATATTTTTCATTGTTTAATCCAATTACAAGTTTCGATTAGTCAAAAGAAGTTTAGATTACAGAAACATATTTTAGTGGCCCTCCATTATTTTGCTTATCATCTGAAGCTTTGTATAACATATACATGTTCTTAAACCATATACATGCTCTAACAAACTGTATCCGACCTTATAAGCGCATATGCTTTTACATGTATAAGCACACAGTGAGCTTTTTGAGCTGTGGATGCTATACCAGCTGATCAAGGTATACACTGGAAAAAATGAGCCTCGACGTTGATTTTTCAACAATGTGGCATTTTGACGAGTGTAGACTCAGACGAGCCTATAAGGCCATATTCTAACCTTTGCAACTCTAGATGACATTTAGTCAGTAGCTTAACACTCATAGAATATTCAAGCGACTAAAAAAGGCTCTAATCAGACTGCGTGTTTGCAAAGTCGGATCTGAGGATTTGCAGGTCCCAAATACCACATTGTTGGAAATCTCATGTCGCGCGACTCAAATGACAGATTCTGGTCGCCAAGATAGCCCTAAAATATGAAAATGATCATTTTTGTCCAAATGAGACTTTTAACAGAGACAACAAACAAATACCAAGAAAAGATAATTACCACAATATCCTAATTATAATCTGTTCCAGTGGCCATTTTCTGATACTATATATGACAGTGTAAGGTTTTACGCTTGGGTTATTGTTCTAAAACGGTCAGAGGAAATTGGGGAAAAGCAACGTTTATTTGTTGGCCTCAAAGGTATCCAGAATAGCGCTCGAGTGTATGTAGCTCTCAAAATACTAGTATTTAGACTATTCTTTTTATATCCTCCATAAAATGCGTCGACATGAAATACGAAATGGAACGAGGCTTTACTCCTAAATGCGTACTTTAGCAAACATAATGTCATTGTATATATGTTTATTTCATTGGTTCATTTAAGTCAGAATTTAGAATATTGCAATTTTAACTGATTGTATTATATTGTAAGTTCAGAAATTTTTGCCAGAATTTTATTTTCGCCAATAACGTTAAAAGACATATTAGCGACTTTAAAATTCGTGACTGGAGCGTCATTTACCTACATCGGTAAACGGCAGAGTGATTTCGCCATTTTGAGAGGGTTTTTATTTTCGCGAGCGCGAAGTTTTCGAAAATAAATCCCTCGCATTTTTTCTGAATTTACAGTACCTGTTTTATCTTTGTACCTGTGAATAAATTAAAAAAAAACATATATGTTTTATCTACTATTTTTTTTAATATTTCATTGGGAACAAGTTAACCCATTAATGCCGAATGGAATTTTCTAATAGTATCTATTGAACCAGTCCATTTCCATTTTATGGGTTGTTTGGTGGTATTTTTTATTTTGTACCAAACTTTAAAAGAACATTCTGTAAGCAAACAGTGAAGAATCTGATCAGACACTGCATTCTTCGGTGTCTGATCTGGGTCTGCACTGTTTGCCTATGTCCTAAAAGAGGACGCTAGGCTTTTTTGGGTTAAATTTTAATTTATATCCAGTCTTGGCCAAAAAACTGAATATGAATTAAAATAAAAAGATGTGCCAGTATGCAATAGTTTGGATCTATCGAATATGCGCAAACGCATTCAATAAACGCATATGATGGCATTTTATAGAGAAACTAGAGGTCTAATATATGGCCTAAGTCTTCATCTACGACCATCGTATGAGTATGTATGGACAAATGTTCTGGTGAGTCTGCGCATATGCATAACATATTGTACATGTATACTCAGAGAGAATTCCACAGTAGAAGGAAAGCATGTACCATTGTGTCTTTAATTTATAAGAAAGGTACCATCTTGCGGATTGCTGATGACGAGCATGTTTTTTCTTCTGTACTTGCATTCAAATCAACAGAATAAAATTGGGCCACGGCGCGTGAAAACCTGTTTTAGTGATTTGCGACCAGGTTAGACTAAAACCAGCCTGCTCAGCTACAGCAAATAGCTAGAATATTGAAAGTTCGCATTTGACACGTTTAGCTATCGTGTTAGCCACAGAGCGAATAACAAAGGCGCTGACCAGGCTGCGCGTATTCGCAGTCTGATCAGCGCCTTAATTGTACGCATGCAACAAAATCAAGATTTTCTCTCTTGACGAGGTTCAAGTGTAAAACAGAAGCTATCTGTTTCTACGTTATTTACACTAGCCTAGTGTTTTCACCGAGCAATATTATAAACTCTCCATGTTCACTTGTTAATAATGTATACTTTCTGGACAATATTATACCTAAGGCCAAAAAGTGTTCCATCAAATCAGTTCCCAGTGCATTCAGTAAGGTGTACTATGACTAATCAATTAAGTGATCATACATGTGCTCCCAAAATTTACTACATAAGACAGACCTGGGGTAGGCATTGATGAAATATAACAGAAGCCCATGCGTGCTGTCCATGTCAGCTGTAAGGTGCATTTTCTCTGCTCTCTTTGGCTCAGGTATGTCACTGTCTAGCACTGACCGGCGCCAGCAGCCGAGGGCAGCACTAAATGCAAATATTTTAGAAATTATTATTCCATTAACTAATTGTCTGGTTATTGGATTGTGCATTGTGTGGGTTTTCTGCGGATTTACCGTATTAACTATGATCAGTCATTTTATCATGAGCCGATTCCTTGACTTGAAACTTCATTCTTTTAACTTTTTTCTACGCTTTGTGGCCATTTGTGTTGTCTGCTGATAGCATTTTCAAACAATGTGTACCCAGACAAGGTGGTCCGCTCCGCTTCCGTAAAAGGCCGCTCCGGAGCTCGATCCAGACAGTGAAAACGTCGGACCCAATATGTGACTAAAACAATTGACACTATGATTGTATGATACTCGAGTGTGTCATAAAGCTCATCGAAATTTGCATGTTATGTTTTATTGCTTGTATTTTTTTTTGTTTCATCTTTAATCTTTTTAATTACATGTTACCCAGAAATCGGGTAGAGTGGAATAGGAGGCGTGTTAACCCGTATCCCGTCCTGAAAAGGTCGTCTACTTTTTTCTGTCTGCTACATATGTTTAAGTGCACTTCAGACTAGATTTTTTCATGGAAGCAAACAAGGGAGCAGTCTGATATGGGTCAACATCAAAATTGTGTGCAAGAACAAAAGCGCTGGTCCCATGTACTTCATAGGCGTAGGTAAGTCCATAGGCCAGGAAAGGTCACCATGCACGAACCTAAGGGCCCTCCGGGAGTGGTATTATATTGTTCATTGGACCCCCCCCCCCCCAAAGTAAGAATGGCCGCCGTGAAAAAAAGACAAAATGCCTACATAGTGTAATATCAGCCTACCACCATCTGATATGCTTTTTTACGAAGCAGAATATCGAAATTTAAGACCATCAACTTCATTTCTAATATTAAAAGCTTAACGTATGGTATTAACATAGTATATTCAAGATGGCCACCACTTTGAAGTACACTTTATGCATATTTTCGTTTATCGTAGGCATTTTGTATTTCTTTCACAGTGGTCATCTTGAAAACCATCAAAAATGGCGGGCAGGACCCAATATGTGGAGTGTTAACATCTTGATTTTCAATTAGCGGGGTCCAATGAAATACCATTATCTGATGGGATGGCATATTTGTGCGTCAGGTCAGACCAGGTCGGCTCATGGTCTATACTACATTGAGAAATACACCTGACTCTCGTAAACTCGAAGAAGGTGGGCTTAGCAAGAGCGCTGACATAGTTACGCACTCCATAGGGAGACCACTGAAACGAGCAGTAATTACAATCAATTGCGTCCCTTTAAATAAATGCGACTTCTCTTAAAATGAAGAATTTTCTGGGAGCATATTATTTTCTTTAAGAGCAATCCATTGTGGTTGGAAAAAAGGTGATTTAAATTGAATGTGTACAATTTTCATTACACACGTGCGTAGCTGCGTAATGGGAGTAGTCCTTGGGCCAGGAGGGTTCACCATTTCCCCCCTAAGGACCTTCCGGGAATGGTACAATATTGTTATCACACTGTTATTTTCAACATACAAAGCCCTTTAGTGCTGTAATTTAGGCTAAATATTTGAAATGAGTCGTTGTCTACATACTTAGTGAATGCACACAGCGAAAGCGCAGTCTCGCCAGAGAGCTTTCGCTGACCGCTAGTGTGATATGACCAAAATCTCGATTATTGTCCTAAAATTAATTTGTACCTTCCTTAAAAGTCGTGGTGTGGTAAATCCCAATTGAGGAAGTCATGAAATATGGATGACCTGATAAGGTACAACGATTTTTCAAAAAGGGCTCTTCCGAGCAAAATCAACTTGAATGTTGCAGTTACGGGATTACAATAAAACCTGTGTAAAAAGGACACTCTCAAAAAGACAGAAAATTGGTTTTCAAGACCAATGCATGGTGCAGGTCAAAAGTATTGCAGAATGTTCCAAGGAAAGTATTCTGCAATGCTTTCGACCTTTATTAAGCTACCATCTGTCATTAAGATCTTTGTTTTTTCTATTTTGATTGGCATTTTTATTTACACAGGTTTTACTGTACTAATAACAGGTTTTCCTATGACATGGTATGTGTCTCTAGTGTAATAGGTCTCATCGCGAGAAAATCTGTCTTTTGGGCTTGCACCAAAGTAACACCCAAACCTACATCATAAGCTACAGGGACTACTGTAGCAAGTTGTTTGAAATTTAGGATGTATCAGCTAAACTAACGCACTTGCATAATAAATTTTAGTTTTCTCTAACTTAGAAGCTTATTAAAAATATTTTCAAAATATTCTTAAAATACTTAATATCCCAGTTACAAAGGATGGAACACGTGATTTGTGACGTCATCGTATCAATATTGTGACCGCGGCCATTTTGAAGCGTGTCTCCACTTTCGTCAGCTCTGCGTCTGGGCAAGCAAGATATGATTAGTGCATTGGTCGTACTATTTTGCAGTTGTGTTGGTAGCAAATGCACTGTTTGGCTGCTTGCTCTGTAATTTAGTAGACGCAAACACTTCGACACAAAACACCATTATGACAGTTGACACGATGGCCTAGTTGAAATTTTGTGTCGTCAACGAGCGGCGTGAGATTATAAAATAAGAATACGTAAATCACTTCAGCTGGAGAGCTAGCTCATTAAATGGTTGCTTGCTTTAACAACTTTCGTGTTACAGAGAAAACTTGCCACATATGTGGACAATTTCTAAGATGGCTACACCCTTACTGCAACAAATATGACGTCACAAGTCACGAGTTTCAGCATACAGTCTAGCGAAGCACCATTTGAATTGGCGTTACGCTGATGGCCGACTTTGGCTCGCTTTGATATGCTTACTGCGTTAGGGTTTGGGCCTTTTGACATATCGATACCTGAATGTACTCAATGGTGGTCGTTGGGCTTGATTTTAGCTGGTTGCAAAGAAGAAGGTAGACGTGTGCAGTCCATTCAATTAGGTTTTATGTTTTCATGTATACATGTAACTACTATTCTCTCAAATACCTATCTAACTAAATTTTCAAAGAATCTGGCAGAATTGAATGATCATCAAACAGTTTGAAAGAGTTAAAGTGCTATTAGAGAGGATAATTTCTTCCTAGTTTGAGGTGTTGATTTAGAAAAGACAATTGTTTCTACTGTTTAGACGATTGCCGGTCTAAGAAGAAGGCAATTATTATTGAATTGTTTCTACTGTTTAGACGATTGCCGGTCTAAGAAGAAGGCAATTATTATTGCCTATCACAACTTTAAAAAGAGAGTGGCTCGAAGCCAGCATTTGGAATGTATCAGACGGCTACCTGTCACATGCTTATTGACTACCAATACTTGTTGGCCATGAGGACCTATAATCTGCGAGATTCGACTTTAGTATAAAAGATGGCATCTTTTTTTACTATTCATTATTTTGGAAATGTGGCTTTTATCATTATAAATTAATTCTAACATTTTAATTGGCAAAAAGAGCGACTAACAGATTAAATAAAATCTGAAGACTTTAGGATCATGCCGATTTAACTTTTACCGACCAACGTCGTCTGCTGAAAACCTTTCAAACAGTTTGGATCCAGATCAGACCCGACAAAATGTCGGGCCTGATCTTGATCCAAACTGTTTAACACTCTGATGGTATTCCTAAAAGAAATTTTCGAAAAAGTGGATTTCGAAAAAAAAAATCAGCAGACGACAAAAAGCATGAAAATTTACCCAGTAGGCAAAGAGTTCAAGGCAGCGAACACGTTACTCTCTTACAGTCTCAAATAAAAAAAGGACCTGGATGATGCCTCTACTGAGAGAGCAGTCTAAAGTGGTCTGCATTGTAATTGAGATAAATATATTGACTACCAACTTATAAACATGTGTACTTGTTCAGGTCAGTTCGTGTGGTATCAAGGGTACTTGAAAACAAACCTGGGCACTTTTGCAGGATGGTAAACAGCGAATGTCCTGAATGAGCAATGCAATCTGGTTCTCCATTTAATTAAGAAAACTAGTTTTTAAAATTTTAGAACATTTCTCATCAAGGAACTATTTACATTGTAAGACAGTTGCCGAATCGTGATTGAATCTCAGCATCCTCCTTGGACAATACAAGTCGCCAGACAGGGAAGTACATTTTGTTGTAAACATCCATATATACAGGTGAAAACAGTTCAGTTCAAATAGGAAGTAAGTAGAATAATTTTAAAACCTATCTGGAGAGTTTTAGTGACATTTTCGTGAAATTTTTAAGCATTTCGGTCACTTTGGAGGTTTAATTCATAGGTAAGAATTTACATGACAATTGCCTATCATTATTATAAATCAATGAAATAACAACCCAGTACGCATATTAAAGCGGACCACTATCGGCCCGCCTGCGAAACGCCATTGAAATGGCGTTTCGCTGGTGGGCCGATAGCGGCCCGAGACCGTATGCTTGATGGCCATGTTCGTGATGTTTGCCTTGGTGTAAGAAAAAAGTTTTTGTTGCATACTACAATAAATGCACAGACCAGCCTGTACATCTGTAGTCTGAACAGCGCCTTTGCTGTTCGCTTTTTGTAGAATGTAACAAATAAGATTTCTACATACTAAAGAGCTATTTGTAATAGATGCTATTTTGCCCACTTTGAAGTCAAACATGAATTTTGCTCTTCATCAATTTCTTCTGATTTGTACATTAGAACAATTTCTGTGGTGAAAAACTCTGATATTCATATACATGTATCTTACCGTTGATTTTAGACTCTGTGCAATGATGCTTTATGACCCAGTTAACATTTTAGTCATGTCGGGACGAGTGGGATGAAACGGTACTTGACCAAGGACACAATGCTTCCGATGAGTCTCGAAGTCACAGAATGATGGCATAAAAAGAAAAATGTTTTTTTTGGAGGGAAACATAAGACCAAAATTTGATCCTTTTTAACAACTATGTACACTATTTTGTGCACTCGTCGACTGCAACCACCACGCGATGACTGCGTTGTTCGAGTACAGTGGTGGTTCTCTAGCGTGATTCCTGTGATCACAGCAACGGATACAGTCAAATAAAAAGCAGGCTCTTACACACGCTAGAGAACCACTGTACTCGAACAGCGCAGTCATCGCGAGTTGGTTGCAGTCGACGAGGGCACAAATAATGTACCTGGCTGTTAAAAATGGTAATATTTTGTCACTATTTTACTTCTGAAAATATTCTTAGCTAATTATTGTCACTCATATATCCAGCTGTGTATCTGCTAAACCATATTTATGCGAGTTAAGCGATAGTCAATACAGCGCCTGAGTTATGCCAAAAAGGTGAATTTTTCCTGAAAAAAGAAGATGACCGGCTTTTTTGTTTATGTTCTGAAATATATTCGTACTTTAGATAAAATGCAAAATATCCATTCTTTAATGTGCAAAAAGTTCGAAATCTGAGGGCATTTTGAAAGTTATTCAAGCTTTTCATACTGTAGGCATAGTTCGGTATATCGGGTGTTTGGCCCAGTGACAGGGTCGTCGACGATTATATTTGACCACTCGTCTACTGGTACAATGCCCTTGAGTACTAAAATTTTGCGTACGGCTACAAAGTAGCTTGTAACTCCTGTAATATGCAAAAATTTCTATATTCATTCACTTATTCAAATGTTCATTATGTGATGCCATTAAATCATAGCTGATGACTTTAATAGCACACTCATTAGTCGTCTGTGAACATATTTCGGACACGTATACTCCCATTTGCTAGCCAGAAATTGGCGGGTACGAAGCTAGTTTTTGAAATTAAGGCTCCAATTAAGCCAGAATGGACTACAATACCTACGTGGTAATGACAAATAAAAAATCATCGTGAAAATTAATAGATGTAAATGACTTGCTCCTAGAATAGATCACAATGAGCCAAAATAGTATAGTTTGTGCCCTCGTCGACTGCAACTGTTTGAGTAGACTGGTTCGCTAGCGTGTTACACATATAGGCTATTTTTCTACCAGATGAAAAGCAATTTTTATTTTTGGCCTCATATAGAGGGCCAAATACCCTATAATGCACGTTGCTCTTTCAATCTTATCTAGCTAGCAGCTGAGCAGGCTAACTTAGAGCATTTTCCCAATGGCATTTAAAAGGTTCATTGGTGTGCCCTTGCATTTTTTTAGATAGTAGTACTGATTACTGGAGACCGTCGCACTTACAAGGCGAACGCAAGTATTTGTATACCTAGTCATGACGACTAACAGATTACCAATTTATATATATTTACTAACTACTCAGAGAGCAACTGCATTACCACGATACCATTATGCTGTTACACAGACTATTGTTTCAGCCAATGTCAGCCTATGCCTTGTAACCAGGGGTCGCAGGTTCGATTCCCGGCCATTTTCGGTTGAGCCTTCGGGTGCTCCCGTCATAAAATTTACACACAAGCCATAAACCCTCCTGGCCGAGTACTGGTTACTACCCATGGAAAAGCCACAAAATTAGATCTCGGTCTGCACTGTTTGCCTATGTCCCACAAAAAGGACGCTAGGCTTTTATTGGTGGGTATCCAGTAGCATACTGCCTTTGTGTAGTAGAGAACCGAAGGCTCTGTCGAAACTGTGCGAATATGCAGGCTGGTCTGATGCTTTTGTGAACATGTGCTGGTCCAGGTAGTATAGTGCTATGATCAATGATGGAAATTTTTGTTCATCTGAACTTGACTTTTTTTACCCTTTTTAGGAAACGGGTGTAGACTGTCTTATATTTTAGACTGGATCTTGCATGATTACGGAGGTCCTGACCTACCAAAGCTTTGTATGCGCATGTCATGTCCTCAGAGCGCATGTCGGTTTGGCCTTTTATTATATTGAATGAACTGTGTGTTTTTTTATCATGAAAACTGATTCAAATGTTGTTTTTTCAGTGATCATTTTCAAATATTTCCAGAACACATATAAGTGGGCAGAGGGTGTTCAAAATGTAAACATTTAAGCCTTACAAAATGAAAAGGTATTATCAGTGCCCGGCTGAATAATATAAGGAAACTTCAAATTGCGCATTCGCGTTTTCATCTAAATGGACACTGAAGAAAATGTTGCTATTTAGCTAGACACGTTAATCGAGCTTTTGGTTGTCCTAATATATACGGTGGAACACACTACGTGACTCAGTCCAGCAAGTGCCTGCTATGAGTGATAGCTTTCATAAACAACGCTCTTACATCTGACCAATGAAGCCATGTTTTTCTCTAATATCCGCCATTTTGCCTTCAGCAAGTTCATTTATACAATTGTATGTCAATGAGCTACTTGGTTCCATTCATTTAATTCTAAATAACTCTCAAAGCACAGAATACGTCATCACAAAAAATGTTATTGTTAAAAACGGAACATATCTACGTCTACAAGAAAAGTGTACGAAATTTCACAGACCATTAAAATTTACACAAAGAGAACAAGAAATAAAAAAAAAATCGCCTCGTACCTGTAAGTTAATTACAGAAAACCCGGTTAGTTGACCGCTATCGCAGTATTTTGCAAAAAAATCATTCATACCGAGAGTATACAGTTTTAAAGAAGGTTATGAAGACGGAGCACGTATTAGATCGGATACAAATTGTCTTGGTAATTGAACCACGACATCCAGAAAACGTATCTTCGGCACTGCGAAAACTAAGAGAGCTATAAAGTCAAGAAATCCGTTGCTATAATACTCAATACTCACGGTCTTGCCAGCGGACAAGTTCGGCGTGAATCCAGACCATGAGTATACACACTGGTCAATGTATACGTCGCTTTGCCGGTATTTACGCGTATTGCCGGTACGTCATACGCCTATTTTCTGGAATAAAATGGCGGCGACACACCTGTTGACAGCGGAAGTGGTAAGTGTTTTCATTTTTGTTGTTGTTAATACTGCATAGAAAAACATGCCGTATGCCTAAAGGACTATAGAATTCAATCCTTTTTAAGTATTTGACATGTACATGGTGATTTATGCAAGCATTTAGAAATTTATTCGAGTACCGATCGGGAGGGAATGACATTTTTGTTGATTTCTTGTAAATTACCGACTTTCAAGTCATAGAACTTTGATCTGGTGTACATATCTTTCATTTTACCCATGCACGAGTCAACGTCTGGTCCCATAGCATCGAAACGTTGTAACAGTTGGAAAGTGAAACTTGTGTTTTGAGAAAAAATCTGAAGAAAACGATTTTACGCCGATCTTGGCGAAAATGTATACTACGCTGTTTGCCGGCCCCCATTTTAATACATCCTGCAGAATGGAGTGCGCCGCTTAAAGCATATGCATAATCAATCCATTTCCTTCCAGCATGCCAGCCATGCACGCACGTATACATGCACGAACACACACAAGCAGAAAATAGAGGATGGTGAGGTTTATTAAGAAGGGATCTTTTTTACCTTTTTGGGTTATGTAGGACAGTGTGCTGCGTTGCTAAGGAGAGTGGTGCTGCATTGCTTAAGAGAGCGGCATCTCAAATGCTTCTCTGTCTTGGTTTTAGGAAAACAGCACCTGTAGTGTGACCTTATCCCACACTTTTGAGCGAGTCTCAGTTTTCAAAATTGTCCCCAATTTCTCATCAACTATAGTTTAAACCCCACTTTTTATATAGTAAAATAAGAGTTTTAATTGCATACATAACTCTTCATTTGCTCTAAAATGTAGATTGTAGGTAAACGTTACAACCATCTCAATGTTGCAGTTCTAACCTGTACCCACGATCTTTGTTTTGATCAAAATATATAAAAAAAAATCTGAGATTTTTTTTTAAATCTTAAGTGACCATTTTATAGCCTAAATTCTCTGCGTAACGCATTGGCATCTTTGAGCAGAGTTATATTTAGTTACGGTATATTTAATTTTGATTGAATTTAATCACTATAGGGGTCCTTAGCAATACTGGTCCGGATCCCCTTAATCCAGTATTCAATGTTGGGCCATCATCGGCCCGCCAGCGAAACGCAGTTTAAATGGCGTTTCGCTGGCGGGCCGTTGATGGCCCGCTAGTAGTGGTATTTTGGATCCTTCCCCTAATCAAACTAAAAAAAAACGTTGTCAAAGTTGGACCCCCTCTGACAAAACATTCTGGATCCGCGCATGCTATAGTCGTTATACATTTTCAAGGTTTAAAGGCCATTCCGCATATCTCAGATCATAGCGAGAAAACCTGACTCAACAAAGGCGCAGACCAGTCTGCGCATCCAGCCAGTCTGATGCGAGTCTTTGTTGTTTGCTCCCTGGAAAGTATAATAGCTACGCTAAACTTGGCACATTCTAAGCTTCAAGCTTCTATCTAGTCTCTGTTAATGAGCAGGCTGGTTTTAGCAAGATTTGGTCGGAAACCCTGAAGACACGTCTTCTTGCGACGCAGCACATATTGAGCCCGCTCATTATCCTTACCAAACTGTTACTATTCAAGCTGATCGAAGGCACTTTCATACTTCATGTACATAATTGTTAATATTTTGCCATGCACAGCTCAATGTACTATTGCCTGAGGCCGTAATGCCAAGGGCAATAGTGCATTGAGCTGTCCACTCTACAAAGAAGCATAAGTTTAACTATTCTACCAAACAGTCAGGAAATAACTGCTTAATTACCGCAGTGGCTCAGTGGTAGCGTGCTTGTCTCAAGACCGAGGGGCTGTGGGTTCGATCCTCACTGGTATCACTGTCTATACATATTAATCCTAGCTTTGTACAGGTTCAACCCAGGAAGACCCGTCCCTTTAAAACTGACAGATTGTTGATGGGACGTAAAGAATCAAATCAAACAAAAAGCAATATGTCGGCTTGTCTCCTCTAGGTAAAAGGAACTTCAGTACATAAGCTGTTTGGTTGTTGAGTGTCAGCGAAATAAAAACGGACTCATTTTTAATTAATACAAGTTAGAGCTTTAACAAAAAAGCTTGACTCACCGTAAGCAACTTATATTAATGAACAACATGTAATAGATATAACATGCCTCTTGCTCAATTACTGGATTGGCATGCTGTTTGGGCAAAACAGCCAGAATGCGTGGTTTTGGTAATTAGCGATCAGCGATACTTGTGGCGAATTCTGTTATGATTTTGTATCAAGTTATCTCAGAAAAAAACGAAACGCGCTTCACGGCCAGGAACCTAGCTACTCAGAATTAAATCCACATCCGGTAACGAGACAGTTTAAATGCTCACCGTCCCTAACGTGGCACATTTGCGCTGCTTTAGTGGCCAATTTTTAATGTGCATTTGAATCACTTGGCTCCTCCATAGAACTGTTTCGATTTGCATAGATATCAATGATAAATTAAATTATTTTTCCATGGGTAGTAACCAGTACTGGGCCGGGAGGGTTTATGATATGTGTGTTTATTATATGACGGGAGCACCCGAAGGCTCACCGAAAGTGGTTTTATGGAGAAGCCGGGAATCGAACCTGCGACCCCTGGTTTACAAGGCATAGCGCTTATCCACTACACCACGGGGGCTTCTCTACATTTTGTTCGGCCATATATACATTAACTCACCGTTTAGAGGTGGTTAGTAATGGAAAAGCAGGTAACCAGTACCCCAATACCTAGATATGGGGACAGGGTTCTGGTTACCTTATTTACATAACTGACCACCTGAAGACCGGGAGCCAGCACTTAATGTAGATATGGTAAATGTTTGCAGTTCTACCAATGAATCTGTTAATATTTATTCATAGAGGGTTCTTCATGAAAACTTCAAGGTCATCTGCCTATCCTGTGGTTGAGGGAGTCTCAGAGAAAACCTACTCTAATTGTGTCCAAGCTGATAACCGACCAAAAGAAGGACTAATAAAACCTATGTAAGTATTCTGATGTCATGCAACAGGCAGGGTTTGTCTGTTTCTTAATATCAAAGCAAACATGATGATGAAAAAGAGTAAACATGGTTTGCAAGAATACAAAGCATGCATTTTCAACTATCATTCACCTCTATATCTGTAAGTTCGACATGATACATGTGAGTCTTATATGGAACTGCAATCCTAAACATAGTATATTTTATAAGAATGTGTTCTAAAAACCACTTTGATACCAGTGTCGTTAAAATCGGTTGCAAAATAAAAGTGAGGTTATTAACATTTGCAAATGGACTGTAAAGGAAGCGGCCATGGTAGGCTTTATGCCGTCACACAGCCTTATATGATATGGTCATGGAAATAAAAGACTAATCAGAAGATAATTTGCATTAAGTAAATCAAAAGAAAAAGTTTAGATCCTTCACAAGCAGCGAAAACATTCGTTAGAGTGATGATGTACCTTTGTTACAGTTTCGAATAATACATTCCCGTCACTGACTGCAAATTAGGAACTTAAATCTATGCAGAAGAGCATTTCATATGGCATTTTTAAAGTTTTCAACCTAGACAACAGATGTATTCTGTAACATTACGTGTTTTATCATCATGCCATTTTCTTCTAGGAACCATCCGTTTGACCAACCATAAAGGAGAAGAACAAAGGCTCGGCAAAGGCTAGGTGCATTGACTTACGACTTGGATGCACCTCCAAAGGGAACTCTATCGCTAAGAAGGAAATTTTTCAAATGTGATGAATCAAAATTATTACCAATAACGAAAACTCTAGTTTCTGAAGACAATGACTGCTAGAAATATTTAAGAAATGAATTCGATTTTTGGAAGGTTCATGGAATCATGAATACTTCGGGTCTCTTGCAAAAGTTAGTGAATCCCTATTAAAAAGTTAGTGAAGCCCTAATAGGGCTTAACGTTAACTTTGCAAGAGACCCGAAGTATTCATGATTCCATGAACATTAAAAAAGTTTGAATTTATTACTTATATTTACATTTTATATTATCAGTCAAGTATTAATTTTCACCTAACTTGGCTGGTTTTCCAGATATTTTGAATTAAATCAGACATAACGTAGGGTTTTGAATAGCCCAACGCAAAATTTCCACGCTTAACGTCATGGCGATACGTGTTCAACAGTTAGGCACATCCGTTCGAACGAGATATAATATGTCAATCTAGATATGCATAATTATCATAAAAAAAAAAAAAAAAAAAAAAAAAAAAAAAAAAAAAAAAAAAAACGATCGAGATATGCCACATTTGTAATATACCCAGAACGAAATATATTATTTCAATCGAGGTATCCGATATATTTCGATCGATATATTGTTTTTTCACAATTCGCACACGTGGTCTTTGTTGCGTCATGCGCATTCTTATATCGATTTGCGCATAGCACGCAAATTTGAATTTGATAGAAATAATTTATACCTACAAAAAAGCCAGCGTCATAAGAAAGTTCACCAGGGAACTTTTACATAGAATAGAGTCGAAAGTGTGCTCGTCCCCAAAAGTCGACATACAATAAGTATCAAATTTTATCACAAAAAATCGCGCACACGCACCCATGCACGCACCGTCAACACAGTGGCGACAACGTTTGGCACTATTTCGACGCATTGGTCGCCACCTTACTCATCCAGCGGCTCAATTATTCCATGAGAGGCATGTAAAATAAGACAATGTGTCAGTGAATATTGTAATTAAATCAGATCAGAATGATCATTCAAGAGAAGGCTGATCGGAGCCTATGCTGATTGATAAAACCTCTCGCGAATTGGGGTATTAGAATACTGATGAAAACAGACACTCTCTTGCTAATAAATTGAACATTAATACAAGTTACAGATGAGTATCAGACGGAACATGCGCTCTTCACGACGGATTTTTCTATCCCACCCTCATATAGTGATATTATAAGCCTACCCAGCCATGCCAACCCGTGAGAAAGATAAAAAATGAAACGAACAGCCGCACGCCGGCCGCACGTTGATCTGTGACGTCATTTTATTGTAAAAAATGACGTCACCATGCCACACATTTATTATTATGTCGCATCTCAGCGTATTCAGCATTTTCTGGAAGCTTTTTTCACGTTTTTTTTTTTCAATAAAAATGAGGTGTTTAGTGGTGAGCTGGAAATAGAACCCATTTGTGTCAGAAGAAAAACATCCGTGTAAATTGAGCCGCAATGTTCATGAGATTTCCAACAATGAGCAAACGTAATGTGCAACCAGCAAAAGGCTCAGGCCAGCCTGCGCATACGCGCGCTCCGTTCAGAGCCTTGGCTAGTCGCTTGAATATTCCATGACTCTAAGGCTACTGATTGAACATTGTTTGGAGTTTCTAAGCTAAAAACGAGGCTACACAGTCTCGTCTGAGTCTGCACTTGTCAAAATGCCACATTTGTTGGAAATCACTTGTGACTAATTTGTCATCGCTCGGCAAGCCGAGTGATGCCAAACGATGCTCCTCGGGACAGATACCCTCACGCTCATATATAGACTTCTTATAGTCTAGCGGCTAAACGACTGAAGATGATATAAATCTAATGATAATATCTAGATCAGGCAAGTTTAAATCAAAATGAAATTTCCTAAAATCATATGCCGTTTTAGATATAATATTTCAAATGAAATATAGCTAATCGGATGTATAGAGTTATATATCTCGAAGGAGATGTTATATTTACATTGAAATAGTTATGTTTATATCTCGATTCAGATATGTTATTTGGAATTAGATATTATATTTGGATTCACATACTATATCTCGTTCGGACGGATGTGCCTAACTGTTCAACGTCACGCAAACGTCAGTAAACAAGCAACTTTATTGGATGGACTTGACGTTAGCCCGCTCAAATGGCGCGTATGTGGGTGCGGCTTAAAACGATTTGTTCATGAAGGTATGAACCACATCTCAAATGTTGAGGTTCATTTAAAGACTCGCAGTAGAATTGTAAATATAAAAGAATGTGTTTACAAAACTCAGCACTTAACAACATGGGACTGATAAAGATCCGTCTGTTTTGTCGCCTGTTTAGCGGTATAATTAGGGTGCATAAGTTTTACATCTAATCCGTACAAAACGACCAGGTATCTGCAATATGGCCGGTGGTTCCTCTTGATTTCTGAGCAAAAATAATGAGCAGCACTTGTCTCAATTTACACATTTTACTTTCAAAGTTTAAGTAGCCAAATACTATATGTTTTGGGTGCTCAAAATAGTTGTCTCAGTGAGACAGTTATTTTGAGTATCCACAACATGTGTTGTTTTTCAGTAAAACGAAAAAGGATTTTGCATGAAACAGTCTTATCTGGAGGTCTGGTTATGCTTTCTCAATCTGCTTAACAGTTTTATAAGCCACACATCATATATTTTGAGTGCTCAAAAGAATCATCTCAGTGAGATGGTTCTTTTCAGTACCCACAACATGTGCTGTGGTTTGGTTGAAGGAAAAATGATTTTACTTCTTGCAACCTTATCTGGAAGTCTGGTTTATGTTCACCCAATTTAGATTGGGCTTGTATAAGCCACACATCATATGTTTGGGTGCTCACAAGAGTTGCTTCAGTGAGATGGTTATTTTGAGTATCCAAAGCATGTGTTGTGGTTTGGTAGAAAGAAAGGTAATTTTGCATCAAGCACTCTTATCTGCGTGTCCGGTTGATTTTTACTCAATTTACTTAAGTTTTTTATAAGCTACGCGTCATATGTTTTGGTTGCTCAAAAGAGACGTTTCAGTGAGACGGTTCTTTTCAGGACCCACAACATGTGTTGTGGTTTGGTAGATAGAAAGGTAATTTTGCATCAAAAACTCTTATCTGTGTGTCTGGTTGATGTTTACTAAATTTACTTAAGTTTTTTTATAAGCCACACATATGTGTTGGGTGCTCAAAAGAGACGTTTCAATGAGACGGTTCTTTTAAGGACCTACAACATGTGTTGTGGTTTGGTAGGGAGAAAGGTAATTTTGCATCAAGCACTCTTATCTGTGTGTCTGGTTGATGTTAACTCAATTAACTTAAATTTTTTTATAAGCCACACATCATATATTTTGGGTGCTCAAAAGAGTCGTTTCAGTGAGACGGTTCTTTTAAGGACCCACAGCATGTGTTCTGGTTTGGTAGAAAGAAAGGTAATTTTGCATCAAGCACTCTTATCTGTGTGTCTGGTTGATGTTTACTCAATTTACTTAAGTTTTTTGTAAGCCACACATATGTGTTGGGTGCTCAAAAGAGTTGTTTCAGTGAGACGGTTCTTTTAAGGACCCACAACATGTGTTGTGGTTTGGTAGAAAGAAAGGTAATTTTGCATCAGGCACTCTTATCTGTGTGTCTGGTTGATGTTTACTCAATTTACTTAAGTTTTTTGTAAGCCACACATATGTGTTGGGTGCTCAAAAGAGTTGTTTCAGTGAGACGATTCTTTTAAGGACCCACAACATGTGTTGTGGTTTGGTAGGGAGAAAGGTAATTTTGCACCAAGCACTCTTATCTTTGTCTCGTGTCTGGTTGATGTTTACCAAATTTACTTCAGTTTTTTTAAAGCCGAACATTATATGTTTTGGGTGCTCAAAAGAGTTGTTTCAGTGAGACGATTCTTTTAAGGACCCACAACATGTGTTGTGGTTTGGTAGGGAGAAAGGTAATTTTGCATCAAGCACTCTTATCTTTGTCTCGTGTCTGGTTGATGTTTACCAAATTTACTTCAGTTTTTTTAAAGCCGAACATCATATGTTTTGGGTGCTCAAAAGAGTCGTTTCGGTGGAAGGTTTCTTTTAAGGACTCACAACATGGGTTGTGGTTTAGTAAAACGGAAAAGTGATTTTTCCCTACACACTCTTATCGTGAGGTCTGGTTGATGATTACTCAATTAAATTATAAGTTTTATAAGCCATATAAAGAAATGCTTCGGATGCTCAAAAGATTCCATTCAGGGAGATGGGTCTTTTGGTAAAAGGAAAGGTGGTTTTGCATCAATCACTTTTACCTGGAGGTCTGGTTGGTGTTTATTCAATTGTCTTAAGTTTTTCAAAGCCACACGTCATATGGTTTGGGGACTCAAGAGTCGTCTTGATGAGATTGGCCTTTTGAGTACCCCCAACATGTATTATGGTTTGGTAAAAGGAAAGGTGATTTTGCATCAAGCACTCTGATCTGGCGGTTGTGGTTGATTTTCTTTTGTTTGATTTGATTCTTTACGTCTCGTCAACAATCTTTCAGTTATAAAGTGACTGGTCTTCCTGGGTTGAACCAGTACTAAGCTAGGATTAATGTTCTTGCTCAAGAAACCAACACAGTGACGCAGGTGAGGCTCAAACCCTCGGTCTCGAGTCAAGCACTCTACCACTGAGCCACTGCGCTCCCAAGGGTGTGTGGTTGATGCTTACTAAATTATATGAAGTTTTTAATAAGCCTCACATCATATGTTTTGGGAACTCAAGAGTCGTCTCAATGAAATTGGCCTTTTGAGTACCCCCAACATGGGTTGTGGTTTGGTAAAAGGAAAAGTGATTTTGCATCAAGCACTCTCATCTTGTGGTTGTGGTTGATTTTGTTTTGTTTGATTTGATTCTTTACGTCTCATCAACAATCTTTCAGTTATAAAGGGACTGGTCTTCCTGGGTTGAACCAGTTCTTAGCTAGGATTAATGTTCTTGCTCAAGGACACAACACAGTGACGCCGGTGAGGCTCAAACCCTCGGTCTCGAGTCAAGCACTCTACCACTGAGCCACTGCGCTCCTTAGGGTGTGTGGTTGATGCTTACTAAATTAACTGAAGTTTTTAATAAGCCACACATCATATGTTTCAAAAGTTTTGTTTCCGTCAGCGGGTTCTTTTGAGTTCCCAAAACATGTGTTGTGGTTTGGTAAAAAAGAAAAATGATTTTACGATATGCACTCTTCTCTAATTGATGTGTATTCAATTTTCTTAAGTTTTTATAAGCCACACATAATATGTTTGGGTGCTCAAAAGAGTCATCTCGGTGAGACGGTTCTTTTGGGTATTTTGGTTTGGTTAAAGGAAAGGTGACTTTTCATCAAGCACTCTTATCCATTATAGGGAGATCTGGTTGATGTTTACTTAATAGTTTTATAAGCCACACATATGTTTTGCATCTCAAAAGAGGTGTCTCTGTCAAACGGCTCTTTTGAACACTCACAACATGTGTTGTGGGTATGGTACAATTGAAAAATGATTTTACATTTCACAATCTTACTAGTAGGTCTGATTGATGTTCATTCAATTCAATTAGAAGTTATATAAGCAACATATGATATGTTTTGGGTGTTCAAAAAAGTCATCTCACTGGGATGATTCTTTTGAGTACCCACAACATGAGTTGTTGCTTGGTAAAAGGAAACATGATTTTTCATCTAACACTCTTATCTGGATATCTGGTTGATATGTACTCAAAGACATTTTATAAGCCACACTTTTGATGTTTTTGATGCTCAAAAGAGTCTTAATGAGTCTCATTGATGTATGATTTTTTTATTAAATACGTTTGTAACTACTTACTTTTTACTTATTGGTTAGCCCCCCCTCCATTTAATCATATGTTGTAGCTACCTATTAGAGTCACCTTGCAGAGGCAATTCTAATAGATAACCACAACATATGATTTTATGGAACAAATAACCACTTTTATCCTGTTGATACCAACATCAGAGTTGCCCCCTTTTTCCTATATGTTAGGTGGACATGAGGTGTAACTCTGGTGTGGAAATGTTTCTGCTAATGTATATTTGAATAACAACAGCCTACAATAGGAGGTCGATGCATTATCAAAAATACCAACTACAGGTATAATATTAAAAAAGCATCAACAAATAATAAGATACTTAGTCTTTAATCTCTCCAAAGTACTGGTAAATACCAATGAAGTGGTGGCTCCATCCCAACATAATTAAAAAATTGTTAACTGGGACGTTAATCAAAATCAAACCAAAAACACTTGTTTGATAAATGAGGGAAACAAAAATTTTCCACTACCATTTGTGTTTTTATTTCTTCATCAAAACTAAAACAAACCTAACACAAAATAATGCTCAATGATCCTGACTAGATGAGCAAACAGATTAACTAAAATTGAACAATTAATACTAGGTAATCACTAGCAATCATTAAAATCACAGTATGCAAAAGATCTAAAAATAATCAGAACTGATGATGATGATGATGATGATGATGATGATGATGATGATGATGATGATGAAGAGGAGGTGAGGGAGAATGATGAGTAGGGAAGTGATGATGATGACAATGATGGTTTTTATGATGATGGTGATGATGAAGAAGATTGTGATGATATTGAAGTTGATGGTGGTGTTAATGGAGGAGATGGGGAGAATGATGAGTAGAGAAATGACGATGATGTTTTTATGATGATGAGGAGGAGGATTATGATGACATTATGATTATGATGTTAAAGGAGGAGGTGGGGAGAATGATTAGTAGGGAAATGATGATGAAGGTGATTGTTTTGATGATGATGATGATGATGATGATGATGATGATGATTAAAAGGAGACAGAGGATAATGACGAGGAGGGAAATGAGGATAAAAAGCACAAATATTTGAGTAAATAGACAAGCCAGTAATGGCAACGTAAATGAGTTGATAGTGGTTTCATTTTCAAGTAAAACAAAAACAATATTTGAAATTGTTATGACATACTGTGCATCAATAACATCATCATAATAATAATCTTTATTTTCGCGCGTCATAGGAGGCGTAAATAAGCTGCGCTATTAAAGTGTAACTGATCAACAGCTTTGTTTTCTCTATTGTAAAGAACAACCTCTTCACTTCCTATAACAAAGTTTCCACCTCTCACCATTTTATGTATTCTTACATGGCAGTTTGTGTCGGGCCTGGTCAACTTAAACGACAGGTTTGGTTTTACAGGTAAGAGGTTTTTTTTCAATATGTGAGCCCTTAATGATGATCAAAATACACCAGTCATTCGTATGTCCCAATCCCTTTGGGCCAGGGAGACCAGGGATGAGGAGACACATAGGGAAAAGAAGACCTGCCCTAAGTGTAATGTTTGTGTCATGCACTTGAAAGAGCACACTAAAACTTGTGGCGCCACTTCATCATTACAGTGTAGTACATGTGAGAAAACATTTAAACAAAAAAGGTACCTGGCCCAGCACATGTTAACGCATTTGCCATCCAAGCAATATGAGTGTCAAAAATATCATAAAAGCTTTAAACGCAGAGCATCCCTGCGCTATCATAAGGACCGGTGTGCATCGTAGTAACATTTTGGACTCTTATATTGTTTCTATGGCACCTTGGCTATGTACCTTTTTAGCTTAATATTGCTAATGCAGCAGTCATTTGTATCCCCTTGGGCAATAACTCCTAAATTATGCAAAAAGAGAATATCCCACAAAGGCCCCGCAGTGGAGGGCTTTTAGAAGGACTTTGAAAATTGAAATGTTGAAAGCCTCGGCCCTGCCTTCAGATGTTCTCCTAGCATGCCTAGGACATCCTTCCTCCAAAACGATTTATTGTAGACATAGCAGGTGAATGGGCGGAGCCCAGTTTGAGTTTTCCGGTGCACCCGTAACGAGTTTGGGTTCTTATAGTACTTGCCACAGTCCACACATAGGCAATTGGCATCCATTCTGAAAAGAGAATGAAAGACATAGTAAAACTAAAAAGACAAATTCGTCGAATTTATATCCCCGACGAAGGATTACTTTAGAGAAACATGTAAATCACAAAATATAAATCCCATTTATCTAGACCCTTAGTTCACTTTGGGTATCATTCAGATCATATCAAAAGCATGCCAAGTATGTTTTAGTCACCTGATGGGTAAGGGCTGACCTCTTGGCTCTCATTTGTGAGTTCTGATTTTGAAGTCACTTTCCCATTGGTATCCTGGGTCAGGTGTGGTGCTTAATTGTATCGATTCCTGATTTTTGCCCTCTTTCTTACTTAGTTTAATTAAAGAATACATATCTTCACAATTTCAATATCTGACCTTTCAACCCAATCCCAGAGATCAGAGGTGTGTGTAAAGTCAAGGTTTAGCTTGCATGTTCGTCTACACTCCTTAATGCAACCAGAGAAAACAGCATTTGGCCTTTTGACCCTACCCCATGGATAGATGGTGTGTGTAAGGACAGAATATTTGCTTTCATAGTGCTCTATGCTCAAATCCCTTTAATTTGATATGCAACATGACTTCTTTTAGAATAAAAATGAGTTGACCTTTTTACCCCACCCCTGGGATCGAGGGTGTGTCTGTTGACAAAATATTTGCTTCCATGTTACTGCATGCGTCGTCGGCTTTAATTTGATATGCAACATGGCCGTATTCAGAAAAAGTTTAATTTTGGCCTTGGCCCTACCCAGGGGATTGGGCACAGGCCTTCAGACTTAAATCTTGTTGGATGTGTTATCTAGCTATTACTCCTTTGCATGTATGCAAAATTTCAGCATAAAATATTTACAAATGCCTGTACTAAGACAATGGCAATGCAACCTGACCAATAGGTACTGTGATATGGTTCCGGACGGACGGACGTACGAACGACGCCAACAATATATCCCTCAGACCTCTCAAAAACCACAATTATAAAGTTCTATCATTTCGGGACCAAGCGTGCTACCTGTCTGGTTTGTGCAGTCGATAATGTGTCTCAGCTTGCGAATCGTAGTGTGCCGATTCGATTCACGGGCTACGCACAATCATTCTAATGAAAAGGATTAGGAATGGTTATCAGCTTAGGTTTAGCCTGGTTATGATCCCCCATAATGAACTCATCTATTTGCCGTGGACATTAAGCAGATGTTGGCGTTCTGTGGTCACACATGGTGGATGAAACTGAACAACCCGGGGAAAAAACATTGACCTTGGACGGCCTACCACTAATTTGCAATACTTTGACACCGGGATTCGATCCAGGGATGGCAAGCGAGTCATTTAATCAACGCCTACTAACACTTAAAAGATTGTTTCTCAACAGGTACAAAAAAGTAAGTGAGTATGATCAGGAAATACCACAATCACAAACTGCAGACAACCCCGTGGCACCGCGAGGAAGAGCCGCTCAACCATCACGAGAAACCAGGAAGACAAATTAAGCAAAGCAATCTGCTCTCTCTTCCCCATCAAGATGATTGCAACTCTAGAATGGACATAAAGTAACGTACAACAAAACATAGAACAATTACAGACTCCCACAATGAGAGTAACAATAAACAAAAAGACAACAACAACAGAACCACCGCCTTAGAACGGACAACAGCCTAAGCCACCGGGGGGGGGGGGGAGGGCTTATATGCATTTTACTGGTACCAAATCTTCGCCCTAGATTCTGCTGTTGTTGAAGTACAAGATAAACCTATTAGTTAATGAAGCCGTCACAAAATGACAGAAACACTGACGACTAGAACGTTTAAGCCTTATCCAAACAGAGGAAACATAATTGAAGGGGCTGACAATTTCATTATTTATACTAATAGCGTATATTCAAATATACACAGCATCAAAATTTAAGCACCACTAACTAAACCTCATAGATATAGATAAATGTGTCATATTGGAAAAGGATAGTGAAGCAATCATGCTATTTTGACAAAGTATGTGTTCATCAGTTCGCTAAAATCAAATATGGTCAAACTGTATTTTTTGCAACTTTATGTACATTAATAAATGTTGATAATTTTGTATGAAAACAGCACCAAGTTGTTACGAGATGTTGGGCATTACTTCTTGAAAATTTGGGGCGCTAACGAAAACCCATATTTCGAGCGAAATGCGAATATCACGTTTATTTTCACATTTTCCATTAAATATTTATGCAGTTTCACAACAGATAAAGATATTGCGTGTTCACTAATATTTCGTCCAGGTATCAGAAAAAATATAAGGGGTGCTTAACTTTTGACGCCGAGTACATTATATTTTAAAGATAAAGAAACAGAACTTACATGTCTAGAGCAAGAAGTATATGGCTCTCACTGACCCTGAAATAGATTTACTTCTCATTCAACATGCCGTCCAGTAGCACGTATTTTACATGTGTCAGTCATTTGTAACCACGTTTCTCACGTGACGTGTTTTCCTCCGCAGCATGCAGTTCTATGTTGTAAGCAACTATAGCAATGCGATGTAAAACGGGAAACAGTTGAGATATTTCGAAGCTATTTCCGTGGAAACAAATGACTGATACATGTATATATTATAGGCAGAGCATTCAGATGTGTGCATGTATGGATTCGGGGGGGGGGGGGGGGGGTAGGCGGTCCGGACCCCTTGAAAATCACAAGTTCTATACGTTTCTATAGAAATTAGATTTTGGACCCCTCCCCCCCCCCCCTGGAAAGTGCCTTAGAGTGAGATGGGGTGTGGCATAACAAGATTAGCAGCAATCGGAGCAGGGATTTTATAGACTGCTTCGCCGACCACATTGGAGTTTATGCTTTGTACGAAAGCTTGGCTAGTGTTGGAAGGTTTAGATAGCGGTCTTTACCATAAGCAAAAAAGTCAAAAGATGGTTGTAATATGTTGCGGATTTTGACAAAGTCGGGTATTATACACCAGTCATCCCTCGGGACCGGGGAATTCGGCTTTTTAATGTTTCAAATTTCAAAGACCTGCTGAAAGCGTTGTACTGCGGGGCCAAATGTGTGGTAAAATCCCCGCTAAATGTCCCCGTCCACGGGAGTTGACAATAATGAATAACAACAAAACATTTGAATAAGCTTTCCATCTTTTCCCCTATCCCATGGTGGTGCCCCATTGAATTTTGCTTCAGTCGGCCAAGTGGTTTCAGAGTATTTTAACACACACGCATACTTTCGCTAGTGAGCCTTTTTGTATAACGTAATGCAACTTTATATGTTCACCAGAACACAACAAATTAAAAATATTAGAGACATCAATAGGCACATCGAACAAAAGTAATCTAAAGCGCCCCGCTGTTTTTCCGGCTATTTAAGCTGGAAATTAAACCCCAGGCACATCCACAGCACTGCGGGAACACATCGTAGGTCAAATTCCGGCACTTAAGCCCGGCTATGTCCCCGTTATCCCCGGCCCCAAGGGGGCGGGGCATACAAATGACTTATGCAAAATTAGACAAAATTCAAACCTCTAGACGATTATTTTGCAAAGACATACACAAAATGCACATATAGAACCTGTCAACGATCTCCCACAAGATATGTTTAATTGGAGAAAAATAACAATTTTGATACAGGTCTAATAACATTTGGGGGGGGGGGGGGGGGCAAGAGAGGTTAGTGGGTGTTCAAATAGCTGATTGGAGAAATAGTGTCTTCCCTTTCAAAAATAACCCACATCTCTCTCGCTCCCTGCCCCCTTCACTACTTGTCAATCCAATGTGCGGATCCAGAGGGGTGGTCCGGACCACCCCCTGGAAAATCACAAGTAATGTGGGTTTCTATAGAAATTAGCATTTGGACCCCCCCCCTGGAAAAAGTTGGACCCCCCCCCCCCCCCGGTAAAAAGTTGGACCCCCACCGGATCCTTGGAAAAGTATAGTTTTCTCTGTTGAAGTGTAATAGAATCATTCACAGAGCTTAAAGCTTAGAATGTGCCAAGTTTAGCGTAGCTATTATACTTTCCAGGGAACAAACAACAAAGACTCGCATCAGACTGGCTGGATGCGCAGACTGGTCTGCGCCTTTGTCATGTTTGTTGAGTCAGGTTTTCTCGCTATGATCTGAGATATGCGGAATGGCCTTTAAACCCTGAAAATGTATAACGACCATAGCATGCGCGGATCCAGAATGTTTTGTCAGAGGGGGTCCAATTTTGACAACGTTTTTTTTAGTTTGATTAGGGGAAGGATCCAAAATACCACTACTAGCGGGCCATCAACGGCCCGCCAGCGAAACGCCATTTAAACTGCGTTTCGCTGGCGGGTTGATGATGGAAGGGGATCCGGACCAGTATTGCTAAGGACCCCTATAGTGATTAAATTCAATCAAAATTAAATATACCGTAACTTAATATAACTCTGCTCAAAGATGCCAATGCGTTACGCAGAGAATTTAGGCTATAAAATGGTCACTTTAGATTTAAAAAAAATCTCAGATTTTTTTTTATATTTTGATCAAAACACAGATCGTGGGTACAGGTTAGAACTGCAACATTGAGGTGGTTGTAACGTTTACCTACAATCTGCATTTTAGAGCAAATGAAGAAGTTATGTATGCAACTAAAACTCTTATTTTACTATATAAAAAGTGGAGTTTAAACTATAATTGATGAGAAATTGGGGACAATTTTGAAAACTGAGACTCACTCAAAAGTGTGGGATAAGGTCACTACAGGTGCTGTTTTCCTAAAACCAAGACAGAGAAGCATTTGAGATGCCGCTCTCTTAAGCAATGCAGCACCACTCTCCTTAGCAAGGCAGCACACTGTTCTACATAACCCAAACAGGTAAAATAGATCCCTTCTTAATGACCCTCACCATCCTCTATTTTCTGCTTGTGTGTGTTCGTGCATGTATACGTGCGTGCATGGCTGGCATGCTGGAAGGAAATGGATTGATTATGCATATGCTTTAAGCGGCGCACTCCATTCTGCAGGATGTATTAAAATGGGGGCCGGCAAACAGCGTAGTATACATATTCGCCAAGATCGGCGTAAAATCGTTTTCTTTAGATTTTTTCTCAAAACACAAGTTTCACTTTCCAACTGTTACAACGTTTCGATGCTATGGGACCAGACGTTGACTCGTGCATGGGTAAAATGAAAGATATGTACACCAGATCAAAGTTCTATGACTTGAAAGTCGGTAATTTACAGGAAATCAACAAAAATGTCATTCCCTCCCGATCGGTACTCGAATAAATTTCTAAATGCTTGCATTAATCACCATGTTCATGTCGGATACTTAAAAAGGATTGAATTCTATAGTCCTTTAGGCATACGGCATGTTTTTCTATGCAGTATTAACACCACGTAGGTATTGTAGTCCATTCTGGCTTAATTGGAGCCTTAATTTCAAAAACTAGCTTCGTACCCGCCAATTTCTGGCTAGCAAATGGGAGTATACGTGTCCGAAATATGTTCACAGACGACTAATGAGTGGTATAATAACATTCAATTATCGGATGCGCAAATTGTTCTATGTTGTCCGCATATAGATTTCTGACGTGGCGCATTCTGTTTCCCATATGCATTATTTATTGTTTCCTTGTATTTACTCAGGACAAAGCAATTTTACCACCCCATGAGATGGTGGTATTTATAGTAATTACATACAATAAAACCTGTCTTAAGCAGCCACTAAAAAGAAGACCAAAAATATGTTTTCAAGACCGACGCTCGCTTAATGCAGGTAAAATGTATTGCAGAATGCGTGCCCAGCATTCTGCAGTACTTTTGACCTGCATTAAGATAATACCACATGGCTTTGGTACCTTTGTTTTGTCCATTTTAAGTGACCGCTTAAGACAGGTTTCACTGTATATACTAGAGGACTTTGAAAATGCATCACTTAGACTAAATGCCTTATTGCTCAAACACTAAGGATGACAGCGAGATTAAGTTTATTGCACACTAAAGTCTAAGAAAGCTTTAAGTATGCCCTAGAAAATGTATGGTTGTAAAATTCATTAAATGCATTAAATTAACAGCTTTTTTAAGCAGGGGTAGGCGATTTCGGAAGACACCAATTCAGCAGCAAGTTAACCTTCTTTAGTTTTGCTTCCTGACTCCTGTGCTTCTTTGACGGTTACACATTCCTCATTGAACGATTTAAAATGTATTGACAGAACGGTTTGCTCAAATTATTACCCATTTAAAGATGCCGGAATACCCCACCCACTCTGATTACTATAGTCTAGCGATAAAATTCAACATCTTGAATCTTTCAAAGTTTTATTTATTTTCGTTTGGTTTGATTGCAGAGGCAAAGACCACTTACAAATGGCAGGTTCTGATTAAATTATAGCTCTATTGCGTTGCTTATGTATTGTGCAAGTGTCGTCAACGTAAGTTTTGAAGACGATCTCAATCAAGTGACAAAATATTTCCCGGCATGCTTTACATTAAAACGTAATCAGCATATGATTGCAAGTTTAAGTTGTCAATGTCAAAATTGTGAGTGTACATGAAGGTAACATATGGAGATTTTTTAAAATGAGCTTTAAACTAACGTTTTACTTTGACGTTTGTTTTCAAAACATTGATGTTATCAATTACTATTGGTTTGAAAAAGTTAATGAACTGCATTACTGGTATTGGTATGATAAATGCTACAGTGTCAAAAAATAACACAGAAGCATCAGCTGATTTTTCAGAATAGCACTGGATGCTGGATACTACCATGTGACGTCACCAGCAACGCCACGTTATGATACAGTCAAATTAACGACTGATTCATTAATAAAGCAACCACATGCCTTAAGATACTAAATGAGTACAAGTCAAATGCTCTGACCTAAATGGTTTGATGCCCACGCGTATATGAACGCTCCCTGAGTGCACAGATCATTTTTGTTGTTGTTGTTGTTGTTGTTGTTGTTGTTGTTGTTGTTGTTGTTTTCAAACACTGACTCAAGTTTCATTTTCACTTTTCAGATCGAAACACCAAGCGAAATACCCTTTATGCCAGACTTGGGACAGAGAGGCCGAAAAAGCTCAATTGTGAACTGTAGAAGGCTAACAGGCCAGAAGTAGACGAAACACTGAACAAACGGCTGTCTGGACTATTTTTAAATAAAAGTTCACAGCAAGATACATGTACTTACATTAACAATATTGCAACATGAGGATTGATGGCCCAAAACTCGTTGAAAATGGAAAGGAATGTGCTTTCGAGACTTAAGCTTAAAAAGATAAAAAATACCTGTCAGTATTCACTATTTAAAAGCCATAAACAAAGTCACCAAAGAAAACTATGTACTCTGAAATGTCATTATCAGAAAACCGGAACTGGACCTTAGACGAACTGAGCCAAATGAAGGCATCTGTGCTGGTTCCATCTATTGTGTACCTATCAGTGCTAATGATAATAGGCATTGCCGGGAACGTTCTCGTAATCGGTATCTTCTACTTCCGGTTTAGCTCGTCAACACACAGATGTTTCATTCTCGTTTTAGCTTCTTCTGACTTTTTCGCATGTTCAGTAGGAGTTCCCTTTGCCATGGCTGAATCATTTCACGCTTACACTTACTTTGAGCATATTTCATGTCGAATATTGAGGTTTGTTCTGTATTACACATGCATCTGTTCTAGTCTTACTCTCGTTCTCATAGCTCTAGAGAGATTCAGAAAAATATGTCGGCCTCTGAAGCCACAAATGTCTGTGCGGATGGCAAAATGGGCACTGTTTGGTGTCAACGCGGGAATAGCATTCTTGTCAGCATCACCATCTTTGGTCATATTTGGAAGAAGTACTATTGAAACAGGAGTGCCAAATATAAAGGGAACAAAGTGCTTTATTTCTAATGAGTTTATAGACACAATATGGCCGACTGTGTTCAATATATATTTACTGTGTTTAGCTATAGCGTCAACCGTTTGTATGAGTGTGTGTTATATATGTGTAGCACGGAGAGTATCAACTGTCGGTAAAGACAATGTACAGAGACAATCAGTGCCAAGCAACGGTTCCAAAATATGTGCTTCATCTAAGTATGATATGGATGACGAGTCTGAAGCTCTCTCTGGCTGCCAATCAGACACTGAACTAGACAAATCAGATATAAGAACTAAATCAAGTTATCTAAAAGTTGCTACTACCAATGGCATGTATAGTAGTGTCGGTAATTTGGATACATCCGAAATTGAAAACGGTGGCGCAATATCCGCCAAGTCAAGACTATCTGCCAATCCATCCTTATGGGCACATAAAGTAATTCGGCGAATTTCAAGCAGGTCATCAGCAAAGACGATTCGAATCACCCGGATGTTGGTTGCTGTTACTGTGGTATTTGTGATAAGTTATTTACCCCACCTCTCGTTGATGCTATGGGACATGTTTACGGATACCTATGAGACGTTACCGAAAGACAACTTATATCAGATTGTATTTTATTCGTTTTTTCTCAACAACTTGATAAATCCTTTCATTTACGCGTCCATGGATCTCAAGTTTAGGAATGAATGTAAGAAAATATGTTGTTTTACTAAGAAACAGTAATAAAACTTATGACATCTTTCGTGCATTTTGGTCCACTAAAGTTGTCATATTTTGTTACTGTTTCTTAGTAAAACCTTTCTTTGCCAAACATTGAAGACCCAGATGTAATGCAGCATGCTGCTGCATTTCATCTTGGTCTACACTGTTTGCCATGGTTTAAGCAAACTTCAGGGACAGAAATATATCACAGTTTAGAAACTTTTTCTGTGGTCCCTTAAAATACAAAATGGGCAAGTCCATACTCATATATCAATATGTATGGGAAAATTCATCACAATACAAAGTGTAATTATGTATTTTATAGAAATTAAAAGATATGCTGATATAATCGACCTGAACACCCAGGTGTTGGTTGCGGTCACTGTGGTATTAGTGATAAGTTATTTTCCCCATCTCTCGTTGATGCTATAGGCATGTTTACGGATACCTATGAGACGTTACCGAAAGACAACTTATATCAGATTGTATTTTATTCCTTTTTTCAACAACTTGATAAATCCGTTCATTTATGCGCGCGTTCACGAATCTTAGGTTTAGGAATGAATGTTAAAAGATCATTTGTTATCATAAGAAACAGTAATATTGTTGACGTCCTTCGTGCATTTGAGTACAATTGTTCAATATGTACTTTAAAGCAATTTAAAGAAATGCGTGACCGCGGGAAATTGACATATTATGAAACCCACGCAATTTTGCACAGGTTACATAATATGTCAATTCCTTGCATCAATGTAAACCTCATGGAATTAAAGTAAGTTTTAGCATCGAGCCAGCCATGAAGCTTAATTTTGGAATCAGTTGTTGGTGCATAATTGTATTCCTTAGCAAAAAGAATCTTGTTTTCTGCAGTGAGTTTTTTTCTGTGTCCCGAGAAGGACAGTTCCAAATATTGGCACCAACTGCTAGTTTATACTTATTTTATTGCCACAAATTACAGGAATGGGGTTGGGTTACACATTCTCGCAACATTTGTTACGACCCTCCCCCTACAAATTCCAATCTAGTCTAAACATGGAAACATGGCTATAAAACAGATTTTCAACATTAACTAACTAACTAAATAAATTAATAAATACGTTTTGAGTGCAGCTTAGAATAAATTAGCATTCATACCTTCAGAAGTAAAAAGTCTGACCCTGACCATCAGGATGGATTGACCGGTTTACCAGTGGCTAGTTTTTATATCCTGTTACTAGCTTACCCGTCCTAACAGTTTCATGCTTACTTTGGCCAAATATAAAGTGCTTTAGAGAAACACATTGAATATTGAGAAAGGTTAAAGTATCAATTTCTATTTGACTAGCTAACAGCAGAAAACTCTCAAAACATGCACCCAAAGTTCATGAATAAATTACTTTAAATGGAATATTCCATTTTCATTTTCCAAGCCAATTGGGCCCATCAGTTCAGAGAAGCAGACTCGCTCCCCAGACAAAGAGGTATTGGGTATAGTCGATGGAACAGTGGTGAGATAATCATATTCAGATATTCTAATCAATGGGAAAATATGCTTATGTATTATAAAGCGTTTTGTGCTCTATATGTACTGCACTAAATAATGCTACATTAAGTTGATTGTTCAATGTTTCATTGCCATATAATAATAAGTTGATGGTAAGTGGTTGAAGTCTCTAGCTATTTCAAAGACTGGGCTCATACAGGCTCAAAATAACATAAAATAACATAATTCTCTGACATTTCCCTTACGCCAATCCAAATTTCCCTGACACAACCATACTTCCTGAGAAACTTGTTTTCATTCAAGCCTTTATGTATGCCGTAGCTACATTGACTGTCAACAGCTCTGTTTTCTGTTTTCAAATTAGAGTGATTATTTTTATTCTGCAAAGGGTTTGTTCAAGCTTTTCAGTATGAAAATAGTAAATAGCTATGTTTTCCATATAGGAATTTACATATTGTCGAATTGATATGAATTAAAATTGCTGTCTCTGATCAAATATTTTGAAATTTGATGTTGGCTTCAAAACCTCCCCTTCAGCCAAACCAAGTCACCCATAATACAATCATTATATAGAGGAAAACACAGTTTTTGATACAATACCATTTAACCTTGTTTAGAAAACAGGGTGTCCCAGAAAAAATGAAATCCATTTTCAATTCATTATTACTCTAAAACTATTCAACTGATAGAAAGTTTATGTACTGGTATCAGTTTCAGGTACAACAGTAGACCACATTTGTGTCAACTTACAGCTTCAATGCTTTCCTAGATTTTGAGATACAGCATCATTACTGAAGACTCCCTGTTTTCATTTTCCTCAGAAATCGGATTATGGATGAAATAAGTACATTTGAATAAAATGGTATTTTATCTCATTTATTCATCACAAAATGTGTCTCCAATGCTTGTTAAAGCAAATAAACTTTTACAAAATGTGAAGTTCTGTAAATCACATGTAAATTATCACATTTTAAAGAAAATATACCAACTCACTGAGGAAAACTTGGCAAAAAGCGATGTATTGATCATCCCAAACTATAAATTATTAACAAGGTAAATGTGTGAGAATCCCATTTCTGGGGGAAAATGAAAACAGGGTGCCTTCATTATTAACCCAATATCTCAAAATATATAAAAGTAATTGAGCTGTTTTACACACATGTGGATAAATAATATACATAAAAACTGATATATAAACGTGTGTTACAGGTTGAACAGTTTTAGAGTTATAATGAAGTGAAAAAGGGTTTCATTTTTTCTGGGACACCCTGTATAACTTAGAGATAGATTACTTAACACTGTTGTACAAAACAGGATATTCACTTCCAAAACTTTGTAGATGTTACAATGAAAAGCATCAAGGTTCAAAAAAAATAATTTAGATGAAGCAGAACAATGATACTAATTCCTACAGTTCATCATTTGTGTAGAATAACTACATGCGTTAAAACTAGCAGCATGCAATTTGCAATATCTAGTTCTCTATTTGAACAATCTTTGTAGATGGTAACCCAAAGACGATTTGTCAAATCATTTATAAAATGTGCAAGTAATTTGTAAGTTGAAGATTTGGTAAGGTTTTTCTATTTTTCCATATGAACTCCGCCTCTGTGGGCCATGTTTTTGACGGATCAATAATACTTGAACAACTTTGGTAGAAGGTCACACAAAGACCATTTGTGCCAAATTATTTTCAAATTGTGCAAATAGTTTTTGAGTAGATTTTGATTTAAAGATTTTGATTTAAAAATTTTCCTATATTATATCCATAGGAAAATCTAACTCTGCCCCCTAGGGTGTCATATTTTTGACAAATCAAAACAAATCTCAACAGCTTTGCCAGAGGGTTACCCCAAAAAATTGTGCCACATTATTTCAAATTGTACAAGTTGCTTTTGAGTAGATAATTTGGTAACCAGGATATTTGATCTACTCTGAAAAGAGAACACACAAGGACCATTCCTGTGAAAAGTTGAGGGGCAACAGATTACAGATGGAATCCTATTGTCACAAAAGTTCATCTTGAGCCTATGGCATAGTTACCCTATCTGTATCAAGGAAGTTGAGGAGGCAAGGGGCACCAAACCTTTCGGTCATATAGTTAATGCTATTTAGACACTATCAAAATGATTAAGCTTGTATCATAAATGTTAGGAAAACTGGATTAGCCATTTTCTGTTTGTCACCAGTTGATACAAACTGGAAATTGTAAAATTCCCTTACATTTCCCTGACATTTAAACAAAAGTTCAATTTTTCCCTGACACAACATAAAATTCCCTGACAGTTCCATGACCTTGATTTTTTTAAAATTTCCCTGATCCTTCCCTGACCCATATGAACCCTGGTTTAAGAATAGGCGGCGCTCGTTACTGTATTTGTTGCAGTGAAAGAAGTAGTGTACGCCTTCCTCTACTTCATTGCATCACTAACCAGATCAGTATCATTGCTCAAATTATGTAATTTTGGCTGTATCAGTATGAAAACACCAGTAAAAATTGTATTTTATGCATAAAGATAATAATGGAATGGTTCCATCATACATTGTTGACTTATTTCCTACATTAGTAAGTAAAATTTCAGCGTGCCCCCTTAGAAATAATAATAATTTTTATATACCTTTCACTCGAACAAATGTTTCATCAAAATCCTGCGTACCATCAGCCACCAGAATGTGGAACAATCTCGATGAAAGTCTCAAAAAACCAACCACAATATCAGCTTTCAAACATAGCCTACAAACCACAACTTTACAAAAACAGTACCTAGCTACTTAACATTTGGTAAAAGACATGTATCAGAATTACATGCTAGAATTTGAAATAATTGTAGTAATCTAAATACTGATTCATTTAACAACCATTTCCGTGATAATCCCCTCTGTAGTTGTCCAGTTACAATAGGGACTGCTTTACTTTGTATCTTTTAAAAAGTATTCGAATCGCGTTGTGTGCAGCCATCCAACACTAATGATGCGTATTCTATATTGTGAAGTAAATGGTACAAGTAAATTTGGTTTAGTATATTTCTGCTAAAAGCGTATTTGAGTTTGGGCATGATGCCTAGAATTTTAGCTGCTATGTTTGCAATGTTTTAGTGGTCATGAACAAACTTTATAAGGGAATTATCAAAAATAAGCTGAGGATAAACCTCAATATTCTTAAGAGTAAATTGGACTGCTTCAGTTTTGAGTGGGTTAGACTAACCATTGTTTTGCCACGTTCGAAAGCATGATAAGATCATGATTTATAATACCTGCTATGTCTGCCAGACCTGCTGCAGTATAAAATAAAGAACTATCATCTGGAATAATATTATTAAACTAAGCAGTTGTTTTGCAATGTCATTGATATATATTATTTATAGTAATGGTCCAAATACTGATCTCTGTGGAACTCCTGCTAGGATAGATTATATAGAAGAAATGCTGATAAGTTTTCTCTTTGCATCTTTCAGGTATACCTTTGATCGTCAAGCAGAGCGGCTCCAGGGCCCAAAATCACAATGCCTTCTTAAAGATAAGTTCTTCTTTAGTTAAGTATTGATATTTCAACATGATTTTAAAATGTTTTATAAATGCAGTTTGTTTTGTTTGTTAGATTTGATTTTTTACGTCCCAGTCAACAACTTTTCAGTTATTTTGGGACGGGTCTTCCTGGGTAGAACCAGTACTAAGCAAGAATTAATGTGTCTTGCTCAAGGACACAGCGCAGTACAAACGATCAAAGATGCCATTGGGATCTACAGAATACTGGAAACAAATTTGCTTTGAAGAAGTTTGAAACGTTATAATTCGTTTCTTAAAATACCAATACTTAACTAAGTTAGAACTTAACTTAAGGTACGAACTGTTAGCAAAATAAAACTGAGGACTACAAAAGCTCCCATTTATGGGAAGGGTGTTACATGTTAGAAGTTGTAGACGTACATTGTCAATACTTAAAAGTTCATCATCGGACAAGGGCGAAATTTCAAACTGCATTTCCTATAAAAATGCAATTGATTATCGAGGCACGTCAGTAGAAAACCCGTCTTCGGGGTTAGCGACCTAGTGACACTCACTTGTATAAACTCATCTACGAAGACTAGGTAAAAGCTAAATTGTTGGATGCACTAGCCAACTCATGGTTTGATGATGGAGCAAGCGTAGGTAGTCCTAGTACCGAATACTTATGATGCTGAACTGACTGTGCGGTGAACTGCGCCGTTGGTATTTGCATTCATGGCCTGTGTCATTTCATAATAAAAGTACAGCAAATGACGATGTTTAATTAATCTGTATCTGATTTTATCGAAATTTTAACAATGGACATCCGATGTTTTGTTGAGATCAATACTTGAACTTCGAGGATTTATTTCAGATTACTCATGCAAACATTTGATTAACCCTTAAAGCGCCAATTTCAGCAAAAGTTGTCTGTTTTTGTTGTCAGTTGAAATATTTTAAAAGTCTTATGATCAAACAATAAAGACCCAGATCAGACATTTCCAGAAGTAACAGTCTGATCTGGGCCAACACTGTTTGCCTCTATACTTGCTATCGCTTTTAAGAAAGTATCTACAATAGTGCTTAGAAAATAATTTATACTGACGGACTTTAAAAACGCAACACTAACTTCCCTTTACACCTTTCAAAATACAGTTGAGTGTAATCTTCCTTTGCTTCGATGATGTCATCGTGAGCTGCTACGTAATAGTTATACCATGGGTTGTCCGCCTGTACGTAGAGATAATCCACGAGCTTTAGCGAGTGGATTATCTTACGTACAGGTGGACAAACATGGTATAACTATTTTATGCCACCTACATCAGTGTAGACCTTGCACATCAAGTGATATTCCATGCTAAAGTTGGTAAAGGTGGTATAATGCATCCAACACTTAAGCTTTAATTGCACAAGATAACTAGACGACGTTACTGATTCGTATATCTTCAAGTCACTATTGCATTTCTTAAGTTACAGAGAATTTAAAACATTGAATGAAAGGGCACTAACAGATAAACGTCAAATTAGCAAACACGCTGTATCACAGGCCTGTCAATCAATATTAGAGCAGTATCTCGGTGAGCAACGGCTTCCATGACAAATATGCTTCCTGGTTTAAAGGGGTAGGGGTCTAACTCTTCCACTGATAATATTTTTTCACATGAAACAGCTGGCCCCTATTACATAGAGTTAGAAATTGTAATGCTTTAAATATATGTTAATGGGTCAAGGTTTTCATGTGTTACTTACAAATGAAGTCTTTAAAATACAATCAAAATGATCGTCTTGCATTCTTTTGCGAGGCATATATCAAAGGTGTTATCCAAGTGTTGCGTTTTTAAGTCCACCTGTATAGTTGCATTCTGCTAATACTAAATGAATGGCTTCAGGTTTCGTAAGCTGTAAATAAAACATGTGTGAGGTTTTACCTCCCTCTGTTCGTAACTATGGAAACAAACACAGCCTTGTGTGTAATTGAGGTGAAAATAATTGCGTCTTGAAATGGGGTATCGAATTCAAAATGTTGGGTACGTTTTGCATTCATTTCATCGGTACACAACTGCTGACCAGCAAGCACCTAGCTGTAAAGAATTAGTTTAGTAATTAGATAACATACGCCAATTAAAAACATTTTAGTACAACGCGGCTCTAAGTCTAGGGTTTTCATGAACCTTCATCATGTACTCCAGTATATTATGTAGGCTCTGGTAAAACTTCCTTAGCATAATCCGTGTGTGTGTGTGTGGGGGGGGGGGGGTAACAGCTCCGACCAGTGTAGTAAGATTGTAATCATGATAGATTCGCAGCTAAGCATTATTTAAAAGAAATGCATCTGAGAGGCATCGACGAATACAGGTACTCCCATTTTCATAAGTCAAGAATTTGCATTGGGTGGGTAGATTTTACTCTTCAATCAAAAGCGGGAGGAGGGCTGCGTTTGCATAAAAAGTGTTTAATAAGTATTTGTCTTTAGAAATGAATATGTTGGTGTAGAAAATTTGATATTTCAGATATGTCTCACAACTTGTGGCAAATTACTGATTTTTGAGACATTAAAAATGGGACTACCTATTTATAACGGCTCATCCTGCAGTTTTATGTAACTTTTTTCTGACTGGTAAATGATATGTCTGCTTATTTCGAGACGTCAATATAATTGTTTGGTGTTGTGTTTTTTTATGAAAACCAATAAAATGTAAGTGGACTTTTCTGTGGAGTGTATATGTCCAGCAGGTCAACTACAACTGTAGATAATAACTTTTCAAAGTTTTCCGGATGGCCACCAAAATTTCCAATCGACCAGTATTGACCAAATATAACACTTTAGGAGCATTGGCCAGGACATTTTTAAACGGTTAAAACCGACGGTTAAAACGAGGGGTGGCTCTGTTTTGTTATTCACAATAATTTTGTACTTTAAATGTGGTTATATTCATTTTATTCCTTTTAAAGTACATGTGCAGCTACCCAGTGGGGCTAGATAGTTCGATTTATTTTTCTCCTTAGGTATATGAACAACCTGGAAAATCAACCGTCACCTTTGCGAAAATATCCTTTTTCATACAAGATGGCTCATCAACTGTTTGAAAGTGCTGAAATTTCTCTCTCGTAAATGATACTATTTAACAACACAAGTTCTCACTGAGAACACTTTAATGGAAATTTAAGTAGCGGTATACATTGAGCCCCAGACTTTAAGAGCATTTTGGTACTTATTATATTGTCGACCAGGGAAGGGTTCAGACGATCCTGTCTATCCACAAAGCCTCATCAGAGCATTCACCGTTAACATAAAAGTATGGATGTACAGTAAAACCTGTGTAAAACGGCCACTCAAAAATAGAAAAAAACAAAGATCTGAATGACAAATGGCAGCTTCATGAAGATCAAAAGTATTGCAGAAAGCTCCCCTTGGAACATTCTGCAATACTTTTGACCTGCATTAAGCAATAATAGATCTTGAAAACCAAATATCTGTCTTTTTGAGAGTGGCCATTTTACATAGGTTTTACTGTAGGCATAGGCACAAACGACACCATAGATATCAACTACAACTCCACGTTTAAAGAAAAATGGCTTTACATTGTAAAATGTAATGAGTACCAATATCTCATAGGCTGACCAATCTGCGCAGTAGAATCGCACAGTGTGATTAATTAGTCTGTTTGCACTTAATTAGATTCTACTGTGCGTACATTCCACATAGATGCTTCTGTTATTTGATCAATTCAAAACAATCTTTGTTTCCTTTTTACTAATCGTGTAACAGGTGCCTGTCTGTACCACGTCAGAAATGTCTGGTCCACTAGAAATGTACTTTCCACAATAAGAAGTTAGCGGGGGGACAGCATAAGGTACAAGTTGGCGTGTGCACCCCTCGAAGATCATAGTCTTCCATGGACGTTTTATGGGTAGCAAATGGTCCAATGTTTCTTCAAGTACCCAATAGTCTAATAAGAGTCTTAGTATTACATAGCACTAAGATTGATTAGAAGATACTTCAGGCGTAACACTTATACTGTGATAAGAAGATACTTCAGGCGTAACACTAAGACTCTGAATAGACTGTGCTGTCTTCAGGCGAAACACTAAGACTCTGATTAGACTGTGCTATCTTCAGGCGTAACACTAAGAATCTGATTAGACTGGGCGGATAATAAGACTGATTTGAATCAAATAGTGTAGATTGCAGTGGTCGCCAATGTTATTTCATATTGAAAAGCTGGTTGAATTCTACTGGGTCCTGGTGTTATAAATCTTTTTTCCATTCTCATCTCAACTGAGCACGAAATTGATCATGCTTATACATGTTAAAATGCCAACACCTTTTATTAAATTTATCATGCTCATACATGTTAAAATGTCAACAATTTTGATATCTATGAGCACCATAGAGACAACATCTGAGAGTTTGAAAGCTAGAAAATACTTGAACTTCATGTTCAGTTTTATAACCGTGGATCCAGATTTCGTTGGGCTGCAGATTAATCATTCAAGAAAAGCACCAACACACGTAAAACCACATTAGAATGTTTACAGTCCTACTAATCCATTTTCTTGGAGAGTGTCACAAAATCAATCAGAAAACCTTGTATATAAAGCCATGGCTGGAGACAACTTTTTTAAGTCTCTATTAACAACATTTCGAAAGTTTGATTTTGCAGCGTTACAATGAAGGAGAATTTTCTGTTCTATTTTACAGTGCTGGCGGCGTGTTTGCTGTTGGGTGAGTTTATGGTGATAGTTGTTATACCATAACCCCTTTATGCAGAATGTATTTCTAATCCTTATCAATTGGACGAGTCCTTTTCAAATTTTAGGGTTGTTATGTGTGTATTTTTCATTGTCTGAAAGACACTTCTGTAAACAAACAGTGGAGAACCTGATCAGACTCCGCGTTTTGATCTGGTTTGGCACTGTTTGCCGATGTCCCACAAAAAGGATGCTAGGCTTATATGGGTTAACCCTTTGTATGCTATATAATATATCAATGATTTTTTTCCATCCGATCGGATATAATTACCCTGAATAGTTCATTGTACATACCAAGGTATCACATGCTATAATTTTGGGAGCGCAGTGGCTCGGTGGTAGAGTGCTAGACTCGAGACCGAGAGGCCGCGGATTCGAGTCTCACCGGCGTCACTGCCTTGTGTCCTTGAGCATAACACATTAGTCCTAGCTAAGTACATGTACTGGTTCAACCCAGGAAGACCCGTCCCTACATAACTGAAAGATTGTTGATGGAACGTAAAGAATCAAATCAAGCAAAACAAAACATGCTATAATTTCTAAGTTAGTAAGTACTTCAGTCTCTGAAGACTGTTTTATAAGCAAGTAGTGCTGGGTCTGATTGCAGCATTTGATCTGGGTCGTCACTGCTTGCCAAAGAACTACTTTAGGAGTCTGCAGTATCCAAAGAATTGAAGCCGTAATATACAACGTGAAAACATCTGTTCTAACAGAAAGCTAATTTAAAATTAAATTCTTAATTAGTGGGGGTTACAAATTAAGAGTTGGTGATAAAATGGAGACCTATCACATGCGCGGACCCAGAACGTTTTGTCAGAGGGGGTCCAACTATGATAAGTTTTTTTCAGGGGAGTGAGGCTCAAAAACCACCCAAAGTGGGCAATTATCGGCTGCCAGCAAAATGCCATTGAAATGGCGCTTCGCTGGTGGGCCGATAATCGCCCACATAGAATGCTGATTTGATAGCTTTGTGATTTTCAGGGGATCCAGGCCAGTATTACCAGGAAACCCTATAAGTTTGTGATTTTTCAGGGGGTATCCGGATCCCTTGCCACCGCCCCACCCCCCTCTGGATCCGCGCATTTGTCATGCTTGGTAATGCTAAAAGCTAATGTTGAAAAGATTCAAATCACAGGCTGCTTTTCCTGACAAAATCTGAAATACGTTTCATATTGCTCGCATGTGAGTAAATAAAGTTTTCACTTTATTTTAGAAATAAATTGGATTTTTTATCTGTTCATGGAATCATAATCACTTCGAGTCTCTTGCAAAGTAAGTGCTTCGGGTCCCTTGCAAAGCCCAAAGGGCTCCTCTTGTTGCAGATTTGTTTTTGTTTTGTTATGAGAGAGACTTTATGTTATCTCTGTCAGACAATAATCAATCTGATGTTATTGAAGCTTTTAACTCTACCTCCAGATATTTAGATGACTTATTTAATATTGATAATCCTTATTTTGAACAAATGATAGGTCAGATATATCCCACTGAACTTCAGTTAAATAAGGCGAATTCTTCTGATACTGAAGCTCCGTTTTTGGACTTGAACTTGTCAATAACAAATGGCATAGTTTCTTCTAAAATTTATGATAAACGGGTTGATTTTAATTTTGAAATAGTAAATTTCCCATTTCTTGATGGAGATGTTCCTCGCTCTCCTTCCTATGGTGTATATATTTCTCAGCTTATTCGTTTTGCTAGAGTATGTTCTAATGTTGATGACTTCAACAACAGAAACTTATTTTTAACTGCTAAATTATTAAAACAAGGTTATAGATATCATAAAATTCGAAAAGCGTTTTCTAAATTCTACCACAGACACTCAGAGTTAATTATTTAATACAACATTGGGTTAAAAACTCTTCTGCAACAAGGCATACCAGAACCTATTTTTTATGGTGATTTAGTCTATAAATTCAAACGAATTGTTGGAAAACCTAATTTTAGTGATCAATTCAAAAAGATAGTTAAACGTTATATAAGGGTTGGATATAACTTGGACATCATGCGACAATCTGCATGCCTAGTTGTAAACCCAATCACGGTTTATAGCTATGGTTTCCTCTTTAATTGCACGACGGTGGGTCGGGCCTCAGACTCTATGACGGCTCTGACGTAAAGCTTTAATCGGTGGGTTGGGGCCTGATGCTTATCTGTAGCTGGACCCACCGTGGCTCAACTTGGGGTTTTCTTTAGCTCTGACTATCTGTGAGTCATGAGCCCTTTTCTTTGTTTCATCATGGTGTAGTAATTTGATTAGAGTGTTTTTCCATGATGATACATTGCATTAGTTAGATGGCCTCCATGCGAGCTGAACATTTTTTGTACTTCAACAACAGCAGAATCTAGGGCGAAGATTTGGTACCAGTAAAATGCATTTAAGCCCCCCGGTGGCTTAGGCTGCTGTCCGTTCTAAGGCGGTGGTGACTGATTGTTGACTTTCTGTTTATTGTTGCTCCCATTGTGGGAGTCTGTAATTGTTCTATGTTTTGTTGTACGTTACTTTATGTCCATTTTAGTATTGCAATCATCTTGATGGGGAAGAGAGAGCTGATTGCTTTGCTTAATTTGTCTTCCTGGTGTCTCATGATGGTTGAGCAGCTCTTCCTCACGGTGCCACTGGGTTGTCTGCAGTTTGTGATTGTGGTATTTCCTGATCATACTCATTTACTATTTTTCATATACTTTGCAAGAGACCCGAAGTATTCGTGATTCTATGAACAGATCAAAAAGTGAATGAAGGGTAACAACTTTCTGAAAAAATGGATTTTTGGCCCCTAATTCCCTTCAACTAGATATAACGTTTTACAAAAAAGACAAAAAAAAAGCTCTTGATTTTTTGGCGGTTTATTAATCTTAGCCACATTTTGGACAAACCATTGTAGTCAAAATATTTCTACACCATTTTCCGTAATTAATCGACGAGATACTCTGTAAATTATAATTGAAAGTGCGCCCTCTGGCGTCAACATATTAGCATTGAAAGAAGCTGGGGATTACAGCCAATATTCAACACGTCAATTTTCTGTTTTAAATGAATAGAGTGTCACTTTAAATTGCTGTAGGTAATATTCTCTATTTCTAGTTTACTTTGTATTATTTATAATTCGTTAGCATACATATGAAGCTGCTATCATAATACAATTCACATAATATAATGGCACAAATTAGAAAATGAAATGAAATTGCCAGCATACAAAAACTAACTTAGACACATAGACTAATGGCGGCTTTCTCCTTCCATATTTTTCAGCCTATATCGAATGTTTAGATAGTCGATTCGGAGACGGTTTGAATAAAACAAAACCAAACAAAATATGAAATTCGTGACGAAAACTAAAAAAGTGTGGCATTATAAGCAAAAGCAAACTGTTATGTAACTACAGTAAAGTTGTCTTAGGCGGCCACTCAGAAGAAGACCAAAAACTGTTTTCAAGACCAATTATCGCTTAATACAGGTCAAAACTAATGCTGCAATACTTTTTACCTGCATTAGAGCACTCTGCAATACTTTAGACCTGCTTTAAGCGATAATCGGTCTTTCAGACCTTTGTTTTGTCTATTTTGAGTGACCACTTAAGATAGAATTTACTGTATAATGCGCTATGTGAAGCCAGGTTCTAAGCGTTTTCAAAAAACTAACCTTGTTTATATTGTAGTGTCTGTCCAAGTTCAGGGAGGAATAGGAGGGGGGAGTCGGTATAGATCTGGTAATAGAGGTCGACGTGGGACTGAGGACAGTGAGGCAATTCATGATGTCAGGAAACGAGCGGCTGAGGACACTATAGGTTGAAACGGGATTAGCTGGTGTCATTAACAAATGGAAACTTTCCGATACATACAATTGTTACAGGTTTCAGACATTGACTTTAATCTTATCAGATACATGTCTAGATAACTATGTTTTTGTCATTAATTAACCCGTTATGCACTAATGGATTCTTCATTCTGGTTTTATACAATGAATTTGTGATGATTTAATGTATATATCGAGGGTCACAGGCTAAAATTTCCAAATAAATTTGTTCGTTTTCTCTGAAGATTTTTGTCATAACAAACAGGGTAGACCCTGATTAAATGCCGCAGTATGCGGCATTTCATTTTGGTCTTCACTCTTTGAGCTTAGTACTCTCAACATCATGTAATCTATGCATCTACAAAATTTGAAGTTGTTACGTCCTAACAGTTTAGGAGAAGATGCATGTACAAGAAAATACATCATTCGATCTTAACTCCAAGGTCAAGGTCACACAAAATATCGCCCAGTACCCTCTACATTATGTGATCTATGCATCTACAAAGTTGGAAGTTGCTACCTCCAACAGTTAAGGAGAAGATGCATTTACAAGAAAATACATTATTTGACCATTGACCTTGATCTGTGTTACAAAGTACTCTCATTGAAGTGTTGCCACAGTTTGGAGTTGATGCATTTACAAGAAAATACAAGAAAATACATTATTTGACCTTTGACCTTGACCTTGGGGTCAAGGTCACACGAAATATTGCCCAGTACCCTCTACATCACGTGATGTATGCATCTACAAAGATTGAAGTTGCTACGTCTTACGGTTTAGGGGAAATACAATAACAAGAAACGTGACGGACGGACAGACAGACATACGAACAGGTAGATGGGCAGACGGACGACGGACCGTATTTGGTACGAAATTAATTTACCCTATTTTTCTAACGAAAAAGTGGGTATAACTAGTATAGAAAGGACGTCGAACAGTCTTAATGCTGGATTGCCCATTAAATGGCCAGATAAAAGTCCCAAGGAAAATGATATATTTCGATATCATTTTTCCTTTCTCTATATATTTAAACAAATCAGGTTTAGTCAGAAAGAGTACCTGCTAAATTATAAATAAAAATAGCATTGGTTAATAAACAGACTGTCCATACCAGTCAACTTTGGGGTACAACAATCACTGAAAAAAGTTGCATTTAGAGGGACTGTTATTAATATAAGTAAAGGTGAACTAATTAGTTGTGTTTTTAGTATGTGAGTCCTGTGTTGGGTTAATTCTTTGTCCCTGGATCATTTTTCGTGATTTTTTGTCGTCCGCTGATCAAAATTAATTTTTTTCGAAAAATTCTTTCAGAAATACCATCAGAGTGTTTAACAGTTCAGATGCAAATCAGGCCCAACATTCTGTTGGGCCTGATATGGGTCCAAAGAGTTTGCAAAGGTTATCAACAGATGACACTTGGAGGCAAATGAATAAAACCCCTTGCAAAAATAAAACTATGGGGCTGTTTGCATTGTAAGATTATCAACCATATTTCCCAAGTCAGATGACTCTTTATCAATTTGTCTGCTAGTTTGAAAGAGATGGTAGTAAGTAACTACCCTTTTCTGGGCATTGTGAACTTTTAAATGAAATAAGTTGGTGTATATGAAAGTGGTTTTCACTAGATGACACATATTTTGAAAAGAGCTTCGCAAGCTGAAAAAATAATATTATTATGATATTGACGAGTCTGTCGGAAAAGTATCTTCAATGAGCACGGACAACACCCTTTCACCGAATTCGACCACAAAGTGTCAGGTTATTATTCCTTTTGTATGCAACTACAATCATTCATTCCCTAACATAGGTTAAATTATAAACACAAAAGTAAATGAGTATGATCAGGAAATACCACAATCACACACTGCAGTCAAACCCAGGGCACCATGAAGAAAAGCTGTAGAACAATAACAGTCACTCGACATCATGGAAACAATTAAAGTAAAGCAACCAGCTCTCTCTTCCTCATCAAGATGATTGCAAAACTATAACAGGACACAAAGTATTGCACAACCAAACAATGAACAAATACAGACACCCCCACCCCTTACAATAGGAGCAACAATAAACAATGAATCAAAAACAGCAGAAACACCGCCTTAGAATGGACCGGAGCCTAAGCCACTGGAGGCCAAATTCATTCCACTAGCGCCGAACCCACCCCTAGGCTCTATTGTTGTTAAAACACACAAAAATACCACCAAAATTGAAAGTGTGAGGCAAATATGTAATTTTAAACCAATTGCTGCTTCAAAGAGCTAAGTGCATTAAGGGGCTAATTTGGCCCCCTTTGGAGCCTAAACTGAAAGTTACTTTTCAACAATTTCTTCTGATTAGTTTATAAGAAGAATAACCAAAGTCTGATATTTATTTAACTTTTACTGTTGCTATAGTTACAAAGTAAGTAAGGGTGCAAAGATCAGGAATGGATACAATCAAGTACCACACCTTACCCAGGGTACCAATGGGAAAGTGACAAACTCACAGTAATACACCACAAACGAGAGCCAAGAGGGCAGCCCTTTCCAGGCAGGTGACCACAAGGCACAAATAAACAGACGCGCATAAATGCATAACAAACACAAGACAGAAAAAAACATAAAAGATCCACAAAAGAAGTACCGCCTTGGAACGGTCAATAAAATATTTTACTGGAGGGCTTAAACCGGTTTCACGGCGCCAACCTCACCCTTAATATAGATGTGGATCAAGACACATAGATATTTGGTTTGCATGAATGACCCCTAACTTATCAATGCATCATCTCCTTGAACATATTAATCAATATATAACAAGGAGATAAAGCAAAGATAAGGACTCAACAGTAAATAAAACTGAATACCGGCGCAATAGAAATCCAACAGGTAAACCCGGTGGGCCCGATAAGACCACGTAACTTCAAACTATAAGCTATCTCACTGTACCTGAAATCAAACTCTGTCAGCTGCTATGCCTGTCATTGATACCAGAAACTTTGATGATGATTCGGTCAATAATGAGCAAGCTGGCACAAAAAAGGAGTATTTTAGTATTACCTTTCAAAGCATATGCTCTGTGTACCTAAAAGAAACGACTCGGGTAATACTTCGGCATTAAAATCATTTTTATTCTTTGCAAACAGTTTGTTTTATGTATGGACTGTCAAATTATTAAATAAAAAGGATATGTCATCACGCTCAATTTTTCAAATCTAACATGGAATTGAATTTTCAACATTTTGCAAATTTTCTGAAAAATCCCAAGTCCTTAATATTAAGCTTAACTATTTGTAATCGCCATCCAGCTTATTTTTTTTTATTTTAATTATTGATCATGACTTCAAGCTTTCTAGAAAATGTGAAAATCTATTAGTTTTTCCAAGCCGTGTCAAGATACTGCATGATACATTTTGGTAATCCCCATCCCCCCCCCCCCAAAAAAAAAAAGGATTTCGATTTTTAGAGTAAATTATATATTAAAAATCTTATTTTTTTTGTTTTTATTTCATGGACTATCATTTGACATTGTAGAAAAAAGAAACAAAATCGGGGGTCACACGACTAATAATCTTTCAGGAGGGCCAAATTTAACCCCATCCCCACAAATTTCGAGGATGATTAAATATAAAAAGTTAAAGAATGTAATTTTTGTCATTTATATAATTCCATATTACTGTATGAAGTAATTTTGCATTACAAGGCGAAAAAAATATTTAATCAATTTAGGACAGTGGCCTGGTCAATAGCTAAGCTCCGCCCACTGACCATCTCATACAGGTAATCTCTCTGCTGGGGGGGGGGTACAGAATTCCTGCCTTTAAAATCACCCCATGCAAGATATTCGCCGCCCAGCAAAAAAAGCCTCCACTCCTGTGCATGAGGTGTAAAAAAGCTGTGGATTACCTACATTGCAATATATCTCTATGGGGTGGGTGACAATCCAACACCCAGTGATCAATTTTGATATGCTGCTGTTCACAGGATTTTGCATTTTTAAGACTATACAAATGTACACCTGATCATCCACCCCCCTTTTTGCCCAATCACCGCCCTCCTTAAATTTACAGGTTTGTGACCAGTTTGGATAAGCAGATCCCCACAATTGTTCAACATGATCTTCGCAATCCAAGCTATCTAGAACTACCCACAGACATTCGCAGCTTTATTAGAATTTTTTTCTTCAAAGAGCAGTAAGAATTCGGAATCTCTGTCTGAGGAGACAATACATTGCACTAGTCCAGCATCACTGTAATGCCATCTTAACACAGACTGTAAACTTTTATCCCAGATGTAAACCCGCCACCATGGGAAACGACTCGTACAAATTCTCCATAGCCTCCTTAGAATCGATTGTAGCTTCGAGCCAACATAGTTCCATTAGAAATATTGTCCAAAGCCCATAGTAGTAATGGATGTCACTCTGGGCCAATTGTTTTTAAGCCTGAAAAGAACTTAGAATTTTTCAGGCTAAAAAATTGGCCCATAGATGACTATCCTGGTAGGCTTGAGTGACTAGCTGTGAATAACTTAGTTTATTTTTGGTGAAATTCTGGTTGGGTCTATGATTGTGATAGTTTCCTGGGCTATTGGGGAATAACTTAGTTTATTTTTGAGGTCTCTTCTGGTTGGGCCTATGATTGTGATATAGTTTTCTGATCATATCCACTGGTTGGGTTGTGATTATGATAGTTTTCTGGGCTGTTGGGTAAATAACTTAGTTTATTTGTGAGCTATTCTGGTCTATGATTGTGATTATGATAAGCTCCTGGTCATATCCACTGGTTGGGTTGTGATTATAATAGTTTCCTGGGCTAATGGGAAATAACTTAGTTTATTTGAGGTCTATTCTGGTCTATGATTGTGATTATGATAAGCTCCTGGTCATATCCACTGGTTGGGTTGTGATTATAATAGTTTCCTGGGCTATTGGGAAATAACTTAGTCATTTTTGAGGGGAATAAAGGTCCTGCTGTGGTGATATATAAAATAACGTAGTTAATTTCAGCTTTGAAAATAACTTAGTCATTTTAGGGGGTATAGTATGTGGTGATATATGGTGTGTGTAATAGTCAAGGCTACTAAGTTCTATGCGTCTTTAGAGTCTCTTGGTCAATCAAGACCTCATCTCCTAGAGGCATCACTCTGTAGCGTTAACTAGTGTATAGCTAGTCTTCTCAAGCTTACTACTACTGATTTTTTAATGAAAAGAACAACAAAGACTGGTGAACATTTCTATAACTTTATTGCCCCGCTAACTATAATTGATTACAATGACAGAGGATTAGGGCCGTCCCTCTGTTCATTGTTTACAATAGAACTCCTTAACATATTTACAACATATTATACTTAGGATACTTCTTTGAAAGGTGATGTGAGTAATTATGACATTTACAAGTCTGTATTCTGTGTTTGAATAAAAAGTCAGGAGGAGCCATGCGTCTCATTCCATTCTTGGATAGGATGACTCTGGCATAGTTATAGATGAACCACATCTCGATATCTCTGTCATTCTGGTATAAATCATCTCCAGTTCCATATAGTTCTTGATGAATGGCTGTGTTTAGATCTAGTCCTTTGTTGAGCTGGTGAATGATGTAGATACACCTAATTCCACATACTTTGCTCCATGGACTCTGTAAACATTCTTTGTTATGGATCCATCATGAAGAGTTTCTTTCAATAAATGGTAGAACATATTGCTCTTCTGGTGGTCTTCCATATGAATCGAAGTAGATTACTTGATCTCTTCTGAAGTAGATAGCCACCCAATGTTCTCCTGGATCTGTGGATATATCTGTATTTACAATGTAAGCCTTCATATCCAGTGGTTTCTTCTCTGGTAGTAAATCCTTGGCACATACTTCTCCTTTCACAGGTATATTGTTTATGACTTTGATTAGTTCAACAGTGTTCATTTTTATTCTGTTTCTGGGTTCTCTTTTTCTTCAGTTTCCTTTTCTTCATAGGATTCTATGAGTTTCTTGGCCCAGTACGTCTTCCACTGTTTTCGTAAGTCACTTTGATTTTTTCTTGAAGTACTGCCAGTTTTTATAGGCTTCTTGATTTTCTTCTGGCGTCCGGTGATTGATCCCTGTTGTAAAGTCCATAGGGTGTCGCCAATTATCGCCATACAGATAGTTCCAGATTCTATTGTCAAAGTCTTCCATCACATCGTAGATGTTTAGGCCCTCTAAGGCTGGATCATGACATCCATAATCTTCAATCCATTCTCTTGGAGAAGTCCATAGACAGATATCGTGGTATTTCTGACTTGGGTGGTTCATTTTACATCCATGACATTCATGCTTCGCACAGTCTCCAACTGCCAACTTTAGACAAGTCAATATAGCTTGTTTTAGAAGAGTCTTCATAAGACAATTGATGTTCTCATTGTCTTCTACTTCTTTCTGTAAGGTACTCTTCTCATCTGATGACTGGACTTTTGCACTGTATGCATCTGTTTGGTACATCAAGTCCTGTTCAATGAAGTATCCTGCATTCATCTTTAGTAATCTGTGGTAACTTCTCTAAGTCCGTTGATTTCTATCAGGTTGTCAAACTCTGCATACACAAGCACGTTGATCGTCTTGTCAAGTGATGTTGCAAACTGAAGCTCCAATCTGAGGTTCCCAGTTTTTATAGGGTGCAAATGAGACTGATCGGCTGCTTGATCTGGTGTCAAATCATATCCCCAAAAGCAGTAACCTCCTTTGTAATCTTCATAATGAATGTTGCAATTTTGGACCTGATTCTGACTTGCTAATGCTTGGTAAACTGATAGAAAAGATCTGAGATACTGATCATTTTCAAATCTAGGTTCAAATGGTTTTCCATAGACACTATGGCCATCACAAGTGACATCCATTTTACTTAGATTGAAATGTTGGAAAAAGAAAGGATTAGTATCCAAATTCCCATTAAATGCCTCATTTGTTACTAAACCAATAAAAACTCGTTTTGGAAGTTGACCTGTGAGAAGGTGATCTTCAATTTTAGATCTTGTGCCACTACTGATTGTAAAAGTTTTGACTTCAACTCTTCTGATTGGAAATTTAGCATTATGATGAGCAATAGTTTGATTCAGTTCATTTCTAATGGCTGGTAGAAGCTGAACATCTCGTACTCTCAAGATAGCGGTATCAATTTTGATTTTTGCAGGATAATTATCACTCATCAAACAAAACTGAGGAGATGATCGATTAAGTCTAAGTTTGAATTCTAAGCCATTAGGTAAATACTTCTCTTGCATAGCAAGATCCAAATGTAATTTACCCTGAAGCTCCACGGATTTGCTTTTTGCTATGCGTTTGCCACGATCAGTGATACATGTATTTGTATTATCTTCAAAAGCTCCTGCTTCATCCTCAGACCAAAATTCTGCTGCTTTCAGTTGATTATCTTTGACATCAGAACCATAAGAAAATAAATTTTCAAGGTATGCTCTGTATGGATACGTGTCTGAATTATTTGTGATCAATTTATTGTTGATATATAAATCGATGCCACTGAACATACTGTGAAAAAAGTTATTAATTGGAAATACTTTTGCATCAGTTTCAAGATCTTCACCCGTTTGCTGTAAGATTCTGAATTTGATATACAGATAAGCTTGAGACAAATCAGTGTAAAACTCGGTGTGAGGTGGAATTAAAAATTCAATGGGTGCATGATGACTATCGAGAGAAGCCATGGGATGATAATCATTCCACTGAGTGCCTTGCATGGTAGTCATGGTGGGTGGAATGGATTCCATATCCAATTCCGTTTTAGTGCAATCGCAAGAACCTTGTTGAATCATTTTTCGTCAAATATATCTTTTTCAAATACCAGACGTTTAATAGGATTAAACTTTTTTGCTCTGCTTTTAAAACCCCTCTTAACAGTTCGGTGTCTAGATTGAGACTGAGGCTTTTTGCGTTTTTGAGTTGAATTTATAGCCAACTGATTAATAGTAGATTGACCAAAAGATTTCAAAGCTGTTTTTCCTCTTTGTTTTAAAACTTTTTTTACATTTTCACCACCCACAATGTCTTTTAGAGCTTGAACCCCTTGATCTTTAGCTACTTTTTTCACACTTTTTAAACTTGCTTTTGCGACAGGTTTTAAAATTGGAATCACTGTTCTCAATGCAGCTTTAAAAATGGATCCTTAACCATTGCCATATTGTCTTGAAACGCCTCTGTACACGGGAAAGTCTCCTTTCCCAGATTGAAGAGACATAATGCTTCTGGATTGTTTCAACATTATTCTTTCTGTCGAAAATGTAGTTTCACTAACGTTTTCCCAGAGATAAATGGCACATTTTCACCTGTATCACCTTTTATACTAATGTGCACCTGATCTATGAAAGATTTTGCCACTGGAACGTAGTGTACATTGACAAATTCTTGATGTAAATGATTGTTTTCTCTTTTACTTTCAAATGGCAACACTCTCAAAATAGGTGCAGTAACATCACCAATAAAAGTATAACTTGCTAAATCAGAGTAGATGTAAAGTTGGTGAATTTTTGTATTTAAATCCACACCATATCTGAAAATGTATTTTTCATTTCCTAATGGTTTATCAAAATAATTTCTATCTACACCTAATATTTCTGCAATTGCCTTTGGAAAAATAATTTGGACTTTTGTAGGATCTTGAACATCAAGTTTGACTCGAGCACTGTTTTCACCATAAAGGATTGAAATGGTAGCATTGCTATTTTTTAGTGTCAGTCCATATCGAAAATTGATGCTTTTTTGAATTTCTTCAACTAAATGGCGTGGAGAAGCATAATAACCATTTTGGATATAGATTTTTTGGTCTACATATGATACATACTTTGTACAATTATCAATATCTTCACACATTTTTCTATCAGTAAATCTTAAAATCACATAATTGTTTTCCTTAGTGATATTATTTACTTCAGTTGGAGTTATGACTTCTACCAAACCTACTTCCCAATTATCTTTTTCAATTTGTATGGAATGATCTAATTTCACTTTAAAGTCACATTGCGTATTTTTTAAAAATGTACTGAGTGAACTATCACTCAAGAGTGTCAAATAAAAGTTATTCATGGTTTGAGTTTGGGCGAATCTGTTTCATCAGCAGAAATTGGATTAGTTTGTTTTCTAAATTTTAAACCTGGGGATGGTAGTATGTAACCGATAGAACTACTGAGTAAAATTAGCCACAATTCTTTATCTGGACTTCTCAGACTGATTTGAACAAATGATGTGATAATGATCATGTATACAACAATGATCTGAGCAAAAAAAGTGAACCGATTTTTAACAATTCGATCTCGACCTTCTGCAGATTGTACTGAAGCAGTGTCACCACGTACAAATGATCCTCTGAGATCCATTTTCATGCTTTTATACAAGATCAGATTCTAAAATCCAACTGTCAAATTTTGAAGGATAACCTTTCCAGTGAACTTTAATTTCTTTCACCCACTTTTTTCCTATTTTATGTTTTCTGTGATCTAAAACAGAATCAATTTCGTAAATTTGCTCTTTCTCTACACGTTGTAACTCGTGTGAATAGAAAGTACCTTTGACTAATTCACCCTCAAGATCTTTTATTTTATAGGTGATAGGAGTCTGAGTTTTGACCACTGCTAAAATTTGAAATAATTCTTGTGTCCAGTTTGGTAAATAACCTTTATCAAATGTGCGTTTTGTTTTATTGATACGCACAAAATCACCCACTTTGAATTTTGGTTTGACTTTTTTAGAATTCGATTTGCCATACAAGTTTTCTGACACCTGTGGTTCATTTTTAAGAGTCACAGACACAGGTGCACATTTAATACTTCGATGATAAGCGCGATTGTAACCATGTACTAATTTGGGAAGAATGTCTACATATCGCAAAGTGCGATGATGAGTAAAATATTTCCACATGCGAGTTTTCAAAGTTCTTTGAAAACGTTCCACAATACTGGCTTTGGTTTCAGGATTTTCAGTAGTGAAGAAATGAATCTTTTTAGTTTTCAAGAAATTTTGAAATTCTTTATTTTTGAATTCAGTTCCTTTATCTGTTTGCAAACTTTTTGGACATCGTCCACTTTTTAACACAGATTTGAAAGCAATCACTAAAGTTTTCCCAGTTTTATCTTTAATAGGTACCACCCATGCATATTTTGAAAATACATCTATGATGCAAAGTAAATATCTATGTTTTTTCATTGAACTTTGATAATTTTGATAAGTCTGCCAAATCTGCTTGCCATTGAGTATCAATTCCAGCCACTACTGTTTTGCGTCGCAAAAACTTTTTATGAATAGGTTTATGTAAAGTATAAGTTTGTTGTTTTCTTAACCAGTCTCTAATATCTTGAAGTTTTACTTTTTTGGATGATTGTTTAGCAAGTTTGTACAAAGCTTGTTCACCTGCATACGCAGCAGGACTTTTAGGATTGTAATACAACTGTTCAAGCTTCATTGTAACTGACCCATGGAGAAGAAAACTCTTCTTTTATACGTTTTTTGGTGGCAGATAAAAGTGTCGGAGAGGAAAAATGGTCTTTGATACGTTTTCTGACACTCAAACTCTTTGCAGACCTGACAGAAACAGGAATACGACTTGCTGTTTTTCTGATGGTGCGTTTTTGTTTGGGAGTGATATAATCCGTTTCAGGAGTTTCTGGAGCACGATGCATCCAGTCCCACCTTTCCCTATTTCCAATGACATCTTGGGGAATATTCATGTCTCTTAAACCTTCTGCAAAAGCTTGCCAACCTGTAGGTTCACTGCCTTTTCGATGTCTAATGACATCATTGACCAAATCAATAATATTGGACCCTGGAATAGATTTGCCATAAAGTTTAACTGTACCATCATCTTCCCAGGACACATTTGGGTTAGTTTTTAGAAGTGAAACTAAAAGCTGAGCTTTACGTTTCATGGTGGAAGGCACACTATCTATGACCAATTGATTCATTTTGGAAGAACTAGGGTCAGATTGGGGAAAAAGAGATGTTTCTTTTAAAGCTCTTTGATGAGATGTTTTAAATTTGTGCAAGGTCTGGCCATATAATTGAGATTTTTCAGTTTCAGACAAATCTTCATTGGCAATGACAGAAGATAAGTCTCTTTGAAGGCTGGCTGTGGCAGATACATTAGGATCAGGAGGCAGTCGGGGTTTTTGAATTTGTTCCTCTTTCCAGCGTTTCATGTCTTCCCAAAGTTTAAATGGCACAATAGCCATTTTACGACCATCCATATTTTTTATTTTTTGATAATTTCACCCAAGACAGAACCTATGATAGGAGCAATTAATGGTTTTAACAATAATCCTAACAAGGCTCCACCTTTCTGATTAATAATTTTCTTTTTTGTGTCAAGTGGCACTTGCTTAGAACTCAGTAAACGTATATGTTGCTTTCTAGCTCGTAACTGATTCTTTTGAGCATTTGTCAGACGTACATTGCCTTTTATAAGATTGATGCAACATTCCCCTACACAATCAATGACTTCTTTAGGAGATTCTTGAATCATTTTCTTACGACATTTATTGGATAAATGAGTCAATCCTTCTAAAAATGTACCATAAGTTTTAATCAGAGATTTTTTTCTCATTTTATTTTGCATTTTTCTACGACGTGTTGTTGTTACAGCCATGTTTATGAGTGTGTTTATAATTTAAATGTACAGTCCTTTTATAGTTTTTTCTTAAAAATGAAGTCGTCGACGTTCAGAATGAGGTGGCGATGGATATTTGTTTGGATTTAACATGTGCATGGTAGCACCAAATCCATGTCTTTTTAACAAATCTTGTGCTCTCAAAGGAGTAAATCTTGCTAAATTAATAGAAGATCGTCTTGCATTCGTGTTTGGAGAATCAAGACCTAAATTTTGCCATGAAGCAGGACTTTTACTTTTACGTTTTGTTACAAAACGATCATCAACCTTTCTTTTTTTCTGTTTTCTTGGTTTTTTCACTGATTTTTTCTTAGGTTTTTTAGTTTTCTTGTTAAATTTTCTCATCAACTTATTTCCATCCCATCGAATCAGACTTCGAATGATCACACCACCAAAGAATCCACCACCTCCAGGTTTTAAAATGATACTACGTTTGACTTCAGGATCAACAATTGCACTTGCTACTTTTCGAACATCATCCTGATGTCTATCCATAAATTTTTGAGTTTGTTTAGGTAATTTCATCTTACCCTGAACAATTTGTCGAGCTGCCAAAGAAAACCATTTGATCATTTCAATTAAACCTGCATTTAAGAGTGATTTTCTTTTATGACTATCATGTTCTCTGCTTAAATTATACAGAGCACGTATCAGATTAGCTGATGTTCGTTGAGCCATTTTGACACAAATGATGGATTTGAACTCAAACACACCTTTTTATACTCCTGGAAAATAGACAACAGGTCCTTGTTGATCTGATTTTGTAAACCAGTTTTGAAAAATATGTGTTCTGAATCTAAGATAATTAGGTGTATTTGGTTTCAAATCGACCAATAAGTATCCATGAGGTATTGATGTGGCATCGTTAAATGCATGAATCATATGTGGAGCTTGAAGTTGATTTGCTAATACTTTGATTTGCATCTTATCTCTTGGACTTTGAAATAAAACTAAATAATGAGCATTCAAACTGATGGTGCGAGAAGATTTACTTTGTTGAAATAAATTTTGAGTGATGTACACCACACTTGCATTTCTATGATGTCCTTTTCTTGTAAACCATAACTTAATTTTTTCTTCATCTTTATCTCCTAACATGTCATCAAAAATCATCAAGTGAGTTGCACTGGGATCAGTGACAATTTCATCTTCATCATCAGGAATACCTTGAATAAATTTGATGTTTGACCCCTCACGTTCTTGTAAGATATTATAAGATGTTTGCCATTCCTTGTAACACCAAACAATACGTTGGGGTAAAATATCAAATAAATCTTCTTTAAACTCAATTATCTTTTTAACAAATTCAGTTTTACCCGATCCACTTGGACCAGAAATAAAAATATTAGAAGGATGTTTAAAAAACAAACTTCCAATATCTTGATTTGAGTCCAACTGGTGTGTAGAAAGTGCCATGGTTAACTGTGAAAAAATTACAAAGACAACGTGATTTATACTCAAATTTTAATGAACATGAACCAACAGTTAAATACATAATAAAAAAAACAGTTTAATACATAATTAAAAAAAACAGTTTAATACATAATTGAATCAGTTTAATACATAAAAACACCTGTACAATACATCAGACACAGTTCAATTCATGACTATCAGAAATAATACATGATCATCAGAACTACTCTATCTATGCCAAATACCCATAAGGAACAGTATATCCATCTCCAACAATGACACGTTTAGTATAAGTGAACCGATACGTCTTGGATTGCAATTCAGTGGTCACAGTCTTGTCTTTATGTTTTCTGATCCTATTGTAGTTGACAGTTTCTCTGAAGTCTTTCCTATCTCCCTTCACCAAGTTCAACATTCTATCAAAGTGAATGACTTGAGATGTATTGTAATCTAGAGTGAGTCCTTTCACTTTGCAAGTAGATCTTCGATTTCCATCCTTGTCCACAAATTCATAGCCATAGTTCTTCGGTCCCATTCCAACAAATTTCACAATTCTAGCATTGGGCACTTCATCTGTCCATTCTCCAAGTCTGTTGTTGACAATAGCAGGATTCCATAAATGGGGTTTGTGATGATAGATGATAGAGTCTGTATCAAAGTAGAGTACACGTTCATTCAGCTTTTCCAAGATTCCATAGAGCTTCAATCTGGCTTGCGCAGTGACAAAGGCTGCGACAATCACATTACTGCAAGCATGAGCCTCCACATTGGGTTCTGTATCCTCCCAGTTGACCAGTAGAAGATTTTCTCTGCAAATGTCCACATTCTTGACAATCTTGTTTGGATTCGTCACCATATCAAAGAACTTGGCAGGTTCTGAGATATATTCTGTCTTGGCCATATTCTCTCGCTGTGCCAATTTTCCCCAGAGACTGTTTAACATGATCTTGGCAATAGCTCTCATTCCTTTATTCTTCTCCACATTCTCCAACCTGATTCCTTCGGCTTCAAAGTAGTCTTGCTTGAACTTGATCTTATCTTGCTCTGTCTTGCACCAATCAGGATACCCACTTGATTCTTGCTTGATTCTCAGAAAAGTATCAATATAGCCAGCAAAGATCCCTCCTTCTCCAGATTCTCTGTCATAATGAGTCGTCTCTGAGAAATGCCAGACTTCATACACATCCAATAACTTGTACCCTCTGTCCAATGCAGCAAATAATTCGATAGTGACCCAGGTCCCTGTAAAACTTCTATCTTCTTCTCGTAAATGAGTACATCTCATATGAGGATCTGCCTTTTCAGCACAAGTTCTACACAATGGAAACATCAATTTCTGACTGCATTTCTGTGGAAGTACAGGATGGTACAAATTGGTGGGTGGTAGCACTTTACACTTGATCAATCCACAGTACTGTCTGATGTTGTCTTTATCAATATTCTCTTGAGAATAGATGGTAGGATGTCCAAGTGGAAACTGTCCGTACTTGCAAATAGTTGGATAGAGTGAACACACATCTATGTACTTGATTTCTTCATTGGAGGATTCATCGATTTCCTGATAGAGTTTGGTCGAGTTAGTCCTTCCACCAAATAAACCATCTCTTGGCCTCAAAGGGTCTAAGTTTGTAAATTCTGAGTCCACCAAAGATCTTAAGTCTGGATCTTCCTTGCATCTCTTGTCATAGTCACACTCCCAAAGTTCCACCACCTGATATCCAGCTCTTTTTAACTCTTCATTCTTGCCAATGGTCAAAATATACAACTGATGCATGGTCAAACACTGATGATGTTGAACTCTGTTTCTGTCTGGAAAATGAGTAGGGCATCCATGCCAGTAACATCCATGGAATTCAAATACTGTTCGAGATTCTTCATGGTAGTCATCCACATAATGTCCATTTATTCTTTGTTCACCACCATTCAATGCATGTTTGATTTCAATACCACGTTCCTTAGCTTCACTTTGAATCCATCTTACAGCTTTGATAGAGTAATTCTTTTGATTAGGATAACCTTCAGGTGGGATGATGGCAATACTGTTTTCAGGCATATGATTCTTTCTCCATACCTTTGAACAAGCTTGAGCGATAGTGCAAGCTTCAGACAAAGGATCGAGTCCACTAATGTTGATCAATTCTCGTCTGAAACAAGCACATCCTCGTCTAAGAATATCCACATCACTACGACAGTATTCTTCCATCTCCCATTTGAAGTTAAATATAGCATCACTCTCAATTTTATCTTTATGCCAAGCTAAAAATACCTCACGATCCTTGACAGACATCTGACCAGGATTGTACATGTCCACTGGAAAGTAAGGTCCCACATACTTTTGGTTTGCCAGTGTATTTGCAAGATGAGGAAAGTAACCTTTCTTCATCTCTGTCAAGCCAAATGTATCTGGGAAATTAGCCAGTCTCATATGCAAAAACTGATAAGAATCAAGGAATGTGACACGTCCTACTTTCATTCTAAGTATAGTATTTCCATTCATGATCACATCAGGTTTCACTGTACCATATTCTAAGATATAGTGTAAGATGAACTGACCATCGTATCCTCCAAAATTATGTGCAATACATGTCACTCCTTTATTCTCATCTCCTAAAACCCAATTGCAAAATTGTGGTAAAGTATCTATGCCTTCAAAGATAAATTCTCTCAGACCTGTTTGTGTCGAACAAGTCGGACAAAATGTATCTATGGGCAAATCCATGCAATCATCACAAGCTTTATGAGCAACACAGAAATTCACTTGATGTGTACCAGTTTCTTGATTTGACTCGAAATCAAAGAAGATGAAACGAGATTTCTTAGGTTGAGAAACCTCTTCTTCTCCTTCATTTTCAGTCATCTCAGATTTACATTCATAACTTTGAATATAGCATTGATGATTGGGCCCAACAATCTCTTTACAATTCCTACATTTCCTCTGTCCTGGACACACATGATTTTTCTTATTGCCCACAATCCTAAGATTACATTTCCCACAATTATACACAAGTTGACAAATAGATTTATGCTGCTTAGATTTCACTGCCTTATGCTTTGCAAAACAGTCTCTACTACGAAATGTTCTTTTACAGTCCATACAACGCGTTTTTTGTCCAGGAATACAAGGAATGTCACTATAGCAACCATCACATCCATCAGCACATCTATGGGCTCCCCTGTTCGTATATCCAACATCACAATACTCGCAGTAATATATACATCCAAGAAATCCTGTCACCTTCGTAATCGCATCATAGTGATCAACTCCATTGAAGTAAATATGGATCACCTTTGTCTCAGGTTTCTTCTTGAATTGTAGTGGAAATATCAGTCCATCTTTAGGATACTGAGAATGGACTTTGATCAAGTACTTGGGTGCAAGTACAGATTGGATCTTCTTGTATTCCTCAATACCACAAGACTTAGTATGAGGAATCTTCGCTCTATCCAATAACTTCATGGCTTCTCGGGTCTGCATAGATTTGTCAGATTTACGAAGCTGTTCCCAATTCTTCTTCCATGTTTCTGAATCATCTTTGTCCGCATTACATTTGGCCACCACCACAGCTCTTGCCATACACATGACATCTTTGGTATTGTTGATCTGTATAATACTCTGTTTATTCTTTCTCATATTATCTGACTCAAAGTATAGTCCAGCATGTAATGGTTTCCGTCCACTGCCCACTGGAAGTCTCACCACTGTAATTTGAATAGTCATCTGTCCATCATTGATCCGAAAATTCTCATTGGACTGTTGTACTTTTTCTATTTCTTGAAGTATAGCTTCTCCAGTCATGGCTGAGACATCTCTCCAAGGCACAAAGACTCCAAGTTTCAATCCAGGATGCAAATAGTCATACGCATCTTATCATTGGATTCCATCTGGCATTGTTCTTTGATGTCTTCTACCAGCCGATCAAATAATCTTGATATAAACTGATGTGGCGAAACATTGTCAGGGAAACTCTTGATGTTGAGCTGATACTCTTTCCCTTGAACTCGAAAAATTCTAGACTTCTTCTCGTTGACTGTCTTAATAGTGTAATAAGAAGTCAAATCTTCATCATCTTCATCATTTTCATCATCTGAACTCTCTGTGTCTGAATAAATCACCATAGGTCTTCTTTTTCTTGGTGGTGGCCTAATATTATCTTCATCATCTGAGCTCTCTGTATCTGAATAATCTACCAATCTACGTCGAGGCTCTTCATCATCAGAAGTGGGTGGGGTAATATCTCTCTGTCGCTTAAACATGTTGACTCTTTGAAGTTCTCTACTGAATTGATGCTGCAATAGAAATCTGAGCTATTTTTATACTGGAAAAACCCAGATTTGAAAAAACTCAGATTTTCTGAAATCAACAGTTGAAAATTCTCAAAATCTTTTTTCATCAAGCGTAATCACTATTTAATTTTTTCATCCGATCGAATATTTTCCATAAGTTCAGAAAAATCCTCAGTCAAGATGACTAGTTCTCAAATTATTTTGATATGCAAATTTGATTTTTTTCATCCGATCAAATATTTTCTATAAGCCAAACTACTGAAAGTTTCACAATGCGGCAATAGAAATCACTAGCAAAAAAAAAAAAAATTGACAAGCAGATCTATATGAATTTTTTTCACTAAGTGTCAGGCGAGACTACAATTTTTGCTAGGCCTAAAGTGCAGGCGAGACTACATTTTTTGAAAAATTAGCAAGAAGTATCAGGTACTGTATAAACAGCACCATTATTCCCCCAGTACTATCCTAACCTCGGAATCCCTGGCGATTGAAACTGTCTCAAATACAAGTCAAATTCCTGCATGTCTCTATGGACCAGAGAATTTGAGGCGGAGCCACTCCAACCCGAAGGTTGGCGCCCTTAAACAGCCGAAGCTGCTCTATCTTTTTAAATGCATATTCAACAGTTTCTGAAGCACAAAGCTTCTCTACTGGCCTCGGCGGATGTATAGAGTACCAGTGGTCAGTTATTTTTGTTCAAACTATATCTCTACTGACTTAATAAGCAAATATTTGCGATTCATATATATAGTTATCCTATAACAAGATGAGTTTGAAATGGTGTCTCAATGTTACTCTATCCCATAATAGTTATCAAGCCTTATAGTATGTAAAATCGTAACTTGAATATAAGAGCTATCTTATGGTAAAAATTTGGAGTGAATCGGATAAAAAATACCCGAGATATTACAAATTTCGCATATTTTTTACCGTGAATTTTTTTATTCAAGGGAGATAATTTATTGGCATGAAAAAAGCAAGAACCGGATTTCTAAAAAGTAAAAAATCATATTTTCGCAATAACTTGAGTTTGCCTGGACCGATTTTCAAAATTTTTTCACCCTATAAAAGCTGAGAACAATTGCTATCTTATCACATACATTATATTTATTTTATCTGCAAGTGTAATATCATGGAAGAAGCAAGAGAGAAGAAATATTTGGAAATTCCACTTTCCAAGATTTTGAAGTTCAGACCGTATAGAAGATTATTGTTCTGCATTTACATCTTATTTTCTCATGATGAGATTACAATAGAAGAGATTCAACAGAAAATCAATAGTCCTGAAAGTTTTGAAGATTTCAAGAAACTTTGGTGGATCAGTATCAGTTATTTGATGGAAAAAGAGACACTGATTACATTTGAGAATTGGAAAAGATGTGTCGCTGACAATCCTAGTGTGATTGAATTTCTCTACAATCATAGTAGAGACAGAACTTTTCCAGGACTATAAATAGTTGGACACCAGTGAGAGATAATCATTTCACTTCTGACTTTCGAAGAGTAAAGATGGCAAACAGTAGAGATCCAAGGATGGCTAAAGTCTTTGATAAGAAGAGCATCTACTATCATTGTGTATCATTGAAGAAACTTTTATCTCAAGAAGAAGAAGCTTTGATGCAGCCATTAGAAGATAGTTTGAGACAACAAGACAAGTTGAGGCCACCTTATGGAGAATGTCACTATTGTCATGATACTGGACATTGGCTTGGAGATTGTCCTGAGGCTCAGAAATTAAGAGAACAACAGATGTTTACTGATAAGAAGCCTACATATGGACAATGCTATATTTGCGGACTTGAAGATCATTGGGCTCCAAATTGCCATAAGAGAGAAGAACATTTGGTGAATGGTGAAGAATCTCAACCTAAGTTGGTGGATTATTCAGATTCAGAGAGCTCAGATGATGAAAATAATATTAGACCACCACAAAGGAAACGAAGACCTATGGTGATTTATTCAGACGATGAAGATGATGAAGAGTTGACTTCTCAACAGTCTTCAGTATCTACAGAGAAGCAACAGTCTTCAGTATCTACAGAAAAGCCTTCAAGAAAACGAAAGGCTTCAGACGTCTCTGATATCACTCCTAAGAGAAGACGTTTGGATACTCGTAAAATGAAGACAGTAAAACGTACAAAGACAGGGAAGAAGATTTATTGTTTCATTTGTAAATCAGCCTCTCATTCGCCTCGATCCTGTACAGAGATGGTGACAGAGAACAGGGATAAACCGATTTCTTGTGATGAACCAGACTCTATAGTGCATATTCATTAAAGACTTAAATAGACTCTAGGGACATATAGTGATTCTCAATAGTGTTTTTTGGATTTAAATAAAAGTATGTTGTTGAAATTGTGTTTGCTTTTATTATGAGGTTATTCTTTAACGAAACTAATTGAGTAGCCCTGAAAAGGACTGTTTGTTTTATAGTCTCCTAAGTAACAAAATATTTCTTACTTAGAAGATTTTAAAATAGGTCGCACAATGGCTACAGGTTTTCTGGATCCAATCCCTCTGCGAGCAAGAAATTGCTCCAATCCCAACTTATTTTGTTGTTTCTCCACCTCTTTCCAAATTTTTCGCTGCAAAGCAGCACACAACTTAGTCAAACTGAATTTTTCAAAGAACTTCATTTTGTTTTTAGAGAGACACAAAGTACATTGGTTTATATAGTAGGATAGGTGGATTGACCTACATTCTACTCCTCCGCTAGAGAGAGCAACTCTCATTTGATTGGTCCATTAAAAGATCACGCCATAATCACCCTATTACTGTAAGCATGATTAGGAAATACTACAATCACACTCAACTTATGCTATCTATGGTCTAAAAAATGCAACATATTAAGTTATTCTTTCTTGAAGAAATAGGTGGCCCTGAAAAGGGCCGGTTTGGTGGTTATATTACCACAGAGACTTTATTTTTAGGAGCAGGGACATCTACTGGGGCGGCCGCCACATGCAGGACACCGCACACCCCACTGTTCAACCGTAATTGTTCTTCTCACTGGTATGTAGAAGGGCATATCATCTGCTTCCGCATCCCAATCCTCAGAAGGATGAGGTGTGGGGGGAGAATTATCCCCCCAATCTTCCTCCTCGTCACTGATAGTCTCCACCTTCACTTCTGTCTTTACATCATTTATCAAAGTTACTACCCTCCGACTCATCTCCAACATCTTCTGATGATTCTCAATCATCTGTAATAGAAGTTCACCCGTATCTTTCACAGCATTCACAGTCTCCAGTAACCTCCTAGTAGCATCAGCCATAGTCTTGCCCTGCTCCTCCAACTGCTCCAAACGCGAATCCATATTGCTTGCCATGTTGTTGTTGTTGTGTAATACAAGAACAGAATGAAGAATTTGAGATTTGAAACGAGCTTTTATAGTTTTCAAAGGGATTGACCTACATTGAACTCCTCCGCTAGAGAGAACAACAATACACTGATTTGTCAGTTCATTTATTTTTTGTCCAATCAGAAGTGACTTGATTTCTTAAGCGCGGGAACTTTAAACTAGGTCAATCCGCTTGACAAGTATAAAAGGCTCAAACACGCTACATTTTTCAACATTCATAATCATGGAGCCATCACTAACACTGGACGATATGATCAACAATCCTGATATTCTACTATCAGCAGTGAATGAGACGTTTGCTAATGATATGACACAACAGTATTATACGCCGCAAACACCCTCAACGTATATACCTCAACCTGTTCAGCAGATGCCACAAAAGCAACAGTCAAAGACTCAAGTCATAGAAGTCCTTCTCAAGGAAGTAAATGAGTTAAGGTCTAGAGTGAAGAAGTTAGAAGAATTATCTCAACAGCGAGCGCAGCAGCAAACGTTTGAGATACAGCCCATCCAGACACCAATAAGACTTGACATTATGACCAATGACCAAGAGACTAGTCAAAACGTAGGAGTTGGAAAAGCAACTAAGAAAATTAAAATGACCAAGAAGAAGTGCTAGAAATAACTAGACAATCAACAAACAGCCCTTTTCAGGGCTACCACTTCCCTAGAAAGAATACCACTAAACTTGCTAAACAATATACACAAGTTAACGCTAGAGAGTGATGCCTCTAGGAGATGAGGTCTTGATTGACCAAGAGACTCTAAAGACGCATAGAACTTAGTAGCCTTGACACACATCATATATCACCACATACTATAATCCCTAAAATGACTAAGTTATTTTCAAAGCTGAAATTAACTACGTTATTTTATATATCACCACAGAAGAGCCTTCGTCCCCCTCAAAAATGACTAAGTTATTTCCCAATACCCCAGGAAACTATTATAATCACAACCCAACCAGTGGATATGACCAGGAGCTTATCATAATCACAATCATAGACCAGAATAGACCTCAAATAAACTAAGTTATTTCCCAATAGCCCAGGAAACTATCATAATCTCAAGCCCACCAGTGGATATGACCAGAAAAACTATTACAATCACAGGCCTAACCAAAATACCCCTAAATACACTAAGTTATTCTCAATACCCCAGGAAACTATCATAATCATAGACCCAACCAGAAAAGACCTCAAAAATAAACTAAGTTATTCCCCCAACAGCCCAGGTAACTATCATAATCACAAGCCAGCCAGTGGATATGACCAAAAAACTATCACAATCATAGACCAACCAAAATAGACCTCAAAAATAAACTAAGTTATTCCCTGATAGCCTAGGAAACTATCACAATTATAGGCCCAAACAGAAAAGACCTCAAAAATAAACTAAGTTATTCCCCAATAGCCCAGGAAACTATCACAATCATAGACCCAACCAGAATTTCACCAAAAATAAACTAAGTTATTCACAGCTAGTCACTCAAGCCTACCAGGATAGTCATCTATGGGCCAATTTTTTAGCCTGAAAAATTCTAAGTTCTTTTCAGGCTTAAAAACAATTGGCCCAGAGTGACATCCATTACTACTATGGGCTTTGGACAATATTTCTAATGGAACTATGTTGGCTCGAAGCTACAATCGATTCTAAGGAGGCTATGGAGAATTTGTACGAGTCGTTTCCCATGGTGGCGGGTTTACATCTGGGATAAAAGTTTACAGTCTGTGTTAAGATGGCATTACAGTGATGCTGGACTAGTGCAATGTATTGTCTCCTCAGGCAGAGATTCCGAATTCTTACTGCTCTTTGAAGAAAAAAATTCTAATAAAGCTGCGAATGTCTGTGGGTAGTTCTAGGTAGCTTGGATTGCGAAGATCATGTTGAACAATTGTGGGGATCTGCTTATCCAAACTGGTCACAAACCTGTAAATTTAAGGAGGGCGGTGATTGGGCAAAAAGGGGGGGTGGATGATCAGGTGTACATTTGTATAGTCTTAAAAATGCAAAATCCTGTGAACAGCAGCATATCAAAATTGATCACTGGGTGTTGGATTGTCACCCACCCCATAGAGATATATTGCAATGTAGGTAATCCACAGCTTTTTTACACCTCATGCACAGGAGTGGAGGCTTTTTTGCTGGGCGGCGAATATCTTGCATGGGGTGATTTTAAAGGCAGGAATTCTGTACCCCCCCCCCCCCCCCCCCAGCAGAGAGATTTCCTGTATGAGATGGTCAGTGGGCGGAGCTTAGCTATTGACCAGGCCACTGTCCTAAATTGATTAAATATTTTTTTCGCCTTGTAATGCAAAATTACTTCATACAGTAATATGGAATTATATAAATGACAAAAATTACATTCTTTAACATTTTATATTTAATCATCCTCGAAATTTGTGGGGATGGGGTTAAATTTGGCCCTCCTGAAAGATTATTAGTCGTGTGACCCCCGATTTTGTTTCTTTTTTCTACAATGTCAAATGATAGTCCATGAAATAAAAACAAAAAAAAAAGATTTTTAATATATAATTTACTCTAAAAATCGAAATCCTTTTCAGGCTTAAAAAAAAATTGGCCCAGAGTGACATCCATTACTACTGCCCATTGTGTGCATGTGGCCATGTAGAAGATAACAAGCATTTTCTCCTTTACTGTCTTCTAACACTAAATAGGTCAGTGTGGGCGGTATAAAATGTGTATTCGCATATTTGATAAGCACCACTATCTCATGGGCTGATCCATAAGCATGGGTGTATCCAGAGGGGGACAATGGATCCAGACCCTCTCCCCCACCCCCTGGAAAACAAAGTTGCTATATGTTCCGTTAGAAATACTAGTACAGACCAAGCTCGAGAAGCAATTGGACCTCTTAGGTTCAATTGCTTCTCGAGGGCGATCCGTGTGGTCTTCTTTGAAGTACTTTGAAGACGAAAAAAATATAGGACCCCCTCCACCCACCCCCTCGGAATTTTCCGGATCCGCGCATGCATAAGGCACAGCCTTCCATCTGCCATGATTGGCGCTTTCACAAGTATTTTTACTCACCGTTTTCTTTCTTGTGTGATTCAAGCATACACTGGTAGTAGCAAGAGGTAACTGTTGGGTCATTAAACAAGAATATAAACGTATGTATGGATCCGTCAGGCACGTAGCCCACTGCGTTCCAAAATAGCTACTTAATGACAAGCAGGTCGTTCTATTACTATTTTGCGAACAAGCGTCAATTCTATAAGCAACTACACTCCAGACTACAACCAAACCAAGTATCGTATGACGGATGTTCGACATCAGTTTGATTTAAGACTTTTTGCTTTCTGTTGATCAAAAAAGACTACAATCTTCTTGGTCGTCACATGATAATATATTCACTATTGATTCAAAGATAGATGAGAATCGTTGTAAAAAAATGAGCCGCGATATGAGATTTCCCACAATGTGGTATGTGCGACCAGCAAAGCCTCATATCAGCCTGCGCATATGCGCAGTCTGATCAGATCCTTTGCTAGTCGCTTGAGTATTCTATGACTGTTACTCTACTGACTGAACATCATTTGGAATTTCTAAGCTTAAAAGGAGGCTGCACAAGCTCGTCTGAGTATTCAGTTGTCAAAATGCCACATTGTTGGAAATCACATGTCGTGGCTCAAATATGAACTAATCCATGTAATAGGTGTTTTATAAAGGTGTATCTTAAATCGCCTCTTATTGCAGTATAACATTTACCGTTATTTACCTGTTTCAATTAAAAATAGTATAATCTTATTTTGTATCGTTGAAACATCAGTTTTTTTAGTACTCGTATATATATTCATTTATAGTGAGTGGGTATCTATGTACATCAGTAATGTATGTGTGCGAGCAGTGAATAAATAGTAAGCAAAAAGAATAAATATACATTTACTAAATGAAAGTGTCTTATGGATATGGTTTTGTCAATGACATGCAAGCAATTCATATAAAAGGAAACAAGAACTGTCTTTAACAAGAAAAACTATAACATGAAATATTATGATATACTGGGGCAGTTTTAATGGCTAATTAATGTTTCATCTAGTTTATGAGAGGACATTAGGTTTTCACGTAGAGTATATGTTTTGTTTTTTGTTTGTTTGTTTTTTTCCCCTTTTTTTATTTACTGAAGGAATTTGGATGGTTTCTAACGCATATAGGTAGGCTACCTAGATCTGTGATTTTTTTTTTTTTTTTTTTTAATAGGTTGACTCATGAGGATGCTGCAAGAACGCACACACAACATGTAATAATAAAATTCCACGACTCCATGAGGCGTTTCTTTTGAAATGACCATATCTTCATTAATTAATTTTTGATTTGATAAACACTCCTACATGACGTACCCGGACAGGGGCGTGCCTGCGTATACGCAAAGTACGCAGATGCGTACTTTAATTTTTGAATGTCCAAAAAATAAAAACGTCTTAAGTCGCGAAAAATGCAATAAAAACATGCCCCTCCCGGGTTAGGTCTTTAAATACCGAAGTATACAGATTTTGCAATAATCATGAACCAAACCAATAGGATTTTGACTGTTTTTCACTTTTGTTTGGGAACTAATTAAGTCGGTGTTTATGTTCAGAAAATGCAGGAGAAGCCACCATTTAGTTCATATCTTGATTTTTTTTCTAACGTATGGGAGGGGGATACCCCCTCCCATGCCCACCCCCTGCGTACTTTGAATTTGTCCTCAGGCACGCCCCTGCCGGAGGCCTGGATGTTATTGTGGTGATGCGCAGACTGATCTGAATCATACTCTTAGGTAGGTAGGTATATCTTTTCTTTTAACCCAGTGCCTCTGAAGTTCAACCTCTTGCCGCAATGTATACAGCTGAAAGTAATCTCGTAGTATGTTTACCTTTCATTCAGCTACCATTTCATTATGTTCTTCTGTTCTTGCAGCTGTACACTTTCTACATTCCCAGTCAACATCTTAAAGTGGGCTCGATCACGCTTTCAAATACACAAACGTGTTGAAATTTATGCCCGATGTGGATAATTATGAGCTATTCTGATCATATGAATTGAAACTTTTGTGAAATTGGAAAAAAAAGTAGAATAAATAAGTAAATAAAGCAATAAGTCTACTTTTGCTTTGATCTATCAGGTTTTAAGCATTTGACCTTGACCTTTGACGCCAATGTCATAACAGTGATCTGGAACTTCCGTTGTAATTTCATGGCCATAGACAATCATTGTACCAGACATGAACACCCTTGATACAAAATATTAAGAGTTCCCATTGAACGCCGTACACAGGTTTTAAATATATATGGCATAGACCTTTGACTATATAAGAAAAAGTAAGTAAGTATGATCAGGAAATACCACAATCACTTACTACTGCAGACCTACCCACGGCACCTTGAAGAAGAGCCACAAAAAATAACAGTAACAAGACCTCTGAAAGAAAACTAATGCAAAGCAACCAGCCCCACAACGAGCTCTCTCTTCCTCGTCAAGATGATTGCAAAACTAGAACGGCCACAAAGTAATGCATTCCCAAGTCACATTGATGACCTTAATCTTTATTGTAAACTTCACATCATAGGCAAACATTGTTCTAAATATAAACACCCTCCACCACAAAATGAAAGAGAGATTCGCCTTACAAGCCATAAAACAGATTTTAAACATACTAATTAATCGACCTTGACTTTGATCCCAAAGTCATACCAGTCAACTGTATCAATGGTTGTAATCTAACTATCATAGGAAACCATTGTGCCAAATATGAATACCCTTTGTAAAAATGAAAGAGGAGTCTCCGAAAGGTTTTAAGTATATATGAACTTGATCGATTACTCCAATGTCATATACCCATATTCCAAGACCTTTGTTGTAATCTACACACCATAGGCAAACATTGTGCCAAGTATGAACCCTCAAAAACTGAAATAGGTGTTCAAGTTATAAACCATATTACAGATTGTAAGTAATCTTTGTCTTGACATTTGACTGCAAGGTCACAATATTGTGCAATTGAATACTTTGTTGTAATATACACATGATAGGCATTCATTGTGGCACATCACCTATACGCAATTTGTACTCAAAGCCAGTATTCAGCAGTTTATATAATGCTGTTAATATGTCCCTTAGATCATTAAATCCAAGGTTCAGCAGGTCAACCATTCTACAGGCTTTGTTTATATACATTAGATTAAGCATAAATAGTGTTTCAAGACAAATTTTAACTTGTAACCCCATACCATAGAGGAATTGAGGGTTCTTATTACGGTTTATTAGCCTGTATTTCAGTCTGATCATTTTCTTCTTTTTTATTTTTCCGTTTCTTGGTCAAAATGACAATATTAATCGAAATCAATAACGGACAAGCGATACTTTTGATGTGGTATCTTTTTATTCCCTTATTTTTCTGGGGCGAACTTATTGATAAATACATAGATATAAATGCGAATTCAAAGACAGTATTCACAGACTACGCAATGCTCAAATATCTAGTACTCAATAGTCCCCATATGTTTCTATTATTCTGTCAATCAAAGGTGGGCGTGGCTAAATTTTTTCTACGACTTCGGTGCCGACTCAGAAAACTGGGACCTAGTTGGTACCTATTACCATATAGATGCAATGCATGCTGGAAACCAGCTAAATCGAAGCGAGAGATTTACGTGACTTATATCCATTCTCGCGAGACCTGACGATACCTCATCTAGATCTCTCGCATTTCGCCCTTTGCATCATGGGTAACTAGCGATATTTGGCTAGTCCTGTTCAATTCTCGCACTGCTGTAGTGACAGAATTTATTGTTAAAAATAGCAAAAAAATAAATTTTTGACAGTTTATCATTTCTCTTTTAGTCAATATTTTCTGGATGTAAAGCCCCGAGTCATGCAAGCAGTGATCGCATAATACATTTTTAATAAAAATGGCGGCTCAATCCCAGTGTGCACCGAGCGAAAGGCGACAGGTTTGTTCGTGCTAGCGAGCTTCCTGTTTGCGACAATAGACGACATTCAGTGTCAATTCGTCATATATTTCCAATATACTAAAGTTTCGATGTTAGATTGTAATTTAATAACAGAAAAAACTTATGAAAATAGTGATGCAGTAGCCGGACAGATTGATAGAATATTGGGTATATGTAGTAACCATAGATAGATCTATAAATAGAAAGATGCTGAATAAGCGATAACAAAATATTATATCTTCACGAATACCAAGACTTGCAGTTATCTTTATGGCGCAATCGGTAGCGACTGAAACTGTTTTCAGCAGATGTACTTTTGCATTTACATGGTCGCAGGTTCGAATCCACAAGGTGTCGCTATTATTTTTTTTCCATTTATCCCACGTATAGCAAAGTTATTTTAGTAGTATTCCCCTACTATTGATATGCATCTCGGAAAATGAGAATATTGGAATAGTTTCTATCTCTTTTATTGTAATTCATACAGGAGTTCATTTTAAATCGAGTGCACCTTATTCTGCTAATTATATGTCCTGAAGATTGTATTTACTTATGACGTCCACTGCATATGTCCAAGTGCACACAAAAACATTATATCATGAAAGAAATAGTTAGTAATACCCTGATTGGACTGCTCATAAGGAATCACAAGTTTAGGACCGGATCTGAGACTTTCATAAATCCTGTTTCTCCCCATTCACGAAAAAAATATCGTCTGTATGCACTATACTCATTTTTTATGTTTTTCTCGGAAAATAGGTCATTCGATGGTTTGTCCCATGGCTGGAGATAGCCTACAATCGAAGCAAATTAATGTTCAATGCGAAAAGTATTGATTTTCATATAAGACTTTAAATAACAAGTATTGATTTTGCATAAAAGCTCGGACCCAGTATAAACGGACTGGTCACTGACGGAAATACAAAGTTATGTAGTCGTGGGTCTATTTTAGCACTATTTCAAAGTACTACAGCCAATACAATTGATTCTGAACATACCCTTGATTATAAGAAGTTATTCTCGGTATGAGAAGTTGACATATTACAAGCTACAATAAATAAAATTTAAGTTTTATCACCTTTTTGGGTGATTTCTGACGATTTTTGGCTAAAAAGACCGAAAATTGCTAAAATGGGTACCTTGGTTCCCTTGGTTGCTTGCTGATGTTTATAAAGACGGATAAAATGTTAATGAATATAACAATACTGTCTTAAAGATAGTATATTGAACCATTGCTTTATGAAGAAAAATCACAGATATGCGTAAAAATAATGGAGATATGATTATTTAATCTTCAACATACGTCAGTTTTTTAAAAGCTCAGCCACGACAACGTATTTCCAATATATACATTTACCTGTATGTCAGCGACCAGTCCGGGTATACTGGGTCCTAGATAAAAGAAATACTTTTTAAGGAATTTCCCCCCCCCCCCCCCCCCCCCCATGGAAAGTCTAAGCAAACAATTGCGAACCACTGCTGAGTTTTTTCTACGGCGTTACTTATTAATGCATAAGTAACTAATATTAGTTCATTTATGAAACAGTGGTTACTTAGCCTATAATTGTAATTGGTTTTGAAATGGACTATTCCGAAGAGGGGTGTGATCAAAGTTATTGTTCAATGAATAACGTTAATTGAAATGTTTCGTTTTTCAAAGGGCAAAGTTAAAACAAATGTAGACTTCTCTTATTAAAAGAGTATTTGAAACGTCTAAAATGGGGTGTCTTTTCAGTGTAAATGTCGGATGTTCAACTCCTGCATTACCCACGGGCTTTGCCTATTTTTTCCGTGACTCTTCAGCTGGTAACTTAGAATAACTTAGAATTGTAATTATTATTTTACCAAGAAAATATTTCCAATTATGTGTTATCAGCGGTTTTCTGGGGCGAACTTATTGATAAATTCATAACTATAGATACGAAATTCTTTAATAAGTATATAAAGGCCCTATTTATAAATCATTGTGACGTCATTCATTCTATATTTATCAGTGTGCTCGGTTAAATTGTTTCATGCCATCATAAGACAGAAACGAACTTTTTATTTTATTAGAAAATAGGAGCAAGAAAATGTAAAACAAACAAACAGAACGGACAACAGGCCTACAAGCAGAATATGAATAAGCAGAGAAAATAATCTAAGAAAGAAAAGATCTAAGGCAATTCTCGGGACCGCACTTCTGGTTAGCAACAGTTGCCAAGGCTCGCCGAATATGACAACGACGCCATTTTGTTTTTTTATCGATATTTTGATTTTTGCGTATCCCGCAAGATAATCTTCAATAATGGCTAAAATCGTAGTTTGCAGTAGGTTGCAACAAGCATAACACGATGAAAGACAAGAAAATACAGAGTTTTAGCTTCCCAAATAATAATGACAAACACTTAGAAATATCGGTCTTTGCAGTCACGTTAGTAACTTACCGGAATCCGCTGGCACTATTATGTCAACAGTTAAGCAACAAGACTGTTAGACAACAAAAGAACATTTCAGTACTGATATGTCAATAAAGCATAGACAATTAATCTGAATAATAATAATAACTCAAAACACTCAGTCAATGAGGGTGTCGCAGATGGATGGATGGATAGGTGGATAGACGGATAGATACAGTAGATAGATAGATAGATAGATAGATAGATAGATAGATAGATAGATAGATAGATAGATGGATGGATGGATGGATGGATGGATGGATGGATGGATGGATGGGTGGGTGGGTGTGTGGGTGGGTGGGTGGGTGGGTGGGTGGGTGGACGGACGGACGGACGGACGGACGGACGGACGGACGGACAGACAGACAGACAGACAGATAGATAGATAGATAGATAGATAGATAGATAGATAGACAAATAGGTAGAAGAGAATATTGGTTACTGAAAGGACCTGACCTGAACTTTCAGTGCAAAGTGAGTACATTATGGGTATGGACTTTTGATGTCAGAATGTCAGGCCTGATCTGGGTCCAAATATTTTGAAAAGGTTATCAGCAGATGACAATGTCTAGTAAAGGTTTAACGCAAAGTCAAAATATATCTGTTCAACTTGTCATAACCTTTAAAGTGTCAAGCAGTCTGGACCTTGATGAGGCCTGAACAGAATGTCGGTCCTGATCTCGGTCCAAACTGTTTGCAAAGAGTTATCAGCAGATGACAATGTCATGTAAATGTTTAACGCATTGTTAAAATATATCGGTTCAACTTCAGCTTGTCATATCCTTTAAAGTGTCAAACAGTCTGGACCCCGATAAGGCCTTGACAGAATGTCGAGCCTGATCTGGGTCCAAATTGTTTGCAAAGGGTTATCAGCAGATGACAATGTCATGTAAATGTTTAACGCATTGTTAAAATATATCGGTTCAACTTCAGCTTGTCATAACCTTTAAAGTGTCAAACAGTCTGGACCCCGATAAGGCCTTGACAGAATGTCGAGCCTGATCTGGGTCCAAATTGTTTGCAAAGGGTTATCAGCAGATGACAATGTCATGTAAATGTTTAACGCATTGTTAAAAAATATCGGTTCAACTTCAGCTTGTCATAACATTTAAAGTGTCAAACAGTCTGGACCCCGATAAGGCCTTGACAGAATGTCGAGCCTGATCTAGGTCCAAATTGTTTGCAAAGGGTTACCAGCAGATAACAAAGTCAGGTAAAGGTTTAATGCAAAGTTAAAATACATCGGTTCAGCTTCAACTTGTCATAACCTCTAAAGTGTCAAACAGTTTGGACCCCTATCAGGTCCGGACAGAATGTCAAGCCTGATCTGGGTTCAATTTGTTTGAAAAGGTTATCAGCAGATGACAATGTCATGTAAAGGTTTAATGCAAAGTTAAAATACATCGATTCAACTTCTACTTTCAGTTATATAGGGACGAGCCTTCATGGGTTGAACCAGTACTAAGCTAAGATAAATGTGTCTTGCTCAAGGACCACAACACAGTGACACCAGTGAGGCTCGAACCCATGGCCCTTCGGTCTTGAGTCAAGCACCCTACCACTGAGTCACTGTGCTCCCATTAAAAAATTCAAAAACAATTTGGATCCTGGTCAGGCCACTATGGTTGTTTTCCCAGACACCATGTATTCATTTAGGAATACCCAGGGGAGGGGGGGTCAAAATTGATAACTTTTTCTCATAGTTAACTTTTTTCACAGCAAAATATTGCATGCGCTGATCCAGAGGGGGGGGGGGCAAGGGGCCCGGACCCCACCCCTGGAAAAACACAAGTTATATGGGATTCAATAGGGAATAAGCAATTGGACCCCGCCCCCCCCCCCCCCCCCCAGGAAAAAGTTGGACCCCCCACCCCCTGGAAAAAATGTTATAATTTTCTTTGAAATAAACCATTGGCATTCTGTAAAATAAGTGGAGTACTACTAAAAAAGAACTATAAAAAGTTGTCAGGGATTTTTATGACAGATGGACCTGGACCCCCCACCCCCACCCCTGACGAAAATTCCTGGATCCGTGCATGTCTTGATACAAATCTTGAGCTATTGTTGTTTCATCTATGCTGGAATGTCATATAATAATTATAACTTGGGACTTTTCTGGAATAGCTTAGCGCTTATGACAGGCTGCATATTGTACCAATTAAAGGTGTTGAGTGTCAAACTTGGAGGTGTGATGTGTCAGAATTTAGATTCAAAATAGTCATTTATCTATCTGAAATTTGATAATATCTCAAGGTATATGGAATTGACCGTTTAATGTGTTAAAGCTCCTAAGATATTAGAGACACTCATATCTTTCACGTCTAAATGATCGCAAACCGATGGTCGTTCACCCCACCCACACCCGATTTTTTTCAATAATTTGTGAAAAACCGGTGCTATCATAATCAAAATAATCGTGGCGGGACAAAAGACAATGTTTTCCCTTCGAAATAAGCGCAGACTGATGAAGAAATCGGTAAATTTGAATAAATACGGCCCATTTTTCATCATTTTCCCTATACCCGTAATGTTAAAATTCACCGTTCACATCACCGCGGTACATTTGTTTACCTGTGTCGCTAAGGCTGTGACGTCACGGCGGTCCCGAGAATACGCGGAAAATAGGTCACTCGATGTTGACTTTCTTTCCCCGCTGAAGATAACAAGTATTGATTTTCATAAAAGATAATTTTTAAATGAATTCTCCCCATAGGAAGTCTAAACTTACAAATGCGACCTACTGCTGGTTTTTCTTTTATAAGAAGTGGGTGTCTTCTTATCATGCTAGTATGCAATTTTTAAAGCATGTAATGTAGTGGAGCATGGAATTGCACGCTATGTATAGAGTGATGCCTTTTAGTTTCTCTAAGATCAATGCCCAGTCACATAGAGGTCTTCTGACTTTTTAGAGGAGGGACTATGTATTTCACTTATAAAAAGATTATAAATAAATACGCCACACACAACTCCTAATACCGTTACCCTATGGTTTTATGCCATTCTATGTTTAAACATAAGCCTCCTGTCGATATGTATGAATCAAGGGGATTGTTTTCAAAGCTGTTTTGTGTGTTTTGTGTAATATTTTGAACACTTAAATGTCTATCTAATATTTGATCGGCCCACTTACAGCTATGTTAAGGAAGAAGTCTAATATTTATGTATTCGTAGTCGAAGGGTCTCGGTGACGCTGTGGTTTGAAAACAAGCATAAGCTTTCACAAAAGCTTGCTTCCCCATCACCGTCTGATAGATTAGTTTATTAGCGAAACGTCAAGCATTTAATGACTCATTTTAAAGCCGTTATTGCGAAAAAAAAAATATTTTCCTTCATCTATTATTACTCATAAGAACCTTCAACAACGCCGTTTATAACATGTAACACATGTTATAGTTTTTCTTGTTTAAATAAGGAGTGGGTGTCTACTTGTCATGCATTTGTGTGCATTTTGTAAAGTATGGAGTGTAGTGGAGCATAGAGTGGAGTGCTATTTTGACGTATTGTCTTTTAGCTTCTCTAAGATCACTACCTTGTCACATAGAGGTTGACCTCTTAGAGAAGTGGCTATGAATTTCACTTATAATAAATAATCAAATAAATAAACAAATAAACAACAAACAAATAAATATGCCAAACACAACTCTCAATACCTTTTTATTTTATAGCTCCACGTCATTGGGTGAGTGTATTCCTTGGACCAATTCACTTGGACCATTGGACCTTGGACCGGTCCAAGTAATTACTTGTTGGACCAGATGGGGTGTATTCCTTGGACCAAATATCAGTTGGACCAGTTTCATTACCAGTCAAGCTGGTGAAGATCATTATACTAATTAGCATAATAATATGAAATATTAACTCTTTATTTGCAGGAACCAAGACAGAACAAGCATGTGCAAACATATAGTCCAAGATCAGACTGCTCTTGGACTATTGGTTGCATTCTTTTATTAGCAAATTATTCATTAATACACATGTAACTATAGTTCATCAGGGGCATACACCCATTGAAGATTCCATATCATACAGCAATTAAAGAGTTGATATTTATCAGCTGTAGCACTTGGTATTATTTGAAAAGGGTTAAATCATCAGAAAAACATTTATTATTATTATCATAAATTGACAACATGGGATTTTTTAAAATTATCAAATCAATGCTATACGAGGGTTGTCCCAGAAAGTCGTAGGCTTTTGTTATAACACGAGACTGTATGAAATTTATATATTTTTTATATACATCACATCAATATTTTGCACAAATATAAGTGGAATCACAGTTTAGAAAACAATGTTATAAACCTTTGCTTGACTGTGTGTCAGCGTGTGCGGAGCACTTCGAAATTTTTGTAATAAAATTCAATTAATTTCATTCAATTAAATTTTGCAGTTGTATCAAACACAATGTATTACCTCCTCAACTAGTGACTACTCAAGGTAAAGTGTTGAAAATTTGAAAAATTTCCCACTGTTGGCATTGATTTTATAGGAGATTTATCATGCCTACTACATTTTATTTTTTAGAAAATACAAACATTATAAGAACGGTGCGGTGCAAAAAATAGACTTTCAATATAATTTGGCTAATTAAATTCACAAACTCACGTTCTTCTAATGATTACTTGTTGGCTGAGTAGTCACTAGTATCGTAAAATGGATTTCGTGCAAAACTATTTTAGTAAAACCGAAAAAACACACTCCTTTTCGTCATTTCAGCTGAACACATGTTATTTTGCTGTCAGTTATTTTAATGGTAAATATGTTTTCTCGTATGAACTCTAAAAGATCGCGCTTGTTTGTTTGCTAAACATACCTAAACTAAATATTTAGTCATTACTTGAACTAGGAAAACACACTTAACAAACAGATCACAATGTTGATACAGATAGAGCTTATATAAAAGGAGTATAGACAAAACATTTGACCACCCTTCTCTGAAAATAAAGCAAAATAATTTGCGACGTGCTCCGCACACGCTGACATACAGTCAAGCAAACGTTCATCACTTTGTTATTTAAACTGTGATTCTACCCATATTTGTACAAAATGTTTATGAAATGTATAGAAAAAATATCATATACATTTCAGAGAATTCCTTATACACAGTCTCGTGTTATAACAAAAGTCTGGGACAACTCTCGTATGTGTTATTATGCACATGTATTTCATTTATAAATTCACAGTCAAGACTACCAAAACGTAATTGACATTTACTATATTCAAATAAACACACATGTTGGTTGCAAATCATATATTGTATTCAGGATTAGTAAACTTGGCATGGTGTAGGTGATAAGCAGGTGTGATTCCCGGCTTCTCCCAGTCTCTCGAATGAGACTTTAAGCGGCAGTCCCATCTTCTGAGATGCTTTAAAACCAGAACCACTGCTGGTTGAGCCTTCGGGTGCTACTTGATATAAAACAAAAATATTTGTGTAAAATAAAATTATTGAAACTTAATATAACAAATTATTGATTAAATTTTTCAGGGCTTATTTTTGTGTAAAATAATTTGGCAAAACAACCCCATTGTATTTCACTAAATGAAATTGAAAAAATGTTATTTCATCCATTTTTTTTAAAAAATAAAAATATCTCGGAAAAAAGTTCTTGCCAATTTTGACTGAACCATATTTTTTTCTTCATGGTTTTATTATCAAGATTAACCTTGATTCCTGGATGATTCAGATTGTCTTTTGACATACAAATACATTGAATACTAAAAACAGAATACACGCTTAACCACAATGCCACATTTTTCCATTGAGACCCCAAAACCATACAGTTCATGAAAGATAATAAAGTGGCTATAAACGCACAGCATGTATTTCCTCTCTGGTTCAAATATACATGCTTAGAACAGCATGTGGTCACCACCATACTGCTATTCTTATCTGTATTATGCATTTAACTAGTGGCTCTTGCTGATATTACATTCCGTTCATACCTCAATAAAAAGTCAACTTAATTTTAATAGTTGAATTCTCATGCGCGGATCCAGAGGGGGGCAGGGGATCCAGACCCCCCCCCCCTGAATAGTGTTTCCTAGACATAACATATAACATAACATACCTTTTATTCTCTCAGATTGCATAATACAATATATGAGGAAATAACTTCTAATCAGCTAAAGACATATCTATAAACTATACGATAAGAAATAGAAATACTGGTCCGGATCTCCATTAAAGCCACAAAGCTACCAAGCGGGCCATCATTGGCCCGCCAGCGAAACACCATATAAAAGGCGTTTTGCTGGCGGGCCGATGATGGCCCACTTATAGTGATATTTGAATCCTCTCTCCCCTCATCAACTAAAAAAAAAATAAAAAAACGTAGTCGAAGTTGGACCCCCTCTGAAAAAACTTTCTGGATTCGCGCATGTTTCTAGACGTAAAAATATGCAGGTTAATTAACGTAGTACGGGACCCACGGAAACGATAACCAAGAGTTTTTATAAAAGTAAGAGTTATCGTTATTTTTTGCCTTAAAATGTACAAGTATTGGCATTCACAAAAACGTGCGTATCGTTTATCAACACATCTGTATGACCAAGTATATATTTAGGTCCACGCCAGCTCTATTGTGTTTGGCTTGTCCGTCCATCTGTCTTTCCATCTGTCTGTCCGTCCGTCTGTCCGTCCTTCTGCTGGTGTGGTCACTCTAACTTAGTCATTTTCAATCGGATTTCTTCCAAATAACATATATGGATTGCTTGCATCAACTCTGATTCAAATTCAAATATGGATTTTTTCCGACAAATGATAATCAAGATGGTCGGCAAAATGGCCGTTCTCTATCAGTTTGCATCCATCGTGGTCACTCTTATTTAGTCACATTTAATTGGATTTCTTCCAAATTTCATATATGGTTTGCTTCCATTAAGTGATACAGGACCCATGTCAAAAAAGATAACCGAGTGTTTTTAAAAAAAGTAAGAGTTTATCTTTATTTATTGTCTTAAAACGTACAAGCATTGGCGTTCACAAAAATATCATTTATCAACACATCTGTATGACCAAATATATTTTGACCGTCTGGTCCAGTTTCACCTCAATGCATTCTGAGTTATACTGGTCAGGCAACTCTGGTCAGAAAAGTTAATATTCATGCGTATCCAATGTATGTACTATTAGCTGATAAAGTGTCTTGCCCCATGACACAACACTTTGACTCTGGTGATTCACAAATTAATAATCCTTCGATCCCTAGTTTAACACTCTAAGAAATGCTGAGCCACTGTGCTTCTTAAGTCCATTATCTTTATAAATATGACGTCACAGGTGGGAGGGCTCCATTTTGTTAGCTTGGGTGAAACCCAAGAGCAACGTATTGGACACTGTGAGAGCGCTCGCCAAATGCTGGGGCGTGCCTTTGTGCTATTTTTAGCTAGCCAGTGGAGAGTTTTTTGACTGAGGCTTATTTTGTATATATATATATATATATATATATGCGAGCTGTGAATAATCTAATATGGCTGTTCACATATGCATGCTTGTCTTAGCATTAACTAATTGCCTTTATGAAAAGAACTAAACTCGTGTATCATCTCTTCTTTACCCATTGCCGCATTGGTAGAATGTTCAACTTGAGACCAAGTAGTCCCTGGTTTGGGCCCTATTGCTTGTTTGTTTGTTTACTTATTTATTTGTTCGTTTGTGTTTTTCATGGGAGTGATATAATGACATATACCACTAGTGGTTTACAAACTTTGGTAACGCTATCACGTCGCTATGTAATGACGTCCGTAATGGTTTCTCATATAATTATATGGCAACATCAAAGCATAGTTACACGCAATTTCTAAACGCGATTTAAAAATAGTTTTAGGGTCATACAATAAAAAGAACCTAACAGTCGTGCTCCTGTATTATTAAATTTATCAAGCTTGTCACGAAAAAGTGACAAAATTCTTGACAAGCCTCGCATTTCATCTCTTTTTACAGCTCATTTAATAACTTCAATATTGGGATCAAACGTGATTTTCTATGCATTACCACCTGCTAGAACACCACGGTGGTGTTGAAACCCAAACATGAAAGGCGAGGGTTATGACTACCCCTGAGGGGTATAGCAGATGATAGTGTATCAGAAAACCATTATTGCATAGGTCATTTTCTCGCTTGAACACTTGCAACAACGTTTTCGAAATAGAACCTTTTTCCAGATCAAAGACTTGCGTCATCCTGACGACACTTCTATACCCGTTACTGCTGATGACGTCAATTTTGTAACGAATCCAGAATACTTATACTGTACGTAAAGTAAAGAAAAAAAAAGAAAAGAATAAAAGCATCACAAAAATGCTATGAATCATCAGCACGTGAATTGCCCTCTCTCTCTCTCTCTCTCTCTCTCTCTCTCTCTCTCATACACTCACCCCCATTTTGGCACATACACAAGCGCGCGCACGCACGCACGCACTTATAAAGGTCTTAAGGGGTCCTAGAACGTGCCAAATGAGGAGTAGACAAATAATAGGCTTTTTTTTGCACACGGACATCAACTCAAACAATAGGCTGTCTACGCACACGGACCTAAATTAAACAATGAAGCAGGTATGGCACGCCATGCCTGTTTTTATTTCAGAGGTAAAAAAAGAAAATAGCACAAAAAAGAAAAACGAGCACGGTGACATATGCTTTTTAATTAGTCATAAGTTTCTATGCAAAATTTCCTTCGAATTAATAAGTTTTTTGTTTCTGTAGTTACATTGTGTGACATTTTTTATTCTAGATTTAAACGATTTTTTGGCCTTAATGTTTTTTTACAAAATAGATTTTTGATTAAAAAATAAGCGACGTGCATTTTTTTTCCGCTGTTTTTTGTATTCTTTTATTAGCCAATAGCATGTAGCGTATTCCCAGGAAAAAATATGGCATTTCTCACTTTCAACTTTTTTAAAATATGAGAAATTGATATTTTGAAAAACTCATATTTTACGATTTTTAAATTTTAATAACTTTTTAAAAAGCACGGTAAGGTCCTGTTATTTTTGTCAAAATAGATGAGTTTTGAGCTATTTTTTAACATGTCAAAAGATGGTAACTTTTTGGACATATGCTGGTGAGTCCGGTACTACCTTAAGAAAGAAAATATGCCCATCATGTTATACTCTTTACAGAGTTTTACTTCTTCTGGTGGTATTGTTTTCAGTGTCATTTCACAATGCAGATGCAAAATTTGAATTTGAAAGTTTTGACAAGTGTGTAAAGGGGCTATCACACTACGACTAGAAATCTCACGAATCGCCACAAATTGATAACTTTTACAACAGCAGCTCTCTGATGAACATTTATTTGAGAAGTAATACCCAAGCAGGGGCAAATGACATTTTTACCCTAATCTAAGAGAGAAAATCTCACTAATTGTGAAGAACTGCCAGGAATTACCCTTTATGTGCACATAATTCGTAGATGCATTCCGTGTTCGTACCGTATTTCCCAATACATTTTGTATATTGTACTGAATCTTACCATATTCGTACAATTCTAGCCGAATCTGCCGAACATTTGTAACTCTGTTGTAAAAGAACATAACACTTCACGGATGGACATAAAATTCACAAAATTCCACAAATTCCAGAATCTATCCATTTGTGGCAATTCATGGTAGTTTGGGTAGTAGTCTGATACCGCCATTATATTTAATTTACAAATTGAATGACCAAAATATTTTAGTCTTTAACAGATGTGCTCAGTTATTTTGTAGATTCATATTTTTGTTTGCATAGATTTTAAGAGCATTACTCTATATCAGTTTGTATTTTATATCATTTCGTGGGAGAACACATGGTAAAACATGTAAATTTAGTAGTCGTTTTTTTTTCATTCCATTTTAAATGCCAATGAGCATGCAAGTACATTTTGCTTGCCTAATGCTGTTGCAAAGGGAAAATTCCAATTTTGCATAGCTTGATGATACTGATTTTTATGACATATTTCAAAGCATCATCTAGTTACAGCCTGAATTATTGAAGTCCACAAGATTTAGTATTTGGGCTACGGAGGATACAATATGCCACACGTGAATATTTTCCTGAAAGCAAGTTTGCCCTGTTGTTTCAGCACACCACAAAAAACAATTTTAGGAAGCTAAAACAGCACTTGATGAAAGAGTGGGGCATTCACCGGCGCCACGTGTTGTGTCCTTGAGCAAGAACATTAATCCTAGCTTAGTACTGGTTCAACCCAGGAAGACCCATCCCTTTATAACTGAAAGATTGTTGATGTGACGTAAAGAATCAAATCCAACAAAACAAACAAAGTACTCACAATGAATACATTAATTTGGTTTTTAAAAGTAGTGTATTAGCTCCGAATCACATCACCGTAAATTATCTGCAGTTTGCACTCTATAGAAAAAAGAAATTCATTGATAATTTCCAAATCAATCCTTATCAGGATAATTCTGCTGTGCCTCTGTGACCAGACTGTGTGTTATGAAAGTCTTAAAAGACAATGTTCAATTTCTTGCGCAAGTTTAACAACTTCCAAAATGTATAGACAAAGAAAGAAATGTGGCTTTGAAACTTGCCATCGGTTAAGTATGCCTCTACTGTCAACAGTGGGTCAGAAAACTAAATATTGGTGATCAAAGTTTGTCAAACAGACTGTCAGTTTCAAGGGCGATCAGAAATTAATTTGACAAATATCTTTCCTACCCCACTGTTATTATTAACTTCCATCAATTATCTCAGTAGCCTCAATATGAGACTGGTCTTTGGTGTTGTGGGTAAAATTGAATAAGTAATTTGAAAACTTGCTATAAACATATTTAAAGGGGACAGCAACCCTAATGATAAGTATGTTTTATCAGAAAGAACTTTAGGAACCATGAATTTTGATACAAGTATCATCAAAATGGGTTGAAAAATGGAGAAGTTATGGGCATTTTAAGAATTCAATATGGTCAACATTAAGCTGCCATTTTGAATATTTAATTAGTTTTCAGAATATTTCAACTGCTTAATTTTTAGTTACCATTACCATCACAGCATCTGTGTTTCAGCAGACATGCAGCTTTATACGTAAGGAAAATGTTTTATTAAAGATAATTGCAAGTAATCTATTGGGTTGTCTTTTATTTTGATTACGCATATTTAATTAGGCTGTGTGACGTCACTAAGCCTACAATATGACCGCTTTCATATCAGTTCATTTGCAAATATTCAAACACCCACAGCTTCTACATTTTTCAACCGATTTAGATGAAACTGGTATCAAAATTCATGGTTTATTAATATCTTTCACTTAAAACATAGCAATCATCAGGGTTGCCGTCCCCTTTAACACTTTCGCTGCCAAACGCGACTGAAGTGGAATTTACCGTTCACTGCGAAACGCGACTGAAGGCGAAATTTAAAGGCACATTTGATAGCTGTCTATTTTTAACCGTCATAAGCGATGCAAATCTTTGTTTTTTATTTCAAAATGTTCAGGGGACATAATTATATCATATATGGAAGTCTATGCAGTTATTTGTACAAGAATTGACTTTATAAAAATATTTGTAATGTCAAAAACAACGAAAACATGTCCAAGAGAATGACATACAGGACACATTAAGCCCTTCAACTGCTATATTTTGATTTATTTCTGATAAACAATATAATATCAGAATAAATCATTATGTTTGATACTTGGTGTAGATGGATGTTTTATCTTTCTTGCATTAAATAGTTGTTTATAGGCATTTTTCATATTTTCAATATGTCTTCCAAAATGGCCGCCAACAGTCACTTGACTATTTTTATTATTATTGGTTCTAATGAAAGTTTTATATAATAGCAACATTCTGTGAAAGTTTCACAGCAATAGGTTGAATGGTTCTGAAGGTACTCTGTGTTAAACCCATATACCCTCAATATTCAGGAGTCCTTGAAACATGCTTGGCACTGAGGTCTTTGGTAGCGATCAAACCCACTCCATCATCGATAGTATTTTTGAAAAAAGATTACAGATTTACAAAAAAAAAAAGAAAGAAAAAAGCTTTTATTGAGCCAGAGAAGATTTTATTTATTTTCCTGAATTAACCTTTTGTGTTCCAGAAACCCATAAACGGTTATTTTGGCAAACATTGTAGACCCAGATGAAATGCTATATAATATGGCATTTCACCAGGGTCTGCACTGTTTGCTAAGCCAAAATCAATATTCAGAGAAAGAAATACTATATTTTGGGGGAAATTATAACCTGTGACCTCTTATTATATACAAATGGACCATCCTGACTTTTTATCAACTTTTATGGGAAATTCCTTTGGTACAAAAAGGGTTAACCCTTAAAGCGCCAAGAAAAAAATGCATCTGAAAATGTTGTCTGCTGAAAATAATTGCCTAACATCACTGACGAATTAAGTATAGAAGCAAACAGCGTGGACCCAGAACAGACTGCTCCTATAGGAGCAGTCTGATCTGGGTCCAAACGTTTGCCATAGAGGCTTCTTAAACATTTCAGCAGACGAGAAAAGCAGAAAACTTTTGTCGCGACTGGCGCATTAAGGGTTAATTAATATTGATGTTTAAACCTTTGAATTCTGGCTAACCAGTATATCTATACTTTGGCAAACAGTGAAGCCCCAGATTGTATGTGGCATTTCATCAGAGTCTACACTGTTTGATAATATAAAACAATCTTTCTGCACTTTAGCTTTAAAGAAATATGATAATTTAAGATATATGATAAGTATCCCCTGACTGTTCCTTATTAATGGTATCAATTTGCATGGGATAATCATCCTATTATCAGAGAATCTTAGTTCATTAATGATGACCAGTGATCAATTTCACAGTTGATTTTAGTCAATTTGCAATGACTTGTCAATTGACCAGCAGGCAGGTAGCACATTAGGTAACATGCTGTTGTTATGCTTGTAGCAAAATAACCATGTTCTGATTTTATATAAATATCTAATCCTGAAAATTTCCAGTTTTAAATTAAAAGTGAAAAAAAGAGAAATTCTTAGATCAAGTTTTTTTAAAAATTAAATCTAAATGCAGGATAACATTTAGAATAATTTAATAAATCAGAAATTATTGCTTGAATAAGAGAACTGGGGTCCTGCTCAGACCCAGTATGAACAGACTGGTCACTGACGGAAATACAGTTATGTTGTCGAGGCTTTGTTTTAGCGCTATTTCAAAGTACTCCAGCCAATAAAATTGATTCTGAACATACCCGGGGCTAAAAGAAGTTATTCCCGGTATGAAAAGTTGAAATATTACAAGTTACATTAAATTAAGTTGAAGTTTTATCATATTTTAGGTTGATTTCAGTCGATTTTAACAGATGTTTCTTTTGCTCATTTTTTATAGCCAATATATATTCGCTATAAAAAAAAGAGTAAAAGAAATATCTGCTAAAAATGGTCAAATGTATCGTATATAGTACTAGTAAGGAAGTCCATGCGTTGTCTTCTACAGTATATAGAGCGGTACAGAATGTGACTCTTTAAAATAGTCCAAATAAAGAAATTAAGCTTACAGTGAAATATGTTCAAACATTAAAAATAATCACTTCGTATATACGATGCTCAACGTGCATCTGATATGAAGTTTCTACAAACGTAAAATGGAGAATCCTCATACTCTTACGATTATTTAACTAATTTAATTATATTATCTTATGAAATAAGCATTAACCTTCTTTGAAGGCTCTACCTTGATGAGAATTTGCATCAGCAAATCTTAAAACCTCTTTCAGTATAATATAAACTGGTACCAGTGAAGACCTTGAATGGTTTGACTCATCAGGAGAATTTAATATCAAATGTTTCAATGTCAGTTCTTTATGAAATTTAAACGGAAAAATGCGATATTCAATCCTGAAAATGATATGTTCTGGAAATTATCAGTGACAATTCAGCATTGAAATGCAAAACTTGCAGCCAAATTAAATTTTTGCACATGCTGATCACCTTAATAAGGCTATTATTTCATTTTAAAATGCCTTCTTAAATGTTTAACACAATTTCTTTGAAATTACATCAAGAATGTCGCAGTCTCAGCACAATCATACTGTAAGTTCAAAGAGTGCTAATATAGCACATGCTAAATATAGCACAACATGCAGTCCTCATGCAGTAGTCTTAATCGGTCTCAGTTGGTATTAGTTAGCGAACGTACACTTGAAAGAAATGAGATTTTTGATTGGTAATTAGCCAATTAGATATCGCCACCTGTACACAGCGGTCAATGCGGTTCTCAGATGGGACTGCACTGTTTGCTAATTTCATATTTGTAGCACAATTTAATAAATAGTATGATTCCACTATAAGCATTGCTTTAAATGGATGTGAACCGAATTTGCATTTGTTGATTTTCCTAGTGTACAATGTATTTAGGAAAATGATGAGATATTCAAAAATTTAATACCTTTACCCTACTAGTTTTACTGTTTTTTTTCTGGAGATTAAAAAAAAGCTCTGAAAATGACAAGTCAATTGGTCATTTTCAGAGTTTTTGTTTTCTCCTCCCCGACCCTAAATCTGAAAATAAATCCCGTAAATCAACTTATAAAAATAATTAGATGAAAATCGTGAGGGAATGTAGTACATGTATTTAAGAAATATTCAGCATGACAAGGGTTAAGGTGACAACATTTAATTTTGGCACTCTTGGCCTTCTGGATAATTTTGCATGTTTTTTAAGTGTGTGTTTTTTTAATGTCGTCTGCTGATTTTCTTTCGGAATCAACCATTTTGGAAAATTCTTTCAAGAATACCTTCAGAGTGGATCAGGTAGGCCTGATCTTGGTCCAAATAGTTCTTATTCAGATCACACCCTACATTTTGTTGGAACTGATTTGGGTCCAAACTGTTTGCAAAGGGTATCAACAGAAGACACTTAGTAACCAAACAGTTGAAATCGCACAATTACATCTAAATGATTTCATCATTTGTTAAACTGATGATTTTTCTATGCTGTAGATAAGAAGATAATAACAATATTAATAATAAAATTAATAAATTGTTTTCTAATGATTTTTCCCCTTCCAAATAATCTTTTAAATATTAACTCTTTTAATGTTGAATTTATAATATGGAATCTTCAATGGGTACCCCGATGAACTCTATATATTTATCAATGAGTGATTTGCAGTGCGAGGATTAACCAAAATCACTGAAATCACCAGGAAAAATGTAGGAAATCACCATTTTATTGTCAATTTATTGCCACAATATGATAAGAATTAATATAATAAATTGATATAATATGCAATGAATAATGAGTACCAATTACATTTAATTTCAACAATATATCTACATTTCTCACATTTAAATAGTGATTTCAGTAAATTCGCCCTGCTCTGGATTAAAAGTGATTTTTTTATTCTTTATCTTTTTGAAGCATAAGTTATCTTATTATTTGACCAATCCTTGTCTCATTGTGGTATAAATCAACAATAAAATTGTGATGTCCTATTATTCTCTGTGTGCTGCATTTATAAATGAAATTTTTACATGGTTTCCCCATTTTTTTTTCAAGTAGAAATAAGTTTATCAAACTAATTCTTATCACATGTGCGAATCCAGAGGGGGGGGGGACAGGGGGTCCGGACCTCCCCTCGAAAATCACAAAAATATAGGGTTTTTCAGCAATACTGGTCCCTATCCCCTTTAATCGTAAAGCTAACAAACCAGCTTTCAAAAAACGTTGTCAAGGTTGGACCCCCTCTGACCAAATTTTCTGGATCCGCGCATGTATCATATGATGACATTAAATTGAAAATGAAATGGTGATTTCCTTTTTTATTCTGGTGATTTCGATGATTTAATGGTGATTTTGGTTAATCGCCGGACCCAGTAATTTGCTTATAAAACAATGCAATCAAAAGTCTAAGAGCAGTCTGATCTGGGACTATATGTTTGCACATGCTTGTTCTGTCTTGGTTCTTGCAAATAAAGAGTTAATATTTCATATTATCATGCTAATTAGTATAATGATCTTCACCAGCTTGACTGGTAATAAAACTGGTCCAACTGATATTTGGTCCAAGGAATACACCCCATCTGGTCCAACAAGTAATTACTTGGACCGGTCCAAGGTCCAATTGTCCAAGTGAATCGGTCCAAGGAATACACTGACCCCACGCCATTCTATGTTTAAATATAAGCCTCCTGTCGCTATGTTAGAATCAAAGGGGTTGTTTCAAAGCTGTTTTTGGTGACAGACAACCGATTGCTAGATTTACACAACTGTATGTGGTCACTGGACATTTCGGCCCATAACAATTTCGGCCCATGTCAATTTCGGCCCATAACCAAATCGGCCCATACAATTTCGGCCCATAGGTATAATAATGTATAAATTGGTGTGTTCTATAATTGGTATAATAAGCTCGGCTTACCTGTAAATATCCACACAAAAATAATAACTAATAAGAATGGTTCGTTTTTATTGATTAGGAGTTTGTATGTAAGAGAAGAGTTCATCACATAGGCAACAGGCAGCCAAGGCTCAGACGAGCCTGCAAATTTGCGTAATCTAGCCAGAGTGTTTCCTGCTCGCATATGAAAAGCAAGCGATTCTTTCTTAATCCAATTGTTCAATTTAATTCACTGAACAATTTGTAGTTTAATAGTTTAAACGTATTTATTGCCAATACAAAGCAAGGGGTCGGGCCACAAGTTTTTCCAACATTAGTTACGGCCCTTCCCCTACAGTATACATACAAAGCATTACATAGACAATGGCGAACATATTTGAGCCGGGACATGAGATTTCCAACAATGAGGTATGTGCGACCAGCAAAGGCTCAGACCAGCCTGCGCATACGCACAGTCTGATCAGAGCCCTTGCTAGTCGCTTCATTGCTCCATGACTGCCGAGCCACCGGCGAATATCATTTGAAGTTTCTAAGCTCAACAATTTGTATTTGCTGATGGAAAACATATATGTGATTTATGTGTATTCCTTCTAATAAGGATACCAGTCTAAGCGTTTTCTAGTATTAACTAGTTTGTTAAGTCAATCTATTTTCAGTTTTTTTTCTCACTATAACTCTATTTATCAACCCTAAATAATTTCAAGAATATATAATTCAGTTAGCAGAAATTCAGGTTGACAAACTTTATGGATCGAAAGTGCTATGGGCCGAAATTGACATGGGCCGAAATTGACATGGGCCGATTTTGTTATGGGCCGAAATGACCCGGAACCCTGTATGTTTATTGATGAAGACCCGAATATCTGTCTTTTGGCAGGACCCACAAACAGAAGAAATCTATGACATAAATACTTTGCTTTAAAAACTAATCACTGGTGTAGTCTGACTTTGTAATTTAATGCATCAAATGTCAGACAAGTCCATATCGATAAAGCAATTTAGGGGGAGGCAGTTTAAACTTTACTGCGGATTAAATATGTTCACAACATTTGAATTAAATATGTTCTAGGCTGAACCTTAATGTCATTTGCAAATGTTTGATAATTTGATGGCATTTTCAATCATGTTCATTTCATTTAACACAAACCATTCTGCTTTAATACCTTCTATCAATCATAAACTTCTACGAACCGCCCCTTATAACATGTGTTATAACATGTTATAATTTTCTTGTTTATTAGAATATTAGCATTAGAAAATATTGTCAAAATATTGACGACTGGAACAAGGCTACGGTTTATACGCATATATTATATGTAGATTTTATGCAGTAATCTAGACCCTAGAGGTGTCCAACAACTTTACGCGAAAACAAGCCATTTTCGACTTTAACACAACCCAATGGTACTCGGCTTAAAGAACCAGGAAGTAAGAACTGAAAACCGACAAAAAAGATATAAAAATGAAGACATTTTCCATTTATTCAATTAGTCACTTAGTGCAAGACGCTACTGATAACCAGTGAACAAAGTATTTACCTGTAGATCTAGCAGAATTGCCCCTCAACATTTAGTTATCCCTCAAAACTCGGCTTCTTATTTAAAAGCAAGTATCAGCTTTCATAAAACGGTTTCTAAATTGTTCCTAAAAGAGCACAGATCATCCCTGGATCTGGAGAGTTACGTCGCACGGCCTTTCAGCATATAGGCGACGGGAGAGAGCTGGGAATGGTTATTAGTCCCGTGGCGAGATGGTTCCAGTCAATAATTGTTTTTGGAAAAAATGAGTTTCTAAAAAGTTCAGTTTTACACTGCACAGTTTTAAAGCACCTGCTGTTGTTAGTAGCTTGACTGTCTATAATATTGTGGGTAACACAGTCTTTGAATTGCCTAGATTTAATTTGGCGTTTACCACAAACTGGTGTCAAATAGTCATGGGTCTGCAGTGCCGGCACCAGCCCCTCGACCACCTTCAAGAAGAATACCAAGCGGTTTGACTTCCTTCTGTCTCGGAGCGGTGGGAGATGAAGATCTGATAGCATCTGTGTAACACAACCATGATCCCTTGAAGTGTAGTCTCCTGATATAAATCTGGCAGCCTGACATTGAACTTTTTCTAGTTTATCAATATCTTTTTGGAGGAAAGGGTCCCAAATCACTGAGCTGTATTCAAGAGTTGATCTAATAAGTGAGATGTAGGCTGTCAATCTGCAGTTTAGAGGGCAATGTTTCAAGTTTCTCTTTAGAAATCCAAGGGTTGAGTTGGCTTTCTTGGTGATTTTACTGATGTGTGAACTCCACTTCAAGTCTTCTGATATTGTTACACCAAGGTAGGGGTTTTCCGGAACCTGCTGTAGAATCTGAATCTGATTCTGTACGTTGCAGGGCCTTTCAGCGTTGATGCAACGGGAGAGAGCTGGGATGAATAGTTAGTCCCAATGATGGACGGCCCTCCTGAAGCCGTCAACTGTATCAGCGCGCACAATATTATCGTCCAAATGGTTCCAGTCGATGACAGTCCTGGGGAAGAATGAATACTTATAAATTTCAGAGGTGGCCATCCAGCTGATAGAAATGCGTTGACTTATTGTTGATGCTCATGATGTAATATTTCTTGACATTGAAATGCATTCCCCATGTCTTCGCCCATGTCTCAAGGTTCTGGAGATCATATTGGAGTGAAATGTGGTCTTCCCTAGATTTGATTTGTCGGTAAAGAAGGCAGTCGTCTGCGAAGAGTCGAACGGTGGACTTCACCGAATCCGGAAGGTCGTTTATATGACAAAGAAATAAGAGGGGCTCCAGCACAGTTCCCTGGGGCACTCCGGAGTCTACTGGGACAGCCTCTGATTCTTCACCATCAATGACAACTCTCATCTTTCTGTTTGTCAGGAAGTCACACAACCAGGCGTTGATGTTGCCATCCACTCCATACTGTCTCATCTTGTGCAGCAATTTCTGGTGAGGCACGGTGTCAAAAGCCTTTGAGAAGTCTAATATGACCATGTCTATCTGGGCCCCGACATCAAACTTCCCCAGAAGATCGTGTACTGTTGCAACTAGTTGGGTCTCACAGGAATAGCCGGATCTGAAGCCATGGTTTAGTGTTGTCAGGATTTTGTTTCGTTCGAGATGGTCGAGTATGTGTTTGCAAATGATGTGTTCTAGGAGTTTACAGGAAACACAGGTGAGCGAAACTGGTCTGTAGTTTTCTGGAAGGTGAACATCTCCTTTCTTGTATACAGGTGAGATGTTTGCATTAAGCCAGTCGTCCGGGAGTTTTCCAGTATCAATGGTTGCTTGAAAGATGGTAGCCATCCCTGGGCTAGCTGGGGAGCGCAGGTCTTCAACATGATGTTGGCAATCTGGTCTGGTCCTTGAGCTTTAGATGTGTTGATACCAAGGAGTAGTTTCTTGACACCATCTACTGTAATGCGGAGTGCCGGGATCGGTTGTTTGGCTCTCTTCCTGGTATCAGGTAGGTGGTTGTTGCTGTCTCTTGTGAAGACGGACTGAAACTGCTCAACCATAATTTGTGCTTTTTCTTTGCTGGCATTGATAAGTTGTCCCATTTTTTTCAAGGGGGGTACACCAATGCTATCTTGACGTCTGGAGATGCACCAAACTACAGACATTAGCACCAGTATCAGTATGATTCAACCTGAACCAGCCTACAATCCAGGTGACCTTGTCAGATCTATTCAACAGCCTGATTACTGGAGTCAGTTGGGATGCTCAAAAAATAGATCATCAGCACAACAAGAAATGGATCAAAATGTTATCCATGAACTTCTGTCAGAAGCCCCAGATAGATCGAGTTTTGCTTTCACAGATGAATCATGTCTTGACAATCCTGGCCCTTGCGGAGCTGGTGCTGTGATATTCCTTTCAGGTGATCCCAATGGGTTAGAACTAACCAGGTCGGTAACAGCAAGAGGGTCTATTCTCTTGGCAGAACTTGTAGCTATACTTATGGTTTTAGAACTTACTGCCTCAGAAATTTTAAGAAAATTTCTGACTTTTCCTCATCACTACAAATCTTCTCTGATAGTCAATCAGCAGTTGGAATCCTTACACTAAACCGGGCTAGTACTAATTACACTGTTCTTATATCACAAATCAAGTCTCTCCTTCAACAATTACAATCAATAGCTCTGGATGTTTCATTATACTGGATGCCGGGACATGCTACTATTGCTGGAAATGAGATCGCTGACAGGGTAGCAAAAGATGCTGCACATCAATCCTTAGAGATATCTGTGGAAACATCTATTGTCACCATTCAGGACATCAAAAACTCATCAAAAAAGTCAATTGTATCTAAATGGCAGCAGCGCTGGGACCTTTCTGAGTCTGGCAGATTTCTCCACACATTCAAGCCACTGGTTGATAGCAAACAGTACTTAGATTTGCCTTCTAAGGATCTCTTTCCTACCATTCTTTAACTACGTACCGGATACTGCAGTCTAAACGAATATAGATTTAAATAAAATCAATGTGAAAGTTCTGAATGTGTTTGTGGTGAAATAGAGAATGTACAGCACTTTATTCTTGAATGTCCCCTATATGAAGATAACCGTCAGAGACTTCAGAAGAACCTTTTCCTTCAACTTGGCATTCCTTATCTGGATATGGATCTGCTACTTGGTTATAGTGAAAATGAAAATATTTCTGGTTGGAGAGAGTCTGTAATATGTGAACAGGGACAATACAGTGCCAATACTGGTCGTCTTTTTAGCAAAGTTGCTGATGGGAATGCACCACTATAATCCGTTGACCGTATCAAAACACTAAATCTCTTAAATTACATTTGCGGAAATTTTACATTTGAGACACTTAATCTACATGCGAGAGAATCTACACTCGAGAAGATTGTGCCACAATTCCTGATACGGAATACGGAATCCTATATTCTTAATCTGCACTGATCTGAACATAATAAGGAACTTACTACAGTCCCAATGCAAAGATATTACAGTCACATATACACCATATTATCTCACAAGAAAACCTTAATACAGGCCTTAAATTCAGATAAATACATGAACACTCATGAAAGATCCTCTATAGTCTGCCCTATACTTTCAGATTATGACTGAAGCTTCCTGTGATGAAGAAACCTCGACACTGTTTACAAACGAGCCCAGTCAACATTTGAAATGTCCAGTCTGTGGGAAGCTGTACAAAGACCCTGTTATAAATATCAGCTGTGGGCACACATTTTGTCAGAGTTGTGCTAATACTACTAGTCACTGTCCAATAGATAAAAACCCATGTGTTGCAACTCAACTTGTTGTCAACAGGTAAGCCGTAGATCCAGACAAGGAAACTTTTTTAGCGTAAAATTGAAGGAAACTTTTTGAGCATAATTACACAACATTTTAAACATACGTTTTTGGTGCTCTAAGGAACCATCTCAGTGAGATGATTCTTTTGAGTTCCCACAACATATGTTTTGTTTGAGAAATAAGAAATTATTTTTTCATTACACACAGCCATTCTAATGGCATTTCACTGGTGGACAAGAGTGATCCCCGACTGTTTGCTGACTGGGTACATGCATGTAACCATTTTGAAATAACCCTTGTCATGCTGAGTACATTAAGTTGCTGAGTTTAATTCAGGTTCACAGCCAGTTCAGTCGAAAGATTAAATTAATTGGCATGGATTCCCCAGCAGAATGTAATACATTGTTGATTCTGATCAAATGGCTTGATCAATGCCAGCTGACATGGATCTACAGTTTTTCCAAAAAGGATATCCAAGCTCAGAATGACACGGGTAAAGTCTTTTCCTGTGTTTAAAATACATTTTCTTTTCTTAACATCATTTAGCTTCACAAGCACAATAGGCATTTATACACACATGAAATTGCTTAAAAAATTAAATTAATACATAATCATATTCTAGAAAAGCTTCTTGTTGGCTCTTAACACTTTTTTTCACTAAAAAGGGCCACAGTTTTAATACAATGTGTGTATTCTGTGTTTTACCAAATTACCATAAGCAACTGAGAAAAATAAAAAAGACACACACACAATGATGCAAAGTTTTATCAGGGGTGTGGAAATAGTAAAATTTTCTACTTGTCCAGGGACAAGTAAATGGCCATAATGTACTTGTCCAAAGAAAATTTTACTTGTCCGATAGTAGAGATTAGCTTATACCTTTCTTATCTATCTGTGCTTAAACAATTTACACTTTCTAAAACAGTATGAAACCATGCAGATATCAACTCTCTTGTAAACAGTGTAGATCCAGATCAGCTGGATTCTTCAGAAGCCAGCTGATCAGGATCCACACTGTTTTCAATGCAAAATGTGAACTCATAATAATTAATCAAAATATGAAATACTAAGTTTTATTAACTTTATAGCAAATTTTGCACTTGTCCAAGGACAAGTGAATTGAAATTTTCAGCTTGTCCTGAATGAAATGGGACCAGGTCGGACAAGTCGGGCATGGTATTTCCACAGCCCTGGTTTTATGGTTCTTACATATACCATAGATTGTTTGATTATGTGTGTCCTAACTCAAACAGTGTGTTTGTTGATTAGGTTGGTGGTTGGCCAGATAGATGACCTACAGATCTACTGTAGATATGGAGTCACCAAGGAGAATGGAAAACTGGTACCTGACCCCACTGGCTGCCAACAGCTCATACATCTAGGTAAGATAGGCTCCAAGAGCAAACAAATACAGTGTAATCCCATAGTAATATAAGACAAAACAAAAAATATATACATCATACTTGTCCATTCAGATTCTGACATTAAGCAAAAAAAAAAAAATAGTGTAAAATTGTAATTATTTTATTACCCTTCAGAAGGACATATGTTTTGATAAACAAATAAGAAAGTTACATTGTCAGGCGCATAGCCAGGCGGAGGTCAGGTAGCCTGGGCTTCAACATCATATAGGCTTTGATGCAAGAATCCCTGACAACAAAAGGTGCAGACCAGCCTGCGCGTCCGCTCAGCCTGATCAGCACCTTTGTTATTCACTATCTGAAAAGTAAAGTAAATAGGTCAGATATCTCTTAATTCTCCAATTTTCTTTTTTGATGGGCTTCAACATGATAAAGTCTCTGGCTACACCCCTGATTGTGTAGGCATAGGAGTAAAGGGTTAATTTATATGTTTCTTTTATCATAGGTTCACGAAAATCACATGAAGATCAGTGTGAGTTCTTGCCTATTCCCTGTCCCAATCTCAACAATACCTGTGGTAGATTTAGAACATCTGAGATCTCGGAACATCTCAAAGTCTGTGTTTTCACACCATGTAAACATCACACTAAAGGTAGGTTCACTTAGCACACTACTGTATAGGTCCTCTTTTTTTACTCAAAAACAAAAATAAAGTATCCACCGATTGTTCTCATGACAATACGTGAAGCACATAATTATAATGATTAAGATCAGCTAAGAATCTTTAATTCTTTTTAATCCCATATCCCCTAAACCCTTTAGGCAATTTCATTAAACTTCACCTAAATGTTCCTCTCTGTGAGACTATGTGCTGAATCTATGACTCCGCTAAGCAGACTCAAGGTCAAGGTCACACTTCAAGGTCATGTGATTTACCTTTCAATTCCTGTCTGCTCCATATCTACTGAACCCTTTGAACGATTTTCATTAAACATCACTCAAATGTTTCCCTCAGTGAGACCTTGTGCAGAGCACATGGCTCAGCTACCTAGACTCAAGGTCACAGGTCAAGGTCAAGTGATTTACCCTTGAATTTCGTGTCCACTCCTTATCTCATGAACCCTTTGAGCGATGATTTATTAATCTTCACCTGAATGTTCCTCTCAGTAAGACGATGTGCAGAACCTAGTATGACTTGACTAAGCAGACTCAAGGTCTATGTCATACTTCAAGGTCATGGGATTTACCCTTTAATTTATGTCCACTCCATACCTCCTGAACCTGTTGAAGTATTTTCATTACACTTCAGCCAAATTGTCCTCTCAGTGTGACTCAGCTATGCAGACTCAAGGTCATGGGATTAGCCCTTGAATTTCATGTCCCACTCCATATCTCCTCAGCCATTTGTTAGACTTTCATTAAACAACGCTTAAATGTTCCTCTCAGTGAGCTGGTGTGCAGAACCCATGACTCAGCTGTGCAAACTCAAAGTCAAGGTCACGCTTCGAGGTCATGGGATTCTGCTGCGGTGGATATGGCTGTCTTCCAGACTGCTGTCTTATCCTGCTAGTGGCAACTTGATGATAACAATAGCAGTCAATTTGGACCCAGATCAGGTCTGACCTGAACTCGATTCACTCTGATGGTAGTCAGGAAAGATTTTTGGGAAAAAATTTGAAGAAAAAATCTGCAAACAAATATCATTGGGTTTTGGATTAACGTACAGGTGCAGAGGCATCATCCACATCTGTGGCCCCACTTTGAGGTAGCTGGCTAGCTACATACATAGCAGATCTGAACCTGATCTGCAGGTGTTCCTTTCTTGGGGTCCACTGTCATGAGCTTCCACTCACAGCAGCCATTCTCCATTAATTTCATCTATGTCATCTTGTTTCTCCAACAAAAAGGTATTAATATTGTCTGGAAAGTGATGGATGATATTCATGGTGATCATCATCATCATCATCATTGTCATCATCATCATCATCATCATCATCATCATCATCGTCGTCATCATCATCATCATCATCATCATCATCATCATCATCATCATCATCATCATCATCATCATCATCATCATCATCATCATCATCATCATCATCATCATCATCATCATCATCATCATCATCATCAAGCAGAGTTAAGCATGGTGCAATGGTTGTCTTGTAGGATGTGAGTTTCAAGGTAGCTGTGAAGAAACGGAGCAGCATGAAGGAAGCTGTGGGTACAGAGGCCTGCAGAAAACTTCACAACTCCCTGATGAAAGGGTAAGATACCCCTTACCTCATAGAGAAGCCTTTTAACTATGTTGCAAACAGAGCAGACCAAGATCAGGCAGCTCTTCTAAGAGCTGCCTGATCAGGGTCTACTCTTGTTTGCTACTGAAATATGGTATATCTGATCCAACACAACTGGACCTGACAAATAACTTCTTTGCTCTATGTATAAACATGAAAGTTTATTTACAGTAAAACATGTCTTAAGCCGCCACTCAAAAATAGACAAAACAAACATCTTAATGACAAATGGTAGCTTAATGAATTTGAAAGTATTGCAGAATGCTCCCCTGGGGATACTTTTGACCTGCATTTAGCGATAATCGGTCTTGAAAACCAATAATGGTCATCTTTTTGAGTGGCCGCTGAAGACAGGTTTAACTGTATATAATCATAGTGGGTGGAGCTAGTATGAATATTCATGAAGGAAATGGTTAACATAATATTTGAGTCGGTATCCAACATAAGGTACAAGTTGGCATGTGAATACAGTAAAGATTCAAATCAGTCTACACATCCGCACAGTCTGATCAGAGTCTTAGTTTTCTGCCTGAAGAGACGTTGAACCATTGACTACCCATAGAGCACCCAGGGAAGACTGATCAGACTATGTGAATGTACAGACTGATCTGAGTCTTTAATGGGCGCATATGCCAACTTGTACCTTATGTTGAATACTGGCTTATTTACAGGTTTAGATAACAAAACTTTTAAGCATAAAGTTGTGCCTTTGGGTTAAACAAGTTTGGCTTCTCAAAAAGATTGTCTTGTTGAGATGGTTCTTTTAAATGGTAGGTTATACGCTTTCGGGAATATAAAAATCAATTTTAATTTCACACTCTTATCTGGAGACCTGGCTCCAAGGTTATAAAACGTTTTTCATGCTCAACTCAGCTGAGCACTAAATTTGTCCTGCTCATAAATGTTCAAATGCCACCAATTGTTGGCATTTTAACATTTATTATAGGAATGAAGTTTTATTTTTTGGTTTTTATCGATGTGTAAACTCCGACGAATCACTCACAAATTGAATAAAGCCCGGAGGGCTCTATGTTAAATTTGTGAGTGATTCGCCGGAGTTTACACATCCATAAAAACCAAAAAATTAAATTTCATTCCTTATAATTCCAACTTTGGAACAAAACAGCACATTTGTAAAAGGTTGTTGACAAAATTTCAAATTTAAAAGCCCACTGAAGAAAAATAGTTCATAACCGCTGTCTATGAACGATCGGGCATCCATCTTGAAAATTCTGTCAGTTCAAACTTTGTTTTGCTAGATAGTGATTAAAATTGCACCCTATTTGGGGCGAATATGTGAGTATGAGCTGATTGGGCTCTAAAACAACTTCATTTAGTTTGGAAATGTTTTCCTATGTCAAATATACGTACCGCTCGCTGGGCTCATTGAAAGGCCCTACCACGGCACGGATCGGGCCTCGGATCGAAGCACTTACCTTCACAAGTCCTGCCTTAAATCTCCCAAGTAGATTTAAGATCTTAGCGTCAATTTTAAAAGTGCGATTTGACAAGTTCAAACTGCGTTGAAACATTTTGTTGTTGATGTGAGCCTTGACATTGTTTTGATGACGATTCTCTTCAATGACGTGACCGTTTGTTAAGTGACGTCACATAACTCCCCATCCTGTTCATTTCTTAGAGTTCCCCCATGTTCAGCGTAAGGGCTTTTAAATAAGCTTTAGAACACGCTTAACTATATTTAATCTGGTGAAAGTTATATAGTTTGATGTACAGTTCGTTATTACCAACACAATCTACCACTGTGATATCAAGGCAGTTATCAAATATTCCTACGCATGGGCTTTAATAGAAGTGTAAAAACAATTTAATTTTGCTAACGGACCAATCAAAATCTCCGAAAAAACAATAAAAGCATTGAGTTGGAATTATTAGCATGATAAATACAACATTGAGAGACTTATAGCAAGAGACATCTTTATTTGTCCGTATTTTAGTTTTTATGAGCAGTTGAAATTTTGTGCTCAGTTGAGTTGAGCATGAAAAAAGTTTTATAACCTTGTGGCCTGGTATTGTGAACCTCTATTATTAACCTATTGTATACTAATGCATTCAACTATCTGGTTTGACACAATAAACATGGTATAGTCCATTGTACATATCTAGGGGTTTCATGTTATAATTTTCAAGAAATGTTATATTTTTTGTCTGAAGAGCTTTTTTACCTTAACAAACAGAGTAGAACCTGATGAAATGATGCATATTGCTGCATTTCATCAGGTTCTACTCTGTTTGTAAAGGTACCCATTATGGGGTTTCCTGTATACAAGGGTTAAAAGTCCTAAATTACAAAATTTGTCTCCCTTATGCCCCCATTTCACCAAGGATTGTTTTCTTTCAATTGGCTCGATCTGGACCAGATTGTCCCCGATTAATCTTTTTTTGATCGCCTCAATTGTCATCCTGTATCGCCTCCAATCGCCCCCCCCCCCTTTTTTAACCAGATTGAGCCTCGATTAATGGACCATAGTTGAGGGACGATTCTCAGACGTTCCTCGCGCGATCGACACGTTTCAGGCACAAAAGTTTGCACAGGTTTACGACAAAGGCTTGAAAGAGACCCGCTTCTCGCACGCAAGATAGCGATTTTCGGGCGCTGTTCGGCCAAAAATGGACGATCCCAGCTCAAGAGAGGATGCTTTTTACTGCTGTGTGGCTGATTTCTGCCGTTCTTCAGCCGTTTTTCCTACGAGAGTGTGCGTTTGATGGCGCAGGTGGCTGAAAGTAAACGATCTTTAGACGATTTGAAAGATCCTCGAAAGTTGTTCAAATGACCAAATTGGCCTAGATTGGCCAGAGATCGTGTTTTTAAAGGCCCAACTCTTTAAATCAGTCAGATTGAAGCCGTTCATCATTTTCTGACAAGCCAGAGAAGGTCATGGACCAACAAGCAGTGTTGGGCTTGCTGTAGCCCTGCAAATTCGGTCTGCTATAGCACAGCAAAATGTTATTACATTAGGAAATATGATGAGGAGGAAGCCTAGAGAAAATATGCCAAAAAGAAGTAAACTTTTGTGAGTTTTTGAAGAGCTTTCATTTGTGTTTAGTTTCAGTACCCCTTCTGAGAAAAGTGTGCAGATTTTATCATATTTGGTTTATAATTCTTTGATATAGGTATTAATTTGTAAAGTTATAACAATTCACAATAATTTGAGTAAATATAGAAATATGTCTTGCTGTTGTATCTAGAGAGCTACAGAGGGTATACGAAAGCTCCAGAGGGCAGGCGAGACAAGAGGATCTTCAGGGGACTTTAGGCCGACCAAGACGACCCTGGGCCCATTTGTTTTGATCGGCTACTGTTTTTGAACATGTTCAAAAACAGTAGCCGACCACTTTTTTGTTACCTGAACCTCGAAAGACTGAGGCGATCGCTCCAGATCTTCCCCCGAATGTATAGGATAGTGCGCGCAAGTTCCTGATTATTTTTGCAAAAAGCGGCCGATCAGCCAAAAAAAGGAATCGGGTACTCTCGGGACCAAAACAATCCCTGGTGAAATGCTGGTATTATGAAAGCACCTATCTTAAACAATAGGATGTACCAGAGCTAGTATGCTTAAGTCTAAAATAAATTTTTTGTTCTGTTCTATTAAAAAAAGAGAGTCTTAGCTCATTATTGACTGCAAATCTGTTAATAGGTACTTAAGCAAGTAGTGAAGTCCAAAATGAAAATGCTGTGCCTTTATGTTAATTAGGGTCTGCACTGTTTGCTAATTCAAAAACTAGCTACAAAGACAGATATATGTTATACATGTAATATGATAAATTCTAACACACCTCACCTATAGAGTCAAAGCTAAAAGAAAGTGATATATCAAACAATAATTCACAGTTTTGAAAGCGCGAGGAAAACGTGCGCTAGCTGATGTCATTTGTTACTGCAAAATGTCATCAGTCATGGCGTTAGACGGTGTAACGTCGTTTTCACGCTTGAAAGACGTTACAAATACATGTAAACATATGTGACACAGTCCAACTGTTGACAGGATTTCCTCAGTGCAATGCCAGAAAGTTGGAAGAAGCTGAATACTTCAAATGTGTTTTCGTTGTTTATTGTGTGTTAGAACCGAAATAGATCAGCTCTATTGCATGAATTGTTGAGTAATAAGTCACTGTTTGTCGGTCAGTTGTACGAAGATAAATCACTGGCGCTACCCGCTCTTGATTTAATCTTCTTTACAGCTAGAGCTGATCTATTTCTTAAATATGGAATTTTAACATGTGACACCTAAATATTAATTATACCAGGAAGTGTAGATCCTTAGGTCACTAGTTTTGATTCCGGCCTGGTCCCATACTTTAGCGGAGATTGATCACATGATATAATTTCTACGGCCATTCTCATCCCTTCCGCTGATTCAAGTAGGGTTGTTGTCAGTTACAAGGGAAAGTATGTGCACAAAGTATTGCTTAACCCCTTAGTCAAGCTTATTTAGGAAAAAGGTGTGGTTAGGTGAACTGACCGTCCCTGCATGACCATAGCTGTTGACTGGGATGTAAAGCATCAAACCAAACAAACAAACAAAAACTCAATATTGACACTCAACCATCAACACTTATACATTGTAAGTCAAACCTGTCTTAAGCGGCCACTCAAAAAGAAGACACAATATTGGTTTTCAAGACAGATTATCGCTTAAGGTAGGCCAAAAGTATTGCAGAATGCTCCAAGAGAGCATTCTGCAATACTTTTGGCCTTCATTAAGCTATCATTTGTCTTTAAGACCTTTGTTTTGTCTATTTTTGAGTGGCCGCTTAAGACAGGTTTTACTGTATTATTACCCATCTTTGATCTTGTTTATTATTGGCAGACCCATGAACTAGAAACAGCTAACAAGGTACTAACAGATCAAGTGAGCAGTCTGACCAAGAGAATAGATGAGTTAGAAACAAACAATGTTAGTTTACAGAATGAGTTAACTAAATTTACTGGGTAAGTATGACAATTAACTCTTTGCCTACTGGGTAATTTTGCATGGGTTTTTTTATTGTATGCTGATTTTTTTCAAAATCAAATTTTTCAAAAAATTCTTTCAGGAACACCATCAGAGTGTCAAATAGTTTGGATCCAGATCAGGCCGGACATTTTATTGGGCCTGATCTAGATCCAAACTGTTTGCAAAAGTTATCAGCAGACAACATTAGTAGGCAAAGAGTAAATTGAGACGTTCTACTTTATGCTGAACAGGGAAATCACAGCATTTATGATGTAATAATGATTCAACTCATGTCCTTTTTAGTAAAAGTAAGAAAGAGGGCAAAGATCAGGAATCAATACAATCAAGCACTACACCTGACCCAGGATACCAATGGGAAAGCGACAACTTCACAATTAGACATCACTAACGAGAGCCAAGAGGTCAGCCCTTTCCCAGCAGGTGACCACAAGGCATCAATAAACAGACGTGCACGAAAGCATAACAAAAACAAGACAGAAATAACATAAATGATCCACAAAAGAAGCACCACCTTGGAGCGGTCAGTAAAATTATTTTACTGGAGGGCTTAAACCGGTTTCACGGCGCGCCAACCTCACCCTTAGTTCAGATGTGGATCAAGACACATAGATGTTTGGTTTGCATGAAAGGCCCCTAACTTATATCAATGCATCATCTCATATATCACAGCCACATCTTTTAATAGGCAGTCCCACACAGGCAGCGACAGGGGCATCTAAAATGCACTGAATTATATCAAAACTGCGTTTACAGCAGTGCCAAAAAATTAATGTTTTCATATGGTCATAGAAGCAAAAATGGCTTTTTTTATTACATTGTTTTTGGCAATCCGAAAAGCAGTATTGTTTTAAAAAAAACTGCGTCCAGGCCTGTGTGAGTCTAGTAGCATGATTTCATTCATTTCAATGGAAAACTTTTTTGGCGCTAATCAGACAATTTCCTTGACAGATATCAAGTTGTATATACATCATTTTTAAAAGAGGATATATCAAGGTTTAGCAACACAAGTATAAAAGTACCATATGGAATCTAATAAGTGCACATCTCATACTTGGAGACTGATTTGTAACACTGAATTTCCAATTTCCATCCAATTTAGAGCAGTATTTCTTAGTATGGATTTATCATTTTATCATTTAGTTGAAAAATGTTGATCCTGATCAGCTGGCTTCATCAGAAGCCAACTGATCTGGATCTACTTTATGTACAAAAGAAGAAAGTTATGCGCACATTGCTCTTAATGGTAAGTATTCCAAATGAGCCACATTTTAAGGAAACCTGAGCCGCTTTGCAGAAGGTGCTTTGTAACAAACTGCTATGCAGTGGTATGTCACAAGAAGCCCTTTATAGTACTAAGAGATGATTCTTGCTTTATGTAAGTGCAGAACCAATAAAACGGCTATCTTTTTCACAACAGACTGCTTCAGAAAAGCATTTTCATGAGGCATAGTCATTGCATAATGTTATTAAGAAAGCGCTACAGAACTCCAAATAAAAGCACTCAACTTATGCATCTCGTCCCTGTTAAATGCCATATTGAAACACAAAACTCATCCATGCACCCCCTACCCTGCGATTTTTCTTTTGGCTAATGATTTCTTTTCCCATCTGATTCTAACAGTGGATTATACATTTTATGTTTAACCCTTAAAGCGCCACCTATAATTTGCAGCAGACGACATTTAAAAATTTTGCGGCTTTTTCAAAAATAACAAATAAGGCATGATAATACATGAGAATCATCTGCTGGCAGACGATTCTCATGTAATATCATACCTTATTTTTGTGGAAAATTGGGAAAGATGTCTCAAAATTTGTCGTCTGCTGCAGTCGTGACTGGCGCTTTAAGGGTAAATAATTATGTACCCCTTTTCTGGCAGATCATTTAAGGACCTACAGCAGAAGTATGACAATCTAGCGGCCACTGTTGAACAGCTGGTGACTGTCAGGAGCAGGAGGTCAATGAATTCACCAGGTCATGCTGTTGATGGTAGATCAAAATCAAGTAAGTATGATTGCAAGATGATATAAGCCGTGCCATGTGATTTCCAACAATGTGTTTTTTTGACAAGTGTCGACTCAGATGAGCCTATGCAGCCTCTTTTTAAGCTTTGAAACCCCAAATGATGTCCAGTCAATAGCTTAACACTCATAGAATATTCAAGCGACTAGCAAAGTCTCTGATCAGACTGCGCTTATGGAAATCTTATGTAACGGCTCATATCTTATTTAGTTATTTACACCATTCATAAGAAAAAGAATGCATTTTAGGAAAGAACGATCATATAAAGGAAATAATTTGAGGTAATAAGCAGATTTAGATAGATTTTCAAATAATAAAATGTTTCAAAATGAAGCATGTTTATGAACTCATGTTCTGTTGCACCCTGCTTATCCTGTGTTTGAAAATATTCAGAAAGCATCAGATCGATATATGCATGCTTTACCATAAACATATTAAATTGCCTTATTCAATAAACAAGCAGAAAAGTGCAACATTGGAACTGTTTATTGAATGTGACTATTCAGTGTCATGTATGAGGTGTTAACCAATACCTATAATATTCAGCAGACACTATTTTGAAGCTTTGAGAGTTTTAAAGGTGTACAGCCGCATGAAATGTACAAAATATGAAATATATGTAATTCTGCACATGTTTGTTTCATGTTGTGTACATGTACATTTACTTTATATGCAGTGTTGTGCCTAGGTCAAGATTTCTGAGGGACACAGATGTCCCTCTACCTGAATTTCAAGGGGACATTTACAAATTCTGGGACACACACCAAATCTTTCAAATTTTTACCTGTTAAATTGAATAGTTATCAGGAAATTTCTGTTCATTTTTTATATAAATTTTAGCAGATTGTTGATAGTTTTGGATCGAGAAGGGGTGTAGATGACAGTGAAGTAGTTTCTGCCATTGCCCTAGTTTTGAATTCACCAGCAAATTTACTATTTTTATATTAAAATAACTTTTTCTGGCCTTCTGCTATGAAATTCGCGTTTTCCCCCATTGGTGTTGTACTGGACTGTTTGAGAAATCAATATCCAATGCGAAATGCATCATACCATAAATACCATGTGCCAGTCTAAATTGCACTGTTTTCTTCCCTTTATTAGGCTACACTAAATGTGGAAATGGTAATACACCGCAATAAAATAAGCAGATTTTCGAGGTGCGCCCGCGCTGGGTGCGTTTTTAAGGGACATAGGCGGTAAAATTGCGGGAATCCCACAATGCCATGATAGTAAAATTATAATAGCAAATGTATTTTAAGGAGTTTATTTTCTAAACCAGTTGTCTGCCTATTCCAGAATGTATTGGTAAAGAGCATCTCTGGATTTCCACTGCATGATTTTATAGAAAGGCAAAATTACCCATAAACCATACCAGCAATTTGGCAATTTAGAACATTGTCTTTTTATTGTTGAAAATTCACACTTTTGGTTGGAAACAGCTGCAGTTGGGATATTTTCACCATTAATTCTCACATTTAGTGGGAAGACCTTTAAGTGCTAATATAGCCGCATATTTTTTTAATTCAGATAATTAAGTTAAAAGTCACAAGTTTCTGGTCAGTTTCAGCAATTATTGGCAGTTTTGGATGAAAGCATTTGAAATGGAAAGTCTTGTCTTAACTATACTTTCAGTATATTTACATTTTCAAAGCAAGCCTTTAATGAATCTTTAGATTTTTGCAACAATTCATAGCCTTGTGAACAACATAAAATTTGATTGACAGCTGCCAAGCTAACTTGCCCGTACAATTCGTTTCTATCATCGAATTCATTCGCCAGATGTGACACAGGTGTTGTGGTTGACATCGAGCCACACCTGAGTCGCACATGCAAAACATGTTTGCTCCATTGGCTGTCCATGTTCACACTGGCTGTTCTGCTTTTCCATTTTACACGCCAACAAAACAGTTAATAGGATTAAGTATTAAATACAAAATTGTTTTATCTCCTATATTATGAATAACTTCTATTTATTTATTATAAAATGTAAATATAAGTAATCAATTCAATTTTTGGAAGGTTCATGGAATCATGAATACTTTGGATCTCAAAGGGCTTCACGTTAACTTTGCAAGAGACCCGAAGTATGCATGGCCGAAGGGCTTCACGTTAACATTGCAAGAGACTCAAAGTATGCATGATTACATGAACATTCCGAAAATCAAATTCATTTCATAAATGCCTTCAATAATAATGTTCTTTTTGTTTAATTTTTTTTTTAATATTGGAAACCTGTATATGGGTATATGAACTTTTGCAAACAATGACTATGCTGAATGTGGCATTTCAGCAGGGTCTGCTCTGTTTGTTCAGATATAAACACTCCTCAAGAACAGAAATACATCGTAATTTGGAAAGTTCTGACCCATGACCCCTTAAAATATATATAATGGAAATCCTAGCCTCATGGTATTAATCTATGTGAAAATCCATTCATAGTACAAAAAGGATAAATCATATAAAACAACTTGAGAACAAGATTACAGATATATTCCCAGGCCTCCAGATAAGAGTACGTAACTGAATTTTTTTTTTCTTTCTCAACCAAAACATGTGTTGTGGGTACTCAAAAGAACCATCTCCATGAGGCGGTTCTTTTGAGCACCCAAAACACATGTTTAAACTGATGGATAAGAAAATAATTGCAATTTTTCGCAAATTATTTTTGCTTAACTGGCCCTATGTATTCCTTTATGACAGGTGCTATTCCTCTTCATATTCATAGTAAGTAAAACTACTCCGGGAATGAAAAACTCTTCCTTCTGACATATAATTGAGCCACGACATGAGATTTCCAACAATTTGGTATGTGCGACCAGCAAAGCCTCAGACCAGCCTGCGCATATGCGCAGTCTGATCAGAGCCTTGCTAGTTGCTTGAATATTCTATGAGAGTTTTATGGAGTTTTTTCTGTCTTGTGTTTGCTATGCCTTTGTGAGCGTCTGTTTATATGTGCCTTGTGGCCACCTGCTGGGAAAAAGCTGACCTCTTGGCTCTAGTTTGTCGTGTCTAACCTTGAGTTTGTTACTTTACCATTGGTATCCTGGGTCAGGTGTGGTACTTGATTGTATTGTTTCCTGATCTTTGCACCCTTACTTACTTTAAGCTTCTGACTGAATATCATTTTGAATTTCTAAGCTTAAAAGGAGGCTGTACAGGCTCATCTGAGTCTACACTTGTCAAATGCCACATTGTTGGAAATCACATGTTACGGCTCATATTAGCCTCTTAAGGTTGATCATTTCTTTTTTTGGTAACTATATACAGGCCAACCATGTGAAAATGGTACTTATCACATATGCATAAAAACATGCCTTTAACTCTGTCATATAATCAGCCTCTGATAGTTTAAGCAATTCTTATTCAGGACTTTAGTAAGGGGGGAGCGCCAGGATTTCTGGAAAGAGGGTTCATCGGTGGGTTTATATGTTTAAAGGTGTTGGGGGTTCGGTTTGCTGATTTTATCTCATTTTTCTTAAATAGCCCATGAAAATGAAATAATTTGGAGACCAAATTATTTCATTTTCATGGGATATTGAAAAACTGGGACAGGGAGGGGGGTTCAAGCGAACCCCCTTTTGATCCGCCACTGTTAGTTTAGAGTGTGTACCAAAAAAAATAAATTTCTTATTTCTAAATCAAAACATGTGTTGTGGGTACTCAAAAGAATAGTCTCATTGAAACGGTTCTTTTGAGCACCCAAAACATATGTTAGGGACTGATGGGTAAGAAAATATTTACAATTTTATGCTCAAAAATTGTGTTTATCTAAGCCTGAGCTTATTGAAGTAAATATAAATATTTATCACATGACATTGATGTTAAACAGTGGATCATGTCATGTAATAAATTTGACATAACCATACGTCACATAGCACAGTTACACCTTCATTGGAACTTGTTACATCATGACAATGTCCACTTTGAAGACAATAAAATCTTATTAAAAAAGTCACAGGATAAATTGATTGGTCATTTCTCGTGAAATTTTATTTAACTTGCCAGCTTGTTTGATTAAGATTATCTTTAAGGGATTTTGTTACTGTCCAGACCACATGGTAATCCTGAAAGATTAAGTTGGACGGCTGATAATGTTCATGGCCTCATGGGTTACTACTGAGACTTAGTACAAACACCTTACATTTAGGTCTTGATATGTTCTTCACAACTTCCAATTCGCTGTTTAAATAATGTTAACCCATTTATGCCGAATGGATTTTCCCACCTTTATTAATGGGTGAGTCCATATCCAATTTTAGGGTTGTTGGGTGGTTTTTTCCCTTTTTATTCAAATTTTGATAGAACATTCTGTTAGCAAACAGTGGATAAGAACCTGGTCAGAAGCCGCATTTTGCGGTGTCTGATCTGGTTTTGCACTGTTTGCCGATGTCCCACAAAAAGGACGCTAGGCTTATATGGGTTAAGCAAAACAGAAGAATTAGGGAATATGTCTACATGTGCAGAGAACTTTTTCATTTGTTATGATACCAATACCTTAACCAGAAATTTTTCCAATGAAATACTTTATCTTTCTCTATATTAATCTTTCTTACTGATTAGTACATACCATACGTTTCATATGGCTTTATATATAGAGAAAAATACAGCAGAAAATGAGAATCTATCTTAGAAGTTCAGTGAAAGATGCATATGATAGAAGAATGACATGATCAACACATGACAAAATATGAACTAGATTTGATTGTATTTTAAATAGCTTGCTATGGTCAACCCTTAAAGCGCCAATCACAACAAAAGTCGTCTGCTTTTCTCGTCTGCTGAAATGTTTAAAAAGCCTCTATGGCAACAGTGTGGACCCAGGTCAATAGGAGCAGTCTGATCTGGGTCCACCCTGTTTGCTTCTATGCTTAAATTTGTCAGTAATGTTAGGCAATTAGTTGCAGCAGACAACTTCAGCAGACATCTTTTTTCAGATGCATTTTTTCTTGGCACTTTAAGTGGAAAAATGCTACTTTATCAAGTGCTACAACTCCCAGAGTCATGTGGCTTTAGTCGCTTGTTGTATCAATAGAAAACTATTTCATATTTAACAATATCAATTTGTTACTGAAAAATGATATTTTTTTGACTTTAATGAATGTAAAATGTCTTTGTCAGTAACTCAGGTAGATTATGGAGACTCTCCCAATGCATGCCATATTAACTGCTTGGGTTCTGAAAAGTATTTTACGATTACTGTGTTTCCAGTTTTAACGTGACCCCCGTTATTTGCCCATTATTCCTTATTGGTGACTTTAATTGAAAAATAAATTACAGAAATGAATTCAGATATAGACAGCGTAATTAGATATTTTATTCTCAATTATATTTGATCTTTTGTATAGGCTTGAAAAAGATGAAATTTTGGAGTGTTTTTGCTCCTCCACTTTGAATTAGTCCCCAAGTGTACCTTATCGATTTATAAATAAACTATGTCTTATACCAATCAGTGGTGTAAAATTCGTGCATTAAGCTTATATAGAGGCGAAAATGGGTATATATCCCATGGAAAATGACTAAGTTATTCTGATTTACAGGGCATTTGGACCTTATTTTAAAATAAGGGCTGTCTCCAAAAATAAGTTTTAGTTATGCGGTGTGTATTTACATCCACATGCTGAACTTGATCATTTTAATAAAGATCAAAGCTGTTAAATAAAAGAAAAACGGGGTTCACCTAAAACCTGGAATCACAGTAGTCAAAAATAACATCTGCATGGGAAACAACAGGATACCAGCCCTGTATTCCTGGATAAACTTGAGGGCCAATGATATTATTACAGTATGTTAATGGACTTGGTCTTGACTTGTGACTGTACATAGAAGCTTTATTCATACAAATGTATGATCAGATAAGTAGAATTTTAAACGTAAAATTGTGGTTATTTTTATATCTATCATTATAAACATGTGTTTGGGTGCCCAAAAGAACTATCTCATTGAGGCAGTTCCTTTGGGTACCCTCAACATATGGTTGGTTGTGAATTTAGAAAAATAGTTGTCATTATGGAAACTAAACTTTAGGCCTCTTTATTTGGAAACTGTTCTGGAGCTATTATAAAGAATAGAATAATCCTCATGCACCACCTAGGATGGGTGCACTAGACATAAATCTTGTTGATCATTCAAAGTTCCTTAACTATTATAGTTTTTTTTGCCCATTTAGCACTCCTTTGCAAGCCATTTTTAGAGATTTATAGTTATGCAATTATATTACTGGGGAAGAGAGAGCTGGCCGCTTTACTTATACTGTCTTCTGGATGTCATGTGGCTGTGATTGTTCTTTGCCTCTTCCTCACGGTGCCGTGGGTTGGTCTGCAGTGTGTGCTTGTAGCATTTCCTGGTCATACTCATTTACTTTTTTGACAAACTGGCAACATTAACTTATTCTTTTGTTGGAAGTTCCTTATTTTAATGCAAACAGTGTAAGACCAGATCAATGTAACATTTTGTGGCATCTGGTCTTGGTCTACAAAAAACTCTACATTATTTGCTAACATACCATTTTAGTTTGGACTGTGGTTTAATGTCTTAATCGGAGCGCAGTGGCTCCGTGGTAGAGTGCTTGGCTCGAGACCGAAGGGCCACGGGTTCAAGCCTCACTGGCGTCACTGCATTGTGGTCCTTGAGCAAGACACATTTATCCTAGCTTAGTACTGGTTCAACCCAGGAAGACCCGTCCCTATATAACTGAAAGATTGTTGATTGGACTAAAAGAATCAAATCATTTAGAAATCAAAAGGATACCAAAAACTCTGAACTGAACTCTGAACTGTTTAAAACAAAATTTAATTTGGTGTCACTTCCATTCTGCTCAAATGACCACAGAATTTCTTTACCCCACCAACAGCCTTTTGAAAGTGTGTTTTTGGGGGTATGTGCATTTGAGACATTGTTATGGTAGAATTAAGCATAGAAATATTAACATTGATTCTTGATTCATGGGGATAAACGCTATAAAAAAGATTGGGCCATGTTATGCAGAATTTAAATGTTTGAGCTAATTGTACCCGCATTAGAAAGTCTTGGTCCTTCATTTATTTTGAGGGAGTGCAGTGGCTCAGTGGTAGAGTGCTTGGCTGGAGACCGATAGGGTCGCTGGTGTGAGCCTCACTGGCATCACTATGTTGTGTCTTTGAGCAAGACACATTAATCCTAGCTTAGTACTGGTTCAACCCAGGAAGACCCGTCCCTACATAACTGAAAGATTGTTGATGGGATGTAAAGAATCAAATCGAACAATCGTTTATTTTGAGGAGTATATTTTTGAACTGAGAAATAAGAAATTAATCACAATTTTATGGCTAAAATATTTGCTTATCTAGACTAAAGAATGCTGTTGTTCCTACTGTAGATTCAGAAATTTTCGCGAGAATTTTATTTTCACCAATTGCATTAAAAGACACATTAGTGGTGTGAAAAAATGGCGATTAAGGCAAGATTTACCTATATCAATAAACGACAGAGTGATTTTGCCATTTTGCGAGGGTTTTATTTAAAATAAAATCCTCGCGAAAATTTCCAAATTTACAGTATCTTCAGCCATTTTGTTTGTCTTACACAGGTTCATTCCGGAAATCTTTGTCAGGAAGTCCACCCTCTACAGTCAGATATGAGAAATGGGCGATGCCTTTCCAGTTTAAATGTATAGGAACTTTGAGGTATGAGCATATTGAGCCGGATTCATTTCTTATCCATCATATTAAACATGTGTTCTCTCCTCTTCGGCCTTTCTTAGCGGCCCGCCTCCTACGGGGATATATGCTTGTCTTTCGCGGGCAAATCCCCCACTAGAGGTGGGCGGGCCTTCTAGCCCGCTCATGTCTTCGTCCCGCCTTCTGCTGCCGCCGCTGTTAGGGTTAGCTCGGAAAATAGACTATCTCCGCAAAACCCTTACCGGCCGAAGCAGCCTCATTGAGATGGTTCTTTTGAGTCTCACAACATATGCTGTGGTTGAGAAAGAGGAAAAATATTTTCCAAATAGTTTAACTCTTATCTTCACAAATTTTACTTTCCAATAAGTGAATAACAAAGGCGCTGATCAGTCTGCGCAGATGGGCAGGCTGGTCTGCGCCCTTTGTTGTTCGCAAACCCCGAAGACTGTTTTTCTTGCATCAAGGCCCACAGGATACCATACTATTTTCCTTCCTCCAGTTCCATCAAACAGACTGCTGCATTTTCATACATAGTTCTACAATGCTATACAAACATCCTAGTAGGCCAGATTTTGATTGTGTGGGTGAGTTCTGTATTTGTGTTAAGATTAGATGTCGGACCATTTAGGTTTTGGTTTGGTTTGATTCTTAATGTCCCAGTCAACAGCTATGGTCAGGTTGTTTTGTTTGATTTGATTCTTTACGTCCCATCAACAAATTTTCAGTTATACAGGGACGGGTCTCCCTGGGTTGAACCAGTACTAAGCTAGGATAAATGTGTCTTGCTCAAGGACCACAACACAGTGACACCGGTGAGGCTCGAACCTGCGGCCCTTCGGTCTCGGGTCAAGCACTCTACCACTGAGCCACTGCGCTCCCTATGGTCAGGTTGTGACGGTTATTTCACCTAACCACACTTTTTACTGGGCAAGCTTGACTAAGCAGTTAACCAGTACTTTGTGCACATACTTTCGCTTGTAACTGACAACAGCCCTTCTTGAATCAGCAAAAGGGAGGAGAATGGCTGTAGAAATTATTTCATGATCAATCTCAACGAAAGTATGGGACCAGGCCGGGATCGAACTCCTGGCCCCTGGATGTGGATACAGCAATTACAGTAAATGTTCTAAATGTTTGAACACATGTTGTCCAAAAAGGTCTAAACAAACATCACAGACCCAGATCAGACTGCTTCTCAGAAACATTCTGATCAGGGTCTTCTCTGTTTGCTTTACTGTCAAGTATTTTGTGAATTCTAGTCCTGATAACCAAAATTTTGTTTGAGAAATGAAAGAGAAAAGTGCTCAATATTTTAGAACATTTACATATTTACTGCCAAAAAGGCATAGGCAAATAGTGCAGACCCAGATCAGACTGCTTCTGATGAAGCAGTCTGATCAGGCTAGGTTCTTCCCTGTTTGCTATTCTGACAAGCATCTTGTGAATTCCAGTCCTGATAACCAACATTTTATATGAGAACAGAAAGAGAATGTTTGAAATTTTAGATTATTTACCACACTAGGGTAAAGTCAGGTAATTTGGACATCATGTAAATTGGGACATTCATTTGCAAACAGTGGAAATCCAGATGAGACGGCTCCATATGAGCCGTCTCATCAGGATTTTCACTGTTTGCTTAGTTAAATTATTTATGTATTCCAATCATTAAATTAAGAAACAAACAAGGTTGCTGTCCAAATTTACCTGTTGTCCAAAGTTACCTTACTTTACTCTATTGTTTGTGTTCTATAGGGGTCATCAAGGTGTTGTTTGGTCAATGAGTACCAAGAATAAGAAACTCTACTCTGCTGGATCTGATGCCATGATCAAAGTCTGGGACTTGGAAAATCTCACGAGGGGCTGTATCAAAACTATCCAGGGACATACCGGTGAGGTAAGTAGGAGACTCCAGGCTGAGTTCAAGGTAAATTACTACAAATGGACTATTTCTTTACTCAGATATTATCTCCCTTCTTGGCTGTAACTGACAGTCTTGTTGGAGAGATAGACACTATTTAAAATAGGACCCCAGCTTAAATGCTTCAGATAGTTGCCATTTTTTTATTATTTTTTTTTATTTGTAACATAAAATTACCAGTTAAACAGGAGCATATCTTTATTGTGTTCTGCTGGATCAGATGCCATGAAAAGGTCTGGGGCTTGGACAATCTCAAAAGGGACAGTACCAAAACTATCGAGAATGTACCTCTGATGTGACAAGGGACAAAAATATTTAAATATTGCACTTGTCCTGGAGGATGAGTGACTTACAATTTTCACTTGTCCTGCAAACAAATGCACTTTAAAAGCGTTTGCAATAAAGAAAATAAGGGAGTAATATGTCATATGACTTCCTCAAGTAATTATTTCCAAAGCACTTGTCCTACAGGACGAATGCTTCGGGAAGAATTACTCTTTCTTTCTAGATTTCACTCGTAATTTCTAGCAGGCGAGTGGAATTTTTGTCCCCTGGGTAAGTAATATGTACTGCTGGATCAGTTGCTATAATCATAGTCTTTGCCTTTGAGAAACTCACTAAGGCATGTATCAAAACTATCCGGGGACATGATTGTAAAGTAGGATTGAGAACTGCTAGATCAGATATCATGATCAATGTCTGAACTTAGAACTCTCACAAGGGTCTATATCAAAACTATCCAAGGAAATGCAGTGGGAATGTTGGCAATAAATATGTATGTGCCTTGTTGAATGAGATGCCATGGTCACAAACTGGGAACATTCTGGTAATTTTGAGAAGTTTTCTGGTAATTTTGAGAAGTTTTCTGATAATTTCAGGCCTTTAGTTAAGAATGCGTAACAGAAAAATATTTTTCTTAATTCTCAACCAAAACATATGTTGTAGGTGCTCAAAAGAACTGTCTTGATGAGACGGTTCTTTTGAGCACCCAAAACATATGTGAAAAATTATGGGTAAGAAAATGTTTACAATTTTACGCTGAAAAATTTTGTTTATCTAAACCTATAGGTTTTGAGAATTTTTCAGGGACTTATCAAAATTATCCAATCTTGGCATGTGGGGTTAAATAAACTATATGCTACTGGATGATGTCTGCAGCTTTTAGAAGTGTTTTCTTGAGGGCATGTGACATAGCTTTACAAGTGCAAACATTGGCTATATGTCTAATTTTTTTTTATAGATACAAGCAATGACAATAGGCGGTGATGTCCTATATACTGGTGGCAGTGATAATTCTATACAGATGTGGTCGATACAAGACTTCAGCAACATTAATAGTATTAAGGTAAGATCTTATGCTTGTGTGTGTGTTACCCTGCATTTTCATCAATGCTGTAACAGTACAGTGAGTACTTAATGTGACACAAAGTAAAGATTAGAAAATACATGTATTTTGATTCACATCCCTTTATTTAATTTACTTATGGTAAAAGTGGATGTCTTAAAAACATATTCATAGAGTAACACCTACAACTTTGTCAATTTGGTCAACAATACTTAGTTGATATGGAAAGTTTTAAACTGAGTGTATATTAACGGTTTTAACCTATAAACTGAGAACAGCCCCAGTTTGCATATGCTGTTAAGCCTGAGTAGGCTGGATCCCTAAGAGGAACCAAAATATGCAATCCAGTGGCAACCTTTCTTTCAGTGGAATCAAACAATATGAACCCTGATCAGACTACTCCTGGGTTCATACTGTTTGCTATATAGACCATCATCAAGTTTATCAACAGAGCAATCTGAAAATCAAATTACGATCTTCTATTAAGTCAATAGAGGCCACCATTTTGAATATTTACGACTTCCTGCAAAGTTAAAATGAATAGCAGGAAACTAGTGTAGAATTTTGAAAAAAGCCATGTGCAAACTAATTATTAGGTCAAATTGTGTACAGTAAAATATGTGTAAAACGGCCACTCAAAAATAGACAAAACAAAGATCTTTATGACAAATGGTAGCTTAATGCAGGTCAAAAGTACTGCAGAAGGCTCCAGTTGGAGCATTCTGCAATACTTTTGACCTGCATTAAACGATAATTGGTCTTGAAAACCAATGTTTGGTCTTTATTGAGAGTGGCTGTTTTACACAGGTTTTACTGTATGTCACTGGTTGAGCTGGTTTTCTTTCTTCTGCTTCCAGAATGCTCATGATAACATTATAAGTGCAATGGTTATAGTTGGAGATCATCTTTTCTCATCATCCTTCTCCCTTATAAAGGTAAGTCTGTTTTACTATCGACTTTTAAGGCATGTGCAGATCCAGAGGAGGGACAGGGAGTCTGGACCCCCCCTCCCCTGGAAAATCACAAAGCTATAAGGTTTATCAGCAAAACTGGTCCAAATCCTCTGGAAAATCACAAAGCTACCAAGCCAGCATTAAATGTTGGGCCATCATCAGCTGGCAAGCAAAATGCCATTTGACGTTTAGCTTGTGGGCTGATGATGGCCCTATTTTAGTGTTATTTGTATGCTTTCTCTTCTCCTCATGAACTTAAAAGAACACAAACAAAAACGTCAGAGTTTGACCCCCTCTGATAAAACTTTCTGGATCTGCCCATGTAAGGGCAGAGATGAGGTCATTTCTGAATAAAGTGTAAGTGTGAAATAGGTATTATAATTCCCTGCATTTATGAATATTCTGCCTTAGATTCATAAGGCCCCTGGCCTTAGGTCTTTTCCTATTTGCTGTCTTCTGCCTTAGGAGGATGTATTGTCTCTCCACCTCTCTGGCTGTCTGTTAGTTGTCCATCTTTTCCAAGCCAGAACTGTATAAACCATTCATGGATAGAGTTTCATGAAACTTTTACTGTATACTTCCATTGGGTCAGTTAAGCAAAAAAAAAAAAATCAGCGTAAAAGTATGATTATTTTCTTATCCAGGAGTTTAAACATGTGTTTTGGGTGCTCAAAAGAACGGTCTCATTGAGAGGGTTCTTTTGTGTACCCACAACATATGTTTTGGTTAAGAAATAAGAAAATAATTTTCAGTTACGCACCCTAATCTGGGGGCCTGACTTGGATCATAAGGTGTTGATGCTTGCAAAGTTTTATGATTTCTAATTTGAGAACTGTATAGTAGTATTTCAAATTTTGCAGCATTTACCATATTAAAAGGTATTGTTTTATTTCTTAGGTTTGGGATGCAAAAACTCTTAGTTTGAAACACACAACATCAGGACTACATCATTGGGTGAGGGCTCTAGCCCTGAACCCAGAAAGGGTAAGTACCGCTGCACTGGTCCAGATAAAGACAATTTTTGAGGATGAAATTGTGATTATTTTCTTATCCCTCAGTTTGAATATATGTTTAGGATTCTCATGAAGATGGTTCTTTTGAGTACCCAAACATATGTTTTGGCTGAGAAATTGGAACTTAATCATGCCTCCAGATCTACTCGAAATAAATTGGTAACTCAGAAACTTCTTAAACAAGGCTATCGGTATCATAAACTTTGTAAAACCTTTTTTAAATTTTATAGGGGATACTATAATTTGATATCTATGTGAGTGGATAATTTCAAATGTTTTTCTTATATTACAACTAAAACATATGGGTACTCAAAAGAAGGTCTCAATGAGATGGTTCTTTTGAGCACACAAAACACATGTGTGGACTGATGAATGAGGAGAAAGTTACAATTTGTTCCCAAAATAGTTACTTATCAGAAAAAAGTTACAATTTTACACCCCAAATAGTTGCTTATCAGAAAAAAAGTTACAATTTTACACCCAAAATAGTAGCTTATCAGAAAAAAGTGACAATTTTACACCCAAAGTAGTTGCTTATCAGAAAAAGTTACAATTTTACACCAAAATAGTTGCTTATCAGAAAAAGTTACAATTTTACACCCAAAATAGTTGCTTATCAGAAAAAAGATACAATTTTACACTCAAAATAGTTGCTTAACAGAAAAAAGTTACAATTTTACACTCAAAATAGATGCTTATCTGGACTTATGCTTAATTCAGACTTGCTTACTTTTATCAACAGGCATGACAACTAGATTTATCTTACTACGGTAATTTGCCCATTGTCTTCTATGTCAATGCTTATATATGGCGCAACAAAGCCAGTAAAAATTTTGTCTAAATATTTTGAGTTCTGTTTTGAAAACTCCGATTCTAATAACTCATTAAATCTGCTAATAACAAAATGAATTATAACTGCATAGATGAAAGTTTTCAGGATTATTCCATGATTTTGAGGCTACTGAATACTGAATTAGGCTGATTATACTATCTTCTCTGGTTAATTTTGGGGTTATCTTATTGTAAAAAAAAAATTGAGCAGTTTAACTTGAATTTGTTAACATTTTGTTGGAAAACAGCAAGTTTTCAAATTTTAATTTCTGAAGTTAAGGATTTTTGGAAATATTCATTTTTTCGCCCATGTAACTACTGTAAATTCGGAAATTTTGGGGAGGGTTTTATTTTCGTGAAACTTAGCATATGCGAAGTTTCATGAAAATAAAATCCTCACAAAATGCGGAAATTACTCTTTCATTTACTGATATAGGTAAATCATACCCTGGTCGCGATTTTTAGCGTCGCAAATATGTATTTTAACGCTCTTCACGAAAATAAAATTATCGCGAAAATTTCGGGATTTTACAGTACACCATTGTATTTTTCAGGACAAGCTGTACAGTGGGTCTCACAATACTATTGATATATGGGATGTGAATGAGCCATTTAGTCTAAAAGGAAAAGTGGACCACCAGTATGGTTCTGTATATTCACTAGCCATTACAGCCAAATACATTATTGCAGGTAAGGGCAGGCCCCCAGATTAGGGTGCGTAACGGAAAATTAATTTTCTTAGTTCTCAATCAAAACATATGTGGTGAATACTCAAAAGAACGGTCTCCATGAGACGTTTTTTTTGAGCACTTAAAACACTTGTTTAAACAGATGAATAAGAAAATAATCGCAATTTTATGCTTACAAATGTTGCTAAGCTGGCCCTATGTTAGGGTCTAGTATCTTAGCTTTTATTATGGCATGCAGAACAAGCTGTACATGTACAGTGGGTCTCGTAATAAAATTGACATATGGGATGTGAATTACCCATTTTACATGTACAGCAAAACCTGTCTTAAACGGCCACTCAAAAAGAAGACCAAAAGTTTGTTTTCAAGACAGATTATCACTTAATGCAGGTCAAGCTACCATTTGTCATTAAGATCTTTATTTTGTGTATTTTTGAGTGGCCGTTTTACACAGGTTTTACTGGAGTCTAAAATGAAAAGTGGATCACCAGTTTGGTTATGTTTATTCACCAGCTATCACAGATTCACAGCAAAATACATTATTGCAATTATGGTTGTAATAAAATATGTTCTTAAAAGGGTATCCTTTGGAAGCAAAGACTGCACCAAAGAACTGAAACCAGAGTGTGCATATGTACTGGGCCAGACTAGCTAGTTTCTGCCATTTAGGCTTTATCAGTGACCCTCTAATAGTTTCAAAGTTCCACAATGAAACCCATGATCCCAAAGGACAAGAAAATAAAATCTACACTATAGTGAAAGGCAGGGAGACATTCTACCCCCGCCACACAGTCCCAGTCACCAGCTGTAGTGAAGTCAAATATGTTCTTAAAAGGGTATCCATTGGAAGCAAAGGCTGCACCAAAGAACTGAAACCAGAGTGTGCCTTATACATAGCTATCATGAGGGACTAGAGATGATCTGATATTTGGTTGGAGTCGACATATACATGCATTCTTTATATATGCAAGAAGTGAAGGCTCTGGTAAGACCGTGCAAATACATAAACTTTCCTGAGTCTTTACTGCTTCCCTTAGTAATAGTACTAAATCTCATGTGCTGACTCACATATTTCAAAGAACAAATATACCGGGCCGCGTAGCGCAGTCTGTAACGTGTCTGGCTACAGATGCGTGTCTGACTGCAATTCCAGGGGACGGCATGTTCGATCCCGGCCCGGTCCCATACTTTCGTGGAGATTGATCGTGAAATAATTTCTACGGTCATTCTACTCCCTTCCGCTGATTCATTCAAGAAGGGTTGTTGTCAGTTACAAGCGAAAGTATGTGCACGAATTACTGGTTATTTGCTTGTTCAAGCCTGCCCAGGAAAAAGTGTGGTTAGGTGAACTGACCATCCCGCAATGACCATAGCTGTTGACTTGGGACGTAAAGCAACAAAACAAACAAACAAACAAATCAAAGAACAAATAAGACAAACATAATCAATTTTGTTTTTTTTGTGTGGGATCATTAAAAATAATTTTGGCAATAGTTGCATCTGTACAGGTTTACAAGGGCTGGTCATCAGGTAGAGTGTTTGACTTGAGATTAAGGAGTTGCTGGTTCCAGTCTCACCGGAGGCACTGCATTGTCCTTGAGCAAGACCTATACCATCTGCTTAGTATGAATTCAACCCAGGAAGACTGGAAAATATCCCAACATGACTGTAAAAATGATGACAGGAACATAAAGCATTTACACAAAAAAAAAAACAACGGTGGATCAATAAGTACTTGGCACATCTTGAAAAACAAATATATTGCTAATTTATTTTGACAAACAATTGCTACCCTGTACTATCGAAATTGTATCATCTGTCTATATGCATAGGAAATAAAGTTACTTTGTCGGATTAAATAATAAAACCTTATTGCACCTTTCATTGATATTCTAATGTTTAACGTCAAAAATCTCGCAATGCACAAAGTGCAAATGTATGCTGCTGCAATAAGCAAGCTACTGTATGGTTTTGCATCTGTATGGATGATAATCACTTATTAAAGCTCATGGATTATTTTCCTGTAAAGACGCGCAAACCATACAATACCTCCTGCTTGTATTACACTTGTATGCCAAACAAAATGAGGAATGCCAATTTTTTCTAGGTGTGGCTGAGAACATTTTTATCTGCCCTCATACATGTACTTTTTCCATATTGTTATAACAGGGTTTCCATGAGCTCTGGAAATCAAGGAAAACCTGGAAAATCAAGAAAAAAAGTTCCATGCATGGAAAAATCATGGATTTTGAAAAAGCCTGAATAATCATGGAATTTTGTGAAATAATTCGACAAAACCACCAGTAGCCAGAAAACCAGCTGTCAGACACGCAAAACTTGTGTGTCTGACAGCTAGTTTTCTGGCTACTGGTGGTTTCAAGTTTTGAATAATTTCAAAATGCATGCATGGTCTAGAAGCATGCATATTTAAATACATTATTGTTGCTGCATTCCGCATTTATGCTCAGCATGGTGAAGATGTCCCTAAAAGGGGAGGTTGGAAGCCATGCATTAAATAGTCATGGAAATTATATTGTTGATCATGGAAAATCATGGAAAAATTATGGAATTGTGTTTTCAAATTTTTGTGGGAACCCTGTATAACTACCATTCCAGGGACATACAACAGAAATATCCACCTGTATAGCGTGAGCAGCTATGAGCACATATCATCTCTGAAAGGGCATATAGGGGTCATCACTGACATAGTTGCCTCCCCTTGTGGTGGCTACTGTTTCTCCTCATCATCTGACAAATCTATGAAGGTGAAAATAAAAACTGTAGAAACAAACAGGCAGACTGTGTCATAGATATCTAGCTTATTTTTCCCCCAACAAAACATGATATCGAATGACCTTGGAAGAGGTTTTTTTATCAATAAAACAAAATTAATGATAGACATGATCAAACAGACTGGGTTCTATCCTATATGCTGACCTGTCATAGAAATTTACCAGGCCTCCAGATAAGAGTGTGTAATTAAAATTATTTTTCTTATTCCTCATTCAAACATACGTTGTGGGTACTCAAAAGAACCATCTCAATGAGACGGTTCTTTTGAGCACACAAAACATATGTTTAAACTGATGGATAAGAAATTAATTACAATTTTATGCTCATGAAACTTGCTAATATTGTCCTGTGGTACTAACTCTTTTGGGTAAATCCAGTTTTTTTCTATTAATAGGCACATTCAATCACAGTATACAAGTATTTGATGCTCAATCTTACCAGTACACACAAGAACTGAGGATGCATTTTGGCGTAGTTCAATGTCTTGTAACCTCACCGTCAGGACGATTCTTGTTCTCCGCATCTGCTGATAAATGTATACAGGTGATTATACCCTTTTCTAATGATCTGGCTCATTTACTCACTGTCACCGGTTGACTATTTTTTAAATTGCCTTGAAGTTTAACAAAAGCTTGGGGAACAGATGCTATTGACACAGTTTGCTTGTTTGTTTGCACTAGCTCATTTATTTGTTATATCATGATTTATTTTGAGAAAAATTATTCTTTAGACATGTTTTTCCTGAGCCGCTATATTACAGGGGTGTAGCTAGCCTAAAATTTAAAGTACGCATGTGTGGAACAGGCTGAATGCATTCAAAAAGGAAGCTAATACAAGCAATGCAAATTGCGGCGTCTCATCAGGTTCTGCACTGTTTGCCAAGATAAACACACTTTTGGTAATGGTAAATTATTAATATCGTATATGACCAGACCCTTAATTGGTGATGAATCCTCAAAGGATGCCTATGACAATATCACAAATTCTGTAAAAATAGCATTTAGAGAGATGAATATTGGTTCTACGCACATGTTTTGTATATGTAAAAGCAAGAATCCATCAGAACTGTGATTGATTTTTTTCCATATTTTGGTTCAAATGTGAACGCACTTGGGTTTTTTGTGTATATGTAGCTACACCCCTGTATTATGTCCTAGACTCCCAAAAACCTGTCTGAGACTCCCGAGAAAATATCTGTGCATCCTTTGGGACTGTCAACCCATCACTCTAAAATATATTTAAATCTTTAATATACTTCATTTAAACCAGGGCCCTTTGTGCACGGGATGGCAGTACTTATCGCATTGGCAAGTAGCAAATGCTCCGACAAACCTGTGCATTCACTCAGTCTCTCCAGAGCCTTTACAGCTCCCATACACTAAATATGGATGTAGATGAAAACTCAGAACAAAATTTAGACCTAGCCCTGCAGGATATGTCAGCATTGGTGTTCAACTATTTCCCTGCTAGCAGTGACTGTTGTCATGTAGATCTACTGATAACCTTTGAAAACATCTTGGGCCAGGAAACGCCACAATCACGGTGTGCAGTCTGGTCTGTGCCTTTGTTGTTCACTTGCCTTGCACCAAGGCCTATATTAAACTGATGTGTCCAGAATATTGCGGTAACCATGGTTCCTGGTCCCCTTCTTACTTTTCTATGGTATAAACTTATAACAAAAGTTGATATATGGTAAATGTTCTTATATTTTGACATTAGTTCCTTGCGAAACAGTCGAAAGCAAACAGTGCAGACCCAGATCAGACTGCTTCTGAAGAAGCAGTCTGATCAGGTCTTCCTTGTTTGCTTTTCTGACAAGCATTTTGTTAATTCCAGCCCTGAAAACCAACATTTTACTTGAATACAGAAAGAAAAATGTTCGGAATTTGAGAACATTTACAATATTCTTGTTTTATACAGATCTGGAATCTAGAGAATATGTTGCCTATCCAGTCCCTCCAGAGACATGATGGTAGTGTGAATACACTACTCTTATACGGGGATTTTCTCTTCTCAGGGTCGGAGGATAAGGAAATTAAGGTAAGCTATGATTGTCAATATGTAGAGAATATGTTACCTATCCAGTCCCTCCTGAGGCAGGCAGTGTAAATACACTACTCTTATACAGGGATTTTCTCTTCTCAGGGTCGGAGGATAAAGAAATTAAGGTAAGCTATGATTGTCAATATGTAGAGAATAGGTTACCTATCCAGTCCCTCCAGAAACATGATGGCAGTGTGAATACACTACTCTTATACGGGGATTTTCTCTTCTCAGGGTCAGAGGATAAAGAAATTAAGGTAAGCTATGATTGTCAATATGTAGAGAATATGTTACCTATCCAGTCCCTCCAGAAACATGATGGCAGTGTGAATACACTACTCTTTTACGGGGATTTTCTCTTCTCAGGGTCGGAGGATAAGGAAATTAAGGTAAGCTATGATTGTCAATATGTAGAGAATATGTTACCTATCCAGTCCCTCCTGAGGCAGGCAGTGTAAATACACTACTCTTATACAGGGATTTTCTCTTCTCAGGGTCGGAGGATAAAGAAATTAAGGTAAGCTATGATTGTCAATATGTAGAGAATAGGTTACCTATCCAGTCCCTCCAGAAACATGATGGCAGTGTGAATACACTACTCTTATACGGGGATTTTCTCTTCTCAGGGTCAGAGGATAAAGAAATTAAGGTAAGCTATGATTGTCAATATGTAGAGAATATGTTACCTATCCAGTCCCTCCAGAAACATGATGGCAGTGTGAATACACTACTCTTATACGGGGATTTTCTCTTCTCAGGGTCGGAGGATAAGGAAATTAAGGTAAGCTATGATTGTCAATATGTAGAGAATATGTTACCTATCCAGTCCCTCCTGAGGCAGGCAGTGTAAATACACTACTCTTATACAGGGATTTTCTCTTCTCAGGGTCGGAGGATAAAGAAATTAAGGTAAGCTATGATTGTCAATATGTAGAGTATAGGTTACCTATCCAGTCCCTCCAGAAACATGATGGCAGTGTGAATACACTACTCTTATACGGGGATTTTCTCTTCTCAGGGTCAGAGGATAAAGAAATTAAGGTAAGCTATGATTGTCAATATGTAGAGAATAGGTTACCTATCCAGTCCCTCCTGAGGCAGGCAGTGTAAATACACTACTCTTATACGGGGATTTTCTCTTCTCAGGGTCAGAGGATAAAGAAATTAAGGTAAGCTATGATTGTCAATATGTAGAGAATAGGTTACCTATCCAGTCCCTCCAGAAACATGATGGCAGTGTGAATACACTACTCTTATACGGGGATTTTCTCTTCTCAGGGTCAGAGGATAAGGAAATTAAGGTAAGCTATGATTGTCAATATGTAGAGAATATGTTACCTATCCAGTCCCTCCTGAGGCAGGCAGTGTAAATACACTACTCTTATACGGGGATTTTCTCTTCTCAGGGTCAGAGGATAAGGAAATTAAGGTAAGCTATGATTGTCAATATGTAGAGAATAGGTAACCTATCCAGTCCCTCCAGAAACATGATGGCAGTGTGAATACACTACTCTTATACAGGGATTTTCTCTTCTCAGGGTCAGAGGATAAAGAAATTAAGGTAAGCTATGATTGTCAATATGTAGAGAATAGGTTACCTATCCAGTCCCTCCAGAAACATGATGGCAGTGTGAATACACTACTCTTATACGGGGATTTTCTCTTCTCAGGGTCAGAGGATAAGGAAATTAAGGTAAGCTATGATTGTCAATATGTAGAGAATATGTTACCTATCCAGTCCCTCCTGAGGCAGGCAGTGTAAATACACTACTCTTATACGGGGATTTTCTCTTCTCAGGGTCAGAGGATAAGGAAATTAAGGTAAGCTATGATTGTCAATATGTAGGGAATATGTTACCTATCCAGTCCCTCCAGAAACATGATGGTAGTGTGAATACACTACTCTTATACGGGGATTTTCTCTTCTCAGGGTCAGAGGATAAGGAAATTAAGGTAAGCTATGATTGTCAATATGTAGAGAATATGTTACCTATCCAGTCCCTCCTGAGGCAGGCAGTGTAAATACACTACTCTTATACGGGGATTTTCTCTTCTCAGGGTCAGAGGATAAGGAAATTAAGGTAAGCTATGATTGTCAATATGTAGAGAATAGGTTACCTATCCAGTCCCTCCAGAAACATGATGGCAGTGTGAATACACTACTCTTATACGGGGATTTTCTCTTCTCAGGGTCAGAGGATAAAGAAATTAAGGTAAGCTATGATTGTCAATATGTAGAGAATATGTTACCTAGCCAGTCCCTCCTGAGGCAGGCAGTGTAAATACACTACTCTTATACGGGGATTTTCTCTTCTCAGGGTCAGAGGATAAGGAAATTAAGGTAAGCTATGATTGTCAATATGTAGAGAATATGTTACCTATCCAGTCCCTCCTGAGGCAGGCAGTGTAAATACACTACTCTTATACGGGGATTTTCTCTTCTCAGGGTCAGAGGATAAAGAAATTAAGGTAAGCTATGATTGTCAATATGTAGAGAATAGGTTACCTATCCACTCCCTCCAGAAACATGATGGCAGTGTGAATACACTACTCTTATACGGGGATTTTCTCTTCTCAGGGTCAGAGGATAAGGAAATTAAGGTAAGCTATGATTGTCAATATGTAGAGAATATGTTACCTATCCAGTCCCTCCTGAGGCAGGCAGTGTTAATACACTACTCTTATACGGGGATTTTCTCTTCTCAGGGTCAGAGGATAAGGAAATTAAGGTTAGCTATGATTGTCAATATCTAGGGAATATGTTACCTATCCAATCTCTTCTCAGGGTGGGAGGATAAAATAATTAAGGTATCTATATTTATGGTAAATGTTCTAAAATTTCGAACTTTTTTCTTTTTCTGTATTCAAATAAAATGATGATTTTCAGGACTGAAATTCACAAAATGCTTGTTAGAATATCAACAGGGAAGACCCTGATCAGACTGCTCCTTCAGAAGCAGCCTGATCTTGGTCTGCGCTGTTAGCCTAGGCCTTTTTGGCAGGCAACTGTTCAAAATTTTAGAAAATTTACTTTATAAACATATATATGTAAAAAATCTGTATGATATAGAACCCCTTTGTCGTGCTCAATATTTAGTTGTTACCTCTAGTCATATCCATTTCTCTCCCATTTTCATTTTGGGACTAAAGGTTTACTTGTATTTGTTCATCAATCTGTTCGTCACTCGTGATTTGATGTTCAGGCCATACCTCCTGAAGAATTGATCATTCATTATATATTTACATGATTATAATATTATCAATGGCATAAAGGTAAAATGTGCAAAACTTGGCCACCAAATGTCAAGGTCACAACTTTGTCTCAAACTGGGTCAAAAGTTGTTTTGTTTGTTTTGTTGCTTTACGTCCCAAGTCAACATTTATGGTCATGGCAGGATGGTCAGTTTATCTAACCACACTTTTTCCTGGGCAAGCTTGAACAAGCAGTTAACCAGTACTTCATGCACATACTTTCGCTTGTAACTGACAACAACCCTCCTTGAATGATTCAGCGGAAGGGAGGAGAATGAGCGTAGAAATTATTTCATGATCATTCTCCACGAAAGTATGGGACCAGGCCAGGATCAAACTCGTGACCCCTGGATCTGCAGTCAGACTTTATCTTTTGCCAGGCACGTTACCGACTGCGCTACGCAGCCCGGTCAAAAGTTGTTGCTCACAATTTCATGTCCGAGCCATATCTTATGTAATTCTTTGTAACTTCATATGATTATTACAAATAGCATGTTGGATCATAATATGTATTTCATGCATAAACATTTGTTGGATCCTTGCGATATGTTTTGAACATTCAGCCTATCATTCTCATGTTAAAGCCAAATGATAATGTACGAAAGAACATGTATGATCCTATATGCAAACAAATATTTTCTCCTTGCACATATGAATCCATCTTTTTCCGGGCGAGGTTACAAAATCAAATAATGAAACTGTTTTCAGTTTATATTTAAGAAATAGGTCAGCTCTAGCAGTGAATTGTTGTGTAATAATTCACTGTTTGGAGGTCAGTTGAAAAGATCAAATCACGAGCGTGCAGCGCTAGTGATTTATCTTCTTACAACTGATTGACAAACAGTGAATTATTAGTCAACAATTCACGCACTAGAGCAGATCTATTTCGATTCTAACACACAGTACACAACAAAAACACATTTGAAGTCTTCAGCTTCTTCCAATTTCCGTCATTGCACTGAAGAACTCCTTCCAATACTTAGACCACATCGCATTAGTTTACATGTATTTGAAACATCTTTCAAGCTTAAAAACTATGTTGCACAGTCTAATGTGATGAATGACATCATTTTCCAGCAGCAGCTGACGTCAGCTAGCACGCACTGTCCTCAGGCATTCAAAACTGTGAATTATTGTTTGATATATCCCACTTTTTTAGCATTGACTCTATAGGCGAGGTGTGTTAGAATTTATTATATATGTTTTATATTTAAACTTAGTTGGGTTTACTTCATTTGGGACATGAAGGTGCCCAGGTAGGACTTTGAGGGTGGGGTGAGGGGAGTTTGTATTGTGTGGTTTACCGATTTCACTAAAAATACCAGTTTGCTTGGAATAAACTTTGAACAAATATATATGAGCTGCGACATGAGATGTCCAACAATGTGGTATATGCGACCAGCAATGCCTCAGATCAGCCTGCGCATACGCGCAGTCTGATCAGAGCCTTAGCTAGTCGCTAGAATATTCTGAGTGTCAAGCTACTGCTTGAACATCATTTGGAGTTTCTACTCTTAAAAAAAGGCTGCAGAGGCTTGTCCGAGTCTACACTTGTCAAAATGCCACATTGTGGGGAATCACGTGTCTCGGCTCATATGCATTAAAACATCTGCATGTTTGATCCTTCAAATGCAGTTTTGTATCTTATAAATGCAGTTTTGTATACTTGCAGGTGTTCATGTACTTCCAAATGCAGATGGGATTTGCCAATACTTGAGAAGAAATATAATTTTGACGAGTATCTGTCACTCCAGCATTGGATGAACTTGTTTAATTTTCTTACAAATGAATCTGTCAGAATATATTTTCTCTTGAAGAAACTGGCCGAGTAGGATCTACATTGTTCACCATTTTGTTAGAGAGTGCTTTGTAAAATATGGAGACACATACAGTGGACTTATGATTAGGCCACATTAAAAAATACCTGTGTTTAGTGTAACCTGACCCTACCTAAATTTACTGGTGAAGCCTAGAATTTTTGGGGGTTTTCTGGAAAAAATATAATTTTATGCATTTTGAAAGGGGAAATGCCATTCAAAGTGCATAAAATTATATTTTTTCCCAGAAAAAAAAATAGGTGTGCCTAACTTGCCTAAAATTTTCAGACCCGTTATCCGAACATTTTTTTTATTTGGCCTTATTAAAATCTGTTTTTGTCCAAGTAAATTTGAAATGCATCAGGTCAGGTCAGAAATCAGAAAAGCCTTTCAATTAGAGTAATAATCAACAACAAAAATCCCATTTCTCAAACAATACATACGTTGTGACTCCTCAAAAGAACCGTCTACAGCTCACCATTAGGGGGAGCGGCAAACTTAAACAAACGATAACAAAACTCTTTGCCCTTCCAGGCGGAATAAAAAACTTACACTTTCAGGAACAGTGGGGGTGACACTGTGCAGACGAAATTGTCAGGTCGATCCCCACAAGATTGAAACCTGTTTTAGAGCATTTCCAAAATTCAAACTAATTAATGCCCCACACCTTTACTTAATGCACATATACTGCTCAACAAAAGTTTAGCACGGATTTTAATATGATGTCGCACTTTGAATGAAAATGAAACATTTTATTTAATGTAATCAACATGTTTGTGGATCTTGTAATTTACGTTTTTTCGTGTCCGCCAGACAAAATGTTATCTGGTTAGGCGTCAGTGAATCGACATAAAATTTAATGTCATGGGCATGTAAAGAATACATATCTACGTTGGAAATTAAAACTTTTGATTCTAGAGTAAAGCATAAGGTTCTTAATGATCAAAAACGTTGAAAACGTCAAAGTTTGATACCCGTTTATGCTGCGTTTTACCGTTCCATTACGACGTTAAAATGGTATTTTCCACTTCTTCACTTTTCAGCGAACTGAATCAAGGTATCAAGTAATCTTTTTGATGCTAGAATGGCATAAGCACCTGAAACATTTCTGTCGGTTGGCTCTTTGAAAACGTCTTCTTTAGATAGCGTTACCGCCTACATTTATCGTCAACTTCAGATTAACGTCACTTTTTATGAATTTAATTTCAAGGGACAAAATTTTACAAACTTACCTTTCCCTAGGCTGTCTCTCTTTTGGCACCATCTTAAACACGAAAATCATTTCAATAAAGCATGCATACACAACGAAAAAAGTACGGTTTTTGACTTGTAAACATCATTATTACAGCGACGTTAGTTGTTTTCAAGAATCAATCTTTGCTTCTAATGTTCATTGGAGGCGACCTTTATCTTTTTTTAAGAATGGCCGATTCGACCGAGCTGGAAAACAGAAGATGTTATTGACCGATGCTGTATCAATTTTGCATTGCCGATAATGGAGTTGAAACACGTTTTTGACCCCTCTCTTGATTAAAGCAACGACCGATGCAGTGGAAACCAATTAAAGTACACCCATTGGTTTCCTCAACTCTATCATATATCAAACCATCATTTCTGGAGATAATTTATAACTTTAAACCATTTCCTTAAATAAAAATTAACTTTTATTTATCCGTGCTAAACTTTTGTTGAGCAGTATAGATGTAGGATAAGGACAGGATACAGTCCAAATTCCTTTTTTGAAGCCAAAGTGGGTGCATAAACTGGGTGTGCCGTGAGTGCTGTATATGCCTTGTGCGAAGGGACCACGGCGCACTGGCGTTCGAACCGAAAATAGTAGTAGTAGGAACCGTCTCAATGAGATGGTTCTTATGAACACCCAAAACAAATGTTTAAACTGATGTACAAGAAAATATTCACAGTTTTGCTCATCTGGACATCATCATAATTGGATTTTTTATTAACACACAGGTGCAGAGGCATTATCCACATCAGTGGGCCCCCTTCCAGGTAACTGGCTAGCTGCAGGCATAGCAGATCTCACACCTGATCTCCAGGTGCTCCTTTCTTGAGGGTCAACTGTCGAGATTCACTACAGTCTTTCTCCATCAGTTTCTTTGATGTTAGCCTGGGCCTCTCAGTCCCCCCCACCCCCTTCGAAAGGCGGTTCCTTGGACAGGTTATCAGGGTCCCAATATTGCATATTTCTGAATTACTTTCCTTAGTTTGTGGGGAGCATAATGACCACTCATATAAGATGCTCTATAAAAAAAATGTTGGTACTTAAAAAGATCTGAGTACATTTTTGATAGGAGATGCTGTAATGATCAATATTCTCCTTGTATACAGACTAAACTCCTTTTATCTCCTATACTGACAACTAAACTGGGGTTCTTTGGACTTTAGTTTACAAGTCTACTGCCATTTCATTTGCAGAAAATCAAAATGCATCAAGTTTGAGAGTTGATTACTGCAGTCTCCACTATTACATGTAGTGAAAATTGAATGAGTGCACAACTATGTCCTGCAAACAGTCATTATTGGGTCATCTCTATTCAAAGTTGCATATTGAGTCTGAACCTTGATATTTAAGGAATAGATCAGCTGTAGTAGTGCATTTTTGTATAATAATTCACTGTTTGGAGGTCAGTTGTAAAGAAGATCAAATCACGAGCGTGCAGCCCGAGTGATTTATCTTCGCACAACTGATCGACAAACATTGAATTATTACTCAACAATTCACACATTTGAGCTTATCTATTTCGATTCTAACACACAATTAAAGGCGAAAGCACATTTGAAGTTTTCAGCTTCTTCCAACTTTCCGCCAATGCACTGAAGAAATCACACTAATAGTTTAACTGTGTCGCATACGTTTACATGTATTTGTAACGTCTTTCAGGCGTAAAAACGATGTTACACCATCTAACACCACAACTGACGTCATTTTGCAGTAACATGTTGACTCAGCTAGTGCGCGCTTTCCTCCCCCTTTCAAAACCGTGAATTATTATTTGATATATCACAGTTTTTTTAGCATTGACTCTATAGGCGAGGTGCGTTAGAATAAGTCATTGTTCTCTCCCTATACAGTACAAAATTCTGCTAAGAATGGAGTTGAAAAGCCCAAAATACAGTTTGTCTTTGTCATGCATCATAGGCTTTGCACTCTTGCAGCAACTAATTGCATGGGGAAAATTTTCAGGATAATACCCGATTCAGACACAATTTATTAGCTTCCTTATGTCACAATTTCAACAGACAGTTAGCCTTTTCATTATAAAATATGGCATAGTATATTTTAAGAAATAAAACATAAACATGCTCATCAAATGCCTGGATAAAGCACAGTTGAGTCTGGGTTGTACCCATTTGAACATGAGCGCATGAGCGAGTGTTGAAATTGATACAGCTGTGCTTTAAAATTGAGGGAATTCGAGCAGTGATAAGGATTTGTTCCTTTAACCACTCAATTTACTAAAACTTCAGTACCTATTAAGTCCAAATTCATATTAAATTTATTTCATCCACCCGCCACAAATGTATCACCCTGTTTTTTACAACCTTACAACAGGGTGATTATTTATGCAAAATTTGCACTAAAACAGGACAGCCTAAACAATATTTCTTAGCCTAAATCTTTTGATTTATTGAGAACTAATTCAACTTGAATTTTCTTCTGATAAACATACAGTAGAACTTCAATGGCTCGAATAGGCTTGGGACCATGAAAAAAAGTTCTAGCCAAGGGTAGTTTCAGCCATCTAGGATTGATTATGCATAAACTGACTTGTTGGGATCATGATGACAGTTCTAGCCAGCCCAGGTGAATGAGCCATCAGTTTGAGCCATTGAAGTTCTACTGAATCTGACATCTGTCTGTATTACATTGCTTGTTATAGAGTTTCTAGACCTATTATGGTACCATAACTATTCAAATGTTTCAAAAGGTTGTCTTCCCGTTACTGAATAAAATGTTGGACATTCTTCAATTCCAAAGAAGTACGCCAGTCACAGTGAAGGCCCTGGTCAGATTACTACTCCTTTAGGAGTTATCTAATCTGGGACTGCACTGACTGTCTCTGCCCTTACACATGTTAGATAACCAGGTTTTGTATTTGAAGTTCTACTTAATTGAATTGTTGTTTTTAAATCTTTGATACAATGTTTTTCTTTAAGCGATTACTACATTTTGTACATTACTTGTTTCATACACATACACTCGTTGAATAAGTTGTTTTCTGTTTTAACATACTATACTTTTCTAACAGTGTTTTAATGCATCACTCATTTTGTAAAATATATAGATCTTTATTTTTCCAATAAAAAATGCAACTTCATTATTTTTTCTTTGTATTATCCTTACATAAGCCACTTTTGAGAACATGCACTTGCTTTCTGTTGTGAATGGGAAGCTTGTGATTGGTTGAATTACTGTAAATTCGGAAATTATCTTGAGAGTTTTATTTTTGTGAAACTACGCATATGGAAAGTTTTGTGAAAATAAAACCCTCATGAAAATAGTTGTTTACTGATATAAGTAAATCATGGCCTAGTCGCGAATTTTTAACGTCGCAAAAATATCTTTTAACCCTAATCCTGAAAATAAAATTCTTGCGATGTCCCAAATTTACAGTAACTCTTTCCGTGCTGTTTAAACATGGGGTTTTAATTTGACAATACTTAAGATGAGCCCTGATTTGTTTGTATGACATTACAGGAGAAAGCTTTACTGCCTGGACTGATCATTATGTCAACATTTTTGTTTGCAAAAACATTGTTTTTTGTTTTGAGAAAAACAGTGTAAGAAAAATTGTATTTTATGGTTTTAGCGGTGTTTTTGGTGGGCTTTTGGCTGGAATCGGGTAAAATATGCAAGAATAACAATCACATATGTTTGTTTCAATGCAATAACGCTTGCCAGGTCCCTCGGGAGATTTTGAACACTCGGCCTAACGGCCTTGTGTGCAAATAGCTTCCTTGGAACCCGGCTAATGTTAATGAATGAAAAAACATGTGTGATCCCTATATTAAAATATCTGAATAAAGAACAAGCAAGACAAAGTTTGAGAATGTTGATATCAATATTGACAAATGGATGAAAACAACACTTGAAAACAACACTTGACAAGTTAAGAGTTCAGACAGACAAGACTATGTAAAATTCAAGAACCACATAGTGACATGGGTGAAAGTTCAAAATTTCCAAAATCCTGAACTTTAGAAATTCAAAATTTAAAACTTGCAGGATGCCTACAAAACTTAATAATTTCAAGTTTAAATGTGTTAAGCTAATCAGAAAATTAATCAGAGAATCTATTATAAGCTCCCTAAATCAGCATTTTGAGGCTGACTTTCCATAGAAAGTCAGCCTCAAAATCCTGAATTCAGGAATAATCCTGAAAACCTTCATCCATGTAGCGACTCCATGGAGCAGCCAGATATGGGTACATACTTCCTGCATACAAGTGAAAATTAACCTGTTGTTGTATTGCTGCAGACATTTGCAGCCGAGTTATCAGCTTGCAGTTAGTGTTAATGCTGTAGACATGGGTGAAAGTTCGAAATTTCCAAAAATCCTGAACTTTTGAAATTCAAGTCTTAAAACTTGATGCATGCATATAAAGCGTTAATAATTTCAAGTTGAATGGTCAATTGTCCTAAGATGAACTGATAATAATTCAGAGAAGCTATAATAATCTGCCTAATTCAGCATTTTGAGGCCGACTTTCTATGGAAAGTCAGCCTCAAAATCCTGAATTCAGGAATAATCCTGAAAACTTTCAACCATGTATAGAGAGTGACTTAAAATAAAGAGCTATACATGTACATTAGAGGACTAATGAGGCCAAAAAAACCTAGCTGTTTTCACCAATTTCATCTGATCAGCTTATTAGAACAATAGCAAAAGTGTAAAAGTCTGGAATTTATTTGACTTCTACTATTGCTATGGTAACAGAAAATGGTGACCGAAGTAGGTTTTAATTGGGAAATAGTTATTTTGAATCAGAGCCGATTTTAAAAATGCACACCTTTGCGGGCGCTCGTTGTTCTGATACCTATCTTTATTGGTAATGTGTAAAGCCTGGCATCAGTACAACGAGCTCTCGCATCGTTGAACTCGTGTCAGATTTTGCATCGTTGAACTCGCGTCAGATTTAAGTTTTGACAGAAGACATAGAGCACAAGCAGTTACCAAAAGGATATTTCAACAGGTACTTCAACACGTATTTAAAGGTTTTTTTTTGTATTTTGCTGTATTGATATGAGCCTCGACATGTGATTTCCAACAATATGGCATTTTACAAGTGTAGACTCGGATGAGCCTGTGCAGCCTCCTTTTAAGCTTAGAGACTCAAAATGATACTCAGTAGTTAAAAATTCATAGAATATTTAAGTGACTAGCAAAGGCTCTGATCAGTCTGCGCATATGCACAGGTTGATCTTAGCTGGTCCCACATACCACATTGTTGGAAATCTCATGGCAAAGCTCATATCTATTTAAGTTTTGACAGAAGACATAGAGCACAAGCAATTACCAAAAGGATATTTCAACAGGTGATAACTACCATGACACATATTTAAAGGGTTTTTTTTGTATTTAGCTGTGCTGATATCTATTTAAGTTTTGACAGAAGACAGAGCACGAGCAATTACCAAAATGATATTTCAAAAGGTGATAACTTACAATGACACATATTTAAAGTTTTTTTTTAAATTTATTTAGCGGTGCTGATATCCACTTAAGTTTTGACAGAAGACATAGGGCACAAGCAATTATCAAAAGGATATTTCAACAGGTGATAACTAACCATGACACATATTTAAAGGTTTTTTTTATTTATTTAGCTGTGCTGATATATAGTTAAGTTTTGACAGAAGGCATAGAGCACGAGCAATTACCAAAAGGATACTTCAACAGGTGATAACTTACCATAACACATATTTAAAGGTGTTTTTTTTGTATTAAGCTGTGCTGATATCTAATTCTTTAAAGAAAAGTCTTCTGCAGTCTCAAATTTGGTCCAAAATGACTTTCTTTATAATAAGCCCTAGTAGGCGGCGTTTTTCTGTTACAATTGCAACAGTAAAAGTTAAATAAATATAAATCGGCTTTTGGGTCACTGTAACTGGTTCCGAAAAGCCCCCCCCCCCAACTCGTTCCGATCTCCGTTAGCTTTACGAGAGACCCGGACATTTCATACCATGTGGTTGGTTTTGTTGCTTAACGTCCCAAGTCAACAGCTATGGTCATTGCGGGACGGTCAGGTCACCTAACCACACTTTTTCCTGGGCAGGCTTGAACAAGCCGTTAACCAGTAATTTGTGCACATACTTTCGCTTGTAACTGACAACAACCCTTCTTGAATGAATCAGCGGACGGGAGGAGAATGTCATACCATGCGGTGATACAGTGACTAATATGCTATACAATACCAGACTTTAACACTTAGGCTTTTCCTTCTGTCTTTTTCTTGACTTTAGATGGGGCAAATAAACCTCTGCACGAATTTGAACTCTATGAAAATGATGCAGTTATATCTTCTAATGAACACATATGGGAAAATTTAATGTAATCAAATTATCAATAATGCATGTTGAAAACAATGTGCTTGCAAAAGAGTAGGTTTGATGACATCACATGTTAAGAGCAATTCTCTGTAACCACTTAAAAAGTTGTGCCACGCATAGTCACCGATTTTGCTGAAACTTTCCTATCTTGGTCATGGTGACCCAAAACCAAGCAATCATGACTCCTTTCATCCATATGCATGCCCGTTGCCATGGAAATGGCGTATGAACATTTTGGCTAAAAAAGTGACAAAAATGACTTAAAATTGATGGATTTCCCAATGAAATCATTACTTTAACGTTAACCAAATGCCACTAATGATCCATATGTATGAATATATAACACATCTTGGTTAGAAATAAACAATCAAAATCACATTTGGAAAACCTCGGTTTTTATCCATGCTCTGCAAAGTGGGTGGGGTTTCAGAAATTTGACAAATGTGATTTTTGAACATTTTCAAAGGTTATTTTCATATTGAGTGCGGTCCGTTACAAATATGCCGGCATATTCCAGAAATATTACAAGGTTTCCTTAATTGATATATGAAAAGACATGTTTGGGAAAGTATGGTTCCTGAAGCGTTACCATAGCAACAGTCAATGTACCGTCACAAAAAGCAAATTTATCTGTGACTGTATTTCTGATCTCATAAAAATCTGCTGAAGGGACATATCTGATTTTTAAATGGGGAAATCTGTTCCTTATTACGATAATGTACCGAAAATAATATAGTATGTTGTAAATGACCTGCTGAAGGTCAAGGTCACAGAAGTAAGAAATTGACTTAAAATGAGCAATTTTGCCACATATTTAGGTCTATTTCTCTATTATTTGATGTGACTTGGTTTGTAAACTTAGTCTTCTTATACGCAGCTACACTGCCTATCAAAATGAAATAATTTTATCCTTCATATTAGGTCAAGGTCAATGATTTTTCAATATTTTTGGTTTTAAATTGGAGATATTGACACTTTTCGTTAACCAATTTCTTTAATTCAGTTATATTTAGCTTCTTCTTTTAGAAATATGCTGCACAGTATAACATTGTTAAAATAACGTGACAATATGCCTTAATTATCAGTTTGAAGGTCAAGGTCAAGGTCACAGAAGCCAGAAATTACCCTAAAATGAGCGATTTTCGCACATATTCAAGTCTATTTCTCCATTATTTGATGTGGTTTGGTTTTTATATGTATTCTTTACACAAGCAACTACAATGCCTTTTAAATTGAAATAATTTATCCTTCATATTACTTCAAGGTCAAGGTCACTAAAACTTGAATATTTTTGGCTGTAAATTGGAAATATTGACACTATTTGCAAACCGATTTCTTTATTAGGGTATGTTCAACTGCTTGCTTTAGAAATATGCTGCACAGTAAAACATTGTTAAAATAACATGACAATATTCTTAAATTATCATTTTAAAGGTCAAGGTCAAAAAGTCAAGAAATTGGCATAAAATGGGGGATTTTTACACATAATAATTTTGGTCATAAATTCGAGAAATTGACAATATTTGTTAACAAATTTCTTTATTTCAGTTATGTTAAGCCTCTTCCTTAAGAAGTATGCTGCACAGTATAGCATTTTTAAGATATCATGACAATAGGCCTTAAATAGGAATTTGAGCGTCAAGGTCAAGGTCACAGAATAAAAAAATGACATAAAGTGAGCGATTTGCACCCATTTTTGATTTGTATCTTTAATTTTTATCTACACAGCTAGCCTTTTGTTATGAAAGGGGCTTTATGATGTCTCTTACTGCTGATTAGCAGGCTGATATTATTGATGCTTTTAACACTACATCCAGATATTTTGACGATATTTTAAACATTGATAATGTTTATTTTGACACTATGATAAGTCAAATATACCCTTCAATGCTCCAACTTAATAAAGCTAATACCTCCGATACCAAAGCCACCTTTTTAGACGTGCATTTGTCAATTTCTAATGATATTGTTTCTACCAAAATCTATGATAAACGTGACGACTTTGATTTTGAAATGGTCATTTTCCCATTTTTAAATGGTGATGTTCCTCTCTCTCTACATCCTATGGAGTCTATATCTCTCAACTCATTTGTTTAGCTAGAGCATCTAGCCATGTTGCTGACTTCAACACTCACAATAAATTGTTGACTAAGAAACTTCTTAAACAAGGCTATCGGTATCATAAACTTTGCAAAACCTTTTCTAAATTTTATAGACGATACTTTGATTTGATATCTAAATTCAAAATTGGACTTAAATCTCTCTTGTGCCAAGGACTTTTGGAACCTGAATTCTATGGTGACTTTGTGTTTAAATTGAAGAGGATTGTTGGCCTGATAATTCTTCAGCGTGGCTTATTAAAATAATTTCCCATTATAAAAAGATTGGCTATAACATTAATGTATTGCAGTAGACTGCATGCTTGGTGGTCAACCCAATCACGATTGGCAACTTTGCTTTCCTCTTTAATTGCACGCCGGTGGATTGGACTTTAGACTCTGACTTAAAGACTTATGTATTGATGAGATGGTAGGGGCCTGATGCTTTGGCTGTTGTCAGGCCCACCGGGGTTTACCTGTTGGATTTCTTTTGCTCCGGTATTCAGTTTTATTTACTTTTGAGTCCTTACCTTTTCTTTATCTCCTTTTTATTCTTTGATTTATATATTCTAGGAGATAATGCATTGATAAGTTAGGGGTCTTTCATGCAAACAAAACATCTATGTGTCTTGATTCACATCTGAATTAAGGGTGAAGTTGGTGTACCATTAAACTGGTTTAAGCCCTCCAGTAAAATATTTTTACTGACAGTTCAAAGGCGATGCTTCTTTTGTGGATCATTTATGTTTTTCTGTCTTTGTTAAGCTTTCATGCACACCATGTTTGTTGATGCCTTGTGGTCACCTGCTGGGAAAGAGCTGAACTTTTGGCTCTCGTATGTGATGACTAATTGTGACGTTGTCACTTTCCCATTGGTATCCTGGGTCAGGTGTGGTGCTTGATTGTATCGATTCCTGATCTTTGCCCTCTTTCTTACTTTTTTAAAATGGAAATAACTTTATCCTTCACATAACTTAAAGGTCAAATTCACTGAAATTTTAACATATTTTGTCGTACAAAGAAAAAATTGACAGCATCCTTATTCAAGTTATGTCTAGCTTTTGCCTTTAGAAATATCAAGCATAGTACAATATTGGTAAAATATGACTATGTGCCTAAAATAGGTCATGAGCTAGAATTTAACATAAATTCAGCCATTTCCCCAATAGTTAAGTTCTTTATTCGTAATTTAGTGTGATATTGTTTTGATATACACTCTTGGTATTCATAGCAAAAATACTTCTCAAACTAAACAATTTTTTTTGTTTGAGATTTTTGCAGTCTATCACACACATTCTGTCAGGATTGATATAATGCTATGCAATACAATTGATTAACCACTAGTGGTTTACAGAATTATTAGCATAATATAATGACGGTTTCACCTCCAAAATATGATTTTTGGTAATTTCATAGTCATGTGATAAACTGAATCTAACATTGGTGCTTCTATACTAATGAATTTCTTAATTTTAGTGAAAACCTATTGACTGTTTAACAAATCTCATAGTTGATCCCTTTCCCCTATTTTTTTTAATAAATTGATTCAAAAATGAGCATTCATGTAAGATCCTTTGGTGCTGTTATGGACATATATCATTTTAAATTGACATTGACCAAATGTGTAAACCACTAGTGGTAAATCAATTTTATTACATTTGTATATCACCCCCAGTCTCGACATCATATAATAAAATATTGAAATTTTCCTCAGTATGTTTGTTTCAGGTTTATATTGTTTGTATGTATCCCAGCTAGGGGTTTGGTCAATTAAAAATATGTAAACTCTTTCAAACCCTTTAAGGAGCTTGAAACTTTGTCAATAATTTCATTGGAGTGTTATATCATCAGATACATGGTAAGTTTTCAGCGTAGCCGTAAAAGATGATTTCTGAACGTACTGACAATTAAAAAAACGATTATCTCAATTCCTTATCTAATGGTTATCAGATTGTGTTAACCTGGCCCCGAGGTTATAAAACTTTTTCTGTGCTCAACTCAGCTGAGCACAAAAATTCAACCGCTCATAAAAACTAAAATACAAGCAAATAAATAATTTTCTTGCATTAAGTCTCTCAGATGTTGTATTTATCATGCTAATAAATAATAAAATGCCAACAATTGTTGGCATTTCAACATTTATGAGCAGGATAAATTTTGTGCTCAGCTGAGTTGAGCACGAAAAAAGTTTTATAGCCTCGGGGCCAGTTCTACTTAAACACATCAAGACAAAGGTATAAAGTACAAATTTTAGCTGCTAAGTTGACCAATCACAAGTGATGTGGCTTATGGCGTCATGTTTCCCTTGATATATGAAAACATATACTGTCAGAGGAAGAATTTTAGAAAAAATCTAAACACGACTAGAACAAAGAAATGGGTTAACAAATATTGTAAATATTTCCAGTTTAAAACCAAAAATATAAAAATTTCATTGACCTTGACCTTGAAATAATGAGGAGGATTTAATTATTTCAGGTTAAACATCATTGTAGTTGAGTATATAAAATTATATATACTAACCAAATCACATCAAATAATGGAGAAATAAACTTGAATATAAGCTAAACCTATCTTTTTACGGTAGATTCTGGCTTCTGTGACCTTGACCTTGAGATTCAACTTGATTATTAAAGCAAATAGTCATGCTATTTAAACAATGTTATACTGTGGGGCATATTTCTAAAGAAATAATCTGAACAGAACTGAAATAAAGATATTGGATAACAAATATTGTCAATATGTCCATATTACAACCAAAAATATGACAATTTCAGTGGTGACCTTGACCTTGAAATAATATGGAAGATAAAATTATTTCAGATTTAAAGGCATTACGGTTGCTGTTGTAAAGATAAAATATACAAACCAAATCACATCAAATACTCGAAAAATAGATTTAAATATGTGCGAAAATCGCTCATTTTATGGTTATTTCTGGCTTCTGTGACCTTGATCTTCAAACTGATAATTAAGGCATATTGTCACGTTATCTTAACAATCTGAAACTATGCAGCATATTTCTAAAGGAGGAAGCTAAACATAACTGAATTAAAGAAATTGGTTAACAAATATTGTCAATATTTCCAATTTTAAACCAAAAATATTAAAATTTCATTGACCTTAACCTTGAAGTAATATGGAGGATAAAATTATTTCATTTAAAAGGCAGTGTAGCTGCGTATAAGTAGATTAAATATACAAACCAAGATACGTCAAATAATGGAGAAATAGACTTAAACATTCGCGAAAACTGCTCATTTTAAGTCAATTTCTTGCTTCTGTGACCTTGACCTTTAGCAGGTCACTTATAACATAATATGTTATTTTCGGTACATTATCCATATTTCCTCATTTACATCCATATTATATCCTACTTTTTCTACTATTTTTAAAGTTCGTAGAGACTACAGACTGTAACCTGGTAAGATACTTGTCTCATGCAAAGAAGCGGTGACTGTTGTAGTTGTTGGGTTATGATCTATGTTGTCTATAGCTGCTGTTGTGAAAATATGTTTCTTAAAATAGAAATACAAACTATAAAAAAAGAAAAAGAAAGATATTTCTGGAGAAAGAAGCTAAACATAATTGAAAAAAAGAAATCGGTTATCAAATATTGTATTTTTCCAATTTATGTACAAAATATTAAAGTTTCAGTTACCTTGACCTTGAAGGTTTCTAGAGGATTAAACTAGTTTAGTTTAAATGCATTGTAGTTGTGTAGATAAGGATTAAATATACAAACCAAATCACACAAAATTATGGAGAGATAGCCTAAAATATGGGCGAAAATCGCTCATTTAATGTAAATTTATTTATTCTGTGACCTTGACCCTCAAATTCCTACTTAAGGCCTATTGTCATGATATCTTAACAAATGCTATACTGCGCAGCACATTTCTTAAGGAAGAAGCTTAACATAACTAAAATAAAGAAATCGGTTAACAAATATTGTCAATTTCTCCAATTTATGACCAAAAATATTATGTGTGAAAATCTCCCAATTTTTGCCAATTTCTTGACTCCTTGACCTTGACTTTTAAAATGACAAATTTAGGCATATTGTCATGTTGTTTTAACAATGTTATACCGTGCAACATATTTCTTAAGCAAGAAGTTCAACATAACCGAAATAAAGAAATAGGTTTACAAATAGTGTCAATATTTCAAATTTACAGCCAAAAGTTAAAGTTTTAGTGACCTTGACCTTGAAGTAATTTGAAGGATAAAATTATTTCAATTTAAAAGGCATTGTAGGTGCTTATGTAAAAATTTATACAAACAAAACCACATCAAATAATGGAGAAATATACTTAAATATGTACGAAAATCGCTCATTTTATGCCAAAATATTAAATTTTAAGTGACCTTGACCTTGAAGTAATTTGGAGGATAAAATTATTTCAATTTAAAAGGCATTGTAGTTGCTTATGTAAAGACTGAATATAATAAACCAAACCACATCAAATAATGGAGACATATACTTAAATATGTGCGAAAATCGCTCATTTTATGGTAATTTCTGGCTTCTGTGACCTTGACCTTCAAACTGATAATTATGGCATATTGTCATTTTATCTTAACAATGTTATACTGTGCAGCATATTTCTAAAAGAAGAAGCTAAACAAAACTGAATTAAAAAAATTGGTTGACGAATAGTGTCAATATCTCCAATTTAAAACCAAAAATATTACAAATTCATTGACCTTGACCTTGAAGTAATATGAAGGATAAAATTATTTCATTTTAATAGGCAGTGTAGCTGCGTATAAGAAGACTAAATTTACAAACCAAGTCACATCAAATAATAGAGAAATAGACCTAAATATGTGGCAAAATTGCTCATTTTAAGTCAATTTCTTGCTTCTCTGACCTTGACCTTGACCTTCAGCAGGTCACTTACAACATAATATGTTATTTTCGGTACATTATCTTAATAAGGAACATATTTCCCCATTTAAAAATCAGATATGTCCCTTCAGCAGATTTTTATGAGATCAGAAATATAGTCACAGATAAATTTGCTTTTTGTGACGGTACATTGATTGTTGCTATGATAACGCTTCAGGAACCATACTTTCCCAAACATGTCTTTTCATATATCAATTAAGGAAACCTTGTAATATTTCTGGAATATGCCGGCATATTTGTAACGGACCGCACTCAATATGAAAATGTCCTTTGAAAATGTTCAAAAATCACATTTGTCAAATTTCTGAAACCCCACCCACTTTGCAGAGCATGGGTAAAAACCGAGGTTTTCCAAATGTAATTTTGATTGTTTATTTCTAACCAAGATGTGTTATATATTCATACATATGGATCATTAGTGGCATTTGGTTAACGTTAAACTAATGATTTCATTGGGAAATCCATCAATTTTAAGTCATTTTTGTCACTTTTTTAGCCAACATGTTCATACGCCGTTTCCATGGCAACGGGCATGCATATGGATGAAAGGAGTGTTGATTGCTTGGTTTTGGGTCACCATGACCAAGATAGGAAAGTTTCAGCAAAATCGGTGACTATGCGTGCCATGACCCTATGTAAAAATTTAAGTGGTTACAGAGAATTGCTCTTAATATTTACTCAGCAAAATAGTCAACTCAAAAACAACACTTCAATGCTTCGCTTCCTATTATTCTGGAACATGACCAAATTGAAATAATTTTACTTTAGAAGGAGTTGTTGTCTTGCCATTATGAAAAAGCATTTTGCTATCTACTTTTCTACACAACATGTTAACCCTTTTCCAATTCTCATCTGCCGATGTTATAACTAGAGGACCTGAAGGTCCTGAGGCGCTCACCTGATCTTCTTAATAATGTTAAAATAGGTCAAGGTTAACTACAGCTTATAATGGAACAAATTTTGTTTTACCATATACATTTTGGTCAATTGACCTTAACAATCTAATGAATATTCCATCAAACAGCCCAGTGATTTCTGAGAATAAGATGTTTAGATAGGTATGTGGCAGTCCAAATGAGTGGCCTTGGATAAAAGGTCACAGGTCAGCTTGACATTTGGTACTTAATTAACCATTGTCTCAATAGGTTTAACTTTAATGAATTCGGCTCAGTTATAGAAAATGAACATTTTAAGATTTTCTCCATATAAATGCATAAGGAATCAAATTTGACCTTGCCATCAAGTAAGTCAAGGTCAACCTAGATTCATCATTTGTGCTAACCTGGTAGGGCCCACATCCCCAATCCTACATACTAAGTCCCAAAGCCAATGGCCTTTTGGTTCCAGAGAAGGAGAGATTTAAAGAGTTTTTACCATATATGGGCATGGTGGCCATGTTAGTCATGTGACCATAACAATTTGTATAAGTTTTGGCTAACCAATCATAAGGAGTTGTCATATGAAATTTGGTTTCAATAGGCCAAGAATTGTCTGAGAAAACTATGTTTTAATATGTTGATGGGACTCCAATATAAGCCACCTTTGCTGAAAGGTCAAAGATCAACCTTGACCTTTGAAACTTATTTATAGCCACTAGATTGAACATATCAAGTGAGAATAACGACTTTGGCTTCCACAGTACTCAAAAAATCAACTTTTCAATTCAATTTTCCATTCAAATGAATTAGGAAGCAAACTTGACCTTGACGTTAAGTAGGTCAAGGTCATCCTAGGATCATCATTTGAACAAACTTGGTTGGCCCCACATCCCCAATACTACATACCAAGTCTCAAGGTCACTGGCCTTCTGGTTCTGGAGAAGAAGATTTTTAAAAGGTTTTTACCATTTATGGGCGTGGCGGCCATCTTTATCATGTGACCAAAATATTTTGTATAAATTTTGGCTGACTTATCATAAGGAGTCTTCATATGAAATTTGAGCTCAATTGGGCCGATGGTTTGCGAGGAAACTATGTTTTAATATATTGATGGGACCACAATATGAGCGACCTTTGCTGAAAGGTTCAACCTTGACCTTTGAAACTTATTTATAGCCATTGTCTCATTAGTTTCAACATATCAAGTAAGAATAATCACTTTGGCTTTAACAGTATTCAAAAAATCAACTTTTCAAAAAAATTCCCATTTAAATCTATTAGGAAGCAAATTTGACCTTGACGTTCAGTAGGTCAAGGTCAACCTAGGATTATTGTTTGAATAAACTTGGTAGGCCCCACATCCCTGATGCTACATACCAAGTCCCAAGGTCATCGACCTTCTGGTTCTGGAGAAGAAGATTTTTAAAGGGTTTTTACCATATATGGGCATGGCGGCCATCTTGGTCATGTGACCAGGAACATTTGAACACAGTTTCGTTCCCTCATCCTGAGGAGTCTCCATATGAAATTTGAGTTCAATTGGCCCAGTGGTTTCAGAACAGAAGATGTTTGAAAATGTTGACGGACGGACGGACGACGGACGGACGGACGCCGGAGTCACTGGTATACTAATAGCTCACCTCAGAGCCTTCGGCTCAGGTGAGCTTATAAGGCAGCTCATTTTGCAAACAATATGGACCCAGATCAGGCTGCTCCTTATGGAGAAGTCTGCTCTGGGTTCATAATGTTTGCTTCCATGATACAACACAATCTGAAGTCCATTTGAATATATGCAGCAATAAGCACACAAAATTTAAAGGACAAAAAGGGTTAACAGCCCAAGTTCAGGGTAAAGTAAAAATTAATTTCCAATTCCTAGTCAACACAGCAGTGTAATTTTCATATATAGGGAGCATTACATGGATGCCAAAGTATGGATCTTGATCAGCTGGCTAGTTCAAAAGCCAGCTGATCTGGATTTACACATTTTCAAAAGAGGATATTGAATTTTGAAAAAGGCATGCACACAGTCTGGTTATTAGGTGGAATATGGTAAGTTATATTTTTTTCCTACATAAATGGCCCAGCCTGCAAGATTTTGATACTTATGGCATATATGCAAAAGCCTCCATTAAATGCCCACGCTGACACATCAAGAGGAGCTACAAGTCTAATTATTGGTATGAGCCTGCCTCTACTTTCATACTTTGTGAAAGGGAGCACAGTGGTAGAGTGCTTAACTCGAGACCAAAGGGCCACGGGTTCGAGCCTCATCGGCTTCACTGCATTGTGTCCTTAAGCAAGACACATCAATCCCTGCCAAGTACTGGTTCAACCAATGAAGACATAACTGAAAGATTGTTGACTGGGATGTAAAGAATCAAATCAAACAAAACATACTTTGTGAATGCCAGACATGAAGGTTCTGGCGAGACTGTGCATATGTACAGGCTCATCTGAGCCTTCACTGCTTGCCAATGTGGTAAGTACTAAAATTTTGTTTGCTGGCTCAAATGCTTTACTTTTGAACTTCATTAAATGTCACAAAAAAGGCCTAGACAATGACAGACCAAGGTATGCCTTGAATGAGCAGTCTGGTGTTGTTTTGCTGACATTATTTTGTAAACAAAATTATTTTATGACCAATTTAACCGACTGCAGCAAAAGCAGAATGTTTTGAGATTATAGAAACTTACCGTATATGGTAATGTAGAGTGTAGTAAAAGATATATCATGTCGAGTGCCCCGACCATGATCAAACACATAACCGCTGGTTAGTACAGCGAGTATAACACTTTGTGGCTAAAAATACAATTAAATAAATTTTACAAGCTTATTATATACATGTACATATGGGCCAGTTTCTCCTATGGGCCATAATAGGAGAAACTGGTTGTTATCTTGGAACTGTGCTCAGACAATTTTGCCCAAACATGCTATTACAGTATTAACCCTTTTCCTGCTGAACCCAGATATATCCTCTTTAGAAAATAATTTGGATCCTGATCAGCTGGCTTTATTAGAAGCCAGCTGATCAGGATCCACACTGTTTTCTATCAAGCCTCAGAATCCACTGTATGTATTGACTGAAATCACAGGAAAACAGAAGTGAATCCTTGTATATGCAGCAACAATGACAGTCACATTGAAAATATTTGTTTTCACCCTTGTAAATCACTCCATCATTTGTTTCTTTGGTTTGTTGTCTATTCGAACACACCTTGCCTATTTTGTTTATTTGTTTGATTTGATTCTTTATGACCCAGTCAACAATCTTTCAGTTACCTCGGGACAGGTCTTCCTGGGTTGAACCAGTACTAAACTAGGATTTGTGTGTCTTGCTCAAGGACACAACGCAGTGATGCCGGTGAGGCTCGAACCCGCGGCCCTTTGGTCTCGAGTCAAGCACTTTACCACTGAACCACTGCGCTCCCACACCTTGCCTATATAGCCAATGCTAAAACATCATGTTATATGAAACACCAAAGTCAGTTTTGAAAGAGCCAGGAAAGCGCATGCTAGCTGATTGCCACTGCAAAATGACATCAGTCATGGCGTTAGACCGCGTAACATTGTTTTGATGCTTGAAAGACATTACAAATGCATGTAAGCGTATACTAACTATACCAACTATTGCATGATTTCTTCAGTGCAATGGCAGAAAGTTGGAAGAAAGCTTAAGACTTCAAATGGGTTTTCGTCATTTATTGTGTGTTACGAATCGAAATAGATCTGTTCTACTGTATGAATTGTTGAGTAATAATACACTGTTTCTCATCAGTTGAACCAAGATAAATCACTTGCCCTGAGCGCTCGTGACTTGATCTTTTTTACAACCTTTCAACAATCATTTAGATCACAAATGGCCACTGTTTCTAGGCAGTAAATGAACACTGTCCAACAAACCAGTGGTAGAAAAAGAATAATCTACAGAAACATGTGACAGGACTAGAGCTAGCCTAACCCTTTACTGCATAGGCTATTTTTAGATTATGACACCATTTTCTATTTTGGGAGAACATTGAAAAAAATTCAAGAAAAATTTAAGTAAAGTTTTGAATACTTTTGAAAATATTATGGAAAATGGAGCATTTGCTCCAAATGAGCAAATGCTCCAATTTTCATAATATTTTCAAATACAAATGTACATGACATTTCAAAGGTGGCAAAGGCGTTATTATGGAGAAAATGGTTAAGCTCACACCCTCACTTGCAATCCAAAAGATCACTCATCTGACTTGCTAGCAATTATGCTAAGGAGGCCCTGTATTCAGTCATCAATCTGCAAAAACATGTACAAAATAGCCCAGATTTGATTGGAAATAACCAAAATTACATGAGTGAAAGTTAAAAAATTCAAAAATCCTAAACTTTAAAAATTCAAATCTTAAAACTTGGTGTATGAATACAAAATGTTAACAATTTCAAGTTAAAATGGTCAATTGTCTTATTAGGATAATCTGATACAAATGAAAAAAGTCAATAAGCAATGCTTATTAGATACCCCCCGCACAGTAAGAGTCAGTGAAAAAACTTGGCAAATTATAGTTCGAACAAGAAGACCTTAGTTTTGATAAGAAGATTTCAGTAGAATCTGTGCAAACAAAAATTATAAACTCCTTCATGCATATGTTCAATGTGTCTACATTGTATCCGCAAAGTCTCAAATTGCTCCATCAAAAGCTGTGGTAGGAGTTGATCGGCCCATAAAGGCACTGTCTATGCATATACAAACACCTTATTAGGGAAAAATTGTCTAAGTTCTCACAGCTGTCATTTTGTCAAAAATTATCTTTTCTGAACTAAACTCCTTCATGCATATGTTCAATGTGTCTACATTGTATAGGAAAAGTATCAAATTGTTCCATCGAAAGCTGTGGTAGGAGTTGATTGGCCGTATATGGCCTATAATAGCATAAGCACAAAGCACTATATTAAAAGCCTTTTAGAACTACAAAGGGAAATAAATCTAATAGAATTGGCCCCTAGCCCTTACTTTTTTGTCTCAAGTATTTGTCTTGCATATATGAACATGTTTGCAAGGTTTGATGAAAATCCAGCAATGACTCTTCGAGTTATTAAGGAAAAAGCACTATATTAAAAGCCATTTAGAACTATAAAGGGAAATAACTCTAATAGAATTGGCCCCTAGCCCTTACTTTTTTGTCTAAAGTATTTGTCTTGCATATATGAACATGTTTGCAAGGTTTGATGAAAATCCAGCAATGACTCTTCGAGTTATTAAGGAAACAAAGCGTTACGGACGGACGGACGGACGGACAACGTGAAAACAGTATACCCCCTACAAACAAAGTTTGCGGGGGGTATAATCAAAGACACTATGATGATCTGCCTAATTCAGTATCTTGAGGGGGACTTTCTTGGAAAGTCAGCCTCAAAATCCTTAATTCAGGAATAATCCTGGCAATTTTTACCCATCACATCAAAATATTCACTAACTTCAGAACACTCAATCATACAAAATAATAAATAACTTATACTGATGCATTCCTAAACCAATTTAAAAAATCTATTAAAATACTGGAGGTAAAAATGCAAGGTCCTGTAATTTAACACACAACTACATACAAATTTGGTACAGAAAAAAGTTTGCTACCCTAATTGGAGTTAAAATGAATGCCGAGTCAGACATCAAGTGTTGGACAGAAACTTTCACGAATAAAAATTGCCAATCTTAAAGCAGGTATGATAAAACTATTGTTTCTTATCTTCTGTTTGGTATTTTTAACCCTTAAAGCACCAACCACAACAAAAATTGTCTGCTTTTGAAAATGTTTCAGTAGCTTTTTAACTGTGGACCCAGATCAGACTGCTCCTCTATGAGCAGTCTGATCTGAATCCACAAAGCCAATGTTTGCTCCCATACTTACATAAGTCAAATAATGTTAGCCAAAATATGCATCAGATAACTTAAGCAGATGCCAATTTTAGATGATTTTTTGCAAGCGCTTTAAGGGTTATAGAGCTACATGTATTGGAGGGCTATTTAAGCTCCCCTCTAAATTTAAGACTTTTTTAAGAATTAGATACCCCCAGCAAAGCTAAAGACCAAAACACACACTTTTGGTATAAAGCACCTTTCATTTTTTAGCCTCGAAGAGGGACCATAATAGCCCTCTAATGCTGGTATATATTTATTATAAAGCTAAAATTATCAAAGGATTATTTGTTTTTGTTTGATTTGATTCTTTACGTCCCATCGACAATCTTTAAGTTATAAAGAGACGGGTCTTCCTGGATTGAACCAGTACTAAGCTAGGATTAATGTTCTTGCTCAAGGACACAACACAGTGACGCCGGTGAGGCTCTAACCCGCGGCCCCTCGGTCTAGAGTCAAGCACTCTACCACTGAGCCACTGGGCTCCCTTATCAAAGGATTAAAAATATGCAATAAAAGCTAAACAATATCACTTGATGTCAGCATGCTAAAGATCTGCCAGATGCCTTGCTTTATATGACATCACGTTTAGATTCACAAACAACTGACATTGGCTAAAAATATTAAAAACTAAACACATTGATACTGGTGAGCTCTCCCTGTTGGATATCCAACATAGATAACAAGCTCATAGACTGTAAATTTCAGAGGATTATATTTTTCAAAACTTCCACAAAGTTTCGTAAAAATAAACCACTTGCAAAATGGCGGAATAACTCTGTCGTTTACAGGTGTAGGTAAATCATGCACTGGTCACAAATTTTTAACATGGCAAATATGTCTTTTAACCCTATTCGAAAAAAACAAAATTCTCCCGAAAATTTCCGAATTTAGAGTATTCTTTGGTACTCCAGCTCAAAAGTACAATAAGCCCTGGTCCTGAGGTTATAAAACTTATTTCATGCTCAACTCAAATGAGAATGAAATTTCAACTGCTCATAAAAATTAAAATGTTGAAAAATAAAAATTGTTCTTGAATTAAAACTTTCAGATGTTGTATTGATCTTGCTTTTGAATGTTAAAATGCTGTAATTATCCTGCTTATAAATGTTATTTTGTCAGCAATTGTTGGCATTTCAACATTAATGAGCGGCTACAGAATAAATTTCATGCTCAGTTAGGTTGAGCATGAAAAGTTTTATAACCTTGAGTCTCGATATTTTAACTGAAAATGGCCTCCAATATTAAAAGTTTTATGATAAAAGTGTTTATCATGCTTATAAATGAAACACTGTATTTATCCAGATCAACTTTATAAGAAACTTGCTAAAAAGAAGTAATACAAAATTCCTTTCATCTTGTTGAACACAAATGGGGACAGTTATGTAGTGGGTATAACACAAGCCAGATTTTGCTTATGCAAAGTAATGGTAAAAATCAACATAAAAGTGCTGAAAAACCCTTTACAACCTCTCATCATGGGTCCTTCACACATGTCTAAAAATTAAATAAATACACAGGCCAGAACAAAAGATTTTGGTACAAATCGCATAATCTTTATATAGATTTTGGTACTTATTGCATATGCTTTAGTGCAGTCCCCATGGGTTAAAGTCCAAAAATTGTTAAATCCTGAACTTAAAAATTTAAGTCTTAAAACTTGTTGTATGCCTACAAAACATTAACAATTTCAAGTTTAAATGGTCAATTGTCTTTAGATTATCTGAAAACAAGTCAGAGAAACTATTATAATCTGCCTAATTCAGCATTTTGACGATGACTTTCTATGGAAAGTCAGCCTCAGAATCCTGAATTCAGGAATAATCCTGAAAACTTTCACCCATGAGTTCCTTTATAATTCACTGTTAAAACAAGAATCGAATGTGTAGCTACAGTGAGACTACAGGTCTATACTTTGGTCAGAGCTTTCACCATCTTCCGTTTTTATGCATGCAAGCAGTGAAGGCTCTGACGAGAATGCACGGATGTGCAGGCTCGTCAGAGCCTAGACTGCTTGCTGATGTGACCAGTACCTAAATCTGACGTACTGGCTCTTATGACCTAAACATGTTAAAATATAATCAACATCAAAATGTGTAGTTTCTCTCGTCATTTAAGAATTCTGTGATAGCCTTCTGACACTCTGTTGATGACCATCTCTCAAGGAGTAGGTTACTCTCAGATTCATTCGTCAGATCTAGTTTCGTCCTCTGATGACTTCGGATAAGAAGCTTTGTCGTTTCCAAAACCTGCAAAATTAATTAGCCCATCTATTTAGTAAATTGAACCAATTCATGAGATTCAGGTACCTATCACATATGAAAAAAAAATCTTAAAACATATATGTACAGCAATCTAATGGGCTAGAAGCCACAGGGCTTCAGATTTTTTTTCAAGATTTGTGTGCCAAAATGACCCATGGAGCAAAACTGGTGGGTCATTTTCTGAAATGATGGGCCCAAGCATATCAAACTAACCACAGTTGACTATGGGTAGTATACTTTACCTACAAACTGACACAGACACTTGTATGCATAAATGTATATTGATTGCTGATTATACAGTAAGACCTGTCTTAAGCGGCCACTAAAAAAAGAAGACACTATTATTGCTTAATGCAGGTCAAAAATATTTCCTTTTGACCTTTATTAAGCTACCATTTGTTATTTAGATCTTTGTTTTGTCTATTTTGTGTGGCTGTTTAGGACATGTTTTACTGTATTGACTACCTTCATGTACTTTCTGTTTTGTGGAGTTCATAGACTCACTGTAAGATGATTACTTTTATTAAAGTGAGATTTGTTCACAACTAGAAAAGAATTGGTCCACAGGGCCCACTGCCTTGGAAAGTGATGGGTCATATTTTGAAATCTTGGGACAATGACCCGGGCCCACCATAAATCTGACACCATAAATCTGGAGGCCTGAAGCCTAAATTTTCGCCTGAGCTTTTATCTAAAGATGACCCTTCTTTGTGAGTGCAAGCAGCCAAGGCTCTGGCAAGACAACGCTGCAGTGCAGGCTCATCTGAGCTTTCGCTAACTGCATGTGATACAACCATGCAAGTACCAGCTTAGCAAAAGCATAGTTCATGAAATCAAATTTGGTGATATAGCTGTCATGTAAATATAAACAACTTGCCATATAGTGACAGGTATTTTAGTACTGATTGGCAGTTTGAGATGTTTTAGAGAGACAAAGCTAATGGACATGATTCTTGATAAATGAATATTTCAAAATAGGTATCCATAATTTCAGTAACATATGTTGTTGGTACACATTGGAATTGCCTCAATGAGGCAATTCCAATGTGCACCTACAACATATATCAATTCAACAAATGAGTGTTTTTCACCATAAACTTTTTTTTTCACATTTCTCAACTATTTTTTTTATGTTTCAGTGTAATGAGCATGTAGAAATGAACAAGTTTTTGTGTAGTTTAGCGTGCACTTAGATAGCCAATTTTATTGACAGCTAATCTTTAGATGTTTCATTGGAATAAAATGCTAAATTGGTGGTTGCCTGGTTGTCAGTTCAAAAATCTCATGAACTGGCTTACCTTTAAAATCAAATTTGTTGGTATTTTAATATTTATCAGCAGAATAAATATAACATCTGAGTGTTTTTAGCAGGGAAAACTGTTATTGTTCAGTGTTTTACTTTCTATGAGGAGTTGAAATTTCATGCTCATTTGAGCTGAGCATAAAAAAGGTTTTTTAACCTCTGGGCCTGGTTTCTTATGGTCGAATGCAGCTTTCAACTTCTTTTCAGTCGTATCACTGTAGTCAGATATACTACTGTAAATTCTAAAAAATTTCCCCGAGGGGTTTATTTTCGCAAAACTCCACAGATGTGAAGTTTCATGAAAATAAAACCGTTGCAAAATGGTGAAATCACTCTAGGTTGGGTTAGTCATGTTCAAGCCATGGACAAAGCCCAGGAGTCCATAGTGGTGGCAGCCCTGGCTAGATTTTTTTAGTCACATTCATGTACATTTACCACATCAGTCTGGTCAGGACCTGACATCCAGTTGTCAAAAACGAGAAACCCCAAACATTAGCATGGGCTTCTCAAGTACAGCAGGCATAAGCAGAATGGCTCTGTCCACAGTAGTTTCTGTCCATTATTTGTTTGTCACTGAGGATGGGCTAGAAAAATTCAAACCTCGGGATCACAGTTTGCCATCACTCAGCAAGCCTGGCGATGCCACACTGTGATCATCAGGACAAATATTTTTATCCCATCCTCACACTCATTATTGATTCTTACACTACAGTACAACCTGTCTAAAACAACCACTCAAAAATAGACAAAACAAAGTTCTTAACGACAAATGGTAGCTTAATGAAGGTCCAAACTATCACAGAATGCTCCAAGAGAGCATCCTGCAATAGTTTTGACCTGCATTAAGCAATACTCGGTCTTAAAAACCAATTTTGGTCTCCTTTTTGAGTGGCTGCTTAAGACAGGTTTTACTGTATTTACCTTTCCCGAGGACTGAGCCATATTCTGTACTTTAGGTATGACTTCCTGCATCATGCTGGTCGGCCAATGCACCTGGGAGACCAGGCCCAGCTGGCACGCTTCAATGGCTGTGATCTTCCGTCCACCTATCAGCAGCTCATTCGCCTGTAAATAAATAACTCAATACCTTAACATTTCAATACACTGTATTATAGTTTATCACAAAAACTTGAAAGTTTATTCAAAATCTTTTAATACTCAGAAATCTTATTTTAATGTTTGTTTGAAATCTTTATTTCAATGCTTGTTTGAAATCCCTACTTAAATATTTGTTCAAATCTTGTTTGAAATCTCTACTAGAGCATTGATTTCAAATCTCTACTTGAAAATTTGTTTGAAATCTTTACTTGGAAGTTTGTTTGAAATCTACACTTATATGTTTGTTTGAAATCTTTACACAAATGCTCACAAGTATGAAATTTACTAGAAAATGGTCACTCTAAAAATTACTTGAACATTTGTTTGAAATCTTTGATTTATTAAGTGTTTGTTTCAAATTCTTACTTGAATGTTAGTGTGAAAATATTGATGGGTGCTCAAGGTTAGCTAAAATATTATAAATCACTGATTTTGAAAGTATGGTATTTCACAGATTCTGCATAAAAAGATAGGTAAAACCTTGCTATGTGTGCATTAGTATGGAGAGGTCATATTATATTCAGGCCTTTAGTTAAGAGTGTGTACAAAAAAATATTTTGTTGTGGGTACTCAATAGAACCAACACAATAAGATGGTTCTTTTGAGCACCCAAAACATATGCTAAAATGGATGGGTAAGAAAATATTTACAATTTTACGCCGGTCAAAATCATGTTTCTAACCAGTGTGTTAATTGAACCAAAAAGAAAACTTACCAAGTTACCATAGCCATGTCGAGTGCCTGTGGTAGAGTGTAAGAGGAGTCGGAGTCTGAGCAAGTTGAGAAAAGGGCAAGAAGAAAGAGGGTTTATCACTAGCGTACACAACATCACAGAGGGGCAACATTGTCATTTCTAGTCCTATAAGTGGGACCAGATAATTTTCTTATTTCGCAACCAAAACATATGTTGTGGGTACTCAAAAGAACCGTCTCAATGAGACGGTTCTTTTGAGTACTCAAAACATATGTTAAAACCAATGGGTAAGAATTACAATTTTGGCCCTCAAATTTTTGTTTTTAGCTAGACCCAATAAAAACTTACCATAGCCATGCCGAGTGCCTGGGGTAGAGTGTAAGAGGCACAACCTTCTGGAGTCTGAGCAAGTTGAGCATAAGGCAAGAAAAATGAGGCTTTATCACTAGCATACACAACATCACAGAGGGGCAACATTGTCATTCCGAGGCCAATAGCTGGACCAGTTACAACAGCTACTATCAATTTGGGAAATGTGATGAGGGTCTTGGTAAAATCCCTGAAATGGAAAAAGAAAATGCAGACCTCTAGGTAGGAGTACATGTTCAGAGTTTTCTCTGACCCCCTAGTTATATAGAAAATGACCCCAGTCTTTCCAAAATGACCCTTTAAATGAAAGTACGAAAGATGGCAAAGATCAGGGAACGATACAATCAAGTATCACACCTGACCCAGGTCTTTTCAGTCTTTATTTTAATATTTTAAGGGGGTCATTTGACCACATTTCCAAAAGGAAATGTAAAAAGGAACTGCAGAGCTAAGGTAAGAGTACATGTTGATTTTGCAATCTTTCAGCTATATAGGGATTGGTCTTCCTGGGTTGAACCAGTACTAAGCTAGGATTAATGTGTCTTGCTCAAGGACACAACACAGTGACGCCGGTGAGGCTTGAACCTGCGGCCCCTCAGTCTCGAGTCAAGCACTCTACCACTGAGCCACTGCACTCCCTTGTTTGTGTTGATGCTTAATATCCCAGTCAACAATTTCCAATCATGTCGGGATGATTTCCTGTCTTCCTGGGTTGAACCAGTAATAAGCAGGATATAGTGTCTTGCTCAAAAACACAACACAGTGCCTCCTGTGAGTTTCGAAACAATGACCCCTTGATATCAAGTCTACCACCCTACCACTGAGCCACTGCACTCCTCGAGGTAAGATTGTGTAATTAAAAAAAATCACATTTTTCAACCAAAACATATGGTTGAGGTGCTTTATTGAGCACATGAAACATATGTTTACATCGATAGTTAAAAAAATAATCAGTTAATTTTAGGCTAAAAATTGTTTGCTTATTTGCACCTATAAAGAAGTGTCCGATAATTCTGTGACAAATGGAATTTAGAAATTAATTTCATTTTTCAGCTGTTCATGAAGTTCAATGTGAGCAGGCCTTTAGTTAAGATTGCATAACAGAAAAATATTTTTTTTTTATTTCTCAACCAAAACATATGTTATGGGTACTCAAAAGAACCGTCTCAATGAGACGATTCTTTTGAGCACCCAAAACATATGTTTAAAATTATGGGTAAGAAAATATTTACAATTTTATGGTGAAAATTTTTGTTTATCTTAGCCTCTGATGTGAGTGACCGTGTGACCCAAAGGGTAACTTTGAACTGAAACCATGGCAATCATACTTTTATCAACCTCAGAAAACCAAAATTTGTTTCTTATATTTACATTTTTTATAATGAATATAAAATATAGAATTTATTCATATTGTAAATCGGAACAGCAGTCAGCTAACATGAATTTGGACAGCCGATAAATCAGACAAGAGGCTTGTTTTGGATGTGCATCTACTGTCCTGCCAGCCAAGAGTGACAATGACGTCATGTTTTGTTTACAAAGTTATGGGATAGGATTAATACACAAGTGGTCTATCGATTTGCGTTAGTTCAAGTGGAGTGTACAAGTTAATGTTTTACTTTACAATCGTAAACAAAATATTACGTCACTGTCACTCTTGGTTGGCACGACAGTAGGTGTGGCTTGCCATCAATTCACAGCTGCATCATCTATTCTATTCTATTCATGACTGGCAAATGAATTTGCTGCTTGAGGCATACTTCCTGAGTGTAAGTGAGGTAAGTTAGCTGTCAGTCATAAAATTGAGACAGGACATGTGATTTCCAACAATTTGACATTTTGACATGTGTAGACTCAGACGAACCTCTGCAGCCTCCTTTTAAGCTTAGAAACTCCAAATGGTGTTCAGTCAGTAGCTTAACAATCATAGAAAACTTTAGTGACTAGGAAAGACTCTGATCAGACTGCGCATATGGGCAGACTAATCTGAGGCTTTGCTGGTCGCACATACCACATTGTTGGAAATCTCATGCACTGGCTCATATTATTACGAACACTTGCGAAAATCAAAAGATTCATTATACGCTTCCTTTGAAAATGTATATACAGTGAAAACTCTTTATACCAACATTCCTTATAACAGCAAAATTCTTTACAACGTCAGTAGTATTTGCACAAATGTACCAGTTTAGCTTGAATTTGAGCTCATTACAATAGAAAATTAAGTTGAACGTCAAATTATTTGGAGACAAACATTGTCGTTGTAAAGCGTGTCAACCCAATCACAGTTGACAACTTTGCATTTCTCCTTAATTACACGCCGGTATTTGGACCTCAGACTCTATGATGGTTTCGACTTAAAGACGTATCTATAGATGAGAGGGTTGGAGCCTGATGCCGTGTCTTTGGGCGGGCCCACCAGGGTTTAACTGTTGGGTTTCTTTTGCTCCGGTATTCAGTTGTATGTACTGTTGAGTCCTTATCTTTGTTTTATCTCCTTTTTATGTACCAGGAGATAATGCATCAATAAGTTATGGAACTTTCATGCCAACCAAACATCTATGTGTCTTCATCCACATCTGAATAAAGGGTGAGGTTGGTACCATGAAACATGTTTAAGCCCTCCAGTAATTTTTTACTGACCATTGCAAGACGGTGCTTCTTTTGTGGATCCTTTTTGTTAGTTATGTTTCATGTTTGCCTTTGTTATGCTATCTTGTCTGTTCCTTGCAGCCTTGTGATCACCTGCTGGGAAAGGGCTGACCTCTTGGCTCTCTTGTGTGTGATGTTTTCTTGTGTTTTTGTCACATTCCCATCAGGTCTGGTACTTGATTGCATCAATTCTTGATCTTTGCCCTCTTCTTTACTTTGACTGTATTCTGTTTTAAATTTTCATTAACTCATTAACTATTTGCGAGCCACGCCATAAGAACACTCTTTTGTTGCATGCAAACAAAAAAGGCAACGACCAGCTTTTATTAATTTTGATTCCTTCTTTTCCTTTCTGACAAATAGGCTCATCATTGTTTTCCCACTACATGCACAGCAGTTCTGGACATAATGTTGTAAAATTAAGAGTACATTGGGGCATAAGTGCTGTTTTCCACCACTTTTTGGGATAAATTTCTTTTTCTAGATCATAAGTTTCATTTTTTGGGAGATAAAATGGAAGTAATATAATATCTAGATATTATCTTTTAGTAACCAGGCCTTCAGATAAGAGAGTGTAATTAAAAGAAAAATATTTTTCTTATTTCTTATACAAAACATTTGTTGTGGGTATCCAAAAATACAGTCTAAATGAGACGGTTCTTTTGAGCACCCAAAACACATGTTTAAATTGATTGGTAAGAAAATAATTACAATTAACCTAAAATATTACCTTATTTGGACCCATAGTATCTTAGGTCAATCAGACTTAACAAAGAAATTATAGGTCATTTTCTAATAATATCTTTTGGCGCCATGTAATGACCATGTTATGTCCTAATCTTGGTTATAATAATGCGTTGCTATGTATTGGGTTGGCCAGGGCCGCAGATAAGAGTGTGTAACAGAAAATTATTTTTTTATATTTCTCAACCAAAACATGTTGTGGGTACTCAAAAGAACTGTCTTGATGAGACGGTTCTTTTGGGCACCCAAAACACATGTTTAAACAGATGGGTAAGAAAATAATTACAATTTTACGCTAGAAAAATTTGCGTAACTGGGCCTATGTGTGCCCTATAATCACCTGAGAGCATCCGCCATCTGCCTTGCTGCCACAGTCTTATCCCCAGACAGGAGGAAGTGAAGGTCTATCCCTGAACAGAACACATTATCAAGACCACTCAACATGACTAGATTAGAATTGTCGTACTTTGCTGCATTCAACGCCAATTGAAGTTCCTGAATAACCTGCAATAATGTCAATCAAAAGTACGGTAAATGTTTGAAAGTTTTGAACACTTTCAGGCCTCCAGAAAAGAGTGCGTAACTGAAAATTATTATTTTTATTTCTCAACCAAAACATTATGTTGTGGGTACCCAAAACACATGTTTAAACTGATGGATAAGAAAATAATCACAATTTTATGATTAATAATTTTGCTTCACTGGCCTTATGACTTTTCTCTTTCCGTGTCCAAATAAAATGTAGATTACCAGTACTGAAATTTACAAAATACTTGTCGGAATAGCAAACAGGGAAGTCTCTGATCTGGGTCTGCCCTGTTTGTCTAGGGCATTTTGGTAAGCAACCAAACTCCAGCTGTTAAGTTGTAGAATTAATTTTTCTCAATAACTTTTTAATCTTCAATTTTAGAAAAATGTTTTCACAATGAAAGTTGTAGAGGAGACCTTCCGCCAACTTCTCCAAATGGTCTGGTGCTTGTGGCTCAAACAGATTTTTGTGAAAATACATGTAGATGAAGATTTTTAAATAAATTGAATTATTCCTAAATATCTTAGTCTTTTATTGACAGGTAAAAATTCCTATAGACGTTACAGAAAGGAGTAGTCTAAAAAAAAGATTCGTAAGCGAAGCATATCCTGTTAATCAAAGGTTGTGCACAACGTAAAACTGTCTTTTATATGCTCAGAATTTACCATATGTATGCAGAAGCAACTTTAGGTAGGATCATTAAATTTTGTAGGAACAAAGGCTGGATTTTCACATGATGTGCAATTTTTCTCTTGTGCATGTGCTATGAAATGAACGGTTTTGAGATGACCCACTAGCTTAACGCACAGCGAATTAGGCTCGATTTCCATTATATTTGAACAAGCCATCAATCGCTTTAGTAATTAGTAAATGTAACTTTTTGACTGGCATCTTGGACTTGGTTTATTAGCGCTTTGCTTAAATGTCCAAAGAGTGCATCTAAGCACAGAGGAATCGCCAGCATCTCAGATGGTGAAACTGTTTGGAGGAGTTCAGTTGGCGGAGGTGTTTCTAAATACTCACCATCCGGAGAAGTTTTTTGATAAATGATGTAGTAAAAAGCTATCGCGAGAAATCAGTTCTAAAAACATTACAGCTGGAGTCTAGTGTTCAAAATTTGAGAACATCTACTGTATACATTATACCATATTCCCCCTAAAGCATCCATACATCTATATTATAATCACCGAAAACCAATCAGTTTTGTTTGATTTGATTCTTTACATCCCAATCAACAATTTTTTCAGTCATGTCCCGACAGGTCTTCCTGGGTTCAACCAGTACTAAGCAGAGGATAAAGTGTCTTGCTCAAGGAAACAATGCAGTGCCTGCGGTGAGGCTCGAACCCGCAATCCCTCAATTTCGAGCCAAACTCTCTACCACTGAGCCACTGCACTCCTAGCATCAGGCCTCCAGATAATGGCGTGTAATTGAAAATTATTTTTCTTATTTCTCAACCAAAACATATGTTGTGGGTACTCAAAAGAACCGTCTCATTGAGACATGTTTAAACTGATGGATAAGAAAATAATAAAACTTTTACACAGGACCTATGTCAGATCTACAGCCACAGGGGATTCAAAATCATCTTTTTCGAAAAATACTTTAAGGAATTACCCGAATACCATAAGTGTCAAACAGTTTGGATCAAAACTGTTTGCAAAGGTTATCAGCAGACAACACTAGTAAACAATGAGTTAAAACAAGGCAAATTCGACGAATTTATATCCCCCGACGAAGGGTTATTTGAGAGAAACATGTAAATCACAAAACATAAATCCCATTTATCTAACCCTTAGTTTACCTACAGTATCATTCAGATAATAACAAATGCCTGTCAAGTATGTTTTAGTGCTTAGTTCAATAAAAAATATACTTACATCTGCACAATTTCAATATCTGACCTTTAAACCCAACCTCAGAGGTCAAGATTGTGTGTAAATTCAAAGTGTGACCTTGCATGTAGGTCTACACTTCTTCCACTTTACTTTGATATGCAACATGACCACTTTTAGAAAAGAACAAAAATGATCCTTTGACCCCACCCAAGGGGTCGTTGGTGTGTGTAATGAAAGCACACTTGCTTTCATGGTGCTCTGTGCTCAATTCCCTTTAATTTGATATGCAACATGACTACTTTCAGAAAAAGATATAGTTTGACCTTTTGACCCCACCCCTTGGGTCAAGGGTGTGTCTGTGGGCAAAATATTTGCTACCATGTTGCTGCCAGCGTCATCAGCTTTAATTTGATATGCAATATGACTACTTTCAGAAAAATATATAGTTTGACCTTTTGACCCCACCCCCTGGGTCGAGGGTGTGTCTGTGGGCAAAATATTTGCTACCATGTTGCTGCCAGCGTCATCAGCTTTAATTTGATATGCAATATGACTACTTTCAGAAAAATATATAGTTTGACCTTTTGACCCCACCCCCTGGGTTGAGGGTGTGTCTGTGGGCAAAATATTTGCTACCATGTTGCTGCCAGCGTCATCAGCTTTAATTTGATATGCAACATGACCATATTCTGAAAAAATTTAATTTTGGCCTCGGCCCCACCCCCTAAGTCCACCAAAGGGGCTCGGAATCAGGCCTTCAAACTGAAATCCCTTTTGATATGTTTCATATCTATTGCTGCTCTGCCTGCATGCAAAATTTCAGCAAAAAATATTAATAATTGCCTTAGTTATTGCGAAATTTAAATATTTGACCTTTGACCCCTTAGGTGGGGTCAAAGGGGGTGGGGTAAAACTTTGACACTGCCATTCTTATCTACAGGCGCTTGGCAATCATGGTCTATAGCTAGAAGTTGTTAAATATAATAGCTTTGATGAAATGTGAAGATCATCACACAAAAAGCTAATATAGGTTTTGCCTTATAATTGCCTATACTTAAACAAGGGCAATAACTCAAGTGTTAGTGTTAAGGGGTCGATTTTGACCAAACTTATAGGATATCAAGAGTCCATGGTACTAATCATTTGTACCAAGAATGAATTAAATCTGACCAATAGGTACAGAGATATGGTTCCGGACAGACAAAAAGTGCGGACGGACGGACGGACGTACGCCCAATATTGAATATTGGGCCAGCTTATAAAGGGCCATTAATAAGGGGCCAAGTGTCCAAAATAACGGGCCATTTTAGCTCCGAATTGGCCCGTTAATATCAGACTGACAAATTACTACGGGCCATTTCCAGTTTGGACGTCCATCACCATAGACATCAAATGGCCCTTTTTAAGAAGTTTATTTTATTACCTCCCCTGAGGTCCCCTAAATCATTTGAGACAACTCAGGGTTGCCACTCAATATCGTTTTCAAAATTCCCTGACTTTTCACTGACTTTTCCCTGACTTTCGACCGTTTTCCAGACCGTTTTGGAAGGTCAATTTTAGCCATTTTCAGCCATCGAAAATTAGAAAATTTTGTACAAATATTTATGCGTTCTGATTTAATCTTTAAAGAAAAATCTCAAACCATAAATATTAGAAAAGGAATGTTTCTGAACATAAATTGCTTGCAATTTATGTTAGGAAACATTCCTTCTCTAATATTTCTTGCAATTTATGGAAAACCAGAAGCCAGTTAACTAGTCAATTTCCTTGACTGAAAATGAAATTCCCTGACTTTTCCCTGACCTGGAAATTTTTTCATTTTCCAGAACTTTTTCCCTGACCGTGGCAACCCTGCAACTTACAGAGGCCATGGCCCTTTGTTAAGAAATGGCCCCTTGTCTATCTCTAGATGACTAAAAAGGCCCCCAAATCCATATCAGCAGCACGGACGGACGGAATGGACGGACGGACGGATGCCGCCAAAACTATATCCCTCCGACTTCGTCGGGGGATAATGAAATTGTAGGGATGGTTTTCGGAAGGGATAATTACCTGTGGGTTAAGCGCATTCTTCATTTTAGTGTGAGTATACAACCATATTTGTGTATATTTATGGCACTTCTTGATAATGATCTCCTTGTATTTAAATGCACATTCTGACGCCCTCACACTCATTCTCCTCTCCACGTCCTCCTCCCCCTCTTCTTGGGACTGTTTCTTGTTTTTCTTGGGGTGAAGCTGGTGGGGAAGATTTTCCAGCAACATCTTGTACGACATCGACGTTGGACTGACAGGCACTGCCGCTGATGGCTGAATCACATATTGGTACATCGGTATACCACCACTGAAATTATTCCGTCTTGCAGTGGTAGGCATTACTGTGGCAGTTTTCACTGTAGTAAATAAAGGTGTTGGTGAAACTGGGCGCACTGTAAATTAAATTAGCAAAAATACATTCTCACCTACTGCCTACTTAGGTTTAGATTTATAAGCAAAATATTTCAGCGTAAAATTGTGAATATTTTTGTACCCAATGATGTACCTGTATACATTTTGAAAATTCTGTTCAATGGCATAATGTCATTCACCTAGTAAAATTGTAATTCAGCCTGTTGAAAAAATTATATATGATCCTAATTCATCAACTAGATTAAAAAATATTAAGAGACATGAAACTGAACTTAAATGGATTAAATTTTTGCAATCACCTTTTCCTTTAGGCTTTAATGATAATATATACCATGAAGGCAACATTTCTAAAATGCCAGATTTTGATGTTTTTTCTGTTTTGGAATGTAAAAAACGTAAAAGTAGATCTCATGGTAAACGTAAAAATGGCAACATTAAGCACAAAATTTGTACTGAAAAACACTTAAATACTTCTCTAAAGGATCTTTCTTTGGCTTTAACTAATCATGGTCGACATGGCTTATTTTCATTTTTAAGTTCCTTGCCTATCTCAGTTTTACGCAATTTAGAGTTAGAGGCTAATAAACTTTATGATAGAGCAAATAAATTATATAAAGCAGCACTCCTTACAAGGTGTTATGTTCAACATTTCCTTAGTCCTTATATCGATTCTGAGGTCAACCATAAACGACATTTTATCAAAATTCCATTCATTAACAAAGGTATTGAGTTTATTGATTTACATAGTATCTTCAAGGATAATTCAGTGATTTCATCTATTCCAAATTACTTTAATAATTCTGAAACTCCTATCATTTGTTATAAATATAACAAACCTATAAGGTCTACGATATTTAACTTTAATAAAATTGTAAATGATTTAGATATAGATTCCAATACTCCTGCCTCCTGAGATTGTAAAAATTCAAATTATTTATATCCCTCTGCAGGGCATGCTATTACAGGTAATCTAAATGTCATTCCTGACGCTAAAGTTCGCAATATCATTTCTAAAGGTCCTAAATATAGATTTCCCTCTAATATTGATTTCTCTAAATGTCGTAGAGAGATCGTTGCTTCTTTAAATGACTTCAGTAATCGATGGTGCAAACGGGAAAATGTTGAACCTGATGCTTTGAAGGAATGGAAGATTAACATTTTTAAAATTATTGATACTCGTATTTCATTTTACTCTCGTAATACACATCTTTTGCCCCCTAAACCTAAATCTTCTTTTCGTCATCTTAAATGAGGTATCCAGGATTTTCATATGAACTATGTTTTGGTTCCAGCAGATAAAGCTGCTAACAATGTTGTAGTTGTATGACGATTGTATTATATTAATACTCTTAAGCGTGAGCTTGTTGACACTAATGCCTATAAACTGCAGCCTTCTTTAAGTGAAAGGGTGATTGTTGATGGGCATGGTTGTCATACAGCCCTACATTTTGGTGTCAAAGCTAAAGAAAATCAAGACAAAGTTCCTACGTTGTACTGGTTACCTAAACTCCATAAAAAACCCTATAAAGCAAGATTTATTGCAAATTCTAGTTCTTGTACGACAACAGAACTTTCCAAATTGTTAACCTCGTGTCTTACAGCTGTTAAAAAACATGTTATCAAATATTGTGAAAAAGTATATGAGAGATCCGGTAAAAACCTATTTTGGTCGATTAAAAATTCAGGTGAAATTTTAGATAAACTTAAAGCTAGAGATTTCAATGCGACCAGTTTGTCTACTTATGATTTTTCTACTCTTTACACTACTTTACCTCATAATTTAATTAAAGATAAACTTATTGATCTTATTGAAAGAACCTTCCAGAGAGAAGGCTCTCCTTACCTTGCATGTAGTGACAGAAATGCATTTTTTACTTCAGAAAAACCTAAAAAATATCATGCATGGTCGTGTCAAAATGTATGTGATGTGCTGACCTTTTTGTTGGATAACATTTTTATTCGATTTGGCACCAAGCTCTATAGACAAGAAGTTGGGATTCCTATGAGCACTACTTGTGCTCCCCTGGTTGCAGATTTATTCCTGTTTTGTTATGAAAGGGACTTTATGATGTCTCTTTCTGATAATAAGCAGGCTGATGTTATTGATGCGTTTAACACTACTTCCAGATATTTGGACGATATTTTAAATATTAATAATGTTTATTTTGAAAATATGGTTAGTCAAATATACCCTTCAGAGCTCCAACTTAATAAAGCCAATGCCTCTGATACCGAAGCCGCATTTTTAGACTTGCATTTGTCAATTTCTAATGGTATTGTTTCTACCAAAATTTATGATAAACATGACGACTTTGATTTTGAAATTGTCAATTTCCCATTTTTAGATGGTGATGTTCCTTGTTCTACATCCTATGGAGTCTATATCTCTCAACTCATTCGTTTTGCTAGAGCATCTAGCTATGTTACTGACTTCAACACTCGCAATAAATTGTTAACTCAGAAACTTCTTAAACAGGGCTATCGGTATCATAAACTTCGCAAAACATTTTCAAAATTTTATAGACGATACTTTGATTTGATTTCTAAATTCCAAGTTGGACTTAAATCTCTCTTGCGCCAAGGACTTTCGGAACCTGATTTCTATGGTGACTTGGTGTATAAGTTGAAGAAGATTGTTGGCTCTAATAATTTTTCAGCGCAGTTCATTAAAATAATTTCCCATTATAAAAAGATTGGCTATAACATTAATGTATTCCAACAGACTGCATGCTTGGTAGTCAACCCAATCACAGTTGGCAACTTTGCTTTCCTCTTTAATTGCACGCCGGTGGGTCGGACTTCAGACTCTATGATGGTTCCGACTTAAAGACTTATCTATTGATGAGATGGTAGGGGCCTGATGCTTTGGCTGTTTGTCGGGCCCTCCGGGGTTTACCTGTTGGATTTCTTTTGCTCCGGTATTCAGTTTAGTTTACTGTTGAGTCCTTATCCTTGCTTTATCTCCTTGTTATATCTTGATTTATATGTTTTAGGAGATGATGCATTGATAAGTTAGGGGTCTTTCATGCAAACCAAATATCTATGTGTCTTGATCCACATCTGAATTAAGGGTGAGGTTGGCGCCGTTAAACCGGTTTAAGCCCTCCAGTAAAATATTTTACTGACCGTTCCAAGGCGGTACTTCTTTTGTGGATCTTTTATGTTTTTGTTCTGTCTTGTGTTTGCTATGTTTTGTGCGCGTCTGTTTATATGTGCTTCGTGGTCACCTGCTGGGAAAGGGCTGACCTCTTGGCTCTCGTTTGTGGTGTCTTCTGTGAGTTTGTCACTTTCCCATTGGTATCCTGGGTCAGGTGTGGTACTTGATTGTATCGATTCCTGATCTTTGCAACCTTACTTACTTTGATGTCACTTTTGACCATGGCTACTACACTGGTTAGCATTATTGATGTCATGTTTTGTGATGGCACAGGATGTGCTTAACCAAGGTGCAAAGCCTGTTTTATAACAGCATGAACAGTTGCATTTTAATGATTTAGATACAAACTGAAAATAAATCAGAATAGCTATTATAATCTGTCAAATTCAGTATTTAGAGGTCAGGCGGGTTTCTCTGGACAGTAAGCATTAAAATCCTGAGTTAAGGAACAATTCCTGAAAACTTTCACCAATGTTATATCTTATACTGGACTCCTGTAAATAGGTCTTGATAAAAAAAATTGAGTGTAAAAATGCTAATACTTTCTTATCTATTAGTTATAACATATGTTTTGGCATTCTCGGTAACACCAGGCGTGACCCATTTCGTACCCACTGCTAGGGCTGCCACGTTTACACGTGTAAATGGCACCGTTTCCTGTTTCAGCAATAAACGTTTACAAAATTGACCTACCGTTTACACAAACTTTAGCATGTGACCAGCGTCGTGGTTTATTAATAGCATTTCCTAATGAAAAATATTCTCTTAAACAGTGATACACCACATCTCGATCTGGATCTTGTTTTCTCTGATTCGGCTGTATTTGATAAAGTATCTACTGCAATTAGAAATTACGGCGGACATGCTCAACGGGCCATAAAAATGTCCCGAGTATTGTCTCACTCAGCCATCGCTTGGAACAATTATATTCCTGCATCTTTAACAGTTATTTAAAGAGAAAACGCATGTGAAAAGTTTTTTTACTTCCTGTAGGTGTGTGTATAGATGCGTATGTGACGATTCGCAGTCATGTCTTGCGTGTCCACTCATTAATTACACACTTGCAACTGAAGAGAATGTCTGTAATGTACGAGTCTGCGTATGATGCAATGACTTTCCATTTACTTGAAACGAGTTCTATCACAACACCCAACCAGAAACAATTTCGAATATTCGCACAAGGTACAGTACAGCTCCGGTGGTTTTTCACAGACCCACCCAAGCCGGTGGGGCATAAAATTGAGTGGGGAGGATTAAAATTTAATGACCACCGTTGATTTCCACCCGTTCCGGTGGATCCACCGCGTTCCCACTATCAAAAATATTTATGGTCGCGGTGGGAAACAGGTGAATTTTCGCGAGTCAAGTGATACCATCGCAGTGGAATCGCGGTGGTTCCGCGGTGGGTATGAAGGCGTATCAGAAAGGGGCGGAGCTTAACTTTAACCCATCTCATTCTTAAAAATTAACTTATCAAATTATTTCTAAAATTGAGTTAATAACTAAAAAAAACATCAGTATTTAGTTAGACAATTGCAAAATAAACCCAATTGGTTTACTTCTAACAGTTTCGATAATTGCCCAATTATTATACGTTTAGTTTGTTTAATAAGCGTTTAGTTTTGTTAATTAGCGAGAACAATAATGTCCAATCACCGACCCGAAATTGAATAAAGGATCCATGGTCCAATTAGCTAGTTAATTAGAACACGCCGTTGGCGACAGCGTGTACTAAAATGCGACTTATTGTCTTTTCCCCTCTCAATGATTAATTTTTTATAAGAATTGTTATTCTGTTTTTTTTTTAATTTTCGAACATCAACCAAGTCCGCATTTAAAGTGATTGATTAAGATAAGTCTTAATTTCATACGTAGCAGTGAAGACCTTGTTTACCCGAGATTGGCAAACTTAGTCCAGATCTGCGCAGTATGCAAACTACATGAATAATACAAATAAATTTAATAGATGGTTTAATGTCATGTTTTATTTAAATGGTGTTTCGCTTGTGGGCCGATGATGACCCGTTTCTACTCTCCAAAATATAAGTTCATTTACAATGTAGTAGACATATATAGACATGCAGTCGTTGGTGTTTTTTTATTGATTGTGCGAGCAAGGAAAGCTCGAAACGAGCGCTATTGAGCAGTCAAAACAAAACTATACATTTAGGCCGACCTTAAAAAATGTTGGTTTGCCGTGCTCCTACCTTCCCACCCAAAACAGGCCCTACCCCAAAAAACTTATTGCCTTTCTGAGAATCTTTATCATTTTTTCTCTAATTCTGTTAACAAACTCGTCTTCAAAATCATTAAAATCTGTATTTTAATATTGAAGAAAGGTAACATTGATTGTTATTGTGTGCATTCTTACCTTTGGCCTTAGAAGCGTAGACAAGCAATGGACGGTGATTTATATTGCATGTGCGAGCACCAAAAGCCTAGGCGATCCGCACAGCCTCGCTATAGAGCATTAGCTGCTCGCTTCCTATACATTTAGAAGTGGACAGTGGCTTAATTGCATGTGCGAGCAACGAATGCCAATTTGCGTAGTCTCGTAAGATTATTTGCTCTTCTCATAAAACAAAACGTAGTCGACATGCAGTGGTTGGTTTTGAATCTCTAAAAAAAAAAAAAAAAAAAAAAACTATCTACCCAAACTGAAATGCACGGCAAACAAATATATTTTAAGGATGGCCTTAGAAGACGTAAATACACACATTTAGAAGACGTAGACACGCAATGGACGGTGCATGTGCGAGCAACGAATACGCATTTGCGCATACTCGTTAGCGCATTATCTACCCAAATTAAAAACTTAAGGACATCTGGTAGTTATATACATGTAACCGTTGGTGGGTTTTTATTGCATGTACGAGCAACAAAAGAAGTGGACAGTGGCTTTATTGCCTGTGCGAGCAACTTATGCCCATTTTCGTAGTCTCAAGATTATTTGCTCTTCTCATTGAAAAACTACACGACATGCAGTTGTTGGTGTTTTGATTGACTGTGTGAGCAAGGAAAGCTCAGGGGGGGGGGGGGGGGGGGGGGGGAGGCGCAGTTCGCTAGAGCCTTCGCTACCCCCATTAGAAAAATAACTATAGATTTAGAGGACGAAGACATGCAATGGGCTGTAATTTATAATGCATTTGCGAGCAACGAACGCGCATTTGCGCAGTCTCGTCAGAGCATTTTCTACTCCCATTAAAAACATAAGTACATTTTTGTTGTTTGTTTGTTATTGTTGTTTTGGGGGAGGGGGACCCCGTACTTTGGTGAGGAGGGAGATATCATCAAAATACTACTACAAGCTGGCCATTATCGACCCGCCATGTCGATGATTCGCCAATATTGAATGCCGACAGATTTTTCAAGGGATCTGGACCACTTTTGCTATACGGATATAGTAGTAAATAGTTTCACGGCAAAGAGATTTTTTAATTGTCTCCTGACGTATATGAAATGAGACTATTAATATGAGTTTGTCCGTTGGTGAAATGAGGGGGTACTGTTACTAAATGAGCACACCCCCCCCCCCACCCCCTACAGGTTTTAGTATGATCTTTTTTAAACTTCACAGATGTACTGAGGATGTGCATTTGGTTTGATCCATTGTCGTCAACTTATTTTTTTTTCACTAACTTGTACCTTATGCCAATCTCGGATACAATGTGTATTTATTTATGATCGTAACTCCTCCGATATTTTGGAAACTTCGCAGATGTTTTGTATATGGTCTTAAACGTGCAGGTGGTTTGGGCATGATCCTAAAATTATTTTCCACACGAGACCTTTCACTGCTCGCACACGCGAAGTATAGGGTAAAGAAATGTTAAATATCTTGTCTAATTTGATAGTCCGACATGACTGAAATGCTTTAAATCTTAACTTAATTTAAAGTCGAGGAGTCATGTATAAACAAACAATGTGGACCCAGATCAAACAGCGTTTCATTTGGGTCAACACTGTTTGCTTTAAGCTAGTGTGCAATGCGTCACTAAGGCCAAACAAAAAATATGCGTGTTTCAGGTTACATTCAATTTTAAAATTGTGACGGTAGGTAGGAAAATATCTTTCAGTTTGTTAAAAGTTTTTACATGGGGAAGATGGGGAAACAATATTTAAACCCTGTCGGGAGTTCGCGAACAACGAAGGCGCAGATCAGCCTGCGCATCCACTCAGTCTGATGACATGGGTGAAAGTTTTCAGGATTATTCCTGAATTCTGGATTTGGCGGTCGACTATCCACTATCCACAGAAATCCTGAATGAAGTAGATTAAAATAGCTTTTCTGATTTATTTTTATTATTATCTTAAGACATTTTATGACAGCTAAAACATGGAAGTATTGATATGCTAGTTTTAAGATTTGAATTTCAAAAGTTCAGGATTTTGAAATTTTTTGAACTTTCGCCCATGTGATATCCCTATCTCATGACAGTCTTGGGCTACATGCATTTCGAAGAATAAAGATACTGAGCAAAACCAAAACTGTCCTATGAACTAATTCCCTCGTGTGCATGATGCCTTCTTCAATCGGTTTGAATGGTCAAACTGACTTGAAAATCGGTATCCCAAGAGATAGGTCCAGAAAATGGTAAAAAATGTCCTTACCTGTAATTGACTAATTAATCCATTAATCCGTTATTTCGATTTATCAACACGACGCCTGGCTTGTTTTAATTTTCCGCCAATCAGCAGCCATATTTGACGATAACTACTGTCGTGCCAACCAAAAGTGACAGTGATGAAATATTATGTTGACAAATTGTTAAGTAAAACACTAACTTGTACAGACACGAATCGAGAGATCTCTTCTGTATTAATCCTATCCTGCGGATAGGATAAATAAGCAAGTGATCCCCTAATAACTTTGTCAACAAAACGTCGTCACTGTCACTCTTGGCTGGCAGGCCAGTAAAGTAATATAAAATGCAGTTTTCTTTTGCATATTCCGAGGGTGCTTCTTTGACATTTGGTTGAAAGATATTATGTCGATACGGCGTTTGCTCGAATGCGACATACAGTCGATACGATGTTTTAATAGTTTTGACGTTCAATCGACTGCGTCATATTGTATAAAACTCGTCCAAAAAATTGACCGACATGAAAAAAATTCAAATTTTATTTCTTAAGAAATTTCTCAACTAATTAAATTCAAACGTACTCGACGGTAAGATCCATCGATTCAAGATCGCATGTACAACCAAAAATCGTATCGACCAAATTATTTTCGTCAAAACGTTGTGTATCCTACATGTTGAGTCTACTAGGTAGAAGCGTCTTGGAGATGCATTTCTTAGGAGTACCCACAGCATGGATTTTTACAGAAACACCGCTTATAAAGTTTGACATGATCTTTGACGTCTGAGGTTGAAACATTCTTTGTCGGCTTCAAACTTCAAAGCCGAAATCGCCCTTGTGTATAAATGAAAGGCCCTTTCATGTACGTACGTGAAAAAATGCAGCGATTGAATAACATACATGTATATCTCGGACATGGTCTTCATTGCTCATAAGTAACATGTTATGCATGCTTTTCTGTCGTCTGCTATTTTCTTTTCAAAACAACCTTGAATTTTTCAGGAATACCATCAAAGTGTCACACAGTTTGGATCCAGATTAAGCCCGACATCTTGTCGTGTCTGATCTGGGTCCAACTTATTTGCAAAGGTTATCAGCGTCCGACACTAGTTAGTAGGCAAATATATGCGATAACTGCAAAAATTTCATGAGCAGGTCCAAATATGACGATGGTTTTCAAAAGATTGATCATCTTCGCAAGCCAAGGGTACTAACTCCAGGAACGAAGTGGAGTTAGTACCCTTGGCTTGCGAAGATGAAGACTGATGTGTACAATTACAATTGATCATTTGCTCATTGCAAGCGTCTCTCGAGACAAGACGCATCCGTGTACTTGTCGCATTTGCAAGCAACGAAGGCTCAGAAGATGGGCATGTGCACACGCACAGTCTCCCCATGCGCGGATCCAGAGGGGGTTGGGGGTCCGGACCCCCCTGGAAAACCATAAGCTGTATGGGTTTCTATAGAAATTAGCATTTGGACCCCCCCCCCCCCCCACAAAAAAAAAAAAAAAATTAAAAAAAAATCAAAAATAAAAAAAAATATACATATATAGTTTTGTTTGAAATAACCATTGGGCACCCTCTGTAAAGTTGAGGACTAAAAAAGTTGTCAGAGCTGTTTTCTGGCACAAAAATTCCTGGATCCGCGCATGCCCCCACCTCATACAGAAAGGGAAGTCTCCACAGAGCCTTCGCCTATACCACCCCAGATCATGCAAATTTTCATAAATTTTTAAAGAACCAACCACAACAAAAGGTGTTTGCTTTCTATGCACGGAAAACATTTAAAAAAAATGACATTATATCTCGACTTTTTACCGTCTTTACTGCGTACTTTTGTATCTGCAAACTGGGGTTCCTCAGATGCTCTGTAGCAAGGTGTGTTGACATGTATGTATTATTTCAAGAATCGGAGATAATTGAGCCCCGACATGAGATTTTCGTGCGACCAGCAAAGGCTCAGACCAGCCTGCGCATACGCGCAGTCTGATCAGAGCCTTTGTTAGTCGCTTGACTATACTATGATTAAGGTACTGACCGAAGTTGGAGTTGAGCAGACTCATCTGAGTCTGCACTTGTCAAAATATCACATTGTTGGAAGAAATCACACGTCGCAGCTCATATGTAGTGGTGAACTTTGGCCTCTCGCAATGACCTTGACACAGGATGTCTGAAAACTTGTCTCAAGAAGGTGGACATCTTTGTGAACTATTGTCTAGAAGCAGACAGTGGAAAGCAGAAAAATTCTGCACATGGGACCTTTGACCTCTCGAACTGACCTTGACACTGAAGCACCAACTCTGACAGCGTTTTTTTTTTAGTTGATGGGTAGAATGGATCCAAATACCACAAAAAGCAAAACGCCATTTAAATGGCGTTTCGCTTGCGGACCTATGATGCCCCAACATTGAATTTAGGCTTGGTAGTTTTATGATTTTCGGGGGGGGGGGGGGGGGGGGGGGGGGGGGTTCTGGACCCCTGTCCCTCTGGATCCGCGCATACTGAACAGTATGAAACCCTTGTTTTGCACGTGTTTTTGTTGCGCTATGCAAGAGCCCGATATATTTTAAGAATCAAACCAGATGACGTCCTCGGTAATCCAGGCGTGACCCATCAGTCATCCCAGTGGGTACGGAATGCAGTGGGCACGGAATGGGTCACGACTCACGCCTGGGTTAACGAGGATGACTCCATGTCCTACAGCTGATTTAAACGAGTGCAAGCGCTGAAAATGAACAAAATATAAAACCTAAGCAAATATGCACAGGTTTCATACTTTGTACATTTCCCATCGTTGTAATGACAAAAACGAACGACTCTGGTAAAGATCGTTCTAGTTTTCCACTACTTACGCAAGTAAAATATCGTAGGCAATCATGTTCGTTATATTTATTGTAGGATGTTTACCGTTTTTGCGGGAGTGGCGGTCCGTATTTTGTATCTTTTAACACTATTTTACATGCATATTTTCCATCTTCATCGAGAAGGGCAGCTCTCCGTAATAGAATCAATTTTTAAGTATAATAGAAACGTACTGACCGTTGTTCAGGCGAGCTCAAATGTGATACAGTGGATTTAGAGATCAGGGCATGTTTGGTGGTTATTGAAACACACAGAAAACATGATATGAAATACTAAAAAATAATCATTGACATTCTTGTGGGAGATTCTCTTTTGTAACGCGTATGCACAATGCGGCAGCGCAAAGGACTCCTTTACATGCTCATGCTGCATGATCAACTAGAAGTCTAAATTTTGGTCTTGCATCTTTTTTTGATGCAGTATAAATACAAAAAAATCTCGTGCTAAAAGGTCAATTCTCGTTAGTTTGCGGCGTGCACGGATCTAGAGGGAGGGGGCACAGGGACCCCCCACCCTGGAAACTAACAAAACTATATGGAACCACCGTCTTCTGAATACATGGGTGAAAATTTTCAGGATTAATCCTGAATTCAGGATTTTGAGGCTGACTTTCCATAGAAAATCAACCTCAAAATCCTGCATGGTTTTAATATTTGAATTTCCTTAAGTTTAGGATTTGGAAATTTTGAAATTTCACCCATGTGAATATGTTGTGGTTACTCCTTAGAATCGTCGCTTCCATGCGCGGATCCAGAAAGGGGGTCAGATGGGGTCCAACTCTTGACAACTTTTTAAGTTGATGAGTTGAGAGAGCATCCAAATACCACTTAAAGTGAACGCTAGCGAGGCGATGATGGTCCAACATTTTTAATTTTCCAGGGATGCTAACAAACCCTATAGCGTCATGATTTTCGAGGGGGGGGGGGTGGTTGGGAGCCCCTGTCCTCCCTCTAGGTCCGCGCATGTCTTCAATGCGATTCTAAACATCAAAATTCTTTTAAATGGAAAAATTTATGTTCATCAAATTACGTGGTCACGAATTTTGGTTAATACGGTAGGGAACTCATGTACGGCATAATACTACGACATGGCCTTTTTCTGATGGTGATTCTGCACGTGGCTAAGTGTGCCTACGTGACTAAATGTTCGTTGCAAAACAGTGGACAGTTTATGCGCTCATTGGAAGTCTCTGGAACAGACGATGTGGAAGAAAATATTCCTGAATATGCTATACTCTCTCTGTCACGCATTGTAGTCGCCAATCAACTGATTTTTGCATATAATTGGATGTCTTTTCATACCAGTGTACATGTAAGACGAATGACCTCACCTCCAAGCAAGGTAGTGAAATAATTAGTCACAATTTTCTGAGCTTACATGCAAACATAGAGATTATGAGCATCGCTTGTCAAATAAATTAAAATTACAACTTGGCGATAATTGAGGATCATGGATTATAATTAGAAGCTAAAAGAAAACACTGAACAAAAAATGTACATTAATTGTATTTATTTTCTGCATGTATGGCATCTCTATTGATTAATTTATTTTACAGCTGTCAATCATTCTGACGTCACACGCCAGCAGTTTTATCACCCACCGCGGTCATACAGGTAAAAATGTTGACCCGCGGTGGGGTTGCGGTGGAATTACGGCGGGAAAAATCCTTCCCGCGGTGGGGACTTGCACGGAACATCGGGTGGGGTTGCGGTGGGCTAAAAATCCTTCCCCACTGGCTTGGGTGGGTCTTTGAAAAACCACCGGAGCTGTACTGTACATTTTTCAAAGGTATTTTTTAGGGAAAATATCGGCGATTTTACGGAGCTGCATAATGGAAAAAATCAGCCTGGAAATTGCGTGTAAACGGAATTGTTTCATTTACTGGAACTCGTGTAAATGTTTACCGAATTTTGTAAACGTGGCAGCCCTACCCACTGCATTCATCAATGATGAATGCAGTTGGTATGGAATGGGTCATGACCGGTGTTACCGAGGATGATGTTTTGGGTCCATAAAAGAACCTTCTCATTGACATAGAGATGGTTCTTTCGAGTACCCACAGCATATGTTTTGGTTGAGAAATAAGAAAAGATTTGCATTTTTAATTACACACTCCTATCTGGAGGTCTGACTGTATACTGACCTGGTTTCACAGCCCCTGGCTTCTTCAGACTGTCCAGCAGTCTGATTTTCTTAGATTTCTCTGACTGGTCTGTTCCTGTATCCGATACGGGTCTACTTATCTTCTTTACTCTCACCACAGCCTTTTGTTCCTTTCCTACCACTTTGCCTGAGATCGGTCTATATTTTCCACCTTTACCCACAGCCTCTGGTGACTGAGATGGAGTGCTATCACTTTCATCTACATCTGATAACGAATAAAGAACACCATCATCACTAGAGTCATTATCAGTTTCGATTGTCACAGAAGCCACCGCTTTTCTTTTTTGTCCAGCAATTGATTTAGTTCTTGACTTATCAGATTTCCTTGCAGAAGCAGACTTTTCTGCTTTTCTATTTGTTTCGGACTTGTCAGTACCCTTAGCAGTTGTACCAACCTTTTTACTCTGCATACTCACACCATTTGAGTCCTGACTATTACCCTTTGTTTCTTTTGATTTCGGTGAAGGAGCTTTAGGTTTTCCTGCTTTCACTCCAATGACCTTATGTTTGGAAGGTTTATGTGGAGGTGTGGCAGCTCTGACTTGTTCCAGTAGGTGATTGTAAAGTTCATCGATCTTAGATGTATCCTTTATCTGGTAAAGCTCATCTAACTTAGATGTTTCTCTTCTCTTCTCATCTGCTGGCTGCGCATGGACGTTTGCTTTTGCAGCTTGAGGTGATCTTCTCTTCCTAGTTGAATCAGCTGTGTCATTGTCTTTGGAATTTCTCTTGCCTTGATTAGATTTTACTAATTTAGGAGCTGGAAGATTTAGAACTGCTTTAATGGAGCTTTTCGAAGTTTTTGTCTTTGGGGCAAATATAGTTTTATTTACTTTTAACTTCCCATATTGTTTTTTTACCACACCTTTTTTTGTCACAAGCTTCACTGAAGTCATTCCTTTTCTCCTTTTAGTTTGTTTGTCATCAGTCCTTTTAGGATTTAATACTGCTTTAAAAACATCTTCCCATATATCCTTTGTCTTTGGACTAGACATCTTCACTTTAGCTTTTGATTTTCTTGATGCACTAGGCCTACTAGCTTCTGATGGGGATCTATTAGGCATGCTTCCTTCTTCCACCTGCTTATCCTTCACCATACAAAAAGATATCTCACTATCAATTTCTATTGAATCCGATCTGATTGTCAGTTCATCACCTCTCTTTTTCTTAAATTTACTTGTAAGTTGATCCTTAATAAAACTTCTATTTTTCACAGATTCTCTATTTCTAGCATTACTTTTTGAAATCTTAACCATTCCATTTATAAAAGTATCTGCATTAGCATTTTCTTTGTTGGTCTGTTTTAGTGAGAGATTCTTATGGTAGTTAATCCCTGAATTCACATCTGTGTCATTCAAAAGATTGGTCTGACAAAACTTCTTGCTTTGTTTACCTTGTTTATTCAAAGCAATGGATTTTTCAAACTTTTTGATTTTTTGATGACAGTTTCCCAGATTATTAACTGGCTCCCATGTATCCCACTCTGAGCTGAAGCCTTTCCAACGTACCAAGTATTCTGTGTTTCCTAGATCTGTTATTCTTTTGTCAAGAAACTCTGCAACCTGAAAATACAAAAGCCAGCTCACAAGATTTTGGTACTCTTTCCTTGCTACATGGGTGAAAGTTCAGAATTTCAAAAATCCTGAACTTTTTAAATCAAATCTTAAAACTTGCAGTATACCTACAAATATCAACACTTTCAAGTTTAAATGGTCAATTGTCTTTAGATAAACTGAAAATAAATCAAAGAAGCAATCAGAATCTGCCTAATTCAGGATTTTGAGGCTGACTTTCTATGGAAAGTCAGCCTCAAAATCCTGAAATCAGGAATAATCCAGAAAACTTTCACCCATGTTGCTCACGCAACTCTTCTTGTCTGTTGACAACCTTCGCAAACAGTTTGACACTCTGATTATTATACTATAGTGTTCCTGAAAGAATTTTCCGAAAAAGTTAATTTTGAAAAAAAAATCAGCAGATGACAAAAAGCATGCAAAATTATCCAGCATGCAAAGAGCTAAAGCATAATTAAGGGCTAAACCACTCATTAAACATGCGTAATATTATTGCAGCTGTCTAGTACTTAGGGCTAGATATGTAATATTTGGCCTGTTTTTTTTTTGTTTGATTTGATTCTTTACATCCCAGCCAACATTTTTCAGTTTTGTAGGGACGGGTCTTCTTGGGTTGAACCAGGACTAAGCAGAGGACCAGAATTCCGAGATTCGGATGTGTCCCCCTGCAAAAAAAAGTCACACAAGGCAAATTTGTTGAATTTATACCCCCATTCGAAGGGTTATTTTTGAGAAATGTATAAATTACAAAACATAAATTCCATTTCTCCTTTGAAAATCTATGTGTATCATGTACATATTACAAGAGGGTCCTGGGGCCCTGAATCCCTCACCAGAGTCCTGGTTCGTTTGGACCAGTGTTTAAGGAGTGTCCTTTAAGATATTTCTATTTTTATCTCTGGTGGCTATTTTGTTCAGTGCAGCAGAACAGTTTAGGCAATTTTGGAAGAGGGTATTATGTGAAATCACTTTGAATTTGGGTCAGGGGATAAACTGATGACATTTTTTAAGATATTTCTATTTTTGGCTCTGGCTCTTGTTTGTTGGAGCAGAACATTTTGTATAATTTTGGTAGAGGGCATTATGAGGTTCAGACCATATGGGATTTGAAGATTTCTCCCAGACTCTAGCCCTGATTATGAGGAATATTGCTGTGAAATTATTCTGAATTTGGGCCAGTGGTTAAGATGTCATTTAAAGATATTTCTCTTTTAACTCTGGTGGCCATTTTGTTCAACAGAGCAGAACTGTTTGCAATTTTCGTAGATAGCTAAAAGGGCATTATGGGGAACATTCATGCGAAATTATTCTAAATTTGGCCCAGTGGCTCAAGAGATGTCATTTAAAGATTTTCCTTAGAAAATTCGATTTTTAGCTGTGGCAGCCATTTTTATTTGACACAGCAGAACCCTTTGTGCAATTTTGGATTTTGAATTTCAACCAATGGTTCTGATGTCCTTTGAAGATTTTTCTTAAAAAATTACATTCTTAGCTATGGTGGCCATTTTGTTCGACGAAGTGATACCCTTTATAATTTGGTAGAGGGCATTATTGGGAACATTCAGTAGGTCATTTGGAGACTAAAATTAGAGCCTCCTACGGCAGACTGAGGAGCCGGGGATCAAACTCAGGACCCCTGGGTACAAGGGGAGTGGATTACATATCCACTACAACTTGGCGACTACATCGTTCGTCACCATTGACCACTATGGACCGATGGTCCAGTGACCCTATCAACAAACCAAAACAGTTGAAGATTTGTATTTTTATTATTTAAAAAATAACTTACCATGCAGCTCTATAAAAGATATCTATTCCTTAATTGGATTAAACCATTTGATTTGATTTCTAAAGGTATCCTGCAGCATGGGGGGGGGGGGGGGGGGGGGGGGGGGGGTAGCATGCGGTATCCTGTGGTATTCTGCGGGAATCAGACCAACACCCCCGCCCATTCACCCGGTCTGTCTATCGCTCCGTCTGTCTGTCCACCCACCCTTCCATCCATCCACATAGCTACATACTACAATTATAATAATTTTAAAAAAAATGGGGGCAAAACGACATGGGAGGAAATGGTAAGGGGGGGGGGGGGGGGGCAAAACGAAGGGTTACAAATAGAGACGAAACAACCAGGGAGAAACGACTAGGGGGGAACGTCTTTGGGGCCAAATGTCTTGTTACCTTGTTTTAACCTGATTTTAATCTCATCTTGATTCCGCGACATCTCGGCCCCTGACAAACTCGGCCCCCAACCCAAATATTTTACATTTGCTCCAAGAGGCTTGATTGTTTCGTTCTACATGTGCTTAATCTATTTGTCCAATTTTTCATTCTCATTATGGGTATGAGTGATGACTAGTGGGACATAGGCAAACAGTGCATTCCCATCAAGGTTGGGCGGAAAGTTCCACCCCGGTATTTACCGGTGGAATTTACCGGTATTTCCCGGCATGGCAAATAAGGCTCAAGTGTCAAATAATGGCAAATATAACTTTTTTGCCGCGACATAATGGCAAATATGATTTTAAGCTGTAAAATGCAGCAGATATCTTTTGGAAGTTGCCTTAAAAAAGTATAATTCAACTAAATGAGTGAAAATGTAAATATTGAATATGAGGCTACAGTATCAGCATAAAAGTATCAGTATCATTCATAAAACCTTTGAACACATTTAAGCTTGTTAAAACAGCCAAAAATGAATCTTAGACTGACATTTTGAAATAATTTTTAACAATAAATAGTATCTTTAGCGCTTATCATGCTGAATATTTTATGTACTACACAGTAACACTTCTCCCAAATTTTATCCTGTTCAGCTAAAATCTGTACTTTCAATTAGTGTGAAAAACAGTGTAGATCCTGATAAGATGGCCTCTGGAAGAAACCAGCTGATCAGGATCCAGTGTTTTCAAAAATGGAATCAAAAGGGACAAGGGTTAATTCAGGGTTCAGCAGGACAAGAATTAATTCTAATTTGACCTTTAAATGGAGAGAAAATTTACCTGTGTATCTGGCAATTGTTTGACACCTGTGCCTGTCATAAACTGTTAAAACAACACATCCCCAAGTGGATACTGTATAGCCAGGGGCAAGGATGAACAATTATGAGGATGTCATGATTGACTTCATATTTTAACTTAAGACAATTAAAGTCCAGGTAACCACAAACAGGGGTGTCTTTAATTGAGTTAAAGTACAGATAAGGGTCACTCATCCAAACACCCAACTTTAATACTTCCTATTTCAACTTAAGACAATTAAATTCCAGGTGACCACAAACCGGAGTGCCTTTAAATGATTTATAGTACAGATAAGGGTCATTCACCCAACCTTATCTGTAACTATGCACAAGCCAACTGATAAGTACTTTGGCAAGTACGAAACAGTTTTTTTTCCTTCTAAAATTCACTTTTTAAATTTAAATGTTTAGATAATGAGACTTATACCTTAAAATAAGATAATTCAGCTGATAGCCTGATAAAAAAGTAGAAATGAAATATTAAGACAAATGTAAACCTCTTATTGAAATTACCAATCTAAATGTGGAAGATTGTAAATCATATTTGCCAGTATTTTCCATTATTTCCCGGTAAATGCCACTGGCATGGCAAATATGCTTATTTGCCGGCATTTTGCCAACCTTGATTCCCATTCCTGAAGCCCATTTATGTGGTGTCTCATAAAAGCTGATTTCTGTTAAAAATGAGTGATAGAATAGCTATTAACGACAATCATGATGTTTGCAAATGGCGAAGGCTTTACACGAGCCTTCGCTGGTCGCATATTGATAGATAAGGGAAATTATCGACGTCGAGTTCCAAGCCCACTTCAAGTTATTAAACTATGGTTTATTGTGAGTCCTAAAGCTGAATGAGCTAGGTTTGAGTTAGGGCTCTAACTAAAATCTCAATTACATGATCTGAAATATACTATTTCTCAAAATATATGTTTATGTTTAGATATTTAATGATTATTATAAATATTAATAGATATTAGGGGCCAAGTTGGTTAGGGGCCGAGTTTGTTAGGGGCCGAGATGTCCAGTTACCCTCATCTTCATTATTTTAACCTATCATCTTTTATTCCCCTTTTTTATTCTTTTTCTTTTCTACTTACATTGCTCGACAGCACGAACTGCCTAAAATGTCCGCAAGGCCCTATGGCAGAATATGAAGATAGATAGAAGAAAAAGAACACCACTTCCATTGGAATGTGGGTCAACTCGGCCTCGAGTCAACTCGGACTGAGTCAAGTCGGCCCGGATATATCCTATATTGCCTACTATTTTCCCCGCTATTTTCATAAAGGATACTAGTATAAGGTGTGTTTTATATATAAAAATGTTCAGCAAAAGTTTGAGGGAATAATGTTTGGTTCTATTTATATTGCTGGTCTGTCAATCTTGTTTCATCCAACGGGTCGATCTGACTTCATAACGGTAGTAACAACAAATTAAATGTAGCCTTTGATAGACAAAATTCAAATTAGAATTTTACGAGAGGTGGACAAGAAATATATATATTTGCGTTGCTTTTTCTTATTCTTTCTTTAGAAAAAAGAGTGAATAAATCAGCGGTATAAGACCTTGCTTTTTTCAATTGCCAATGCTCAGAAAATGTTAATTGACTTGTTTGCAAGATATGGGTGTCAGTGATTGACAAAGTTTGATGACTTTCATTCTGGTTCATGCCAATCAAGTCTCAAGTTCATCCCCCACCAATTTGATTAATAAAGAGCTTAATTGCAATTGTTTAATGTTCATCTTTGATTTCGTCTGAGTGATTATACATGTACAGAATACAAAGCATATACCATATACGTTGTGAAAATGCACCGGGCCGAGTTGACTCAGGCCGAGTTGACTTCAGGCCGAGTTGACCCGCTACCCTTCCATTGAATCTGAACCTTTTTTAAAGATATTACTTGTTTATTTATCAGCTTTTAATTTAATCAATTTATACAACACTATTGATCTATATAAACTATTTGAAGCTTACTTATAAACCTGTTGTTCTGCTTCTTCCGTTACTGATCAGTAAATACCGACCTTATGTTTTGTTCTGTTGTTTTTACCTCGTAATCGATGTCTTGATGCAGACCCGCCATCGCGGAACTGTTCGCCGGCGGTATGTCTAATTGGCGAAATGGCACGACATTTTTATTTTTCGCGAAACCATTACACTGTTACCCATAACTTACGGTTACTTACGGTTCCCGACCTTCTTAGAACTGAGCAGTTTCCTTAGTAAGATCCATCAAACTACCGAACTATCTACACTATATACATATATATGCAAACGTGTGGGGGTGGTGTGCAGCAAATTGTCTTTAAACACAGCTGAACTTTTAAGGGCTATCTATTGACACACCCCCAAACCACCCAAAACACCCCCAAACACCCACCAATACAGCCAAAACCGCCATCAAACCACCCCAAACGCCACCAAAGCTTCCTAAACCACATTAGACCCGCCTCATAGGATATATAAGCACACCTACCAACCACCCTCCCCTACCCCACACACTCTCTCCGAACCAAGCAACCACAACCTTTATTTCCCATTTTTCGTTCCCCGCCAGCAATTCTTTCATTATTGTGCTGTTAATCAATCTATAAAAGAAATTAGATTATTAACTACCTAATTGCGTTACAATTTCGTGGGCATGATAGTATACTTTCCCTGTTTCTAATACATGCACCTAAATTGAATTCAATTAAGTGTTTGGTTTCTCTGCAGTCTGAACAATATATAGTGAGACATCTTGATGCTTATTTGGTTTAATGCGTTTTATTTTGATCAGAAAGTTTAAAATGAGTTTAAAAGTGGTTGGCATATGGTATGTGGATGTTTGGGTGGTTTGGTGTAGTATTATGTGTCTTAGGGGCCATGGCCTACTATCAAACCATTACATTCTTTCCAGTATAGATTATGCAGTTAGGTATTTTCACTTTTGTTTTTAGCCCTGGTGTTGTGATAACATATGGCAAGAGTATGTTTGGAGGTGATTGGGGTGATTTGGTGGTGGTTTGGGGTGTTTGGGGGTGGTTTGGGGTGTTTCAATTGACCCCTTTTCTTTGCATTGTTCCGTTCTGTTGCACAAGGTTTTATCGAACCTGGAACAACACATTGGACAACAAGATATGGAACAAAGCATGGAAGAAGTACACCTGGAACAACGCATAGAACAACAAGACATGGCAAATATTACAACCGAAGAAGAAAAGATACAACAACTTTCAGATTTTAAAAGAAATGTCTACAGATAAAACCAGGTTTACACAGTTTGCACAACAAAAAGATTTTTCATTTGAAAACATCATCACATCAACTCATATATCAGAGCTTAGGAAAGATACTAGATATACCTGCTTAGCTTCCAAAGCAAATCCCACAAAATTTCAGGCAATTTGTATTGGGAAAAGGGCACATGATGATACTACTTCTTTTAATATTGACTCAGCTGAAATTAAGTGTGAAGATAATGTCACTCTTTTAGGTATTTATATAGATTTTATGTTGCGATTCGATGACCATGCGTCCCAAATTTGTAAAATAGCTTCAAAACAACTCGCAGTCTTGAAGCGCATTGGTCGTTTTTTTTTAACTAAACAAGGCAAGATGACTATTTACAATTCTTTTATTGTTTTCAATTTTAATTATTGCCCACTAGCGTGGCATTTTTGTAGTACTTCTAGCACTAACAAGTTAGAAAAAAATCAAGAGAGGGCTTTACGTTTTATCACTAATGATTTCGCGTCATCCCTACAAGCTCTGTTGACCTCGACGAACACCGCCCCTACATGTAAGGAGGATGAAGCAAATTGCTTCAGAGGTCTACAAAATCGTTAATGACATTGCTCCTGACTATATTAAAGATTTAATCAACATCAAAAAGTCAACTTACAATTCCAGGAGAGAAAATCAGGCAAGTCTTCCAGCTGTGAAGATCACAAGGTATGGCCTAAGGTCATACCGCTATGAAGCTGCCCGTATATGGAACTGTCTCCCAAATGACCTGAGGCTGGCTGAGTCCTTCCCTCAGTTCAAGAGACTGCTCCATGCATGGGATGGTGACATTTGCGGATGTCATTCATGTTAAATTTAGGATTTACTTTGCTTCTGCAGTTCAGTTTTAACTCCCTTGCACTCCCTTTGCTTACAAGCTTTCACTTTTCGACCCCTGCTTTCTCGCTTTCTTTCGCTTTGCTGCAAAGGGTGTGTTTCTTTGGGTGTCTGCTCACTGCAATCTAAATGTCTAAAAGTTCTGAATCTCATCAACCAAATTTTCCCCAGCTATAGTGCAATGTCCAATAGTTCTCGTCAGCAGTGGGTTTGATGATTCATCGATCCCCCTGCTGATGTTTTCTATTGGTATATACATTTGACCTTCTTATATCTTAATTGCTTTCTGAATGATGTGATATATTTTGTACATTGTGCTTTGTCTCTTATAATATTGTTTTATATATGTGCATGCTGTGATACTCGTTATTTTAAAGATGTTTGTTTATTCTTGTTTGTCGAAGTAAAAGCCCTACTGGGCTTATGTTATGTCACATGTTGTACAATATTCGACGCAAAATAAAATTTTTATGTCTATGTCTATGTCTATAGTCTTGAAGAATGGGTTCCTGCTGACCGACTGAAATTGTATCATAATTTAAATATTCATGAAAAACGGATCTTAGAAAGCAAACAGTGACATAATAATTGATAGTTCAATGAACCTGCTTAGCTTCCAATTCCCGGACATTGAGGGTTTCCAGTCGAGCCAGTTAGCACATCAGCTGGATTTTGACAGCCACAACAAACTATTCATACAAATAATAAACAGATCACCGAATGATGGAGGGTAGCACTGGTTGACAATTAGTAATATAAACTGCATGGCAAATACAATAAAAGTGTACGACTCTGCCTTCAGTGGCCTGACTCATGAAGACGAACTCATTATTGTCAGTCTGGTGGCTGTAACGGCAGATAAGCTACAAGTCATATTTCCTAATGATGCCTTACAAAAAAATGGGTTTGACTATCGATTTTGTGCGGTTGCAAATACAACCGCCCTGGCATATGGCAAAGACCAAAAACACAAGTATATATCCCAAAAGTAGTAAGTGAGTATGATCAGGAAATACCACAATCACAAACCGCAGACAACCCCATGACACCGCGACGAAGAGCCACTCAACCACCACGAGTCACCAGGAAGAGAAACTAAGCAAAGCAACCAGCTCTCTCTTCCCCATCAAGATGATTGCAATATTAGAATGGACATAAAGTAACGTACAACAAAACATAGAACAATTACAGACTCCCATAATGGGAGTAACAGTAAACAAAAAGTCAACAGCAACAAAACCATCACCTTAGAACGGACAGCAGCCTAAGCCACCAAGGCTTATGAGAAGTCACTTAAACAAATGTTTGGAAAACAGGCACATAGAGCCTTTCCCATACATCAGCAGTAAGGTGAAGCGAAAACCACTTTGCAGAATGCCTGACACTCACACTTGTACAGATACTGTGATTTATGTGGCCGAGAATACCATCAACAGTGCGTTGGATTAGATATATCAAAATATCCAACAGTTCAGATTTCAAATGCCAAAACTGCAATGTGAATAACAATTAACATAATGTTTGAAGCTAGAAAATCGAAATATATTCCATTCCCTGTTTAAACTGTAGTTCGTTCTATTCCATAATCTGTATTACGTTCTATTCCATAATCTTTTCCTGTCCATATTCAATTCCATAAATCATTCAATTACCCGATCCATCCCATGCTCCGTTCCCTGTTTCATTCCATGTTCCATTCCATATTCCATTCCCGGATCTTTTGTGTTTTTCTGTCTTGTGTTTGTTATGCCTTTGTGCGCATCTGTTTATTTGTGTCTTGTGTTCACATGCTGGGAAGGGGCTGACATCTTGGCTTTCGTTTTTGGTGTATAACTGTGAGTTTGTCACTTTCCCATTGGTATCCTGGGTCAAGTGTGGTACTTGATTGTATCGATTCCTGATCATTGCACCCTTACTTACTTCAGTATAGTGCAACCAGTTAATAGAGGTGGGGCGTGTCAGACAGAGCGCTGTCATTCATTGTTAAATTAGACCAGTCTACAGTAAATTGGGTATAATAGCATATGTACGCTTTAATCATGCATAGACGACAATGGTGACCAACGTATACGGTTAGCATGCCTGGTAAACATTCACAATCAAATCTACACTGAGAGCTTAGTTTTTGCATGTGTATAAACACATTAGTACACGCTTTGTTCACTGGGTCTGTTGATTTTAGCTATGATCAGTAAGACAGCATATAGTCCACGTAATCAGAATTGTTCAATGCACTTTACTATATACATATAGCAATTGAAAACTGAACTGGGTCTAAATGAACAACAAGACGAAGATCTGAAAGCAAAACAGCCTTTTCCAGATTATTTAGAGGTCACAACAGCTGTCTTTGTGCCCCGTGGAATTTGTAAAACTTTTCCCCGTACATCGATATAGTGTTGATATTTTTTCATATTTTGGTCCTTCAAGAATATTGAGTTCTGACGGAAAGCAGAATACCGCTTACAGAAAGCATAATACCGCTAAAGCAAGTGCTAGGGGCGTGAGTATTTGGTCAGATAAAAAGTGGTTTCATGTGATTGTTTTCTACGGCGTTACTTATTAATGCATAAGTAACTAATATTAGTTCATTTATGAAACAGTGGTTACTTAGATTATAATTGTAATTAGTTTTGAAATGGTCTATTCCGAACAGGGGTGTGATCAAAGTTATTGTTCAATGAATAATGTTTTGATTAAATGTTTTTCCAAGGGTAAAGTAAAAACAAACGTAGACTTCTCTTATTAAAAGAGTATTCAAAACGTCTAAAATCGGGTGTCTTTTCAGTGTAAATGTCGGATGTTCAACCCCTGTTATACCCACGGACTGTACCTATTTTTCACACTCGCCAGCAGGTCTAATGGTCTAACTTAGAATAACTTAGAATTGTAATTAATATTTCTACTTAGAAAATATTTCCAATTATGTGCTATCAGCGGTTTTCTGGGGGCGAACTTATTGATAATTCATTACTATAGATACGAAATTCTTAAATAAGTAATTAAGGGACTATTCTGTAAATCATTGTGACGTCATTCATTCTATATTTAGCAGTGTGCAATAAAACAGTGCCACGATAAAACAGAAACAAACTTTTCATTTTATTAGAAAATAGGAGCAAGAAAAAAAAGTTAAACAAACAAACAGAACGTACAACGGGCATACAAGCAGAAAATATGAATAAGCAAAGAAAATAACCTAAGAAATATTAAAGGCAAAACGCAGAAAGTAGGTCATTCGATTGGTTTGACCTGAGGTTTGTCTCGATGTTGTGTCAAACGCGGAAGCAATCATCATCTTTCTTTATTTTGCTACTGGCACGTTAGTAGATTTTTCCTATCACCCGCAAACTCATGGCTGGGGTTGGGTTTTTTTCCATCAAAAGGAAGAAAATACATGGGATATTATTCTTTCGACTTGAGAAGTCATTGTTTTTCTTGTTCTTTTTTAAAATACTGTATATCAAGGGACGTAATGCAGTCTAACTTTTTCTTTCCCCGCGGACAAGTATTGGTTTTCATAAAAGACTGATGATAACAAGTATTCACAAAAGCTTGCTTCCCCACACCGTCTGATTAAATGGTGTATTAGCGAAACGTCAAGCATTTAATGACTCATTTCAAAGCCGCTTTAATGTATATCTCATTGCGAAAAAAAACTTCATTATTATCCTTCATCTATTATTACTCATAAGAGCCTTTCAACAACGCCGTTTATAACATGTAACACATGTAATAGTTTTTCTTGTTCTGTTCGGATCCAAATATGAAATATAATTATACTCAAATCAGATGGATTCAAGACCATGATTAGGGGGGGGGGGGTTCAGTCGGCCATCAGACAAAAAGACTGCCAAATGGATGTGAAAACAGTTATTGGCGGGTTTATAAATATACAGTTTCTTATAGCAATAGTCGTCCCCAAGCTATGTTGTATGTGCGTCTACCGGTACGCTGGTTTATCGGAGACCTGCTGCATTTCATTTTCCGTGATAGATATGTTGGATGGGCGGCGGCGAGGGTGGTGTGGTGGGGCAATGCACTTTCTTCAAATTTTATTTTTATAGCAAATGGTTCGATTTTAAGGCCTATACTTTACGAAGATACAGTGATAAAAATCACAAATTTTTATTAGTTAAATATCTGGACCACGAGGAAACGGCATGCATAGTTTGTATGAGCCAGTACATGAGATTTGGACTTATCGCATATCTACAAAAGCCTCTAATAATCGTTTATTTTGGCGTATCCAGAGGAACTAGATGCCTAAAAGTTGTTTGGAGTAATCTTCAACATCCATACTTTGTATATGCGAGATGCAAAAGCTATGGCCTTGCACAGGCTCGTTGGAGCCTTCTCCACATGCGGATATAAGAAGAACCAACATCTCGTGTGCTGACCAATAAGTATGATTATTAAAATATCATTATGGACCATTGATTTATTTTCTCATTTAGTATGAAAATTTTAACAGTTAAGATTTCGAAACGCATATATCTAGACTGTTCAGTCTCTTTGTTACCCACATAAGAGATTTTTACCCACACGCCGACACCTTACGCTTACACCTTACACTGACTTTATGGGTGCAGTGTATTGTGCATTAGCGGACAACTTTTTAAATTTTACCAAGCAAACTTATATGCAGATATGGTGTCTTATATGCTTTAGTGCATTATGAAAAGGCTGTATTTATAGAATGTTCTGCTGTATATATCGCCACTGAACGTAATTGGTATTAAGAGTGATGCCCACAAAGCTGCAAATGACATGTTTCTGGGAATTACAAATATTTCAGCCACTATTTTCATGTGCTTTGAGCGATTAGAAAATAGCATATATAAGACCCACATTCTGCACTGGGTAACATATAACAACATCCGAGTAAACAAGATATCTTGGGGTAATAGGAATTATTGACCACAAAATCACAATCGCTATATTTCATGCTCTGGTAAGATATTGAGGGATTTTCTCAGAATATGCAGTATAACATTACATACAACATGTACATGTACATCGGTACGGTCTATGCGTCTGCAGTTTAAAGTTGTCGGACACTGTATTGCATTGTCCGTTGTCTACGCTTGTTGATACAATAGTCTTTGCTCGTTATTTCACATATTTCACAGTCTTGACTGTATCCTCTGAAGAAAGTCGTTTCCGTTGTCCTTATAAATTTAAAACATACTGTCTAGGACACATTATAATATGAGATTTTTCCATTAAACATTGACTGCTGCACCGATACTTTCCCTCTTAAGTGGAATATCCCACATGTACATTTACCTCGGCGGATGTATATAGAATATGTGGAATAACCTTCATGTACATATACCCAGCAGCTGTACATAATTTGGATGCTGAATTCCCTTTTTTCGAAATGGCGACCTCGAATGCCTTTTGTCTCGGGAGCTTAAGAATTTGTACCATTTCACACATGCTTCCATCTTGCCAATGTATCTGACAAGTTTAACTCTTTCCGCGCTGGTGGCGAGTTGTGTCTTCTGCTATAGTTTAGAACCAGATCAAACCGACAACATGAATTTTGTAACTACTTTTTGGCATTATGGTGGTATTCTTGATTATGTTTTGAAATTACTAATTTAGACAAACTGAGTAGATTAAAAAAAACATGCCCAATTACCCAGCATGCAAAGACGTCGACTGAATTAGAAGTATCCCGTTTTTAACATGTTGGACAATGTGGTTTAAGGTGTTTTTGTGTCAATAGTCGGTTGTGAAATTTAGCAACGGTCTATTTGAAGTTTTAAGACTGTTCTATGGCATCTAAAACATCCACAGTCATATACGTGATGATTTGTGGTGCTCATGAAATAGCATGCACATAACTGTGGCGTCAACTATTTTTAGCATAGAATATATTTGTAAGCGAAGTTCCAGAATAAAAAGCAATATTTGGTCCATCTTTCATCATTCTAAAGGCTAAGTGAGGTAAAACATCGGGTAGGCGGCGATGCTATCTATCTATCTACTAATACTGCAACACCCCCTCGCGGGGATTATGTGCAGGTGTCCAGTGTGCTTCAGACCGGGCGCCAGTGCAGTGAAAGTTAAAATAGAACAGATGGATAAAAACAGGTGAGAGTGGAATAAAAGATGATAGGTTAAAATGTTAAAAAGTCTGATGAAAGTAGGTAAGGGTGCAAAGATCAGGAATCGATACAATCAAGTACCACACCTGACCCAGGATACCAATGGGAAAGTGACAAACTCACAGTAGACACCACAAACAAGAGCCAAGAGGTCAGCCCTTTCCCAGCAGGTGACCACAAAGCACATATAAACAGATGCGCACAAAGACACATCAAACACAAGACAGAACAAAAACATAAAAGATCCAAAAAAGAAGTACCGCCTTGGAACGGTCAGTAAAATATTTTACTGGAGGGCTTAAACCGGCAGAGATAAAGTGCAAAGATAAAAGTTAAAAACAATGCTTCCGGTCTAAGGCTTTAAGTGGGTCAGACTGCTGACTGCCAGTCTGAATGAGTCAATATCTGGCAGTAATGCTATGCTTGGAGACAGCCTATTCCACTGGACAATGGCGAGGGGTACTTATAGTAGTCAGCAACTGTGTAGATTTGTCTAAATGCTAACGGATATGATGCTGAATGTCTTGTAAACACCTTAGTATGCACAACATATGGTGGTAGTGGTACTGCAACAAGACCAGACACAATCTGGAGTCTGTACGCCTATCATATAAGAGACCTCCACCCAAGATCACCCAGCATGTCTGAAACACTATCATAAGAAGAGAAACGACACAGAGTCCAGCGTACAGCTCTTCTCTGTACCATTTCTATTTTATGTATGTTTGATTTGGTGTGGGGGCTCCAAACAGGGAATGAATACTCAAGGAACCGACGCACTAGTGTTTTGTAAGCTACTTCCCTGAAACTTGAGTCTTTTTTGGGGATGTTTCTTCTCAGGAAACCTAAGGTCTTGTTTTCAGAAATTACCGTGTTCTGGATGTTATCATTCCAGGTGAGGTGGTCGTTTAGAGTCACTCCCAGGTACTTTGGACTACTTACTGAATCTAATACACGTCCATATAGGGTGTACTGGGAGGGGACTATGGATTTGGAGCGTGTTACATGGATAACAGTGCATTTACTGGGGTTTAATTCCATGTCCCATTCCAATTACCATTTTGCCAAACTGTCCAGATCTTCTTGGAGTATTTGAGAATGTTCTAGGTTTGATACGGCCAGATGAACTGCTGTGTCATCAGAAAATAACCTCACCTTTGATTTGATGTGTTCTGGGAAGTCATATATGAAAGTAAGTAAGGTTGCAAAGATCAGGAATCGATACAATCAAGTACCACACCTGACCCAGGATACCAAAGGGAAAGTGACAAACTCACAGAAGACACCACAAACGAGAGCCAAGAGGTCAGCCCTTTCCCAGCAGGTGACCACGAAGCACATATAAACAGACGCGCACAAACATAGCAAACACAAGACAGAACAAAAACATAAAAGATCCACAAAAGAAGACCAAAAATAAGATTTGGGCCTAACACAGAGCCTTGTGGTACTCCTGAAGTAATTGTTACCTGGGAAGATTTCGCGCTTTCTAAGACGACAGTCTGTGATCTGTTTGACAGAAACGCCTTGATCCAATGGAGAACCTGCCCACGAACACCACAGTGATGAAGCTTAAGGAGCAACTTTTCCTGACTGACTTTATCAAAAGCTTTACTGAAATCTGACAGAATGAGGTCAGTATGTTGCCCCTTAATGGCATTCCTGGACAAGTCCTCCATCAACACCACCAATTGTGTCTCACAAGATCTCTTCGATCTGAAGCCATGCTGAAGATCATAAAGCAACTTATGAGAATCCAGGTGGGTCAAAAGGTTTGACGCAAATATGTGCTCTAGGACTTTGCACAATATGCATGTAAGCGATATGCTCTAGCAAACGAATGAGTTGAGAGATATAGACTCCATATAGGATGTAGAGCGAGGAACAACGCGCATATGGGATAACCCATAAGGGACCCATGCGGAGCCCGGTTGAACTCCCCATATGGATGGCCCATATGGGATATCATTCATGCGTGTTTGCTGGGCCACACACACACACTCTCCACGCCCCCGCCCCCCGCACAAAATTCGCGAATTGAACACTATTCGGCTTTTTGTTAGACCGCTTCTTCGCTAGAGGACGCTTTAAACGTAATGGCAGCCCCCATGATCACCAACTTTTTCAGCAAAAGGTAGTGTTTTCGATCTAATTTGTCGGCAATGATTGCTTTTAATGTTTTACTGGCTAACGTTTCAGTTGGCATATTCATCTCTGCAACTTGCACTTAAAACGGTTGGATTTTTAGAAATAAATTTTGTGTTGCACCTCTGCTTGTCATTTGCCTTGAACTTGAACTTTCCAACAGGTCTGTGGACTTTGAACTCGAGTCTCATGTTTGTTTTTTATCTTCCCTAGAAAAAAAAATTATTATTTGTACATCCTTTATTCATTTAAGTTGTGATTAAGCTGTAGAACGCAGGTAATGTATTTTGACGCACATCTGGTTTGACATTTTGTTGCAACTTTCAAGCTGTCAGAGGGAGCGCAGTGGCTCAGTGGTAGAGTGCTTGACTCGAGACCAAAGGGCCGCGGGTTCGAGCCTCACCGGCGTCACTGCGTTGTGGTCCTTGAGCAAGACACATTTATCCTAGCTTAGTACTGGTTCAACCCAGGAAGACCCGTCCCGCATAACTGAAAGATTGTTGAGTGGACGTAAAGAATCAAATCAAACAAACAAACAAAATCAAGCTGTCAGAGCTCCAGATAATTTTTAAGAAATTGGGTATATCACTCATCATATTTTAATTAATTAAGACTAGGGAGCGCAGCCCGGGAGCGCAGTGGCTCAGTGGTAGAGTGCTTGACTCGAGACCGAGGAGCCGCGGGTTCGAGCCTCACCGGTGTCACTACCTTGTGTTCTTGAGCAAGACATATTAATCCAAGCTTAGTACTGGTTCATCCCAGGAAGACCCATCCCTTTATAACTGAAAGATTGTTGATGGGACGTAAAGAATCAAATCAAACAAACATTATTAATTGAGCGAATCATGTTCTTTGAATGCTAAGCTCGTGGTTTAGGCATTTTACATGTAACAGATGAAATTTTTTATCAACTTTTGTGCGGCTGGGGATCGAACCAGGGCCGTCTGCATGTGCAGATCCAGGAATTTTTACAAGGGGGGTCTTTCTTTCTTAAGGTGCTGGCTTGATCGGTATCTACAGGTTTTTTCTATACAAAGGGTAAAGAATCTTTACCATATGTGTCATATGTAAACCAATGTGTACTGACCATACCTTCAATATTTGCTGGTTCCTGGTTTACAAGTGGTCAGTATTGGAAAAAGCAGGTAACCAGTTCCTATAAGTGGTTACCTGTATTTACATTTAAAAATACTGACCATCTCAGAGCTCTCGGAAACGCAGAATTACGCATATTGGTACGCACGTTTTTTCCCTGGGACGCATGATTTTCGCTAGGCAGGAGTCCCGCGTACGCATGTTCTTTTAGTCGGCACGCGCTAAAAATCCAGTAGCTGCGAGGTAAATACACACCGGGAGATCAAAAGCCCTTTGATATTATCGATCGCGACACGCTTTCGTGTCTCTGTTGACCAATCGTATGACTCCGACTGCAGTGTAGCAATTCTGACAGGCGATTGACAGGATTACCGATGCGTGACAGTGTGATAATTACGAGGTGATTATTAAAGTAATTAAGCAAGGATTATCGGGTAATTGTTTGAAGATTTACCTTTAATTAAAGGGAGAAAAACTAATAGGGTATGTAAACAACATCGGACTACCGACTTCCGAATTCGCTTTGCACCCTTACTTACTTTGATTAGGGATGAAAGAGAAAACCTATTTAATTGCACTCGTTTGCGAATTGAGCAACATAAAGATGGAGAAAAAACAATAATTTTACGGATTTGCATTTCTTCATTCGTTCATTGCTACGGCAAACAAAAGAGTCTGAGAATTGCTGGGGGAAAAAAAACGGTACAGCGATAAGCCGTTTACGATAACGTCCGACTGACAAAAGTTCCAAATGAAGCTACACTACAAGCCGGGCCCTGAAATTTTTCATCAGTTCAAGCAGAGTGCCTAGATTAATAAACTTTCAGCAAGTAAAATCGTTCATTCTAAATCATGAAAGCCATGTTAAATGGCATAGTAATGTAAGTCTATTCATTGCAATCACCGTAGACACTAGCGAGATGCTGAGATGCGTTTTTTAGAAGAAAAAACACTTCCATCTGCATAAAATTATACAAAACAAAGGACTGCTGTCTGTCTGTCTGTCTGCCTGCCTGCCTGCCTGCCTGCCTGTCTGTCTGTCTGTCTGTCTGTCTGTCTGTCTGTCTTGTTAATGAATAAAACAAGTACCAACAGTTTAATCTTTTATTTTGACAAGGCCAAACAAAAAAATGTGTGTTCAGGTTACATAAAAAATATAGTACCAAAATATTTTGTTTTTATTAAGTAATGTGTTTCCAGGTTTTAAGTGACCCCCGTTTTTCTTTTTTTAAACCGCTTTAAACTAAACTTAGAAGAACGGCACTTAGCATGTGGATTTAAATGCACACCGCGTAACTAAAACTTATTTTTGAGGGACGCCCTTATTTGTAAATGAAGCCCAAATCCCCTGTACAAAAGAATAACTTAGTTGTTTTTCCCTGTGAATCTACCCTTGTGTACCCCAAAAGATACACGTGATATATTTACATTGCTATAATGATATGCACTCGCCTATGGGCCAGTTAAGCAATTTTAGCGTGAAGTTGCCATTGTCTTTATCAGTTTAAACACGTGTTTTGGGTGCTCAAAAGAACCATTTCATCGAGACGGTTGTTTTGAGTACACACAACATATTTTTGGCTGATAAATAGGAAAAAAATGTTCTGATACGCACTCTTATCTGTGGGACTGACGAATAACCTCCACTGACCTGTATAAGCCATGTTTTATTTATATCGTTAGGTTCACTTGAGGACACACCAAAGTTCCATCTAATCCCAGCCTATACAAAAACTCATATTTATGTGGAAAAAATAAATTCAATTACGCGGTATATATCTAAATTCATTTCTCTAATTTATTTTTCAATTAAAATCACCATTAAAGAATAATAAGCAAAAAACGGGGGTCACTTAAGTCCTGGAAACACTATAGGAACAATCAATTAATGCTTAAAGGGTTAAAATCAGTCGATCTAAAAATTATTCAAATGTATCACTTCCGGCTAAAATGGAAAAGATATACGGTATGCACAAATTGGTGGGACTCCAACTTTTTTGGAGAAGGACTCCCACTTTTTCCAGTGGGACTCCTACTTTTGGCCAGATGGGAGTCCTGAACTCCTGTTTTCAAAATCCTAGTGAGAGCTCTGCATCTGTAGACTGGGAACCAGCAATTAATCTAGAAGTAGATATGCCGCTTTACTCACACAAAAGTCGAATACAAAGTATTAATTTACAATTTATTATTAATGTCAAGTTTAACATAATAACACTTTTGAATTACTATCTCTTCTTTACCACCATATGCTGAATCACACAGTCTTAACATTAAGCATGATTGTAACTTGATATGTTTATCTATTATATTGTAATATGTACCTAATGTGTACATTTTAGGAGCTCTGGCGCTCATACCAACTATTGATGTGATTAACTGGAGAAATTCACAATGTATCTTTTTGAAAATTAAATGGTTTTGAAGCTAAAAGGCTACTTTATGTACTGGGTGTTTTTAAACTTCATAAATAGTTAATTATTATTTCTATTCCAAAAAAATCACTTTTGAATAATTTCATTATAAAATCTCCTTCTTACAATATGTCGCCAACTATTGTACTGTATCTACAAGATAATTATTATTATCAGCAAAATTAACACAGTGTTTCCTGTCCTTTTGTATAGAGAGTCCCTTAACTGATCAATATGCCAGGGAGTGCAAATTTTAGACTTTTGAAAAAAAAATCTTTCGGCTGTGCTTTTTTTCTTATTTAGGACTGCACTAAACTCCTCAGTGGCCTGGGAATTAACCACCAAAGGAGAAAGACTATTCCACTGTGGAATAATCCGGGGAAAAAAAGTTCTTCAGGGCATCACTGTAATGTCTGATATCTACAATATTGGGCACTGTGTGATGACCTGGTAGATTTCAAACTGCGTGCAGGGGTCAGCCAGGTACTTGTCTTTATCTATAGACACAACACCACAATTAATATTACGAAAGAGAAGCAGGGAGGACCGATCCCTACTGGCCTCAAGAGATGGCCACTCAAGCTCATCAAGTATCTCCCTGACACTACTTGTGTTTCACAATCTCCTGCAGGTCCAACAGGCTGCTGTCCTCTGAACTTTCTCTACCTGATTAATCTGAATTTTTGAGTAAGGGGTCCAGGCCCGACTGCCAGAAAACAGCTCTGACAACATTTGTTCTTAGTCCTCAACTTATTTTACAGTGGTTTCTGAATGGTTTATTTCAAAGAAAACTATAATTTTCCAAGGTTTCAGTGGGGGTCCAACATTTTCCAGTGGGGGTACAACCTTTTCCAGGGGGGAGGGGGGTCTGAAACCCATAGATACTTATCATACAGATGATAGATTGTGGTTTCTGGCGAAAACACCAAAGGGAGGTTTTTGCCAAAAACTACATTCTGTACCTTTCCTGTGACGTAGTTCACATAATATTTCTGTATGACATATTACACAAAGTACATGCACTTCAACTTATTGTTTTCGCTTCTGTTTCGTCTTTCTGGAGGCATGGCCATTGTTTGATTCCTAATGGACATTGCATATGGAGGAATTAGTAGAGTTAGCTAACGCATAATGATGTAAGTTCAATACACAAGGTGTGGTTTTATATTTTAATCTCTTTGTACTTAATTTTATCACTCACTGCAAATACCCATGTCTAAAAATAGACATGACATGTGTACCAACCAAATTTTGTTTGTATGCATAATATTGTCAGTTGCAATATATTTGCTGTCCGTGTCCGATTGTTTGTCTGTCTGTGTTGTAAATATGTATTGCATACGGGTGCAATGTATTATGTTGTCCGTGTAGGCCTGTTCGTTTGTCTGTCCCTGTTGTCTGTACTGTTTCAGTGTTTGTTGTTTTGTATTTTAGGACACCTTTTCTTTTTCTGCTGTAAATAAATATCACAACAATCATCTGTCATTGAGATACCTGGCTAAACGAATTCCCTACCCTGCAACACTTGTATGGGAGGTTTTATTGATTGGTGAAAAAATATCAAATCGTTCCTGCAGTGGTATGTATCTCAATGGTTTGACTGTCACCTTCCGGGTTGTGGTGGTTTCACAGTGTATTTCTTGACCAAACGTTGAGAACTGCACTGGCTTTCCACCACCACTAGACAGTCGTCGTCTTAGAAGCAGAACGTCTATCTCCAGTAAGTGTAAGTGACATACTTCCGGTGCTATAAATTGAAATCAAAACACAAACTGTGGATGCTCAGGTCAGCCCAACTGTGACCCCTTTCACCAGTGCCTCCAAGTAGTTTTACAAAAAAAGCTGAAAGATAAGATCATTTGAATGCTGGCTGTATCCATTTCATTTCAAATAATTTTAGCCCAAGCCAGTACCATCACATGATCAATTGCAAGCTGTGTTGTAAGAGATTTGAGGCCTTCTAGTCTTGTTGATGGCACATGGTAAAAAACTCTGGATTTAAGAAACTCAATCTTAAGTCAATATTCTTTTCATTTTAACCCAAAATGTGTTTTGACATTTTGGGACATTATATTGTGGTATAATTACAATATGCTTGCCACAAATCGCAATTTATCGCGATACGCTTTTGACATGGCGTGGTCACAGCCCTAGTAATTTATATAGGGGACGAGTTGACTTGGGCGAGTTGACTCAGGGACAACTCGACCGGGATTTGGTCCGAAATTAGACATTCTACCCCATCGCCATAAAAGCTGTAGAACAGTAGAAGTGTTGATAAACTTAGCTCTTAGATTTAAACATATTTGCCCCTCCACCATGTTGCCATACAGTTTTTTCTCCCCATTTTGGGAACATGACCTGACCACCAGAAGTGGGAAATTTTCACATTGTTTTGGGAAAAACTCACACCATATAATATAATCAAATTAAACAAAAAATTAAATATTTGTTTCACTAATGAGCACATTTGAACATTTGTGATGCAAGAATACAATTTGTTGTGGCACAGAGCAGTTAGGATCTCACAAAGTGGGTGATATTTTTTGTTCCTTGAATTAGAAATTTTTCCTTGAAATTGGGAAAAAACATACTTTTTGCCATTGGGAACATGACCGAATATCGGTCGTCAAAATGGGCCAGCAAAAAAACCCTGCCATACCACAAGGCTGTACAGTGTTGGTAAACTTAGCTCTACTAACACGCAAAATTGTTGACATCATTAGAACCAGTGCATGAGATTTCCAACAATGTGGTACGTGCGACCAGCAAAGCCTCAAAACATCCTGGGCATAAGCACAGTCTGATCAGAGCCTTTGCTAGTTGCTTAAGTATTCTATGATTGTTAAGCTACTGTCAGAACAGCATTTGGAGTTTTTAAGCTTAAAAGGAGGCTGCAGAGGCTCGTCCAAGTCTACACTAAGTCTTGTCAAAATGTCAAATTGTTGGAAATCTCATGCCGCGGCTAAAAACATAATGTAAATCACTGGTGGTTTATTGATTTTGATACATTGCGTTGAATCACTCCCACCAAGACATGATTTCATGTGGTAAAAGCAGGGACTAAGCTAGGGGGCGACTAGGGCGAAATGGTCGCCCTAGGGGCCGAAATTTTGCCCTAAATGGGACCCAGGGAGAAGAAGAATTTTTTTTTAGGGAGATTCTTTTTCATTCTGTCACCACACAAACGCAAGCTGTGGTGACAATCTACTACCACTGCATCATATTTCTCCTTCCATTTAATGGCAATAGTATGTGTAATAGCTCTAAACTGACAGAAAATGCCGTCATTTTAAGCTATAACTTCTCCCTATCTGACTGTCACTTCTCCCTAATTTTACTGGAGGGAGAAGTCACTTCTCCGTACTGTCAGGGCCCAGCTTGAATCCTGAAAAGTACATTTAATGAACTTGGTTTATTTTATCAGTGGGACAAAATTCATAGTTGCTAAGGTAACGGAAGCAAAAAAATATACTATACTTAACGCCAGTAAAAACGCAACTTTTACAGTATAACCTTACTCGAGATTTAATGCTATTTTATCATTCTGTTAAAATTAAAGCATAAACCTATGGTCGCGATATCAAGCCAATACTCTTTTGGTGCAGATAAAGCAGTCCAGATAAGCCAGGCTGTATTTTTTGATAAAGGGGCACAACCCAAACCTCGACACGAAAACTGCAAAATCATCTTATTAATCTGGATATCAGATTTTCATTATAAATGGCTCTTTTGGATTCAAACTTTGGGAAAACTTCAACATTGCTCTACTTTCTATGCACACGCAACAGATTTTTTTTGTCTTGAAGTTTTGACCTTCTAAATGGTCATCAAAGTTTCAGCATGAAAACCGGAAGTTAACGAAAATGCGACACTTTCGACGGTAAATATTGCGATAAATGATAACCATCGGTTATTACCTTTCAACTTACGTATGCCAAGTTTTAATTGATTCAGTTTAATTGAAGTTTTAGTGATTTCTCAAATTTTGGGGAAATTTCACAAAAAATGAAATTTAAAACATAAATTTTAGGTCCTTCCAGCAAAGTGAATTTTGTGTTTTAAACCGTTTTCTTGTTTGTTTGAGTGCAACGCAGTACTTGCACGCTGAAATTGAACAAAATTTTAAGATTTAATATGGTTACCAATAAATTTGATGAATTTGACATTTTTCACCAAATTTTTTGGCAGAAGTGTGCAATTGAGCTCAAGTTTTGGTAAAACGTTCTCCTACGTTAGGGACGCTTGTTAGTACAAAGACAAAGTGAATCAAGCTGTTTTTTATATGAAAAATAACACTTGTACCAGTTGCGTTTTTAATGGCTTTAAGTATAGGTAAAAATCTGGATCCTCTGCTAAATGGAATGAACTAGTTGTGCAAGTTTTCTTTGCAGGCTGCCCAGAATTTATGTGTGTTCTGCTAAAAGTCTGAGTACTAGTCGGCTAATGATGGGGGCCTTTGACAAGGAGTTTGCAAGTGCTAAAGAACGCCTCAATAGCCTGAAAGAGGACCCAGGAAATGAAGTTAAACTGAAAATCTATGCTTTATTCAAACAGGTTAGTTTGTTGCTATTCCAATAGTCATTATTTAGACTAGGCCAAAAGAAAAATATGGCTTGTTTCTGGTTACATGTCCAAAATTTTTAGGGTCGGTAGGTAGGCAAACTTTTTTTATAAAAACTTTTTTGCATGGAAAAAGTATGAAAATCCTTAAAAACAATCTAAAAATAGACTTTAATATCCAGAAAGTCTTAAAAAAAGTTTGAGTAGGCCCCAAAATATTAGGGTTGGTAGGGTAACCGGAAACAAGACATTTTCTTTTTTTGGCCTTATCAAATTAGTATTAATACTCCCCTGATTATTTCTTAAAATGGAAAAGACATTTGCTCTAACACAGTTTTTCACAAAGTGGCAGATTTACCAGTTTATTTTCCACAAGTCATCGGTTCCCAACCCCACAGTGGTCCTTTCCAGACTTCTTCAGCAGATCAAAATTATTGTTTAATATACCGTAAGAGGTAGCTGGCTGAAATTCTCACTGAATATTATGGGTGTAACAATTGGTATCAATATTCACATGGGTTTAGATAAACAAAAAAAATCAGCTTACAATTGAGAATATTTTCTTCCTCATTATTTTTAACATAGAATTTGCTTTTGGTGCTCAAAAGAACCTTTTCATTGAGACGACTCTTTTGAGTACCCACAACATATGTTTTGGTTGAGAAATAAGAAAATAATATTTGTTTCACACTCTTAACTAAAGACCTGATTAAGGTAATACCGTATATTGAACTACGGTAAATGTTCAAATGCAGCCTTTGATGAGATATTGAGTTTTGCACACTATAAAATCTATTATCAGTTGCCTCTCATATAAACTGCATTGTTGCATGTTGCCTGATAAACGTTGTCTATCTCACAGCATGTGCCTTTATCAGGTCATGATGACATTGTACTTTTGGAATGACGTCGCTAATGATGCTGAATCAACTCAAAAATCGAAAATTACGTCATAATCGCTAGTTTGAAGAGTAAAACAATGGGTAAACTTATACAGGTTCGCGTCTTATGATATCAAGTTCACCTTTGAGAACGCTTGTTGAATCGCTCGGCAAGCCTCGCAATGTCAACAAGCATTCTCAAAGCCTTGCCTGGTAAACTTGATATCAAAAGACACTCACCTAGTATTCTCTATATACGTGTACACTGTTAGTGTACAATTTATGGACGTTGGTGTCTAAATATATATGTACTAATTGCAGGCAAGTCCACAGCAGTGGCAGGAATTGCCTAAATTGCCTTCTTCTCTTCTAGCTGAGCCATCTACTTTGTAGCAAACATTTCACATTTTTATCCCCACGCTTTTTTAAAAAAGCGAAGGGGATATTGTGATCGCCTCCGTCCGTACGTCCGTTATGCTATCTCCTCCTAAACCATGGGACGAAATTCAACCAAGTTTGGTGTGTGAGTTACTCACATGAATGGGGCGCACAACGTAAAATTTTTTTTGGCCCCGCCCCCTGGGGCCCTGGGGAGGGGTCAAAGGTCAAATATCATTTAATTTCAATTACAAATTCAATTTCAAAGATTTTTATTCCAAACTTTGTGTGTGTTCTCAAAAATGAAAGATACAAAACATATCAGACGGGCTTTTTATTCTGTCGCCTGGGTCATGCCCTAGGGGTGGGACTTGGGGGTACTTAGGGGCCAAAATCAAATTCCATCCTGCTGTCTGTCCGTTATGCTATCTCCTCCTAAACCATTGGACGAAATTAAACCAAATTTGGTGTGTGAGTTACTCCCATGAATGGGACGTGCAACGTAAGAAAAATTTTGGGCCCCGCCCCCTGGGGCCCTGGGGAGGGGTCAAAAGGTCAAATATCATTTAATTTCAATTACAAAGTCAATTTCAAAGATTTTTGTTCCAAACTTTGTGTGTGTTCTCACAAATGAAAGAGACAAAACATATCAGACGTTTTTTTATTCTATCGCCTGGGTCATGCCCTAGGGATGGGACTTGGGGGTACTTAGGGGCCAAAATCAAATTCCGCCCTGCTGTCTGTCCGTTATGCTATCTCGTCCTAAACCATTGGACGAAATTAAACCAAATTTGGTGTGTGAATTACTCACATGAATGGGGCGCGCAACGTCAATTTTTTTTTTGGCCCCGCCCACTGGGGCCCTGGGGAGGGGTCAAAAGGTCAAATATCATTTAATTTCAATTACAAAGTCAATTTCAAAGATTTTTATTCCAAACTTTGTGTGTGTTCTCACAAATGAAAGATACAAAACATATCAGACAGGATTTTTATTCTGTCGCCTGGGTCATACCCCAGGGGTGGGACTTTGGGGCACTGGGGGTGCCCAGGGGATCAAAAAAACTTTTTTTTTCAAACATGGTCATGTGGCATATTAAATCGATGGGGATGACAAGCAGAACAGAATGCAAGTAACATTTTCATCCTAGGGTCAAACTGGTGACCTAGGGACAAGGTCAAAAGGTCAAATACCATTAATATGTCAATTTCAAAGATTTTTATACCAAACTCTTTGTGTGTGTTCTCACATAAAAAAAAGATAGAAAACATATTGAACAGAATTTTCATTCTGTTGCCAGAGTCATGTCCGGCGGTGGGACTTGTGGGTGCTAGGGGTCAAAAACTTTAGCGTGGGGATTTGCGATGGCGCCCCATCGACTGCGCGCTCTAGTCAAAATTACCATACAATCTGCCTTCTACTTGAGCTTTACAGCCGTCTACTTTAAAAGTTAATGAAAAGGCTTAGGCCAAATAAAAATACCTTTGTTTAGGGTAACCAGACCATACCTAAATTTACTGGTAAAACCTAGAATTTTTTTTCATGTTTTCTGGATAAAATCTAATTTTATGCATTTTGAAAGGCAAAATGCCTTTCAAAATGCATAAATATAGATTTTTTCCCAGAAAAAATATAATTGAAAAAATATATGTGCCTACCCTAACTAAAATTTTCAGACCTGTTACCCGATACACACTTTATTTTAATTGGCCTGAGTCTAAATGAGCTGAATGTGTATACTATTTGCAGGCAACTATAGGAAAATGTAACACACCCAAGCCTGGTATGATGGATCTGGTGGGAAAATACAAGTGGAATGCATGGAATGACCTTGGCAGCATGTCTCAGGTACTGGTACATTTCAGGGATTTTCTTGGCCTTCTGAAGTCAGGGCCAGGTGCCTGTAAATTTGGGAAAAAAGCATTTGGGCCATCCAAGTTGGGACAACTTGATGCAGTCCTAAAGAACTGGACCGCAATTTTAAATCGATTAAAAACCATGGATATAAGAAACTAGCTGCTTCAATTACTCTATATAAAGCCTCAAGAAAATTTGTATAAAAATGTGAATGAAAACATTTTTTATGCATTTGTAACTGCTATTTGTTTGGATTTTCATGAAATTTTCACCAAAATGTAGAACAAATAAGCTGGGAATGCTACACACCATTTTGGGAAGTTTCCGCTCATTTTTTAATTGGGAAAGGGCTGACATTCGGCCCCAAATCCAGCCTAGGAAAATCCCTGCTTTTATGTACAATTGGAAACAATTTTATATATGTATACAGCATAGATTTTTCTTGTGTTATGGGTTTGTCCAAGACTCCATCTTGTTTGATACTTGGGGGTGGGGTGGGGGGGTACTACCGAAATATAACATAGTACTTAGTGAAGCTTTGACAGCCCATCATAGTTTTAAGGGGAATTCATTTTCAGCTTATCTAAAGACAGTTGACCATTTAACCTTAAATTCATATAATAGTTATACTCTAAATTCAATATTTTGGCTATAGGTCTTTATCAAGAAAAACATGCACTTCAATATCAACTACCGGGTACAACTTGAATTGTTGATACTTTGTTGGCATGTTGCAAGTTTTAAGATTTGAATTACTAAAGTTCAGGATTTTAGAGCAACACTTTCAGAGAGATGGCCCCGTCATATTTGGCCTGTTGGCAAGATGAAATTTGCTGAGCTTGGCAAATTAGGGTAAGGCCTTTAAGTCTATCCCATTCTTCTTTTCTCTGTCCCTCTCACTCAGAGGAGTCCCAACATGACTGAAATATTGTTGACTGGGCCTTAAAGCCTTATCTCAGTCAATTTTGTAGCAAGCTAGCACACCATGTCATGTAATATCCATGTATTGTCATTCAATGTTGGAGCTAAACGCTGACTTGCAGGCAATTACTCTTGTCTGTGTTAACTAGCAGTAAAACCTGTGTAAAACAGCCACTCAAAAATAGACAAAAACAAAGATCTTAATGACAAATGGTAGCTTAATGCAGGTCAAAAGTATTGCAGAATGCTCCCATTGGAGCATTCTGCACTACTTTTGACCTGCATTAAGCGATAATTAGTCTTGAAAACCAATTTTTGATCTTTTTGAGAGTGGCTGTTTTACACAGAGTTTACTCTTATGTTCCAATTCATTATCAGATATATGGGTAGTTTCCACATTATGAAAAATGTGTTAAAGATAGTATAAGAAGTATTGAAAATATATATTCATTGCTCACCAGTAAAGACTTCTAAATTTTTCACCTGTTTCAACAAAGCTTATCTCGTTTACCTGTATGAGATAAGAGACTAGTGGGATGGATAAAAATGTGACTGGCACTAGATCTGTTGTAGACCATGTCAGAAGTTAAATGACATCAAAGAGATGTCATGATGTGATGTCACATTTCGGCGTAATCAGGAACTTCTTGGAGCATTTTTTTAAAAATAAAAATGTGAATTTAATGGTATTAAAGCAAGAAAAAATCCATTATTTGTGTGAGTATGGAATAGTAAAATCCGTCCCTCAGGATCACAGTTTTTCGTCACTCGGCAAGCCAACAGTGATCCTTTGGACAGATTTTTCTATCCCACCTTCATACTTGTGATAGATTCCTATAATGAACAGTTAGCATTGAATCTTTATTGATGCTTTCATATGTTCAATAGCCCTTGTATACTGGAAACCCCATAAGAGGTACTTTGACAAGCAGTGAAGACCCAGTTGAAATGCAGCATAATGCATTACATCTGCACTGTTTGGTAAGATTAAAACAACCTTCGGGAATAGAAAAACGTAATACATGTAATCTAGAAAATTCTACTTTTCATTGTAACTTGACTAATTAAGACCAGCAGTCTAGATAAGCAGCGTATTTGCGTAAATACGCAATTAAAATAATCAAAAAAGCAATTGAAATTAAATGTGTGCGTACCGAAAAGCAATTACGCTGATCAGTATGCAATTACATGCGATGTCAATGCGTACCATTTGGTCCGTTTTGTTTTCATTTGGGTAATAAACAAATGCCAGTCCAGTATTGATTTTTTTTTTACTAACGAGCGCATTTTATAATTCCAATTTTATCAATAAAATATTGGTGCCCAGTCAAGTATTTCGCGGAATGATGAAAGTGAAACTTTGCAAAGTGTATGCCAGGGAGAAATGTCAACAAGGGGACGAGATTTGCTTCAGGTAAAATAAAATTCGCTAGTTAGATACTCTAGAAAGGCAGACGATGGGAGTGAATAAATATGCAGGCACATTCGCGATGGCTTCATTCAATAAGAAAACGTGTAATCACAGAAAAAATTGTAGTGTAAAAAAATACGCAATTGTTTTTGCAAGTACGCAATCAAGGATAACCAGGTTGGGTAAATACCCAATTGACCCAAAAGCTTATCTAGGGCGCTGAAGACCACAAAATTTTTGGAACATTTACAAGTTGAACAATTTAACCATTTTCTTATCTGTTGTATGTATTTGATTGTGCAAGTAATTATGTGTTTGTTTGTAGGGAAATGTTTGACATCTTGCATTTTTACTACTGATAGACACAGAATTGAATGTACAATATGAAGTTGACTGTTGACTGTGTATATATCTACATATGTTTATACTGAGGGCCTCATGGAAGATTAGCTATTACATGTACTTGTTTTGTATGTGCTCAGTACCCTAGATAAGCAGCATATTTGCATAAATGCGCAATTAAAATCCTCAAAAAAGCAATTAAAATGAAATGTGTGCGTAACGAAAAGCAATTCTAACGATTCGTATGCAGTCACATGCAATGTCATTGCGTACCATCTGGTCCATTTCGTTGTCATTAAAATGATTTGGATAATAAACAAATGCTAGTCGGGTATTGATTTTTTTTTACTAGCAAGCGCGCAATATAACTCCAGTTTTATGAATAAAATATCGGTGCCCAGTCCAGTATTTCGCGGAAAAACACTATGATGAAAGTGAAACTTTGCAAAGTGTACACGCTCGAATGTCAACAAGGGGATGAGATTTGCTTCAGGTACAATAAAATCCGCTAGTTTGATACTTTAGAAAGGCAGACGATGGGAGTGAATAAATATGCAAGCACATTCCTGATGGCTTCATGCAATAAGAAAATGTTTAATCACAGAAAAAAACGTGGCGTAAATAATATGAAAATACGCAATTGTTTTTGCAAGTACGCAATTGAGGATAATCAGGTTGCGTAATACCCAATTGACCCAAAAGCTTATCTAGGGCGCCGTGTGCTAAATGTAGTTACCCTCAAAAAATAAAGGCTGTACTTACTTATGTACTTACTTACTTACTTACTTACTTACTTACTTACTTACTTACTTACTTACTTACTTACTTACTTACTTAGTTAGTTAGTTACTTACTTACTTACTTACTTACTTACTTACTTACTTACTTACTTACTTACTTACTTACTTACTTACTTACTTACTTGCTTACCCCTTAGAGTGTACAATGGGCAGTCCCATACTTACATGGGTGAAAGTTGTCAGGATTATTCCTAAATTCAGGATCTTGAGGCTGACTTTCCATAGAAAGTCAGCCTCAAAAGGCTGAATAAGGGAGGTTTTAATAGTTTTTCCTATTTATATACAGTCTGTCTAGAGACAACTGACCATTTTTAAACTTGAAATTGTGAATATTTAGCGGGCATACTGCAAGTTTTAAGATTGGAGTTTCAAAAGTTCAGGATTTTGGAAACTTTGGACTTTCACCCTTGTACTTATTGTGTCAATATGTATGGGAACATCTACCAGAATCAGGCCCCCAGATAAGAGTGCGTAACTGAAAATTATTTTTCTATTTCTCAACCAAAACATATGTTGTGGGGACTCTAAAGAACCGTCTCACTGAGACAGTTCTTTTGAGCACCCAAAACACATGTCAAAACTGGTAGATAAGAAAATAATCGCAATTTTAGGCTAAATTATTTTGCTTAACTGGCCCTATGCAGAATACAAAGGGTTAAACACTTGAAAATGTTCCTTCAGGATGAAGCTCAGCAACAATATATAAAGATAGTGGATGATCTCTCCGGAGCGGAGAAACAGGAACCAGTCTCAGAGCAGGGAAGCGGTGGGAAGTTTGAAACTCTGGCAGTCAGCAAAGAAAATGGCATCTACAAGATTACATTAAACCGTCCTAGCAAGAAAAATGCAATTAACTTTACGGTAAGATAACGAAATACAGCTCCTTATTTTCTGGTCAAAATAGGATTTACATGGGTTTGCTGCACAACTTTTTCTTTTCATTATATCATGCTTTGTACGCATAAGGGGTCTGTTCCCATTTGAATGTGTGTTTTTTTATCTCCAGAACAAATAGTAAAACTATTAAAGTAAACCAACAGTCTGTATAAAATCTTTAGATATTTCTTAATGTTCCTAAAAATCTGCATAGGACAATCACTTTTAACAGTGTCACTCTCAAAAAATACACAGACAGAACCTCAATTTTTTTTTTTTCAATGAAACAAATAATATGTAGAGTCTGCGGATAAATAAAAAAAAAATAGAAATTAAGTTTTTTTTCTTTTTTCCGGAAAATAACAGTAGGAGGGTTTGTAAATCAACTAATAAAAAAATTCTGGCCTAATTTTCAATTAGGAACATATATCTGGAGGCCTGAGTCAAGATCACTGTTTGGTATCATGAGTCTTTGCCTTGTATTGCCAAACACTCTGATGTTACTCATGAAATTGTTTATTCTATCCACCACTTACACTGATGGAAGCTTCTTTTATAGTAAAACCTGTCTTAAGCGGCCACTCAAAAAGAAGACCAAAAAGTGGTTTTTGAAGACCGTTTATTGCTTAATGCAGGTGTAAAGTATTGCAGAATGCTCCAATGGGAGCATTCTGCAATACTTTCAACCTTCATTTATCTACCATTTGTCATTAAGATCTTTGTTTCGTCTATTTTAAGTGGCCGCTTAAGACATGTTTTACTGTAATCTTGTTCAATATTTACCAGATGTATGAAGAGTGGAGCAGTGCTCTCAAGGAAGCTGCTGAAGATGATTCTGTTGTGCTGGCTGTAGTCACAGGTAACCATGGTTTTTCCTGACTTACCATACAGTGACCCACTTTAGTTGCGCACCACTTATAAGATGTAAAATTTCTCGCAAAATAAATGTGACATTTTTATTCTGAGACTACCAACGTAAAGCACATCTATATTTGCATTAGCCATATAAATTTCATTGCGATCAAATCAGAAACGAAGGAGAAAATGGATTTTAAAGTGCACTACCCCCAAAACACCATTTCACATTGCATTATCTCGAATGAAACTCAGATCACATTGCACTTTTTTCAGGGTCGAATTTCTGCTATGCCAGATATATATAAGAGCTGATTTTTTTTTGGCAATATCTAAGACTAGTATGTGATTGTAAACTTCATAGTTTTTTTTTAATGTTTTACTATTTTGGTTCCCAGCTGACCAAGGTTTGAAAAAAAAGTTAGTTTTAGTACTTTTTTTAAGTGAGTTAAAATTTCATATGATTCTGAGTAAACTAGTTATCAAAACACTTCTTTTATGATTTCATTTAAAACAACCATGTATCCGCCGCTTATTTTCGTAAAAAAATAATGGATTTATTGGCATCATGGTGTTGACGTTAGTGAAGACGTCACTACTACCAAGGCTATAAGACGTGTCAATGATAAGATGTTTTAGTGTTTTGATACTTCTATGTCCACAAGTGACTCATTACAAAATAATTTGCGAAGAAAACCCAGTTTGAGTATTGTAACTGACGTTAATATGACGTTAAAACGAGCATTTCTTCAAAAAGTAACGGTGTTACAAAATTAAACGACCGGAAAAAGGGGTTTTACTTGAATGAATAAATTGTTTTTGGTGTTTTTCTGTCACAACGATCACCATGAATTATGCCTAGCACAAAACAAAAATAGAAAATATAGACGTTCCGCTTGCATGTGCATTTTTCAAAATTTGTCAAAATTGCCTTTGAGTAGCAGAATGATTCGCATGAGTGATTGCAATAATTTTTTTTCGATGTTATCAAACAGATAAAATGTCAATAAATAAATTATCATAGAGAATGTTCGATTCCCGCATTTCTGTCAAAAAATGTGGGCCCTGAAAAAGTGGTGCGTAACTAAAGTGGCTCACTGTATTGAGTCATAGACTCCCAAATTCCTGTCTGGGACACTAGGGAAAATATCAGATTCTTTGCATCCTTTGAGACTCCAAAATATATTCAAGTCTTAAGTCTAATAATTAGAGGATCTTATATGAGTGCTAATGTTTATTGAATTTATTTAAACCAGTTGCGGAACAGAGATAAATGGGAGTCATGCAGAGCGCCGAGCATTTTATCTCTTTTTCGCAACAAGTTAAATAAATTCAATAATATAGGAACAGGAATGTTAGATTCTATTTATCATACGACATTAAAATTACTTTGAAATCTCATTTGAATCATTTCTTCCGTAAAAACGTTATAATTTTGTTATTATCTACATATAGATAATGTTTCCCGAAAATCTGTAAACCACTAGAGTCGAGGCGGCTAATTTCGTACAGTTTTGGATGGGCTTGCAATTTACTTACCTCCAGCTCTACACGTGGCTACGTCCCATTCGCCCTAACCTTTCGGTACCAGTACTGTTTCTTTCAATATCTTTTGTAAGCCGCTTTGTGATTGGATAATCGATTTATGTTAGAAGAAACACAGTAAGGGTGAGGTAGGCTAATTGCGTACACATGCGGCAAATATCGTACGGGGCCGCGGGAAATTTCGTACACTATAACTGCTATAGAATTATGTGCTTAATATTTCATATTTCGCATTCAGAATGAATGCAACACCTGTTCCGAAAATGTAATATCGTAATATCTACATCCTAGAAAGATTTTGGTTACTTTTCATAGCCTCCTCTTTCAAGTTTTCAACCTCCCAGTTTCAAATTTGGTCTTTGTGTCAATGATCATTTAAAAAAGTAGAGCTCTGGTTAACTGTAATAATGAAATAAATATTTGTTTAAAGAAGTGGTTTATTTATATCTGTACTGTCTGTATTAAAGAGAGGAAATGTGAGAGACTCGTTGAATTACTGAAACATACTTTGAGTAAGTTACCGAAAGCGCATTGTGAGACCCTTTGAAAGTAGATGAATTACCGAAACACACCTTGTATTCAACATTTTTTTTTTTTTGCAATACGAGACTATACTTTGAATCGTCAATCACCATGCATGCACCGTCATCCATACGCTGTATCCATGATGCTATCATTTTCAGTTTAAATGTGGTATGTGAGCAGCGAAGGCAAAGCAAGCCTGTACAAACGCGCATTCTCACAAGAGAGCACACTGAAAACATACTACTAGCTAGCTGTGCAGCCTTTTCACGGTTAATTTAATTTATGTCAAATCGCACAAGTGTCATTATTTAAAAGGGATTATCTACTCAGAATATTGAGCACCCAATCAGTATAAACGGATTAAAGTAGCTATCACATTCTTTTACACACTTGACAATAAACATGCCCAGGCCCGAGGTTATAAAACTTTTAATGCTCAATAAAACTGAGCACGAAATTTCAGCTGCTCGTAAAAACTAAAATATGGACAAATAAAGTACATGTATCTTGCTTAAAGTAGCTCAGATGTTGTATTAATTATAATAAATCATGCTGATACAATTGTTGGCATTTTAACATTTATGAGCAGGATACATTTCATGCTCAGTCGAGTCGAGTATGAAAAAAGTTTTATAACTAACATATTATTCTTTCAGATAATTAAAGAATAGTCCATTTGAAAAGAGTGGAATTTTCCAATTTTGCCCCAAGTTGGAAATGTATTCATGTTTTCTTGCTGTCTGTTGATTTTCTTTTCTCAAAATTCTATTGAAGAATTATTTCAAGAATACCATCCGAGCGTCAAATCCAGTTCGGATCCAGATTAGGCCCAATGCCCCCCCCCCCTGATCTGGGTCCAAACTGTTTGCAAAGGTATCAGCAGACTGCACTAAACTTCTACCACGACCTCTAAATAATGCAATTCATTTTACCATTTCGTTCACGCCTCGAAGCGTTTTGTGGAAGTATAGCAGCAGATGATTGTGGACAGAAATGAGCGCTAAAAATAGAACTGAGCAGCATTTTAGGCGCATATGAGACTGTATACATACGCGCATTCTTGCTAGAACACTCACTGCTATAAATTAACGATTGTGGACAGAAAAGTAACAAACACAAAATGGACAGATGATTTGAAAGAAAATGACGCTGAAGTTCACTTTCATTTCGAGCAGAGTTCGCTAATATGAGACTGCACATGATCGCATTCCTGCAAGAAACACTGCTATATGATAACCAACAAAAACGGCAGCTGCGCCTAACCTCTCGAGCAGCGAAGGGTCGGGCCCTGATCTGGGTCCAAATTGTTTTCAAAAAGGTTATCAACGGACGACAGTAGATCTAGTAACAGATGATTTTGGACAGAAATGGGCGTCGAAATAAAGAAATATAACACTTTCCTCTCAAGCAGCGAAGGCTCATATACGAGACTGCACACGCCTGCATTCTCGAAAGAACATTTTGTCGGATCCAGGTTAGTTATTTGCTCCAGGGACCCTGTGGGGAGAGTCTTGCACAGTGCAACGGCAGTAAAAAGAGGTGTACGAAATTAGACACCTTCAAAAACGTTGGCTAAAGTCAATGGAGGGTAATGTCGTACACTTTATTTTTGTCATTTTATTCGCAAATGCCGAATAATTCTCAATAAATATTTATTATATTATCAAAGCTTTATCATTAAACTATCTTTGTACAATACACACTCATACAATATACCAGGTAAAGCGAGGTAATTTGTCTACCTTTAATGCTGGAGTGTTGTTACCGTTTTAGCTGGTTACCAGCAAAAGCGGTGAAGGAATTTGACCTTGGCGCGAAGTGATCCATCTGATCAAATTTTGAGATGACGTAAAGTGTATCGTCAGTGTTGGAAGACACTTTGCGGGTACCAGATGGATCGATGTTTATTTACGTTAAAGTCTGATAAAAAAAAGGCCAAAAAGTTGGGCGGCGGTATTAAAAATAGCGCACCTGTACGAAATTATACGCCTGTACGATATTAGCCGCCTCGACTCTAGTGGTTTATCGATTTTATTACATGGTGTAATATCACTCCCAGAGGCGACGTCATGTGATAAACTGCATTTAAGTTGGCTTATTTTTATCTGGTAATATTTATATGAAATGTCAGATAAACATGGGTATTTTATGAAATACTGATTCAGTGTGGATCAATAAATAGTTTTTCATAAAATTAGAGACCTTTGATTTATACTTTGGAACCATTAATGTAAGGAATTAGAGTCTCAGAGAATCTTAAAATTCGCTGCTAAGGGCAAACCCTTGGTAACCCATCTTTACCAGCAGCTAAAACTGTTCCCTCATCTGCACCTATATTTTAGAGTTTCCTAAAGCCTCTTGAAAACAGTTACAATTCAAATTCAGCGTGGTTCAGGCGAAACAACTCTATTATGGAAAAATGACCAATTATGAACAATATTCAGTAGATTACTGCCAGAAATATGATAAAAACTTTTTAATATCTATTTTGACAAAACTCAGTGTGTTTCATGGATAATAGAAAATAATGTTGTGAATGTCTCACAGTTTACAACCCATGCTAAAATTGTAAGCAACATGCCATTTTATTGAATGATCAATAAACCAATCACAGCCAAAGATTAAGTAACCATAGTGGTTATATTTGGAATTGGCCTTCTAAATGGGGCATGTAAGGATAGTTATCCATCCAAGCGGAGGGGGGACAAATTGTTTTGATGTGTCATCATTGGTCAGGGATTTTCCTAGGCCTGATTTGGGGTCGAATATCGGCCCCTTCTCAATTAAAAATGAGCGAAAAATTTCCAAAATAGTATATATCATTCTCAATTTCTTAGTTCTACATTTTGGTGAAAATTTCATGAAAATCCGAACAAAAATGCCAAATTTACAGAAGCATGAAAATTTGTATCAAAATGTGAATTAGAACATGTTTTCATTCACATTTTTATGCAATTTTTATGGTGGGCAGTTAAAGCAACAAATATGTTACAACTTTACACTGCTAGTATCTTATATGGTTTTTAATCCATTTAAAATGGCGGTCCAAGTCTTTTAGACTGTATCAAGATTCCCAATTTGAGTGTCCAAATGCTTTTCCTTCCAAATTCAACAGGTCTCTGGCCCCGACTTCAGAAAGGTAGGAAAATCCCTGTTGGTATGATGCTTTCTTATGTGCAGATATCTCATGAATTAGTGGGCAGATTGGAACAAAATTTGCATACATGTGTGTATGTCTATATAAAATTGGGGCATAATGAAGACTTGATTAGGTTTTTGATATGTTGCAAGACAAAAAGACTAGTTTTACCTTACTACTTCTTGTTTAATGTAAGTTGACTCTAGGGTTCCATCAACTTGGATCACCATTACGGTTTATCCCACAGTGTTTGTTTTCCAGGGGCTGGAGACTATTATTGCAGCGGGAATGATTTAGGTAACTTTATGAACATCCCTCCTGATGGAATAGCAGCAATGGCAGAAGATGGGGGCAGAATTTTATAGTAAGGCCAAATAAAACTTGCGGTTCAGGTTACCCTATCAAACCCCTTAATTACGATGGCAGAATATAGGGGCAGACTTTCATAGAAAGGCCAAATAAAACATATGTGTGGTTCAGGTTAACCCTGTCAACCCTTAAATTTCTACCCCTCTACTCTTGATTTTTCTCTCCAAATTTTAAGTTTAGAAATTAGATAAATGATCTGGAAAATATAATTGGCAAAATGAAAACATGGTTCAAGTTGCCCTAAATATTTACCACAATGCTGAGTTTTTCCTTAAATTTTAAAGCTTTATGATAAATGATCACAAAAACACAATAAAATTATTAAAAAACAATGAAAATGTTCATTTGAAAATGAAGACTTATGCTATAAATTTTGTACAATCTCTTTCTCAAATATTATAAACAAAACAAACTAAAACTTCATTTTCCCCTTATCTCTGAATGCATAGATCTTCATTACATTCTGCAAAAAAAGTGTATCACAAATACGCAGGCTGATCTGAGGCTTTGCTGGCGCACATACCACATTGTTGGAAATCTCATGCCATGGCTCAAATAGAAGTTGCCTTCTTTTCTATGTTATTTTTTCAGGTTGTATCCTGAAGCACATATATATTTTTATTTGGCCTAAGATTACAGCTCACTTGGAGAATGGAATTTTGATGATTTGTTTAGATTTTAGTAAATGAGAATTTGCTTTAAATGTAAATATTGAGAGTACCTCTGTGGTTAATTTACACCAGAACTTTTGATTTCATCATTTCAAACGGTGTTAGTGTACACATATACAGTGTCTCCAAATTTTCGGAAAAATTACATGTACTGAGTGTTTGCTTTTAATCCTATGTCGTTTATTTTGAATAAAAGTATCATTTTGGTAAAACTATTAGAACTTTGACAGAATATTACTTTTAAGTCAGCTGGAAACAGAGAATTTCTCATTCTGGTTTCATCACAAAACAACATCGATAGATGAAAAAACTAGAATATTCAATTTCTTACAAAATATATTTTCTACAGTACTACATAATTTGAAGGAATGATAAAAATAATAGTTATTTAGCAATAAAAATCAATCAGAAAACATGTTTCTTTGGTTACACTGGCTGTCTTTTGATTGTGTGGCCTGCGAAGCAGTGTCAAGACATAGGGATCATGACCGTCAGTGTCAGTTTCAGCGTCGTCCAGGCATCACACTTCTGGTTTCCGATCGATAACTTGTGAAGGAATGCACCAATTTCATTCAAACTTTACAGAAGGGTCAAGCATCATGAAATACAGGCCGAATTTGAAAAGAGGGCTAATCACCAAAATTTTTACTGAGTTATGGCCCTTTTTTGACTTAGATTTTGGCTAAATTATGGTTTCCGAACAATAGCTTCATTCAAGTTTTACAGAAGAGTAAAGCATCATAAAATACAGGTTTGGAGGTCATTGGTAAACTTTTGACTGAGTTATGGCACTTTTTAGCTCACCAGAGCCAAAGGCTCAGGGTGAGCTTATAGTATGGGACTCGAGCCGGCGTCCGTGCGTCCGTCCGTTCACACTTTCAAACATGAATATCTCTGAGACCAGCTGGTCGATGGTAATCAAATTTCATCTGGAGCATCATTGGGGTGGGGGATTGGTTGCATAAGGTTTTGGGCCAGATCGGATCAGAACTCTGGTTTCCATGGCAACAGATAGCTCCCATAGGGTTATAATGGAGAAAACCTTGTGACCACTCTAGCTCCTTCATTTTTGATTGGATCTTCTTTATTATTGCAGGTAACGAGAACAACCATAATGTCTTGAATGGGGTTGAAATTCAGCAAGATCCAACCAGGGACTTATGAGTTAGCTGCCCTTGAGCATCTGGAAAAATCCCTTTAGACTTAAAATGGGAGAAATGTTGTGACCACTCTAGTACCTTCATTTTTGGATGGATCTTCTTCATTCTTGCAGGTAACAAGCCCTACCATTATGGCTTTGATGAGTTTGAATTTTGGCAAGATTCCATCACTGACTTTGGAGTTAGCTGCCCTTGAGCGCCTGAAAAATCAATAAATAGTGTTGTGACCACTCTAGCGCCTTCACTTATGATTGGATCTTCTTCATTCTTGCAGGCAACAAGGAAACCCATAATATCTCGGATGGGTTCGAAATTCAGTAGGATCTGACAAGGGACTTATGAGTTACCTGTCCTTGAGTGTTTGGAAAAATCCCCATAGACTTATAATGGGAGAAATGTTGTGACCACTGTAGTGCTTTCAATTTTAAATGGATCTTCTTCATTCTTGCATACTATAAGGACAACTATTAAAGCTTGGATAAGTTTGAATTTTGGCAAGATTCCATTACTGACTTTGGAGTTAGCTGCCCTTGAGCGTCAGAAAAATTAATGAATAATGTTGTGACCAGTCTAGCTCTCGTCATTTTTGATTGGATCTTCTTCCAACAAGAAAACCCATAATATATCGGATGTGTTCGAAATTCTGCAGGATCCAACCAGGGACTTATGAGTTACCTGCCCTTGAGGGTTTGGAAAAATCCCCATAGACTTATAATGGGGAAAATGTTGTGATCACTCTTGTGCTTTCAATTTTGAATGAATCTTCATTCTTTCATACGATAAGGACAACTAATAAAGCTTGGATGAGTTTGAATTACGTCAAGATCCCATTACATATTTTGGAGTTAGCTCCCCTTCAGCATCTTAAAAAATTAATGAATAATGTTGTGACCACTTTAGCTCCTTCATTTTTCATTTGATCTTCTTCATTCTTACAGGGAACAAGTAAACCCATTATATCTCAGATGGGTTCGAAATTCAGCAGGATCCAACCAGGGACTTATGAGTTACCTGCCCTTGAGCATTTGGAAAAATCCCTATAGACTTATAATGGGAGAAATGTTGTGACCACTCTAGTGCTTTCAATTTTTAATGGATCTTCCTCAATCTTGCATACAATTAGAACATCTATTAAAGCTTGGATGAGTTTGAATTTGGTCAAGATCCCACACATATTTATGCCCCCGCTATTCGTAGAATGTCCGTGCGTCCTTCCGTTGGTTCATCATTTAGGTAGGTACTTTGTGAGCGCAACTCCTCCTACAATTTTTTCCCAATCCTTTTGAAACTTTACAGGTGTTTTTGTCAAGGACTGAAGATGTGCATGACATTTCGATATAACCCTCAGATTAATTTTTGTCACTTTTTTCACAGTTTGAACTTAGTCAATTTTGGGCTCAACTACTACTGAAGCTTATGGCCATTAGGTACCTTGTGAGCGCAACTCCTCCTACAATTTTATCCCAATCCTTTTGAAACTTAATTGTTGTTTTTGTCAAGGACTGAAGATGTGCATGACATTTGGATATAACCCTCAGATCAATTTTTGTCACTTTTTTCACAGTTTGAACTTAAGCCCCTATCTCACTGGACTGCGACTGTTTTGCGACAACTGGCCACAGACATCGCTAGTGGGTCGCAAAGCAGTCTCGAAACAGTCGCCAGTGATTCGTAATTTCCTCGCATGTGTCGCCAAGTGGCGCAAAGTAGTCGCGAAAATTTTGAACATGTTCAAAAATTTTATGCGACAAAATTCCTCGCAAAATGGTCGCAAAGTCATCGCGGGTGTCTCAAAACCGTTGCAAACTTGTCGCCGACACCTCGCAATTTAGTCGCAATCATTTTGGAACACGACATATTTGCGAGATAAATAAGACCAAATTGCGAATCAATTGCGACATAAATGAGCCACTTTGCGACAACATTGCGAGTAAATTAAACTAAGCGATGTTCTGGCGAACGTCGTGAGACTGTCGCACGAACGTCTCACGACTATCGCGCGAGTATCTTAAATTACTCGCAATTATGTCGCCAAAGGTTCGTTAAAAGAGTTCCTCCTATTTGAGATGATAGTTCCCTCTAGTACGAGATCTTGGTTAGGCATACTTAAGTATACATTTTTGACAAATTCCAGTTGTCAAGTATTCTTGCTATGTGAAAGGATAGTTTCATATAAGTATGGTGTATTGATTAGGCTCACTTACATGTATACTGTTTGGAGTAATTTCAGTTATTAAGAATGTTTCTGCATTCTGAGAGGATAATTTTGTTAAGTATGTCTTATAAGGCCTACTTAAATGTTTACTATTTCTATTACAGTATAAGAGGGTCTGGATGGGGGGGTCTGGTATTCACTATTCATTAAAAAAATAGCCCATTATTCATCTCATTAAAATTTTGGGTTATTCATTAAAATATGACCGATTATTCATTAACAGTAAGAAAGCTGGCAAAGAAATCTTATTATTTACTATTTATTATTTTTTTCTTCAATTCATTAAAACATAGGATTATTCATTATTTTTTTATGCCCTCATTATTCACTATTCATTATTTTTTGGCTCATTATTCACTATTCATTATAAAAAGGGCCATTATTCACTAATAATTATACCCCACCCAGACCCTCGTATAAAGGAACTGTTAATGTGTCTTGGTAAGACTACAGCCGCCTGCTTAGTCTCAGCAGCCCTTCTAAGAGTTGAATTTGGCATACAGAACCCTATAAACAAATGATCACTGCAGTGGACAACTAAGATTCTGATTTAAATGCGCATCATTGCAGTCTGATATGTGCCTTTGTTGTGCGCATAACTGTATCAAATAGATTTTTGCAGGACGAGGCTCACCCGAACTCATTGCAATTTTGATCTGATTGGGCTCATTATGCCATACGTATGGACAATTAGAGCATGTGCGTTCTCGACTGACTTTCTTAAGCTGCTTGATGGGCAATCATAACTGTGCAGTATAAACGAGTAACTTTTTTTCTAACTCAAAATTTGCTGCCATTCAACAGTCCAACACACCCAGCCAACAATCAAGCTCCTTCCAGCCCTCTAGTTCCTTCCAACAGCGTAGTACCTTCCTAGTCTGAGTTTCAATGCTTGCTAGAATGTTTATTTTCTTGGTTTATCATTTCTCGCAAAACCATCGTGCGACAGTCGCACGACCTTCGCGCGACAGTCGCACGATGTTCGTAAGAGCCTCGTGAGGCGGTCGATGGTAATAAATGCTCGCAATTTCATCAGGCGAACATCGTGCGAGTGTCTCGCGAATGTCGCACGAATGTCGCGCGAATGTCGTGAAACATTCGCCAATGATTCGTGCGACAATCGTACGACATTCGTACGACTGTCCGTATATGTCTTATTTACCTATTCGGTGTGACCGCAATGTGATTATGGTTGCAATGTCGTATTTTTGTCGCCAAAACGGGTCTCAAATTAGTCTCGAAATAGTCGTAAATTGCTCGCATCCCAGTGAGATACTAGCTTTAGTCATTTTTGGGCTAAATTACTACAGAAGCTTATGGACATTAGGTACCTTGTGAGCGCAACTCCTCCTACAATTTTATCCCAATCCTTTTGAAACTTTACTGGTGTTTTTGTCAAGGACTGAAGATGTGCATGACATTTGGATATAACCCTCAGATCATTTTTGTCACTTTTTTCACAGTTTGAACTTAGTCATTTTTGGGTTTAATTACTACAGAAGCTTATGGACATTAGATACCTTGTGAGCACAAATCCTCCTACAATTTTACTAAATCCTTTTTAAACTTTACAGTTGTTTTGTCAAGAAAGGAATATATGCTTTACATTTGCATATAATAATTATTACACATTTTATAAGAATAATGTTGCTATAAATTCAGTTTGTAGTATGTAAATGGTATCCTGTTCACTTATTGTATACCCAATGTTTAATTGCAGGTGAAATGAAATAAAAACAATAGGCGGGGGCATCCGTGTCCCATGGACACTTTTTCTAGTTTGGAGTTAGCTCCCCTTGAGCATCTTAAAAATTAATGAATAATGTTGTGACCACTCTAGCTCCTTCATTTTTCATTGGATCTTCTTCATTCTTGCAGGCAACAAGTAAACCCATTATATCTCAGATGGGTTCGAAATTCAGCAGGATCCAACCAGGGACTAATGAGTTACCTGCCCTTGAGCATTTGGAAAAATCCCTATAGACTTATAATGGGAGAAATGTTTTGACCACTCTAGTGCTTTCAATTTTGAATGGATCTTCTTCATTCTTGCATACAATAAGGACAACTATTAAAGCTTGGATGAGTTTGAATTTCGTCAAGATCCCATCACCTATTTTGGAGTTAGCTCCCCTTGGGCATCTTAAAAATTGATGGATAATGTTGTGACCACTCTAGCATCTACATTTTTGATTGGATCTTCTTCATTCTTTCATCTAACAACGACAAACATAAAAGCTTGGATGAGTTTGAAATTCTGCAGGATCGGACCAAGGACTTATGAGTTAGCTGCCCTTGAGGGTTAGGAAAAATCCCCATAGACTTATAATGGGAGAAATGTTGTGACCTCTTTAGTGCTTTCAATTTGAATAGATCTTCTTTATTCTTGCAGATAAGAAGGACAACTATAAAAGCTTGAATGAGTTTGAATTTCGTCAAGATCCCATCACCTATTATGGAGTTAGCTCCCCTTGATCATCTTAGAAAGTGATGGATAATGTTGTGACCACTCTAGTGTCTTCATTTTTGATTGGATCTTCTTCATTCTTTCATGTAACAAGGACAACCATAAAACTTGGATGAGTTTGAACTTTAAGTAGAACTAACCTCAGATTGTTGAGTTAGCTGCCCTTGAGTGTTATAAAAAATCTGCATGGACTTTCAATGTGAGATCTTTTGTGACCACTCTAGCACCCTTATTTTTGAATGGATCTTCCTCAGTCTTGCAGGTAACAATGACACCCGTAAAAGCTTCAATGAGTTTGATTATCCGCTGCAACCAACCACCAATTACAGAGTAAGCTGCACTTGAGCGTCTAAAATATAGCTGTATAATGTTTTTGACCACTCTAGCGCCTTCATTTTTCATTTGATTTTTTTCATCCTTGTAGGTTATCAGGACATACATTAAAGATTGGATTGGTCAGAACCCATCACTGACAACAGAGTTAGCTGCCCTTGAGCATCTGAAAATACACTTTCACCATTTTTATTCAGATCTTTTTAAAACTTGCAGATAACCAGAACTGGCATAATATCTTAAGTTTTTAAATTAGTTCCTGGTCACTGTTTCAAGTTCAGAGTTACCTGCCTTTGAGCATCATCAATTATGGTATCTCCAAACATTATGCTGGCTCTCAGGTGAGCGATCGTCGCCCATTGGGCTACTTGTTTGACTTAGGTTTAGGCTAATGCAAAAGCTATATTGGCTTTTTTTGTGGAATAAACTTCAGATTTCTCCAAAACTATCATATCTGACAACTTCTCAATATAGGTCAGGATTACCCAGTGCCTGTAGATAAGCATGACAGTGCTTTAATTTTTACCCCTTAGATCAGGTCAAAGGTTAAATATTTAAAATTGGCAATAACTCAATTAAGTTTTCAATATTTTTTACTGAAATTTTGCATGGAGACAGAGGAACAATACATACATGAAACATATCAAACATGATTTTAGAGCAAAGGCCTGGGTCCCACTCCCTGGGTGGACTTAGGGGGTGGGGGCAGGGGCCAAAATACAATTTTTTCAGAATATGGTCATGTTGCATATTAAATTAAATGGAATCATGAATGCAGCAACATAGTAGCAAATATTTTGCTAACATACCCCCCCCCCCCACCCCAACCCAAACATAGGGGTAGGGTCTAAAGGTCAAAATTCAAAATTTTCAGAACATGGTCATGTTGCATATCTATGCAGCAACATGGTAGCTAATATTTTTACCCCCCAGACCCCCCCCCCCCCCCCCCCCACACACACACACACACCACCACCAACATTTTTTTTTCAGTACATGGTCATATTTCATATCAAATTAAATAGAATCAGGAATGCAGCAACATGCAAACACATATCCTTTCCTTACACACACACTCAACCCCTGGGATGAGGTCAAAGGTCAACATTTTTTTTCTGAAAGTAGCCATGTTGGATATCAAATTAAAGGGAATGGAGCATAGTGTACCATGTAAGCACATATTTTGTCCTTACACACACTCTCAACCTGTGGGTTGGACTAAAAGGTTAGAAAAATCTGAATGTGGTCATGTTGCATATCAAATTAAGGGGAAAGAAAGAAGCATAGACTAACATAGAAGCAAACAATTTGACCTCACACACACCACTCACCTCTGGGTCAGGTTGAAGTCAGATATTGAAATTGTACTGATAATTTTTTTTTTTTTAAATTTAACCAAGCACTGAAATCTAGATAGGCTTTTAAGTTTGATCTGTATGATACCCAAAGTGAACTTAGGGGTTGGACAAATGGAATTTATGTTTTAAGATAAGTTTCTCTGAAGTAACCCTTGGCCGATGATATAAATTCGACAAATTTGCCTAGTTTGACTTCTGTTTGCCAGGCGACACATCCGATTTTCGGAATTCTAGTTTGAACAACTTTAACACCGTTTTGAGGTGATGAAACCAAAATGCTGGTGATTAACCACAGTGAGAACAGTAAAACATGGAACATGTAATCGATCATCAAGATTTCATTATTTGCCAAAGTTGGGTTTGTTGGTAAAGATGGCTTCCAGAATAATGGCAGCGTTGTTCAACTTTTTTATTCTAGGGGCTGGTGACTATTACTGCAGTGGTAATGATTTAAATAACTTTAAGAATGTGCCTCCTGACGGACTAGCAGCCATGGCAGAACAGAGTAGACATGTTCTAGAGTAGGACTTTTGATTTATTCCCCTTTAATCTGTCCGTTATCTGCTAGAGTGCAACTTCCTGCTTATCACTTTTAATGCACCTCTTCAGTTTATATATTGCTTTTTGATAGATTCATTGCAGGATAAGATTTCAAGAAAATTGCAATAAAGCAGCTATTGTTGTGGTCATTGGGTGTAACTTGGGGATCCAAATAGGCACCTGCTGACTTGCTCTAAATACTAGCAGTTTTTCAGAAAAAAGCAAGTAGAAATTACCAGCACTTGCTATCACACAGTAATTCATATATTGTTTTCTAGTAACATGTAAACAGCTGATCCCAAAAAGTGATGACATCATTCACATGAATATCCTAATTCCCAGCAACCACTTCTGGCGATCCTGAGGGAACCACAACGCCACAAAATATCAAAACATATCTAACACAATACGTGTAAAGCAAACAACCATTTTGAACACTGACATAGGAATAAAATATGAAACTAGTGTCATATTTTATGGTGCTTAATTGGGGAGCTCCATTGTCATAGATATTATTTTGAGAAGAAACAAAAATAGATTTGTGGCTTGTGCTATGAACTAAAACTGCTTCTTAATGCTTCATAATGCTTGAAAACATCTTTACCAATGCCCAACAACTGATCACCTGTGCTGTTCTACATATTCAGTATGTTTTTTCACTTTTTTGTATGCACATCGCAATCTTTATAAATACGATTACTGCATGTACTATGGAATGGGAATAGTAGAATTTTTTTCATTTGATTTCAAAAACTCTTACAAACATATCAGATTCAGGATATTGGATATCAAGGCAAAACTGGTTGATTATTTGACAGTTGGATAGAAAAGAGTAATCATGAATGAGTAGAAGGGGAAAATTCCCACCTTCACCTCTCATTGGAACAACTGATGTTATTTTGTGGTATTATTATTCAAGAAGTTGATAAATGGTGTAAAATCTGAAGAAGTAGTTACTGTCCTATAACTTTTGAATGGATGCATTAATGTGTGCTTTGGTGATATTCAACTTTTGTTGTTAAAATCTCTGGTATATGCATGTGCTCAATGTTAATTTCTTTGTCATAGTCTCAAATTTGGTCCAAAATGGCCGTTTTCCTAGTTTCGTCTATTTCAGTGACCATTTTCTGTCGCTTAAAAATAAATTCAGTTTTTAGTCTGTTAATGGAATCATGAACACTTCAGGTCCCTTGCAGAGTAAATATGAAGCCTGGAATCATGAACAATTCGGGTCTCTTGCAAAGCCCGGCCTTCACATTAACTTTGCAAGAGGCTGGAAGTGTTCATGATTCCATGAACATACCATACGTTTAATTATCCCCCGACGAAGTCGGAGGGATATAGTTTTGGCGTCGTCCGTGCGTCCGTCCGTCTGTCCGTCCGTCCGTCCGTCCATTCCGTCCGTCCGTCCGTCCGTCCGGAGCCATATCTCAGTACCTATTGGTCAGATTTGATTCATTCTTGGTACAAATGATAAGTACCATGGACTCTCAAACATCCAATAAGTTTGGTCAAAATCAACCCCTTAAGAGCAATTCTCTGTAAATATGGAGCGAGTTATATAGGAACCATTTCACGCTCCGACTCGGATTTTGATGAAACTTGCTGACAGTGTTAGTGGTCATGTAAAAACAAGAAATCAAGTGTTAGTTCATTCAATTCAACCTCCGTTGCCATGGCGACAGCATCCAAAGATTTGGGCTAAAAAACAAGCAAAAATGACATGAAAAATGACATTTTTACCATTAAACTACTCTAAAAATGGCTTTTACCAATCACAAACATGGCATTATTTTGAACAAACAGACTAAATATAACCGATTTAGCTAATGGTAGCAGCTTTATGAAAAAGCTTAGATATACGTATCTTTCACTGAAAGTGGGTGGGGTAAGTAGAACCGGAAAATTACACTTTTGGGGCATTTTTGCACAAACAGGACAACTTTGCGCGGCTACTTTCACATACATTCATGTTAATATATAATAGGCCAGGGTATGAAATTTTATAATATGGAAGAAAATGTTTGGGAAGTTACCGTCTTTTTGTCGTTACCATGGTAACAAATGTTTCCCTGTAGAAATACTAAAAAAGATAAATATAGCATAAACAGTTCATTTATTGCTATGTTACAGTGATATAGTCTATTATAAATAAAATATTTTCATTACTCATACATCTCTCTTATATATGACATTAAAGTCTGCTGCAGATAAGCTATTTTTAGACTTTTAAGGGCATCATAAGGGGTAAAAATTATGATTTTCAAAATCAAAACTAACACATTTTGCTAATTTGCCCTTCCAGTACCCTCAAAATTGCTACTATTTATCACCAGTATGTGATATATGTAAAAATTCAGACTTAAATTAAAGAAATAAGATTAATGCATTCTAATTAAATTATCTTAACATACTAATTTATAAGGAAAAGTGGGTGGGGTAAGTAGGACCTGAAAAACATGCCTTTTAGGCATTTTAAACACAGCCAACAACCTAAATCATGCATTTAAACTTATATGCATGTTAATTCATATAAGAGCGGGATATTTATTTTTTGTTTTATGTAAAACATGTTTTAGAAGTAATCAGCTTCTGTTCGTAACCATGGCAACGAAAGCTTTACTGTAGGATAACTGAAAAATGACTTTATTGCACAATGATATTAATTTATTGTTATAAGAAATGATAGTATCTATTATTAATCTCTTTATATATTTACTTAATCACATTTCATACAAATAACAATAAAATAGCCAATAGAAAAGCTGCCTTTGAATTTTTAATGTAATTTGAGTGTTACAAATTCTGACTTAGACCAGTTAAAACCCCAAACCCTAAAGTTAGGCAAACTTGCCTTCTCACTTGTATTGAAATCGCCCATCGTCATCACAATTAATATGGTTTGTGTCAGAAAATGCAAATTTTCATAACAATAGATGGAAATAATTTTATACAGTAGCCTTATTTAATTGCTACAATATACTTATCTTGCATGAGAAGTGGGTGGGGTAAGTAGGACCGTCGAATTCTCTTTAATCATGCAGCAATCTCCCATAGAAGTGTTTCACATATGGTCTCTCGGATTTTGTAAAAAAAATAATGACAATTTATGTATTTTGGTAAAATCAACCACATTCATGTTTGCTCAGCTGTTGGTTTTTCGGTTGTCATGGCAACAGCTTTCAAATATTTTGGCATAAAATCAATCTTAATTCTTTTAAATTTAGATATACGTTCTACCAGGTCCGGAGATATAGAAAAACTAAAATTTGTGTATAACAACCCCTCTATTTAAATAACTACCCAATTACCAATAAAATTGATTTCATTGCTTTAAAACAGAAAAATATGGATAGTATGTGAGTTTATTGGACAATGTGATATATTTGTTTCCATGACAACGTTAGTTTTTGTGACATGTTGTTGTTTCTTCATAAATGTGTTTTCCAATATGTCATTTATAAATATGAAACCAACAAGCAAATATATCTTTTATTACAGTTTCTCAGATTTATGCTATGAAACTGATATAATACTAAAATATCTGTAAGTAAAACACATACTCTATTTCTGTTGCCATAGCAAACGTAAAATGGGTTTCAAACTTGTAGTTGTTGCTGTTGTTGACTTAAATTTGGATATTCAAAACAGTCAATTTTGGTTATTTGTGAACAAAGCTCTTTCATCACGGAACTTGCGTACATTTGTACCTGTAATTGTTTTAACTGATTTGTAATACATATGGAGCTATCAGCTACTCTTAACACTGAGTCTATGGTAAAACAAAAATTAAAAAAACCTTGTGCACTGTGTGACTTATTTACATACATTTATGCATGCAGAACCTTATAGATCTACTTTTCTCATTATTGTGAATATTATCGAACACGTTGGCGTTTAAATGGTAAATGACAGTTGGTTCCGCATGCAGCTAATACCATAGATACTTTTTCTGCAAACCCTTTTCATTCTTAAACGTATCATCATACTTATAAAAGTACTAGAAAGACCAAAAATTAAGGGAAAGTCTTAAGATTCCAGTCTGAAAATGAAATAAAAAAAATATACATATTATATTGTCAAACTTGTCTCAGTATTGTTTTGTTTACAGAGAAACTGGAACAAGTAACTGAGCAACTGTTTTTCATCAGTCGATGCAACCTCAAAATTGGGATTTCAATTCTTAATGCATGCTATGTTGATCAGATGAGATTAGTAACTCACCATGGTTGCACACTGTCTTGAATAAATAGGTGGTAATCTGATCTCTCATATCATGCAATAATTATAACATGAGGGAGGTATAATAACTTTGACTATGACCAGCTAGCAAAACATTAAAAATCCCTATTAAGTATTTGAGACGAGCCATTTTTTTAGTTTGAAACAGCTTTTTAGTCTCTTATAACCCTACAAACACAAATATAATAATGCATAATTGTAGTTATTGGTTGAGTTCAACTCGAAATACATTGTATTCAGAATTACACGAAAACTCACCAGTGTTATTGGTTTTATAGTGAAAATACTACTTCTGAGACAACCCTTTTTAGGGGCTCAAAATGAACTGTTGTGATCCTAGGATGTCCGTCGTCAGTCAACATTTGCTTTAAATTACATCTCCTAAACCTCTGGTTGGAGTGTCGCCAAGCCACACCTGAATAATCTTTTGTGGTCTCCTTTTAAAGGTCACTACTGACACCCACGCAATTTTTTATTTCGAAAAATAAATTTTCTTTATTTTCTGTTATTTGCTGTTTCATTTTATTAATAATTATAAAAGATAATAAAAGCCAATGACACCGTTTAGTATTTGAGCTATGGCTATTCAAAGACATGCATAATGCACCCTTTATCCAAAAAATGTTCAGGGCCAAAGTAGGAGATAAACAGGTCTATGATATGGTAGCTGATAATTATGGCATATTGTGACTTATTGCTTCATAACAACTTAAGTTTACTTGAAATACTAGGATGGTTAATTGATGTGAATCTAGTCCTTGTATATTAAATGACCAACTTTTTCTATAAAGAGAATAGTCAAAATAATTGCAATTTTTACGTTTGACAGCTAAATATTCAAATATTTTAGGTCATTCCAAAAATAGATTTTTGTGAAACTTATATATCATAAACATCATTACTTGAGGGGAATCAGTGTGAAATTTGAGCAATTTTCACCGTCTCAAAAAGAGTTATTTCTTGATTACTACCCCTACTCCCTGTAATGCACAGTTTCAATTTTGTAACTTTTTAACTGTATAACAAGGAATAAACTTACTTTCAAAATGCCAAAAAAATTTTAACAATGCTTCGGTGCTATCTGTATGTGTAGAAACTAGTTTTGAGAAGATTGACCAATAAAAGAAAGTTAATCTTAAGAAATAAATATATATTGTTACCCCACCCACTTTATCTACTCTGACACAATGAAAGAGATGAAAAAAATGGCTCAAAAAGTTGCAAACATACAATTTTGTTGTTGATATATAAAGATAATTGCAGTAGTCATCAAAATATATACAAATATTATGGGTTATTCAATATTTGTTCAATATTTTGGGGTCATTGATGCATTCATAAGGCATATTATAATGAATTTTTCACCTCAAAATGCAAAATCAAGGGCATTAACTCATGTTTAAGCAAAATTTTATATTATTTAAGTTAACAAATGCAGAGATCTACCAAACCAAATATATTGTGTATGCTTTTACTGAAATCTGATCCCTAGTAAGCTAGTTATATTAGAAAATTTGATTTTCGAACCATTTTCTATGTAAATTTTGGCATTAAAGGGCAATAACTCATATTTGAAAAAAAAACAGAAATGTGGCAGAAACAACTTTTGACCTACAGTTTGATATAGTAATGGTTCATAACAGCTTTCACCCAATTTAGCTAGTTATTGAGCTTTTACTCACTATACTGTAGTTTTCCCATAATCTTTCATGATTATGAAAACCTCACTAATACAGTATATGGTTACAGATATTGGTTAAGTCAATCTTACTGGTACACGAAATACATCAAAGGTACTGATTTCATAGTAAAAAAACTACTTTTGAGATAACCTTCTTATATACATACATGTACTATAGGGACTTTTAATTTTATATTTTAACAGAAAATGAGAAGTTTCATAAAAAAAATCTTACATTCATTCATTTATCTAGGGTTTATATGTCTAAAATCTCATTTTTTTGTCACTAATTTCGTCTTTTCCATTGACCTAAATGCTAAAAATATGCTTTTGTTATGGTACATTCGAGACGTCCACTAATTTCCCCTATCGTGGGGTTGTAAACATTTGTTTGGACTTAATTGGTCAAAAGGCTAAGTTCTTCCTTACTTTACTTGATAAATGTAGCAGTAGGAGTCAGGTTTTTACAATGAATTTGAGTCAAGTTTCCTAAAACATGTGTATTAATAAAATATACCTCATTTACCCCCTTTTGAGCCCTTTCTCGAACCCTAGATTGAATCAACCCAACATGTCTATTTTCTAAATTGCTAGCTATAAGTACAATGCCCCAAACATATTTTGATGACATTTGTATGCTAAACATTTACATGTAGAAGTTAGGCATTTTAATTAAAAATTAGCATTTTACCTATATAAACCTCTAAAGGGGCTATTAACAAGTACATTTAGGGCCTCTCACCACTGATTTGTCAATAAACTAACATGTGAGTATCATTTTAACATTTTACTTTTTATTGTGTCAAATGTTTTTTTGTGTTTTTAATATATAAAAAAAGACCTTCATACTGTTGTTGTCCATTTTGGCTTTTTGAAATGGATGCATCATAGTTGCCATGGTTATGGTAAGAAGATGGTTACTTCCTAAAAATATTTTTTTCAATGTATTATAAACCATATTTAGCTGGGTCTTACTAAAGTTTGTAAACCTTTCCAAGTAACCCCGACTTGCAGCAATATGCTTTCAAAAATGTCGAAAACTGCCATATTTTAGTACATTGTTACCCCACCCATTTTTTGCAACATTGCTTTATGACAGAATTACCAAAATTATTAACCATACCATCCTTGTATTCACATTGAGCAATACTGCCTAGTACTAGTTAACCTTAGGTCAAAATTTTTCATTCTAAAGTTGCATTTGCGCAAAGTTTGTCTATTTTTACTGATTTTCAGCCATATTTTAGTACATTGTTACCCCACCCACTTTTTGCAACATTGCTATATTACAGAATTACCAAAATTATTAACCATACCATCCTTGTATTCACATTGACCAATACTGTCTTGTACAAGTTAACCTAGGTCAAAATTTTTCATTTTAAAAGTTGTATTTGCGCAATGTATGTCTATTTTTACTGATTTTCGGACACTATTTGGTAAAAAAAAAAGACACCTCATTTATTCCCTTTTGAGCCCATTTTCGACCCCTCAATTGAGACAACGCCCTATATTTATTTTTCATAAAAACTAGTTATTAGATCAATGACTTGAAAATATTTGAATGTAATTTCTACGCTACTTATACATGAGTTTGGCATTTTTTACAAAATAGTGTTGTTGTTTTTTTGCCTACAGAGACCTCTAAAAGGGCTATTATCAGGTCCCTTTTAGGGCCTTGCACCACTTATTTGTCAAAAAGCAAAATATAATAATATTTCAACATTTTATTGTTGATTGTGCCAGATGTCTTCATGTTCTGCAATACAAAAACGCCTTACAAGCTGCATTTGTCAATTTTGGCTTTTTGAGACGGTGGCATCAGAGTTGCCATAGTAACGATAAGAAGGTGGTAACTTCCCCAAAATATTTTTTTCAGTTTATTTCAGACCATATTTAGCTTGGTCTTACTAATGTGTGCAAACCTCTCCAAGTAACCCCGACTTGCAACCATATGTTTTCAAAAATGTCGAAAACTACCATATTAAAGTACATTGTTACCCCACCCACACTTTTGCAACCATTGCTATATGACAGAATTACCAAAATTATAAACCATACACTCCACGTATTCACATTGAGCAATTCTGTGAAGTACAAGTAATCACAAAGTCAAAAGTTTCTCATTCTAAAAGTTGCATTAGCAAAATGTATGTCCATTTTTTCTGATTTTCGGGCACTATTTGGTCAAAAAATTTGTCGCCTTATTTACCCCCTTTTGAACCCCTTTTGAACTTTATATATTGAGACAACACCCTATATTTTTTTTTAAAAAATATTAGCTATAAGATCAATGACTTAAAAATATTTCAATGTAATTTCTACACTACTTATACATAAGTTTTTCATTTTTTATTTTTAAAAAAAGCTTTTTTTCCCTATGTAGACCTCTAAAAGGGCTGTTATCAGGTCCCTTTTAGGGCCTTGCACCACTTATTTGTCACAAAAGCAAAATATAAGTATTATTTCAACATTAAATTGTTGATTGTGCCAGATGTCTTCATGTTCTGCAATACAAAAACGCCTTATAAGCTGCATTTAACTATTTTGGCTTTTTGAGACGGTGGCATCATAGTTGCCATGGTTACGATAAGAAGACGGTAACTTCCCAAACATTTTTTTCCGATTCATTACATATCATATCTAGGTTTGTCTTACTAAAGCATATACATTATTCCGGGTAACCGCGGCTTGCAACAAAATGAGTTCAAAAATGTCGAAAAATGACAAATTTGAGTACCTTGTTACCCCACCTACTTTTCTGATACAATTGCTACAAGACAGAAATACCAAATTTAATTACCAGACCCTCTTTGACTTTACATAAAGTAATACTGTGGAGTACAAGTTGTCACAAGTTCAAGACTTACTTATTCTAGAAGTTGCAACTGTGCAATTTATGTCTATTTTCAGTGATTTTCGGGCACCTTTTGGTCAAAAACTTTGGATTTGGTTACCATGGCAACGGAAGTAAAAATTAAAGAATTAAGCATGAATGATTTGGTTTTGGGTGAAAACAAACAAGTACAGAAAATTTCGTTGAAATCTGAGACTATGCGTGAAAAACTTTGCTCCATATTTACAGAGAATCGCTCTTAACACTTGAGTTATTGCCCTTGTTTTAGTATAGGCAATTATAAGGCAAAACCTATATTAGCTTTTTTGTGTGATGATCTTCACATTTTTTTAAAGCTATTATATTTAACAATTCTCACTATTAGACCATGATTGCCAAGTTCCTGTAGATAAGCATGGCAGTGTCAAAGTTTTACCTCACCCCCTTCGACCCCACCTAAGGGGTCAAAGGTCAAATTTTTAAATTTCGCAATAACTAAGGCAATTGTTAATATTTTTTGCTGAAATTTTGCATACAGGCAGAGCAGCAATAGATATGAAACATATCAAACGGGATTTCAGTTTGAAGGCCTGGATCCGAGCGTGTTGGGTGGACTTAGGGGGTGGGGCGGAGGTCAAAATTAAACTTTTTCAGAATATGGTCATGTTGCATATCAAATTAAAGCTGACAACGCTGGCAGCAACATGGTAGCAAATATTTTGCCCACAGACACACCCTCGACCCAGGGGGTGGGGTCAAAAGGTCAAACTATATCTTTTTCTGAAAGTAGTCATGTTGCATATCAAAATAAAGCTGACAACGCTGGCAGCAACATGGTAGCAAATATTTTGCCCACAGACACACCCTCGACCCAGGGGGTAGGGTCAAAAGGTCAAACTATATCTTTTTCTGAAAGTAGTCATGTTGCATATCAAATTAAAGGGAATTGAGCACAGAGCACCATGAAAGTAAATATGCTGTCATTACACACACCAACGACCCCCTGGGGTGGGGTCAAAAGGTCATTTTCTTTTTCTTTTCTAAAAGTGGTCATGTTGCATACCAAATGAAAGTGGAAGAAGTGTAGACCTACATGCAAGGTAACACTTTGAATTTACACACACCCTTGACCCCTGGGGTTGGGTTTAAAGGTCAGATATTGAAATTGTGCAGATGTAAGTATATTTTTTATTAAACTGAGCACTAAAGCATACTTGACAGGTGTTTGTTATGATCTGAATGATACTGAAGGTGAACTAAGACTTAGATAAATGGGATTTATGTTTTGTGATTTACATGTTTCTCTCAAATAAACCTTCGTTGGGGGATATAAATTCGTCGAATTTGTCTTGTTTATTTCTTATATTTACATTTTTTATTATCAGTCAAGAATCAATTTTAACCTAACTTGGCTGGTTTTCTGGATATTTTGCATTAAATCAAACATAATGGAGGCTCGGTATAGCCAAAGTGCCAAATTTCGGCGCTCAACGTCATGGCAATACCTGTTCAACGTCGCGCAAATGTCAGTAAACAAAAAATGTTTTCAGATGGCATTGGGGTTATTCCACCTGAATGGCGCATATGTGGGCATGGTTTAAAAACTTTAAATTGATCGGTTCATGAAGGACATCTCAAATGCGAAGGTTCATTTAAAGACTCGCAGTTGAAATGTAAATATTATAGCATGGTAAAAGTCAATTAACAAAAGGCTTTAACACTTAGGTTATTGTTCTAATATCTCAGTCAGAATACATCAGTGAAAAGCAACTACATGTATTATTTTTTGGCTTAACCCTTTGTAGACCAATGGACGTTTCCATAAGATTGATACAGTTAAGTCAGTATGGTCCATTGTATATACTTAGGGGTCACATGCTATAGTTAAAAAAAATTCTTTCTCTGAAGATCAATTCTGTGTAAGCAAACAGTGCAGACCCTGATAAAATGCCGCATTCTGTGCCATTTCATCTGGGTCTTTGCTCTTTGCAAAATATGTTCTTAAAAGGGTATTCTTTGGAAGCAAAGACTGCAACAAAGAACTGAAACTAGAGGGGTTCCCAGTATATAAAAGGTTAACATAGCTGTCTAGTGAGGTAGCCCTTCTGAAGTACAATATATGGCATAACTTCATAAATCCAGTTAAGCCAACTTTTTGAGCATAAAGTTGTCATTATTGTCTTAACTATCAATTTAAATATGTTTTGTTGCTAATTGTCTCATTGAGACAGTTCTTTTAAGTACCCACAACTGTTGATCATATCTTTTGGTTGAGAAATAAGAAAAATAATAAGGCTTCGCTGGTTTGGGCATGAGGAGCATTCTAGTGGTGCAGTCAGAACAGCATGTGATATACAGATTGATGACAGGCAGGGGCAGGGAGGGCAAAGCTAACATGGAAGAAACTGACGGAGAAAGACTGCAGTGAGTGTAAGCTCACAACAGTTGACCCTCAAGAAAGGAGCACCTGGAGATCAGGTGTGAGATCTGCTGTGCGTGCAGCTAGCCAGTTACCTGGAAGGCCACTGATGTGGATAATGCCCCTGCACCTGTATGTTAATAAAAAATCCGATTATAATGATTGTGACTCTTATCTGGAGCCTGTAACTTTTTCAAAATTGGTTATCTTCTGAAACCAGCTGTTCATGTCCCACACCTTTTCAGCCACATGATGAGCCTATATGAATATTATAGATGAAACTACACCACTGATTGGACTAGAAACATTTTCACCTTAATTATCTATAGTAGATCTCTCATAGCTTTCAATTTATATTCAATCTCTTTGACAACTGTCTAAGGGAGTCTACTTTTTGGTTCAGTGGTTAGAGCATTGACTTGTACCAGTACACTGGGGGTTGGATTCTCAGCCAGGATGCAGCAAATGTTTTAGTCCTGTTTTTTTCTTTGTTCAAAGGTCCAGTTTTGAGCATAAAAATGCAATTATTTTCTTACCCAGCAAATTAAACATATTTTTTGAGAAGGTTATTTTGAGTACCCACAACATATGTTTTGGTAGAGAAATAAGAAAAATAATTTCCAGTTACGCGCATTTATCTGGAGGCCTGTTGTTGCTGCTTTCATTCGTATAGGGGCTCATCTTTGAATTGGACCATTTACTTTAAGTCCTTAAAACCATATGAGGGTCTTATCAGAGTCATTGAAAGGACCTTGAATTTTACTCAAACTTGCCTCTATGAACCCTGGTGTATGAGATTATATTGACACAGCTTGGCTTTTTTGTAATTTCAGTAAGTTTGTCAGTGCCTTTATAGACTTCCCTAAACCATTGATAGGATTGATTAATGGACCAGCAGTAGGAGTGTCTGTAACAGTTCTAGGTCTCTTTGATGCTGTATATGCCACAGACAGGGTATGTTTACTTTTTTTTATATATGCACCCAACTAAGTATATCATTTATTGGTCTGTGTGTGTGCATACAACAGCCTTAAACATTGGGAAATTTTGCTATATTCTGCGGGCATATTTTTTCATATACACATTATAGATTTTATTTTAAACTCTTGCAAATAAGTATTAAACTAAACTCAACTACAAAAGAAACCCATCAGTCACTTCTCTTGGTGATTATGGAAATCAGAATTAAGAAATGAAAATATAGTTATACCATATTCTGTAGCAATCAGTTCTGCATCATTTCAATGAATAATGTAACAGTTTTACTTAAATCTGTTCATGCTATTCGCCAGTGTTTCGACAAGGGGTCATTTTCAAAAATGACAAGTTTTTCACTTGAGAATGAATATCTCGTTCTCGTCTAAATCAGTTCACTTGAGTTAAATTCGTCCAAAAACAGACATGAACCTCACCTATAGCAATAACTGCCTCATAACGAGGTAGCATCAAAAGCATGTGACGCCGCACAACGTTCTTGGGAATTCACACCCATTCTTAATGGAGAGCAACCTGAAGCTGTTGAAGATTCCGAGGTTGCACTGAACGATACTGGATGCGTCGCCAGAGCTCATCCAACAACTGCTATATCATATTGAGATCTCATCTTACTAAACTTATGCAATTTGTTTTGGCTTCTGCATACACTCGATGTCCTCGTCAGAGAGGGACATGCCGGTTATTGGACGAAATGAACTGATAAGAGTAGAAGTTGAGTAAAAACAATTTGTCTCAAGCTTGATATTTTTAAAAATGACCCCTTGTCTATACACTGGCGTAAAGCATGAACGGGTTTAAGTAAAATTGTTACATTATTCAATAATTTGATGCATAATTGATTGTTAAAGAATATGGTATAACATATGTTTTGATTTCATAACTATTTTACCATAAATGCCATAAAAAGTGACCGATGGGTTTCTTTTGTAGTTGATTATAGAATTGTGCACGCAAATTCTCATTCTTATAGATTTTAACCATTCCCCCACTGGATGATGGTTAGTAGGGGGACAAAATTAAATGTGCTCTTTCACACCCCACTTGTGTAAGCAAGTCATTGAACAAATTTGGTTGGCTTCTGTTCAGCAGATAGAAGGAGATTGTATAATGCACAAATGGACAAAAGGACTTCTTTGACCCCTCCCTGGAACCTGCGGATTGGGGAATCTAAAATTAAATGTGCTCTTGCACACCCCATTTGTGTAAGAAAGTCACTTAACAAATTTGGTTGGCTTTTGTCCAGCAGTTAGGAGGAGATTGCATAATGCACAAATGGACAAAAGGACTTCTTTGACCCCTCCCTGGAACCTGCAGATTGGGGAATCTAAAATTAAATGTGCTCTTGCACACCCTACTTGTGTAAGAAAGTCACTTAACAAATTTGGTTGGCTTTTGTCCAGCAGTTAGGAGGAGATTACATAATGCACAAATAGACAAAAGGACTTCTTTGACCCCTCCCTGGAACCTGCGGATTGGGGAATCTAAAATTAAATGTGCTCTTGCACACCCCACTTGTGTAAGCAAGTCATTGAACAAATTTGGTTGGCTTCTGTTCAGCAGATAGAAGGAGATTGTATAATGCACAAATGGACAAAAGGACTTCTTTGACCCCTCCCTGGAACCTGCGGATTGGGGAATCTAAAATTAAATGTGCTCTTTCACACCCCACTTGTGTAAGAAAGTCACTTAACAAATTTGGTTGGCTTTTGTCCAGCAGTTAGGAGGAGATTGTATAATGCACAAATGGACAAAAGGACTTCTTTGACCCCTCCCTGGAACCTGCGGATTGGGGAATCTAAAATTAAATGTGCTCTTGCACACCCCACTTGTGTAAGAAAGTCACTTAACAAATTTGGTTGGCTTTTGTCCAGCAGTTAGGAGGAGATTGCATAATGCACAAATGGACAAAATGACTTCTTTGACCCCTCCCTTGAACCTGCGGATTGGGGAATCTAAAATTAAATGTGATTTTGCACATCCTACTTGTGAAAGAAAGTCACTTAACAAATTTGGTTGGCTTTTGTCCAGCAGTTAGGAGGAGATTGCATAATGCACAAATGGACAAAAGGACTTCTTTGACCCCTCCCTGGAACCTGCGTATTGGGGAATCTAAAATAAAAGTGCTCTTGCACACCCCATTTGTGTAAGAAAGTCGCTTAACAAATTTGGTTGGCTTCTGTTCAGCAGATAGAAGGAGATTGCATAACTCACAAATGGACAGAGAGACTTCTTTGACCCCTTTCCCGAGCCCCTGGGTTGGGGAATCCAAAAATGAATGTGCTGTTGCACACCCTACTTGTGTAAGAAAGTCGCTCAACAAATTTGGTTGGTTTCGATACAGGTTAAGTCGAGATAGCATAACAAATAAAAACTGAACAAACAGAGACAATCACAATATCCCCGATAGTTAACTAATTTGTATGTCTTCATTTAACAAGGGTTGCCCTGTTATTGCCAATCTATCTTGGGGCCATCTAAAATAGCTCTTATAAGCACACTAAATATTAACACAAACTCTTATTGCACATTTTATCAATGTGTTAACTCTGGCAATTCTCTCAGAAACTCTTTTCAGACCAGCTGTCATCAATGTCTATCCACTTTGTATTTATGGAAGCAGGATAGCTTCTGGTGAGACTGGTCTGAGTCTTGCTGCTTGCCTATCATATATATAGAGGCTCTTACACGAGTGCTTTCGTATTATTGAACATATTTTATGAAGTCAGGAGGAAAAGAGATAAAATGAGAGCATGGGCTTATAAAGGAGGCTTTTACGCACATGTAATAGCATAGGGCCAGTTAAGCCAAACAAAAATGCGTAAAATTGCCATTATTTTCTTATCCATCAGTTTAAACACGTGTTTCGGGTGCTCAAAAGAACCGTCCCATCGAGACGGTTCTTTTGAGTACCCACAACATATGTTTTGGTTGAGAAATTAGAAAAAAAATTTCAGTTATGCACTCTTATCTGGGGGCGTGTAATAGGTTCCAAAAACTAGTACTGTCTCATTTCTAGTTCTTTTGTTCTTTGTAGGCCACATTTCAGACCCCATTTTCAGCGCTGGGCCAGTCCCCAGAGGGCTGTTCCTCATACACCTTCCCTAAACTGATGGGTACAGCCAAGGCCAGCGAGCTGCTCCTGTTTAACAAGAAGATATCAGCAGCGGAGGCATTCAACCGTAACCTCATTACAGAAGTTATACCAGATGGAAGTTTTGCTAAAGAAACCTCAAATAAAGTGGATAACTTTGCAAAATTACCTAGAGAGGTAACACAAAGTGTTTGCTTATCTTTATCTCTTTGCCTGCTGGGAAATTTTGCATGTTTTTTTGTCGTCTGCTGATTTTTTCAAATTCAACTTTTTTGAAAAATTCTTTCAGAAATACCATCAGAGTATCAAACACTTTGGATCCAGATCAGGTCCAACATTTTGTGGGGCTTTTTTCCCACCTTTGCCCATATAAGAAATTTCTATCTTAAATGACCATTCCGAAAAAAAGGTATTCAGAATACCAATATATTGCACCTAAGTAACTCAAAGGCACCAAGCAAGGTTAAGCGTCACTTACTGATGTCATATAAAGTTAATGACGTCACAAAACGTGCACCACATGGCGATAACGGCAATGTGACATGACGCTAATGGCACAGGGAGCCTAGCAGGATTCTATTTTGCAACTAAACTAATGCTCCAGTTGTGTTTTCCAGTCAATAACTAGGTACAAACTAAGATTACACCCATTGTCATACCCGATAAAAACACTCATGAACTCGGAAATAACGTAAATGCAACAAGTAAAAAGATGAAATTTTCACGTTCTTTTTTACTTTTTATGTTCCAACAAAAAACCTTGAAAAGTGGGAGAAAAGCAATCCATCATGAGCCTGTCCATGTAGGATATAGAAATCTCACCCTCTTGGTCAGACTTCAACCAGGGACTAGGCAAGCTTTTTCCCTGGTTAAAATTCCGACCCCTTCGGGGAGATATCTGTGTGCTGCATGGACGCTCGTGGTGGATTGTTTTAGTCTGCCACCACATGATTCATCTGGATGTCCACAGAACACCTGGAAAATCACTGGACTAATTTCCACCAATCGTTGCAGGAACATTAAGTGGTGGACACCATCAATGGCATGTAGTCTAGTCATGAATACTATTAGGATTTTCAGTGTGACTGATTTTTGGCATAGTTTAAGCCGTTGAAGTGTTGATTGGTCTATAGATACAATATTATTTGGTAATCATTACCTGTGACCCCTCAATATATATACAATGAATAATTCCGACTGAACTGTCTCAATATCTTCCATGGGTCTAGAAAAAGTTAACTCATTGGATGCTAGGCACTTGAGAACATTTATATTTTTGCACACCAGATAAGGATATCTGAGATTTTACCCTGGGATAGAAAATCTTATCTTACCCATGCTATCTTACCCAGGACATCAAATAACGTCATCATGTGAAATTGCATCTTAGCGTATTCAGGGACTTCTGGAAGCTTATTTTAAAATAAAGAAATGAAAACAGTGGTGAGCAAGAAAAAGAATCTATTATTCGTGTGAGGGTAGGACAGAAAAATCTGTCCCTCGGGATCACTGTTTGTCATCACTCAACAAGCCTTGTGATGCCAAACAGCGATCCTCTGGACTGATTTTTCTATCCTATCCTCACTCTCATGATAGATTCTTATATTCTACTCTTGTCTTCCAGAGTTTAAAGTTCTCAAAGGTGCTGATTCGAGAGGCAGAGAAGGAGCTACTTCATCGAGTGAACAAAGAAGAGTGTCGTGTATTAGTAGAAAGATGGCAGTCCAACGAGTGCATGAATGCAATTATGAACTTCTTTCAGCAGAAATCCTCCTCTAAATTATAGTAGAAATTAGGCAGAATAATTTAATTCCTAGTTATACTTGTTTGTGCTAAATTCAGGGATCAAAATTATCATTTTACGATATATGTGTTTTTTTTAACCTTTTCATTTTGGATATCAATAAACAGGTACTTTGACAAACAGTGAAGGCACAGATGAAATGTGGCTTAAGGCGGCATTTCATCGGGGTCTGCACTGTTTGCTTAGATTAAAGCAAATATCAGGGATAGAAATACGTCATATTTTAGAAATTTCTAGCTCTGACCCCTTTAAATACAAAATGGACGTTGCCAAACTCATTGTATCAAAATGTATGGGAAAATCCATTAGAATGAAAAAGGTTTAAAGCTCAGTTATAAGATATTTATCTGTTAATTCTGTTGTTACCAAATTTTTAATAAAATGGTTGAACTGACAAGTATAAATACTGTGAACCTTGTCCACATAACATATGATCTTGTTGCATGTGGGCCACAAAGGGGCAGACCAGCCTGTGCGTCCATGCAGTCTAATCAGTGCCTTTATTATTTTTTCTTTAGAAAATATAAGGACTAATGACTGAACTTGCTACTTACAAATTTCACCATTCTAGGTAGTCTCTGTAGCAGAGCAGGCTGGTTTGAGTCTCACCTGGTTGCAAACATTGATGGCCTGTATTCTCCAGGGTTCTCACAGGCTTGAAAAGTCCTTGAATATACAGGGCTTTCTTGAAATTTCTTGGAAAGTCCTTGAGAATTTAATTTGTCTTGAAAAGTACTGAAAAAAGCACTCTAATGCCTTGAAAAGTTCTTGAATTTTACTTTTTTCTGTAGGATTTAACACTGTCGATGGAGACCTTGATCAGTATAAAATAGTTGTGCCTTTATTTGGTGCAGCATATGCTGCACCAAAGAAAGGCACAACAGTTTTATACTTTTTTTCTTTCATATCTCAGTTTAGCATTTCTGAGGAAGAATTTTAACTCTAAAATCAGGATTTTATGATTTTTTAGTCCTTGAAATCTGTAAGATATTCTTGAGAAGTCCTTGCAAAGGCCTTGAATTTTACTAAAACTTGCTTGAATGAAGCCTATTCTCATGACAAGGTCCATATTAGCCTTAATAAGTGCCTTAATAAGCATCTAGTGCATGCCAAGTAGATGCCCTAAATAAGATGTGCACAAACTTTGGGATGGGTGGGGGATGTTAATTCTTTATGTTTATTTCAATCAAATTATTTTATATAATAAAACAAATATTTATTCTCAAAAAATGTTGAGTTTTTTCTGTTTGCCTTTCAAGCTTTTTCTTTGCCAAAATAAGACACCAGCCATTTAATGAAGTTTTGGTACTTATGGCATATGCATAAATTCATTCTTTGATCACACATACACAGCTATCTAATGGGACTAGAGTCATTGTTTTACCTTGAGCCCTTCATCTTTGTGTCCTACTTTGTGTGTGCAAGCAGCAAAGACTCAGATGAGCCTGAGCAAATGGGCAGGCTCATCTGAGCCTTTGCTGTTCCCATAAGAGATAAGAACAAAAGTCTCATGAACTGCCTCACCAGTGGATCTCTCATTTTATCCTAACAAATATGCGGCCGAAGGCACTTATTTGTAAGTAAGATACAGGGGAACGGATAAGTATCTGCGTATTAAACTCAATTTTAAATGCAAAATCCCATTTATATAAAAGATATCAGCATATCAGGTATTCTAAGCGTTTTTAAGATACACAATCATGTTCTTCTTTGAAGCTTACAATAACCAATCATGTTGTATATTGAAGAGTATTGCTCACTATTAGATTTGCCATCTCTACCAGTGATTTTATTTGGCCATTTTACCGCATTATATGGGAGTCATTCCCAATTCAAAAATGGCCATCATTTTTCCAATTTCATGTGTTTTAGTACTTATTTTCCCAATTTTTATGATATATTTTCTCAAATGTGAAGGAAAAGGTAGCTTCCCAAAATCCCGAATAATATCACTGTCTACCTAAACTCATACAAAATACAATAAAACAGTCTGAAATTCTTTTTACTAAGGTATTGTGAATTGCTAAGAATTTATATAGTAACCAATGGCTGCTCTGATAGCCATCAATGGCCCACCCACTGACAGCCCAAGACTGTAAGAGTATTTTGTGCTCAATAGGCACACTCTGTGCAATAACAATAGATATAAAAATGTGATGCCAAAATAACAAAGTTCACAAGTTAACGAAATGACAAAAAATTAAGGTGAGGATAAATGCACATCTTCATATTTTAAAGGAAACACATGCAGTAAAACCTGTCTTAAGCGGCCACTCAAAAAAAGATAAAACAGATCCTAATGACAGATTGCCCTTGGAGCATTCTGCAATAATTTTGACCTGCATTGAGGTAGTAATATCTCATTTCTATTTTAAAAGAGCAACCAATATGGATTAACATTCAAAACCGCTTGATTTCATGGTAATTTATATTCTGAACCACTATCACCTCACTAAGCCTTATCTATTGTATATCGAACAAAATAAAGGAGGACACTCTACCAGTATAGTCATAAAAAACCAAAGACTGATTACGTATATGTATGAACCTACATGTATGAACTTTGATGAAGCATAGTCATTTTGTATCACATATATCATGCCTCTCGAAGTTAAGGTTTGTAGCAGAAAATATCAATATGTAATATACAGATTAGAAGCCGATATATACTCAACTACAAAAGAAACCCATCAGTCACTTCTAGGGGCAATTATGGAAATCAGAATATATTAATGAAAATATATTTAAACCATATTCCGTAGCAATCAGTTCTGCATCACTTCATTGAATAATGTAACAGTTTTACTTAAATCTGTTCATGCTTTTCACCAGTTTTTCGACAAGGTGCCATTTTCAAAAATGACAAGTTTTCACTTTGAATGAATATCTCGTTCTCGTCTAAATCAGTTCACTTCAGTTAAATTCGTCCAAAAACAGGCAAGATCCTCTCCTGCAGCAACAACTGCATCATAGAGAGATCGAACCAAAAGCATGTGATGCCGCACAACGTTCTTGGGAATCCGTGCCCATTCTTAATGGAGAGCAACCTGTAGCTGTCGAAGATTCCGAGATTGCGCTGAACGAACCCAGATGCGTCAGCAGAGCTCATCCAACAACTGCTCTATCGTATTGAGATCAGGGCTTGCTAAACTTAGGCGGTTTGTTTTGGCTTTTGCACACACTTGATTGCCTTGCCAGAGAGGGACATACCGGTTATTGGACGAAGTGAATTGATTAAGCCTAGAACTCGAGTGAAAACCAATTTTCTGAAACTTGTCATTTTTAGAAATGACCCCCTGCCTATACACTGGCGTACAGCATGAACGGGTTTAAGTAAAACTGTTACATTATTCAATAACTTGATGTATAATTGATTGTTAAAGAATATGGTATAAAATATATTTTGATTTCATAATTATTTTACCATAATTGCCCTAAAAAGTGACTGATGGGTTTCTTTTGTAGTTGAGTATATATTTCTGATCTTATAATAGATGTGCAGATAAACAGTCAGTCTCATGGTAAAAATGTGCATAAAAATACATTAATCTTCAATCTTATCATTCTAAGCGATTTTAATGGTAACATAGTAAGTTGTTACTCGCGATCCCTGCAACTACAAGAAAGCTTATGTCTGTCATTTTGAGACTTATATATTGCAGTTTTAGAAAACCATACTGTACAAAATTGCCACTGTATGAGGGGGTCTCTACGGCCAATATAAGGAGCAATACTATTAAGTGTACACTCTACATATGTTTTTGGTGTTTTCATGTATTATTTTCCTGGTCAGATTGGCACAGTAATGGTTTTGTGACATACTTATATTTGATAATTGGTATGTATATACAGACTGTGATTGATGTTTTATTCATGTAGCCTTCTTTGTAAAATGAGTTAATTTCTTTGTATCAAAGCATTACTGGCAAGAGGAATCCGGGAGTTTTATGTTCCAACCATAAAACAAACAATGTATATGACAATATATTCGTATAGAGGAACCTGCATCCCATAGTGGTAGGAGTATTGGGTAAGCAAGACCATAGTACATATTATACAATGCAGTTATCTGATGCAACTGCAAGTGATTAGTTCTCATAACCATAATCCATGTAGCTGAAACACAAACGTCTAAAATGGTATTAAAGACATATGCGGCTATTTCCAATGCGCACCTTTCCCGCGTCTGGAAACAGGTAAAGTTGTCTGGGTCCTGTATTTCGACCATTAACGGATTTGGATCATCATAGCTTTCCGATATTCTTATGTCATGTCGGTGTTCCAACAATTTCATGGCAAATTAAAGTAATTAAAGTGTGTTCAAAATATCTATTGACATCTTATTAGAACTGATCGTCTCAGCACTAAAGACAGATAAATGTAGCTTAGTCGAAATCAAACGACGTTCACAATTATCCTGGTTACGAATACGATAGTGGCCGAGTCTCTACTATTTGTACGATTATTTTGAGCGGCGCACGACCTGACCTCGTGGCCTAGTGGTTAGCGTGTCTTACTACGAAGCCAGAGGACCAGGATCGATTCCCGACTGCGCACATACCTTCGGTGTGTTTTTTCTTTCTTTTTTAACATTTTATTGCTAAAATGCTTCATATACTAGTAAAATGGCATCATTAAAACGACCGAAATGGTCATTCCTGAACTTTTTATATTGAATTACGTATGAAACCTGTGGGGGTGGGGTTAAATTTGGTCCTCTTGAAAGAGAATTAGTTCGGTGACCCCAAATTTTTATTCTCTTTTCTGAAAGGTATTACAATAGTCTATAAATTAAAAATATTTTTTTAAGATTTTCAATATCAGATTTTATATTACATGATTTATTCTAAAAAACAAATTCCAATTTTTGACGAATTGCCAAAATATATCATGCAGTATTTTGTCTCAGCATGGGATAACAAATAAACTTGCACATTTTCTAAAAGGTTTGAGGTCATGGGCAGTAATTTAAGTTAAAAGAAAGAAGCTGGCTTAAGATTACAACCGTTTTAGCTCGATATTTAAGACAAGTGTTATTATTTTATATTTTTTAGAAAATTGGTCAAATGCTGAAAACTTCAATATGAGATTCTGAAAAAGTAAGCACTGTGACATATCCTTTTTATTTGATAAATGGATAGCCCATGCATAAAACAAACTGTATGCAAAGTATTGAAAATATTTCAAAATGGGAAGTATTTAGTAGCATATGTCCTTAAGTTGTCCATATTACAAAACCAAAATGATATGAAAAATTGGTGGGTGGGGTAACACCATTGTACTAAACGTAGTTTAACTTCTATTTAGCGGAATTCTTTCTTTGATTATGTGTTTAATTTTCTTTGAAGTCCATGACTAGTCAATATATAGAGAATACTAGGTGAGTGTCTTTTGATATCAAGTTTACCAGGCAAGGCTTTAAGAATGCTTGTTGACATCGCGAGGCTTTCCGAGTGATTCAACATGCGTTCTCAAAGCCGAGCCTGGTAAACTTGATATCAAAAGACGCGAACCTGGTATTCTATTTATCAGTTTACCCATTGTTGAACACTCTTAAAACTAGCGATTATGACGTTTTTTTTTATTTTTGTGTAGATTCAGCGTCATTAGCGACGTTATTCAAAAAGTGCAACGTCATCATGGCCTGATAAAGGTAACATGCCGTGAGATAGGAAACGTTTATTAGGTTATGTTGAAATAATTCAGTTTATATTAGGGGTGACTGATAAATTCTAATACATATTGAAAGGTGTTTAATGTTCACACATCTAAACTACAATGAATTTCAGTGGGTGGGGTAACAAAATATCGTCTGAAAAAATCTGCACCACTTTTTTTACGTCATTCACCCTCATTCGACCTCTTTATAGCTATACTATCACCTGGTACAAATGATTTTTTCTACTAGACCAATTGAAAAAAAATCTAATCTAGCTGGCCAGCCCACAGACTAGGCCTAGTTGTTAGCTGGACACCCGAGTGAGCTCCAGGTCAGCTTATGCTGTGCCATATTGTCTGTCTTCTGGCGGTCGTTTACTTTTAGTTTAAACTTTTATTCATTTTTATATAACAACATGTGCTCACATAATAAGATAAGTTCTCATACAGTTCCCATACAGATCATTCAGAAAACAGAAAGGCATTCAGACTTATGTAAATCTGTTTCTCAGTTTAAATTTGACATATCGAAAGCCATCTGAAACTTGATGTGAAACATCATGGAGGCAAGGTGAGTCAGAAATGCTAAAATACATTGTTCGGATATCCAGTTTGGCAAGACTGGCATATGATCTTTTACCCAAGTTCGCTCATGTTGGAAGTCCCATCATAATTTTCTCAGAAACTCCTAGGCAAATTAAACTCAACTTTTATATGAAGCCTCCTTACGATAAGTTTGCCAAGCTCTATACAAATTGTTTTGGTCACATAACCAAAATGGCCACCACGCCCATATAGGGTTAAAACCCTTCAAGATCGCCAGCTCCTGAATCAGAAAGTCGTTGACCTTTGGACTTGGTATGTATCATTGGGGATCCGGGGCCTACCAAGTTTGTTCAAATGATGATCCTATGTTTACCTTGCCATACTTAACGTCAAGGCCAAGTTTGCTTCTAGATGCATTATAGTGGATTTTTTGAAAAGTTGATTTTTTGAAACCGTTAAAGTAAAAGCCATTTTTCTCACTTGATACGTTTAGCCTAATGAGATAATGTCTATAAACAGTTACAACGGTCAAGTATGACCTATGACATTTTAGCCATGGTCGTTCATAGATCAAAACATAGTTTTCTCAGAAACCACTAGGCCAATGAAACTCAAAGTTTTATATGAAGCCTCATTTGGATAAGTTAGCCAAAATGTATACAAATTGTTCTGGTCATGTGACCAAAATGGCCGCCATGCCTATATATGGTTCAAACCCTTTAAAATCTCCAGAACCAGAAGGCCGATGACCTTGCGACTTGGTATGTAGCATTTGGGATGTAGGGCCACCAAGTTTGCTCGAATGATGATCTTATGTTGACCTTACTTAACGTCAAGGTCAAGTTTGCTCCCTAATACATTTAATGGGATTTTGTTTTGAAAAGTTGATTTTTTTAAAAAAACGACTGAAACCAAAGTCATTATTTGTATGTTTATCTAATGAGACAATGACTATAGATAAGTACCTAAGGTCAAGCTTGGCCTTTGACTTTCTGCAATTATGAGACTGCAATTAATATACTCAACGTCAGTGAAAAGTTACCAGTAAATCACATACACTTAACATAGGACAATATTCAGTCCATTTAGAACGAAGAACGGCGGATACTTCAACACTCAAGTTTATGGCATAGAGTCCCATGCATCACCACTATGGAAAACGGTTTCCATCACACCCGAATGCATTATAATCATTCCTTGATGGGCCCCTGTAGTTTCCATTGCATTGTATAGGAAAATGCAAAGTTTTGGTGCTACCTTAAAGTTAGATCCTCATTTTTCGCGTTTAATGGGATGACCTAAACCATTTTGGTGGCGTTTCCAATGCCAATGTCTAGCGCATGTCCTGGCATGTTGTTTTCTGAAAATGATGGTTTCAAATTCTTATAAACTGCGAAAAACATAAAATGCACGTGTATCACGTGAACAATAGTTCCAGGGCTCGTGTAACTGTTTTATCTCTCCAAACCAGCTTGTCATTGACTAGAAACATAAACGTAACAGTAGCCAAAGAGCTTTATTATATATTTTTCGAAATATAGAAATTTCGATACTGGTAACTTTTCATTGACGCTGAGTATATATACTATGCACAATAAATTTAGCAATTGTTTTGTATGTGTGAGCCCATCCACATCAGATCTCAAGTTTAATTTGCTGTCATGAAGATACAGGTGCCGATCATCTGACAAAAGTTTCCATTAAAAAACAAACACAGAATTACCAAACGCAGCCGCCGCGCTAAAGTGGCTTTAAATTTTAAGTCTAGTTGGCAATGTAGGTATTTCTGATCATTGGGGGAAATCATAACCATTTTCAAGCGAGTGTTTGGTCAATGAAACCCAAAAAAGCGTAGCAAATGCTGTAATTTTCTGAACTTTCTCGGAGAAATAAAGGATCAAGTTTTCACAATTTGGACGTTTTTACGGCGGCCAAAAGGCCGCTGTTCTAATATCGCTTTAGACCTACAATTTATGCAAATTTTCACCAATCAGAAGTATTCTTAAATTGTAATATTCATCACACCAGATAGAAAACAATGCCCTCATTGGTTAATACTCAGACTGACCACGCGATCTTATTATAGATGCAATTTAACTAGAAAATTTCCATGTAAATGGACGAGAACCAGTCTGTGCACTAGTCCTAATAATGAACATTGATCATGAATATAGGTCAACTCCCGCTGTACAGCATTTCTAATTTGCTTTACTACCATTCTTTGCATGCCTTGCTTAATTGCACATAGTAAATAAGTGCAATATAAGATAACTCACTATATCCTAAAGGACTTTAACAGCATTATATAAAGCAAATCTTTGTATTTTTTATTCAAGCCATTATGGTTTCTCGTATCAAATGCGCGTTACACGATTATAGTCTGTTTCATAAATTTCGACAATATGCAGTGATTTTTTTTACCTGCGCGTCCTGGGTCTCAGACGCATGCTTCTCACAAAGGACGCATGCTTTTAAACCATGAGAGTCCTGCAGGATGCATTAAAATTGTGGCGAAAAGTCTGCATTTAGTATTTGCAACTTTCGTTTTGAGTGTTTTTTTTTTTTAAACTTGCGCATCGTGTCTTGAATAATATTAGTAAAAACCGGTACTGAAAAAAACTCCCCAACAGTATAGCGATCATTACTTCCCTTGGGAAACACGTGTTTTCAGATATGACCCGCTGTAGTGGAGTTTACCGGTAAAAGCCAGTACCGGACTACTGGTAAAAACCAGTGCCGATAAACCAGTACTGATCCAATACTACCAACCCGAAATGAAACATTTGAATAATGCGTTTTACCCGCAAGTTTAAACACCCTGCTTCGAGCAAATACCAATAGAATGGTTAAAGTATTACTGCAGGCTCATGAAGTACGGAGACTGGACTGTGCACAGATGATAAAAGAAAAATTAATATGGTATGTCCAAAGGCTCAAATGCAGTAACTTCCAGCACTACACTTGTAGGCATGCAGAGTTAGATGAACACGGGCTAATGACCTGGGCTCTAAAAATATATGAAAACTACGAGACAAAAGTCTGACTCTTGGCAAAAGATGATAATATGATTAAATTAAGGAAATATACTGTCTGCAACTGAACTTTTTATTAATAAGAAAGTCAGGTAGGTTTTTATATCTTTATTATTTTACTTGACAAAGTAAATTAAGTTTTATCTTTATTATAGTATAAATAAGTATGCCAGTGTTTTGCTTCCCAAATTGGCTTCTATGAATGGCCGGATTCGTATGGATACACAAAATTTATAATTCAAAGTGGACGTCGTATAGGATGCAGAACTTCGAGTTTGTGATGCAAAGAATTTTGGCCCAGTGAGTCCCGGGACTCATAGAAACAAATTTGTAAAAAAATCACTGAATTTTTATTAGGTCTAGTCTATTTCTAAAACAAATATAACAAGTGTATTTAATGCATTACATTATATACAAGGGCGTAAAATTCATCGCGAATTAGAGAGTAACCTCGGGGTTCAGGCGAGTAAATACGTGCAAAGCTTGCTCTGACCGGCAAATGCATGTTTTTACAAGGACAGTGTAGCTATCGGCAGATTCTCTCTTTAATCAGACAACATGGTGCGTTATAAATAGACAGCCAAAAAGCCCACGTTATAATGTCTATTAATAGCGCTTAACAAGATACATCTTTGTGAAAAAAGATGTATCTTAAAAAAAGAGGTTATAATGGGGATGGATATATACGGTAAATATTGGCACATAATTTCCTACAATTTGAATGTGCCCGCAACCCACAATCCTACACTTAGACTCAGATCAACCTCCGCAGCTGTACATGTATCAGCGTATTTTGCTATTTCCTTTAGGAAGATGACAAGCACAAGCTCTAGTTTCTTTAACTACATGTATGTCAGACGAACAAGTATCATATAAGGCTAACTTCCCGGGGCTAACTTGCAAACAGCCAGCACCCAATCTCGGGCCACTATGGGCCCGCCAGCAAAACGCTTTTCGGGTGGTGTTTTTCTGGCAGGCCGAGAGTAGCCGGATTTTACGTGCTTACTGGGAGCTAGTCGATCAGTTTTTGAGTCTACATGTATTTATTCCCCGACCCCGGCTATGGCGAGGTGCCACAGGAAATAGAAAGGTTATAGGAGTTAGTTCCACACAAAAGTGATTTGGTATATCAGTATTTTTCTGTAAATAGAGACATTCATAATATGCAAATAGAGTGGTGAAAGTGTAAACCATTTAAGACTTGAAAACTACTCCAAGTTGAGATCTGAGATGGGCAGAATCTAGCCTATGTGACAACAACAACAACAATATGGCATGTTTTTTCCGGGTTTTCAGTTTGTTTCAGTACATACAATTATCGTCAAAATCTCCCGTTTTCTTAAAAACATTAGGACTAATAACATTGTTCCCTAGCCTTTGCTGGTGAAGTGCCTAAAATTTGGAACGATTCAGATGCATATCGCTCAGCGAAAAGAGCACCAAGCAAAAGAGAGACCAGAAACATCGCACAACTTCCAAATTCGCTGGTTTTAGACGGAACATCCTTTTCCAGCATGCAAAGACAGGGAGTATAAGGGGATTTCGTCACTTAGTTGTGTTAAAATTGTAAGTATTTGAGAGCCGCCGAATATCTTTTTTAAAGATATTTCTTGTTATTAATGCTTTTACGATATCACCTTTAAACGGTGTTTCTAGTCGGTTTTTCTTGAACCACATTAGCAAGTAAAATTGTTTGATGTCTTCCTACACATTCAGACAAATAATGTTAAACATCTTCACGGCTACATAGCACGATCCGAAAGATAAAATCTAACGTCACCGTTATCTCGCAAATGTGTCGCACCATTTTTCAGTAACATAAGATGAGTTACATTTTTAAGCCTATGATATCTTTGTATACTGATTCTCTGTTAAATTGAAACACCATTTGAACGAATGCTGTCTACGTTTTAACGTCATTGATGGCAGCTGATTTTTTCAGCATGAAATCTCTATCACATCTGTTACATAACCAATAGTTTTTATAGGCGTATGGTGCATAGAGAAGATGAAAGACCACCAAACGAAAACTCAATTGCTTATGATTTTAGCATTACTTACAAAGGATGTGAATTTTGCTTACTGAACCCTCCTGCAATTCTTGCTCTCCCCAAATGTTAATTTGTGGTTTCATTTGCCTAAGATCCAGTTCTCGTCATTGCAATTGAAATTGTTCGATATTGCACAAAGATGAGCACAAAAAGATCCAAAACCTAAGAAATTGCTAAACATATTGCGCATAGTATACTTAAAGCAAGTGCGTATGATCAGGAAATACATGTACCACAATCACATACTGCAGACCAACTCACGGCACCGACGAGAAGAGCCACAAATAAACCGTCACAAGACACCAGGAAGACAAACAAAGTAAAGCAACCAGCTCTCTCTTCCTCATCAAGATGGTTGCAAAACTAGAAAAGACACAAAGCAATGCACAACAAAACATGGAACAAACACAGAACCCCACAATGCAAACAACAATTAACAACGAATAAACAACAACAGAACCGCCGCTTTAGAACGGACAGCAGCCTAAGCTATTGACGGTTTAAATGTATTTTACTGGAACCAACTCTTCGCCCTAAAATCTGTTTTTTGTTGAAGCACAAACATTGTTTCGCTCGCATGGAGGCTTCCTTTCGATTGCAATGCATCATCACAGGGAAACACTCCAGTCAAATTAACACACTATGATGAAACAAATAATAGGGCTCACGACTCACAGATACTCAGCGCTAAAGAAAACCTCGAGCCAGGGTGGGCCCAGCCAAAGACACGCATCAGGCACCAACCAATCGATTAAAGCTTTATGTCAGGATTGCCATTTAGTCAGGGCTGACCCAACGCCGTGCAGTTAAGGAGGTAACCATAGCTATAAACCATGATTGGGATAACAACCAGACATGTAGACTGTCAGATGGTATCCATGTTATATACTACTTTTTTTATAACGTTTGATTATTCTTTTGAATGAGTCACTACAATCAGGTTTTCCAACAGTTCTTTTGAATTAATAAACTAAATCCTCATAAAATACTGGCTCCGATATGCCTGGTGTAGCAGAGTTTTTAAACCAATATCGAATTTAATAATCAACTCTGAGTGTCTGGGTAGAATAAAGAAAGTGCTTTACAAATTTTATGATAGCGAAAACATTACCATGATAACTTAGCAGCCCAAAAAAAGGTTTGTTGAAGTCATCTACAGTAGAACGTATTCTCGCCTATGTGGCAGATGGTAGATGATTAAGTATATTTCATTAATACTATACAATATATAAATTAGAATTGAAATTCAAATGGACGGCTTGAATTGGAGTTTTAAAAGGCAATAGCAAATTATTGTCTTTGGTATGAAACAATAAACAGTCCAATGTTTTATTTTTTCATGATCCAGCTGTGCAAGCTAAAAATATGTATTTCTATCCTTTAATGATTAATTTTCTGTCATTTCTGTAATTTATGAGCTAATAAATGGAGTTTTATTTTTATTTGTGTTATGTACGTTTCGGATGTCATCTAAAACAGTATCAAATAACGTCAGCATTCATATCATTTTTTTCTTCTGCTGATTTCTTTTAAAAATCAACGTTTTCGACATGTTGGGCTGTCCATTCTAAGGCGGTGGTTCTATTGTTGTTTACTTGTTGTTTATTGTAACTCCCATTGTGGGAGTCTGCAATTGTTCTATGTTTTGTTGTACGTTACTTTTTGTCCATTCTAGTTGTGCAATCATCTTGATGGGGAAGAGAGAGCTGGTTGTTTTGCTTATTTTGTCTTCCTGGTGTCTCGTGATTGATGTGTCGCTCTTCCTTGCGATGCCATTGATTTGTCTGCAGTTTCTGATTGTGGCATATCCTGATCACAATCACTATTTTTGATGTCACGACTCTTGTGTTTGTGATGCGTTGTAACTGTAAAAAGTTTCCCTGTACTTGCATTTAATGTCGTTATTATTACTATTGTCAGGATTTACACTTGACAATCATTTATATTGCATTAATTTCCCTATTGGTATCATTAAAATACCTCATTTAAGGAGCAGTGTAGACCAGCATTCGTATCTCGTTAATAACTATTGCTTTCTCTATGTTTCTTTGTACTTGTATTAGACTTAGTTATATGTGGGGAGCTTTAGTTATTTCTCAAATGCAGCAGCTGGATATTGCTATTAAATAAGTGATATGAATGCTGCTTTCCAAAGTATGGTATGAACTTAAAACTCAATTATCAATAGCCTAAAACAGTTAAAATTTTACTTTCTCCTCTTCGGTTACAATCTGCTACTTCTATACAGATTCTGCAGTCCACCAATAGATATAATTCTATGTTACCATCTGTTTAAGTTTCACCTCTGAAACTTCATTCGGCCACTAAAATTAAGTTACATGGAGTTTCTGACTCTGCCCTTTTTAGAAACCACTTAAAAGTTCGTCTTTCTTCCCTTAACCCTCTAGTGCCCAAACCCCTTTTTAGTGGTGGGAAAATTATTATTTGAAAGTATTTGGTTCCTGTCATGAATAAAACCACAAAATCGTATTTGTTTTGATATTTTATGTTGCGGATATGATTTTATAGCATGTATCATATATGATACATTGGGCATTAAGTTGTAATGTATCATATATGATACATACCATTATAATATGTGTTTTGCCTCAGTAATATCAAAACATTATCAAAAAATATATGTTAACTTTAAACTTAATTTTAATTCAACATTATGTAGAACAGCAGTATGATAAATGTGATCAGAAGCATCGTAAAACTCTCATCAAATCAAAAATGTCATAAATTTAATACAGTTTTGCTTATATTAGATAAATATTGGGCATAAAGCTATGTAGTCTTATTCAAAAGACAAATATTAGTCAAAGAGCATTTCAGACTTGAAAAAATAACTAGTAACAAGGAAAATGTGGATAGAAACATAACCCAAGATGCCTAATGACCACCACCCCCACCATATGGGCTAAACATGAGGTAAAATGTGATTTTAAGACATAGGATATGGCATCTGATCATTGTCTACATATTCTCTTATGCTTATTTACTGGACAAATCATTAGTTATATAGTATTTTCATACTTAAATATTTTATCGTCATATATACGGCTTGGAAGAACAACTTTGACCCCGATCAGATTTAACAAAGCAGAGCACTTGATCAAGTCAGAGGTCTACAGTGTTTACTATTTAACATTTGAATAAAACAGCACATATGGTATGCTTTGGAGCAGTATATCACCTTATTTGTGTATAGATGAACATTAAATTCAAAACACTTCATAAATAAGAATGCAAAGTTACTACTAAATAAATATAACGGGAGTTTGCAGTATCTGACGGTTCCAGAGTTCCACACAAAAAGGTAACCTTCAAACTAAGTCATCAAATGATTGTATTGTTTTATTTAAAACTCATCTCAGAATATAAAATCGCTTCCTACATCTCACAAAAGCTATCTAATAGCACACTTTGTTCAAAAAAGCTACTGTATATATTCCATTCCAAAATAAATTGATGCCATTCCTGAAATGCCCAATGTAGCACATATGATACATAATTAAATATTGGCAAATGAGTGTTAGAATGTAAATATATGGATAATACTGCTTTAAATATTTTCTATCGGAATGTTTAAAGAGTAGTAGGTATTTATTTAATCTAAATTTGTGAAACATTTGAGACAAGTTATGAAATTAAATGTGGTTAATACATGTTTTACTTGTTACCCAATGTATCATATATGATACAGAAAAATTAATGCCCGTTGTATCATATATGATACACCAAACTTTACACACAATATCTGAAAATATCACTATAAGAAAATGACCTATTTTCATAAGGTTTTAGTCTTTAAGGTTTAATAAGTATTTCTACATTATTTTTGTACAATATATACAGCATGTTAATGTCTTTTTAGCCAAAGGTCATGACCTCTAAAACTGACAATGAGGTGTTAATGAAGGCGGCCATTTTTAAAGGAAGATGGAGGTCAATTGAAACATATCAAAGCTGAATACAAAACATTTCCATGGATACTGTATCATTTATGAATAGATGCAGAGGGAAATACATAAAATTAAACTCAATTTAGAATATTATGGCTTTGTAAAATCAATGTATCATATATGATACAGTGGGCACTAGAGGGTTAAGTCACATGTACTTAGGAACTCTAGGAGTAAGTATAGAAGAAGTGTAGTGTGTCCCTCTATTTCTAAGTGCAATGCCAAGAGGTGTAGCTGTTGCAAACATTTATGTTGTAAATCAACTATTAAATCTAACGTTAATGGTAGACAATTCTTTGTAATTACTAAATCTGATCTTGATTAAAGATCAACTGATGTTATTTATGTTTATCCAGAGAAAAAAGGATTGTGGCATGCAATATGTTGGCCAAACTTGTAGATTTCTAAAAAAAAACTAGATTTGCTGAGCACTATCGTCGAATAAAAAAGCATCGCAAAATTGAATATTTTCTTTATAGGCATTTCAAACAAACTAATCACTCTACTAGCAGTATTTATATTATGCCTATTGAAAAGAATACTTATGATGATAATTCCTCTAAAAGAAAACTATACATATTCTTAGGAATGAATTAGAATTAAAGTGGATAAAATTATTGCAAACACCACATCCACTTGGTTTTAATGATAATATTTACCATGAAGGTAACACTTTTAGATTACCTGATTTCGATGTTTTTTTCTCTTTTAGCTATCCGTAAAGGCAATAAGGGATCTCATGGTAAACGCAAAAATGGAAATTAAAAACGCAAACATAACCATGTTTCAACTTTTTCAATTTAAGTATCACCTTAAACATTCAGGCCAACATATGACCCTTTCACGTTTAGTTACTATTTCTATCTCTTCACTTCGTAGTTTGGATATTGAGGCTAATAAATTGTATGATAGAGCTCATAGACTTTATGATGCAGCACTTCTTACCCGGTGTTGCACTCAACAGGCTCTTCGGCCTTATATAGACTCCAAAATTAATCATATTAGACATTCTGTTAAAATTCATTTTGGATTGAATTCATAAACTTACTCAGTATATTTAAAAACAAATCTGTTATCTCTTCTACGTATTCCTACTTATTTCGAAAATAAGGAATCCCCTATCATTTGTTATAAGTACAATAAACCTATTCGTAGAACTGTTTTTAACTATAACAAATTAGTAACAGAACTTGATATTGGAACTTCTATTCCTGACCCTTGAGATTGTAAAGACTAAGTATTGCTATCAACCCAGTTTCTGATTGTGGTATTTCCTGATCATTAACATACTCACTATTTATGATCTGGGTCTCAACTGTTTGCAAACTGTCAGCATTTTTGTCATCGCTAGCAAGGAAAGAGGTAAACCGATGATATTGCTGTAAACCGTAACGCCATTGGAAGAGTTTTTTATGCAGGCGGCTGATAGTGGCCTCCAGACTATATGCTGGCTGGAGTGTGGCTCTAAATATCATAAATAATTGCACAAAATATTTTCAGCAGTACAAGGGCAAAACCCCATAGATATGTACTAGCTATACCATGGGTTGTCCGCCTATACGTGAAGATAATCCACGAGCTTTGGCGAGTGGATTATCTTACGTACAGGCGGACAACCCATGGTATATTTAATACCACCTAGGCTACATCAGTGTAAACCTTGCACATCACGGTCTTTTGCGTGCTTAAGTTGGTAAGTTATAAAAAACAATGATCAACTCGCATTATTAAGACATTTGTAACGGTCATAAATATCAAAGTCATTTATTTTTCTTTCTCTGAACAGCAAACGATTTAATTTGTCCTGGTTATTTATTTTAAATGCCAACAATTGTTATTATTTCAAAGTTTATGACCAAGATAGGGATTTTCTCTTGAGCATGAATAAGGATCTATAACCATGGGACCGGCAGGTCCATATTAAGTGGGAAGACAAAAATATACTAAATGCATTAGCAGATGTTTTATTCGGAATTTCAAGGTGAAGAAATGATAAATACAGCAATCGGTTAGTTTGGAATGTGATATACTCAGGCGGGGATGGGGTGGACCACTCATTTTGCATAATCCCAGCGTGAACAGAGACTAAAACGTCCATGGGCGTAGCTACCCTATACGGAAAAACGCACTTGTGTACACATTTGAACCGAAACTGTGGGATTAATCTATCCCAGTTCTGAAGGTTTCTTGATGACACGCATACAAAATGTGTGCGGAAAAGCTATTCTATTCTGTCTATTTCCAATTTTGGTAGGGCTTATAATATTTGACGGCATTACCCCCTTTAAAGGTTTAGCACCCATTTATAAAGTTAAAGAGGCCACCATCAATACAAGATTTAATATTGTCCTCTGTTACCAAGAATGTGCTTAACATGGCATATAGCGTAGACTCTGATGAGACGCCGCGTTTTGCGGCGTCTCATCTGGGTCTTCGCTATTTGTAAATGCTCGTTTTTTTTATTTTTTGTTAATGCATTAACCGCGATTCCACAATTGCGTACATTGAATTTTAGGCAAGCTACGCCCCTGAGTCGTCTGCATTTTCTGTCCAAGATTATCTTTGATTGTCATGAGAAAGGCTACATGATTTTTTTTATCTTAACCTTTTGTATACTGCAGCCCCCTAATTGTATGTGATGATGCTTTACGTCCAAGTCAACATATTTTCAGTCGTGTCGGGATGATACCATGTCTTCCTGAGTTGAACGAGTACTAAGCAGAGGATAAAGTATCTTGCCTAGGACACAACACAGTGCCTCAGGTGAGTTTTAAACTAGCAATCATTTGGTCCCAAGTCTACCACAGAGCCACTGCGCAAACAGTGAGGACCAAGATGAAATATCGTAGTATGCCTCATTTCATCAGGGTCTGTACTAGTTGTTAAGTAAAACAATCTTCAGTGAATGGAGTACATCTTAACTTATAAATTCTATAATGTGACCCTTTGATATGTTCAATGAATTATCCAAGACTAATTGTATCAAACAAGATGAAAACATTCATTTGAATACAAAGGGCAAATGCGTGCACGTTTATTGTGGACTACGGACGAGTATAGTATGGCGCCATCACTTAAAGCAATGCAAGTTTCAATAAATTCGTAAAGGAGTTTCTAGACACTTTTACAGTAGAATGTGACTTGCTCTTCTGTTTGTGTATACTAATACGTATTGAAGCAAAATATGCCAATTTAACTTACAAAATTAAAAGTCAATTTCAATTTCAAAATTAGCCAAATTAAAAGCCAGTTTAAATTACAAATTTAGCTTGCACATGCGTTTATAGTATTTTTCACATACTTCTATACTATGTGTTTGCCCGTAGCCAAAGTTCATGCGAGAATGTGCATATATACTAACTTGTATACTAACTTGTCCGTGGATTCGCTGTACCTTTACAACTAAGGGGTAAACAAATAAATTCATACCTCTTTAACATCTTTTCCCAATCAAATAGTTCCACTTTAATGCCTTCTTCGATAGAAACACTAACATTGCATTATGCAACTTGTTATCAATCTGTGACGTCAGTCAAATCAAGATGGAAGTATATTTAATTTAGCAGTATTGTAGCAAAAATGAATTCAACTGAATAAGGCAATAACGCAGAAATATTTTGATATGTTATTGGGTTATGAATTCATTTTTAGATTTCACAAAATATTAAATGCATTGATTTACAACATGGCAAAATACTTATGTCCACCTTCTGTAGCTATCTGCAATTCACATGAGTAGTGTTCTATTGAAGTTTAAACTGATATCGACAGGGATCAAAATCTAGATTTCTAAGCACTTGCTAAAATAGCAAGTGAGTATTTTTCTCACATGCTAAAAGCCCTGATCAACTTGCTTATTCACTGAAGATGAAGTTAAAACTATTTTATCTTTGAAAATTGAACCTAAATTAATTCAATTAGCAATGACAATAACTAATGTACGTTATTTATCATTTTCATCTTTCTGAACCAATATTTAGGTTTCTTTGCAAACAGTGTGGATCCAGATCAGCCAATTTCTTCAGAAGCTGGCTGATCAGGATCTACACTGTTTGCTATACAACTTATGCTGTGTTGCATAGTTTGGTTGATATGAAAATGAATTGTTTTCACTTGCTAAAAGTAGCAAGTGATGTCAATTCCTACTTGCTTTTTGGAGATACTACTAGCATTTAGCAAGTTAGCAAGTGCTAAATTTGATCCCTGATCGAACCGCTTATATATACATGTAAACAGTAATTTGCATTGTCTGCGTTATCATAATATGCCATCCCTTGTTCTTCTATCACGAATTCATTCAACGTCAACGTTTTTCGTCTTTTCTCGTTATGACGTTATCATGGTATCCGGAAACTGACTTCTGTCAACATTTAATGCAGAATAAAGATTTTTCTGAATCAGTCGGAATCCAGCTACAATGGAATAAACACTATCACGAAAACATATCCCCACGAAAATGACTCCAAGTTTGCAACTGGAACGGAAACCTTGCACGCGGTCCAACTTTGTGTTCAAATTACAAAAAAAAAAAAAAAAAAAATGAAAAAAAAATAGGGTTTCTTAGCAATACTGGTCCGGATCCGAAACATCACAAACATACCAAGCCAGCATTCAATGTTGGGCCATCATCGGCCCACCAGCGAAACGCCATTCAAATGGCGTTTCGCTGGCGGGTCGATGATGGCCCATTTATGGTGATATTTGGATCCTCTATCCCCTCATCAACTAAAAAACAAAAGAAAAAATCATAAAAAAAACGTTAGATCTATCAAATTTGGACCCCCCCCCTGACAAAACTTTCTGGATCCGCTCATGCATGCGATAATACCAAAATCTCGTGTGATGGCCTACATTAAGTATCATGATTAAACGAGGGTTTCCGTAATTAGATCTTGTATTATCGTTCTTTTCTTGATGAAATAAGCTTAGCATGTCATCCTCTTTTTCCTTGTCACAGAATGGTGCAATTAGTAAAAAGCTACAAAATGTGTGTTTGTTTTCACTTCACTAGATTCCAGGTGATAGAGATTTTTAGGAATGGTTAAAATCACATGTAGAATAAATAAGTATGGATGGATAAATGTGCTGTTTTAAAATTAAATTGTCATCTACCTTCGTCTGTTTTGATTTAACTTGTGACTCTTAATTTTAAGTATAACAATTTTCTGCAGTTACAATCTTATTTTAGAACCGGACAACCAGATCAGCGTAAACCTGATTTGATATCGTTCCTCATTAATTATTTGCACTATCACAGTATCCCTTAACCTGCCAATATTTTTGTCCTGAAAATGTCGTCTGAATTTTACACCTGCTGCTTATATGAGGGTCTGGATGGGGGGCGGGGGGGGGGTGTGGGGGGTCTGATATTCACTATTCATTAAAAATTTAGCCCATTATTAACCTCATAAAAATTTTGGGTTATTCTTTAAAATAAGACCAATTATTCATAAACAGTAAAAAAGGTGGCAAAGACATCCGATTATTCACTATTCATTATTTTTTTCTTCAATTCATTAAAATTTTAGCCCATTACTCATCTCATAAATTTTTTTGGGTTATTCATTAAAATAAGACCAATTATTCATAAACAGTAAAAAAGGTGGCAAAGACATCCGATTATTCACTATTCATTATTTTTTCTTCAATTCATTAAATAACAGGATTATTCATTATTTTTAGGCCCTCAATATTCACTATTCATTATTTTTTGGCTCATTATTCACTATTCATTATAAAAAAGGGCCATCATTCACTTATCATTATACCCCATCCAGACCCTCTTATATTCAAGTACACTTCAGACTAGATATTTATCATGGACGCAAACACTATGAACCCTGATCAGCATGCTCTCACGAGAGAGCAGTCTGATCTGGGTCCATATGGTTTGCAATATAAGCTACCTAAGGACACAAGCAGACGAGAGAACGGACGACAACATTCGTAACTGGCGGGAAATGGTTAAAATCTGTCTGTCATGGCTGGACTCGCTTGGGGGCTTCGCTGTTTACATTCCACCAATGCGCCTTGTTCGATTGGTATATATATAGTTTCGTTATTGTGATGCACCTTTCGATTGACGTCAGTGGTCGGAGCAAGTCCAATTATAAATAAACAGCTCATGTGATTTTGTGCTTATCGCATAGTCAAAGAGCGGTGGCTCTGACAACATTGCATTCGCGCAGGCTCCTCATACCTTGAAGGTGAAGCAGCAGAACAAAAACCTGGACCCGAGTTTATAAACCTTTTTCATGCTCAACTTAGCTGAGTATGAAATTTCAACTCCTCATAAGGCCTATAGTGTTGAAAAACTTAAGTCTTTTCTTGCTCTCAAACTCTCAATTGTGTCATTTATCATGCTTATAAATGTTAAAATGCCAACAATTGTTGGCATTTTGAAATTTATGAGCATGATAAAGTTTGAGCTCAGTTGAGTTGAGCATGAAAAAAGTTTTATAACCTCGGAATCAGATCTTTTGTCCCCCTGAGAAGCTGCATGTGTAGATATGGGCAAGTACATTAATGTTGGTACTTGTCACATCGGGGAGCAACAAATGCTCAGACGAGCCTGCACATCTGCGCAGTATCGTCAGAGTTTTTGCTTCTCGCATACATAATGTTCATAAATAGGTTTTGGCTCAGACCAAATATTAGGCATGTACCCCATTAAGTGGCTGTGCATGAAAGACTTTTTGCATTTGCAGTTAGTACCAGATATCATGCGTTGGCCCATTTAAAGAATGCTTTACGCTTTGCTATAAGTCCTAACCCTCGTCCTGCTGACCCAGATATATCCCCTTGCGAAAACAGTGTAGATCCAAATCAGCTGGTTTCTGATAAAGCCGTCTGATCAAAAGCTTCACTGTTTGTCACAAAGCCTCATAATTCTCAGTGACTGTATTAATTGACATCACGCACTTGAATGGGCGAATTCATATGTCTTAAAATATTTTTCAGCAGGCCCCGAGGTTATAAAACTTTTTTCATACTCAACTCAGCTGAGCACGAAATTTATCCTGCTCATAATTGTTGGCATTTTAACATTTATAAGCATGATAAATACAACATCTAAGAGACTTAAAACAAGAAATTCTTTATTTGTCGGTATTTTAGTTTTTATGAGCAGTTGAAATTTCGTGCTCAGTTGAGTTGAGCATGACAAGTGTTATAACCTACTGTCGTGCCAACCAAGAGTGACAGTGACGTAATATTTTGTTTAATATTGTAAAGTAAAACATTAACTTGTACACTCCACTTGAGCTAACGATAATCGTTAGATCACTTGTGTATCAATCCTATCTTGCGGATAGGATTAATACACAAGCGATCTATCGATTATAAGTCCATGAAAACTTAATAAACTGAACATGACGCCACTGTCACTCTTGGCTGGCAGGACAGTAGGGGCAAGGTATATTATCACATGAGCTCTCCCAATTACATTCTTGAGGTATACGTGTAAGATCAGGAGGAGGACTCGTCAGGTTCAGTTCGTTTCATATTGTCTCGCAGCTCTAGAAGTTGTGTATGCACTGTCTTCATCATATGCTCCATGTTCGCCATTCGTGTCTTAAATGTTTCCTGATCCTCTTTAATATTTTCAACCAAATCATACACTTCGTTGACGTTTTTATTAATCTCTACAGGCCCGACGAGGTATTCGGCAAACTGAGTTTTCATATATTGTGACCTGTTCATATCCTTGACCGCGTGATTCAAGCGCCGCTTGTGCGTGATCATCTGGTCATCGTTCTGAGATACGCCGTGACGTCTCAGTCGCCACAGCGTCAAAGCTTGCGTTATAACTTTAGCGGCTGCGTTTTTGTATTGCTTATCCATACGAATTTGTTGCACAAAAGTATGGACGTATTTCTCTCCCCTACTTTGTTCTAATTTACGCGAAAGTACAGCTACGCAAAGAGCCATTATACCCACTCCCATCAAACCTGTACCGATAGCCAGAACACGACCACACGTGGTTCTTGGGACTATGTCTCCGTATCCCAAGGTGAGAAAGGTTACACAAGTCATCCAGATAGCTTGCATAAAGAACGTATCTTGGTGATCTCCTAGGGTGTAATATTCACAAAGTCTCAGAGAGTAGCTGTTCACAAATAAAGTAGTTCCCATTATTGCTATTAAACAGAGTCCTGGCATGGAACTCATTAAAGCCTTAAAAACAAATTGAGCATTTATATTAACGTTACTCATCGCCCCTAAACTCTGAACAGTAGTATCACAGAAAAGATCACTATGGACTACTAGAAAACGCCCTAGGAGATAAATCCTTAGAAACATTAGCACTGTAAACATGGAGTTAAGTGGAAACATTAAAATATTTATACGATGTATTTCGTCGACATCAGATACATACATTGGAATAGATGCTTTGCTTGAGAAGGGTAGAGGATGGATTGCACAAATGGACAGCTCTGCAGCAAGCTTGGCTACATCCTGCCAGGCTATCGCCAGTTTCCAAGAGTTATGTCCCTGACTTATTATTCTTAGATGTATACCAATGACATGGTAGGCGACGAGAGAAGCAAGCAATCCTATGGTGGCAACTGAAGTAATGGCGCGTAAATAGATAGATGCTGGAGTCTTAATGGTAAAAATGCCCGAAAACTGTAACTCAGTGTCTATAATTACAATAATTATGCCAAAAATTGCTAGAAAGCAAGCAATGTCACAAGCACGCGTTCGTCTTCCGATTAGCTCTTTGCGCCTGCGCAATCGGAACCCGAGGTTCTTGCTGTCGATGGTTTCCCTCCGCTTTACTTCCGGCATGATGAGGTTATCTGTACTAACGTAGCTTGTATACTGCCAAGATCCGTTCACTAGTGGGACATCGGGAGAGTCCATAGTCGGTACTGACATGGGCGTTTACTGAAAAAACAAAATCAGATAAACCAGTATTATGATCATGGTACTGCAATGGCGTAGCCAGGCCGCTGAAAAAGTTACACACATGAAAGGGAGGCTATTAGATAAAGCAGTGATTCTCTTCAATTGCGCCACTTTTCATAATTGGAACTTCTCTTAAAGGAAAGAATTAGCTCCAAAAGGGAGCGAATTCTTTTCTTTAAGAGCAGTTCCTTATGGCATGGAAAAACATGGAAAATCAATTTACCACATAAGGTGACCTCCCTTGAATGTTACTATTTTATTACGCACTTTACGCACTTGCGTAACTGCGTAATGGGAGCTATGCCAATGGACTACTTATCCCATGCGTACAGTTACTCTTAGCGCGCATGTGTAGCAATCCAGTTGGGCTAGAAGTCTAATCTTTTGCGCCAGCCTTTCTCTACTTATACTTTGTTTATGCAAGAAGCAAATTTGAGCTATTGTAAACGAGCCTTTGCATATACACAGGCTCACCAGAACATTCGCTGCTTGCCAATGCAATATGTACCAAACTCTCATGAATTGGCTGCAATATCTCTCAACACATGCGTTATAGCATGTTTTAGCATGTGTACGTATATGCTACAACATTAATTCAAATCAACTATAGCTTTTTTGAACGTCTTTTTTATGTACCATTTAAGTATTTTAGCCTTCAATTGTTTAATTATTAAATCGTTGAAAAGAAGTTTATTTTGTAACAGCTTATTTGCATATGTTTTATGTAACAGCACTTGACCTTAAATACATATATGCATCAACTTATGATTTTAAGTTTGCTTAATCATGCAGAGTTAAACATTTTCCATATACATGTATAGAGATATCATCATGCCATATTAGGATCACTGGAGTGTTCATTTCTAGCACTACAACAGACTGACTTCATTTTGTTAAGCAAATCTGTAAAATGCTTAAGATTATTTTAACACTCTTTGTGTTGCATGAAAAAAAAACACCCATTAGCATATGAAACAATTCAGCAAAAAATATTTACTGAGAACAATTGTTAGCTATTCATTACAATTTGTTCCTATGATTGCATGTTGGTTTTATATTGTTTAAATTTTAGAATATCCAATAAAAGGCTGACGCAGATTAAAAGTACATTCCTATAAAATTGCAAGTCACTTAATAGCGTTTTGGCCAATGTGCCTTATTAGAGTTTTGTTCAACTTGCCTCAATAAAGTTTTGATAGTGCTTGGTCAAAATACATTGAATATGTTTTGGTTTGTATGTGATATGTTTTACCATTAAATACAAATATTTCATCAAATGTTTTGTTGCCTTCTTTTTCGTATGAGTAATGTTACAATGATTTAATATTTAAAGTGTTTTGATACCTTCTATCTCATTTGGGTAATGTTATCACTGTGTTTTCATTCTAGGCTCGCAAAAAAGCGTATGATGAATTGTATGTTTATACTATTTTAGGAGAACCTTACAAGAGGTCTCATGTTTTTTGAATTTATAAAATGGGTATGGGAATATTTTTTGCAACGTGTTTAATACATCCAATAATACAGGAGCATGAATGTCAGATTCTATTTATCTTATGACAAAAATGACATTCAAATCGAATTTTTGGCTTGAAATCATTAAGGGTTTGTCATCATGTACTCAATGTAGTGATGGGCGTCACTACATAACGTTACCACCAGTGGTTTATCATTTTTTTAGTATAATACTATATCATGAGTTTGATGGCAGGATAGAAAAATCCGTGACAAACGGTGATCCCGAGGACGGATTTTTCTTTCCTGCCCTCACACGAATAATGGATTATTTTTCTTGCTCACCAGTGTTTTAATTCATTTATTTATTTATTTATTATAAAATAAGCTTCCAGAAGTCCTTGAAAACGCTAAGATGCAATTTCAAATGGTTACGTTACTTGACGTCCTGGGTAAGATAGCAGGGGAAAAATAAAATTTTCTATCACAGGATAAAATCTCAGATAAGCTTATCTGGTGTGCAAAAATTGCGTTATATCACTCCCAGACGCGACGCCATGTGATAAATTGTAATAGCTCATATTGAAAACTATGTTAACTGATTCACGAAGAATTCAAGTCAGCTATTTTGAACTTATGCTGTGCGCAACTATTATATGGGTTATTTTCTTGGAGCAAAAAGTTGATGATGAAGCACAGAATGTTCTACTGTCTAGCTAGTAGACTTAATTTCCAATTAGGCTTTGATTTGCCATTGTACCAATAAATTAATAACATCGAAAAAGACAATCAATTGCATATGGATCTACAATTCTTGCTTCTCAAGTAAAAGTTTATTTAGGTGCAAATTGGAAGCGTACCATTACATCTGCACCAATGGCGAAGCCTGAACGTTAAAAAAGTTATGCACATCAAAGGGAGATTAATGGATCAAACATGATTATCTTCAATTGCGTCCCTTTCATAATTGGAACTTCTCTTGAAGGAAAGAATTTGCTTCCAGAGGGAGCACATTCTTTCCTTTAAGAGCAGTTCCTTATGGCATGGAAATCACTTTTGTCACATTGACCTCCCTTGAATGTTACTATTTTTATTACGCACGTGCGTGACTGCGCAATGAGAGCTACGCCAATGTGCACAGCTGTATTTTTTGGTGAAATTAGAAAAAGTTATTTGTTGTATTATTATTTACGGCGATCGCTGAATCTACATAGAACTGTTTCCATGATGGTAATTTGTGGGAGATTATATAAAGTTCAATAAAGCAGTTAAATGGCTAAAACAAATTTGAACTTATAACAAAAGAGGACCCATCAATTTTACAGATTTACATAGAGAAACGTATATGATAACTAACATATTATTGATGTATTAAAATAGTTGGGGAAAAGAGATCTGCTATCTATTTTCCACAACGAGTTTAACAGGAGCACGGATGTTAGAATATATCTGTCAAAGGTCACTTAAAGTACGTTGAAGTCACATTTTGTCCTTGAAAACGTTAAAATTTCGTCATGAAGTACATTTATAGTCACTAGATATGTAAAGCACTAGTCGTTTAACGAATTTGATACATGGCATTATATCACCCCTAGCAAAAAACCAACAAAAACTGAAAAACAAAACAACAACAACTGGTTTTTAAATATATTTACCATTATGTGTAAATCCTTAGTGTAAAACATACGTAAGGCGACAAAGATCAGTAATCGATACAATCAAGTAACACACCTGACCCAGGACACCACATGGGAAAGTGTCAAAAACAAACACAATAAAACATAACATAAAAGAGAGTCAAGTGGCCGGCCCTTTCTGAGTTGGTGAACACAAGGCTGCAATGAACAGACAAGAAAGCATGACAAGCATAAATAGCATAATTGATCCATAAAAGAAGCACCACCTTGATATGATCAGTAAAATTATTATTACTGCAGGGCTTAAACTAGTTTCACGGAACCAATCTCATCCTTAGTTCTGATGTGGATCAAGACACATTGATGTTTGGTTTGCATGAAAGATCGATAATTTATCTATGAATTATCTCCTAGAACATATAAATTAAGATATAAAAGGGAGATTAAGCAAGGATAAGGACTCAGCAATACATAAAACTGAACATCAGAGCAAAAGAAATCCAACAGTTAAACTCCGGTGGGCCTGACAACAGCCGAAGCATCGGGCCCCAACCATCTCATTTATAGATAAGACTTCAAGTCGGAACCGTCATAGAGTCTGAAATCCGTCCCGCCGGCGTGCAATTTAAGAGGAAAGCAAAGTTGTCAACCGTGATTGGGTTGACCACCAAGCATGCAGTCTGTTGCAATACATAATGTTAAAGCCAATCCTTTTGTAATGAAAACAAATTTTCAAGCACTGCTTCTATGGGGAAAACATACAAAACATAGCATCAAACTGGTTTTCAGTAGGGAAAATCACACAACTGCTTCTAATTGCGTACGGGCGAATCACAAAACTGCTCTTAATGGGAATGGGGAAATCACAAAACTGCTACTAATGGCGTAGGGGGAATGCCAAAACTGCTTCTAATGGCGTAGGGGGGAATCACAAAACTGCTTCTAATGGCGTGGGAGAAATCAAAGAACTGCTTCTAACGGCGCCGGGGGTGGGATTTCAAAACTGCTTTGGCGTAGGGGGATTACAAAGCTGCTTCTAATGGTGAAGGAGGAACTATCAAAACTGCTTTGGCGTATGGGGAAATCACAAAACTTCTACTAATGGCGTAGGAGGCATGCCAAAACTGCTTCTAATGGCGTAGGGGGAAATCACAAAACTGCTTCTAAGTGCGTGGGAGAGATCAAAGAACTGCTTCTAACAGCGCCGGGGGTGGGATTTCAAAATTGCTTTGGCGTAGGGGGATTACAAAGCTGCTCCTAATGGCGTATGGGTAAATCACAAAACTACTACTAATGGCATAGGGGGAATGCCAAAACTGCTTCTAATGGCGTAGGGGGAAATCACAAAACTGCTTCAAATGGCGTGGGAGAAATCAAAGAACTGCTTCTAAAGCTTTGGCGTAGGGGGATTACAAAGCTGCTTCTAATGGTGTAGGAAGAAACTTCAAAACTGCTTTGGTGTAGGGGGGATTACAAAACTGCTTCTAATGGCGTAGGGGGAATTACAAAATTGCTTGTAATATGCATAATGTTATGTAAAATGTACCTTGTATACTTCTTAGAGCAAGGCGACATAAAAACGATACTAGCAAAACTGCTCCTGAAAATGTCTGTTAGGCTATAACTAGTGGCACATATCACCACACAAACATACGAACAATCTATATTTATATTATATATAAAAATATGTTCGCAAAACTGGTTCTGAATATGTATACTTTTATGAGCATGATAGCATAAATTACAACAGAACAGATTTCCTAGCTATACATCTTGGACAAACTAAACTAAACGTGTCGACAAAACTGTTCCTTTATAATGTAAATCACAGCAAAATATATTTTAAAGCTATAAATTGTACTTCTTGGAAAAGATAAAAAATAAACATGTTCAACAAACTGGTTCTGAGTATGTATACCTTTGATAAAAATTCATGGCATCGATCACAATAAACCAGATTTCCAAACATGCTTCTTGACGAAAAAATAAACAAAGTAAAATGTTCACCAAAGCCATTCTCCTTGGAGCGAAATAGAATAAAAATACACGTTCGCCAAACTCTATGAGCTTTATTCGAAATCTCATTGCAAAATCACAGTCAAGGATAAAAATGTTATAATCGAAAATTTGCTTTAAATTATTGAGAACGCCTTTCCTACAGACTATAAAGTGGACACAAATTCTTAATTTATTTTATACTTTTTTCTTCAATAGGCATATTCTAATGGAAATATATCTAGCCAATTGGCCTTCATACAGCCACATCTTCTAGCTGTGAAGCAACGTTATTGAATAACAAATACTGTATGCCATAAACAGCCAGCAATGGTATCATACCAGGAACCAACATAGTGAATACAATATAGTGGTTTTCAACAAGACTAATGTGCAATTGCGTGTTACTATTCTAAATTGTATTAATTGAAAAAAGGCCAAGTCGTCAGTTGACATATACATGTAAAACATAAAGTAACTGAAAAAATATTTGTAAATAATTTTCATGTACCTGATTATGTATACCTTTTAGAGAAATTTCGTAGCGTAAATCTTTAATCCTAAACAACACCACAGTGACACCATCCGTTTTGATGTCCTGATATTACTATGACCAAACCTCAAGAATTTATAGAATGGTAGCGTGAGTTAGGAATTCCAATCATCTTGAAGAATTTCTAATCCCTGATTAGTTCCAATCTCTTACATGAGCAGAATTCTCTTGTCAGCCTATAGCTGATTACTGCCGCCTGTCGGGAGAGTTTTGACAAATTGTCACTCGTAATTACCCACAGAGGCTTCTCCTGTGGAATCAGTTTATGTTATAGCGTGCAGGTAAACTTGTGAAATAAAGGCGGCCTATTGCCCAGGGAAATTACCAGAAACTGTGAAAAGGTCATGCCACGATATGGTTACCCTTGCAATGTGAATATGATATTCTCTTTTATGGTTCTCTGGGGGTATAGAGGGTGTGAAATGTACAACACATTTCAAGCGAATCATCTAAAGATGATTCGTTTGAAATGTGTAGTACATTTCATTCCAAATCTAGAGATATTTCTTCATTAATATTTTATCAGTAGAATATGTAGTCAGCGCAATAAGGGATTGAGATCTTTTGACGAAAACTGGGACGCCTAAATTGAATAAATCTGGCTTTATGTGTCGTCAAAGAGCGCAAATTATACGCGTTTATCCGCCTACGTCAATTGTTCGCGACTGTATGGCCACAGTGGAATGGACAAGCTTCGTATGATAGATAGCATTATAAAGAGACGTCTTTTGCTTGCATTTATAGTACTTCTAAACCCTACAGATAGTCTGTATAAAACGTTTCAAGTGATGTGTGGTTCTAGTAACTTAATCAATGAACATATACTGTTTATATAATGTTAAGCATATTGTACTTCCATTTAACAAAATAACTAGATCCGATGTGCTAGCATAAAATACTTTTCATACATGTCTACTGTAATTATTTTGAGTCTTAGAGGCGAAAGTTTTGGTATTCCTAAACGGAATTATTGACTCAATGAACGGGTTTCCAGGGGGTACACTCAACATGCAAAATGCCAAACCTCGGTGCTGTTCACAGAAAACGAATAAAAAAGCTTTGTTGTTTAAAACTTTAAAGATCAATGCTCCATCCAAGAAAGACAGCAGTATTTGATATATCACGTGATCCAACATGGAGCATATTGAAAACAAAAATGTACAAAGTTAAGTCAAGATTTTTGTTATTGAATTATTTTGTTATCAGACTGTTTTAATTGTCCTTATCATATGTTGTTGCGTCTTGTGTTGAAATAACGTCATGCAATAAAATCGATAAACCACCAGTGGTTTACAGATTTTCGGGAAACGTTATGACGTCCATAGATACATAACAGTAATGACAAAATTATAACGTTTTACAACAGAAATGAGATTTCAAAGTAATCTTAATATCATATGCTAATTGAATCTAACATTATCAAATTTATTAAACTCTTTGCGAAAAAGAGATAAAATGATCGGCAAGCCTCGCATTTTATCTCTTTTCTTCAACTCATTTAATAATTTCAATAAAACATGAGTACTTATGTAAGACCCTCTATTTATTTGTTGCAAAAATTACCTGGAGATGTGAGAAGAAACATTAAGGCATTTACAGAAATTTGGAGCTTTGAAAGGAATTTCGTAGTTATTATCCTTATTACAGCCTAGACCCAAAGGGCAATAATTAGTCATTATTAAGACCAATTTGGAATTGTCGAAGCCAAACAACTATGCCGGTGTGAATAAGCAGGGATGGTTATTAGAAAGCTTTGCCAGACAGTCAAAGAAACCATCTCTGTATTTCTGGCTGCTGTACGTTCTAAGGCGGTGGTTCTGTTGTTGTTGATCCATTATCTATCGTTGCTCCCAAGGTTTGTGGGGGTTCTGAGTTTTCTCCTTGTTTTGTTATGTAGAACTAAGTGTCATTTTTAGTTTTGCAATCATCTTGATGGGGAAGAGAGAGAGCTTGTTGTCTCACTTTAATTGTCTTCCTGATTCTTGTGATTGTAAGTGTTATGTGGCTCCTCCTCTCGTTGCCATGGGTTAGTCTGCAGTGTGTGATTTACGTATTTCCTGATCATACTCATTTGCTTTTAAGGCAAAAATCATCTAATGGGTTTATAGGATGTCTGAGTTTGTGGAATTCTCAGGTTGTCGTGGCGTCATCAGGATTTATAGAGTTCAATATTGTTGATTTTTGGATAACAGAATAACCAAACATTTTGATGTACAATACACATTTTCGCTTCAATTGACAGCCTGGTATTAATTAACAACACAATCAAAACATGCTTAACTTTATGCCATGAGTTTATTTTGTAATCGGGGTTTTAATGCAAAACACAAACAAAAAAAAGACTGACCGACATAAATGTTTTCAACCAAATATGTATTAACATTTTCTTGACGAAATGTCACAAGTTCTGGATTTAAGGCATAAACACAGGTGAAAATAGAAAGAAAATACCACAGCCACAGGTCACAGAACAACCCTTGGTACCAAGAGAAAGAGACCCCAAAAAAACAACAAATAAATCTATCTACCTATAGGCCTACCACTATATAAAGAACACACAATATATAAATAGGCAAACCCACGGGGGCTTGAAGTTATGATTTTTAGTGATTTTAGCCTATGTGCGTTGAATAGACGAAAGGCCGATAATTTATGGATATGAAAATAATGTTCCAATCGAGAATAACAAATGACAACTTTGGGTTTTCTATAATTCAGCCTGGTCAAAATTTTCATTTCTCTGGTTTGTTAGTTTCTCAATTTTGGACATGGACTTGAAGAGAAGGTCTAAGCCGCGGATGATCAGAAAAAGTAACAAATAATCATAGGTGCAAGCACCTATGATTGATAAACTTTATAGATAAGCTGGCGAAGTTATACAATTTAATTTAATTTATTAGCCCAGATATAAATAGCGCTGATCCTGAGCCAGCTTAACTATATCTACACTGTTTGAAAAGAAACTGAGTAGCCGCAGTTTAAAAACAAAGAAAAGGAAAAAGAGAAGAAATAGTTAATATAAATACAGTGCATTTAATATGGCGAATACCATATTAATAAAATAAAACTCTTACCGGTTAAATGTGAAAATCCATAAGTTTAGGAGTAATAGCTGAAAATGTCCGTTCATTCTTTCATCCGTCTTTGTTCAAGCATTGTCTGAAAGAACATAAATAAAATACCGAGTGATTACACAAGTAAGCCATGTCGTAGGCGACAACTTACACGGTGAAAAATAAATATAACTTTACACTTTTGGTGGCAGCTGAACTGCCGTTGATTTTTGTGTAACCCTACATCTGCTTTAAAAGCTATGCTTTGTTCGATTGAATTGATCGGAGAATAACGAAGAAATGATTAAGCATAAGTAAACACTAAAAGGGAGGCAGCTCAACTGCCTCCTCTTTTATCATTAACATTTACTTATGTGTTTTTCAGTGTAGACTATTGTTAATGACATGCTTATGACATAATTGGACCAGCTCCTTTAGCCGCCTGACGTATCCTGGGGAGGGGGGGGGGTATGGGGAAGAGGTTTAATATGTGTCTGAGGCATCCTCTACATTCTACATGCGGGTATCCAGAAAGTTTTGTCAGAAGGGGTCCAAATTGACAACGCTTTTTTTGGTTTTAGTTGATGAATGGAGGTAGGACCCAAATACCAATATAAGCTGGCTATTATTAGCCCACCAGCGAAACTCCATTTATATGGCGTTTTGCTGGGGTGCCGATGATGACCCAACATTGAATGATGGCTTGGTAGCTTTGTGATTTTTCAGGGGATCCGGACCAGTATTACTAAAAAAACAACAATATTTTTGTGATTTTTCAGGGGGGTCTGGACTCCCTGCCCACCTCTGGATCCGCGCATGCTTTACATCTATACTTTATTTATCCGAGCATTTGCTGCTCGCCGATGCGACAAGTACCAAAATCTTGCGTGCTTGCCTGTATGATTTTTGGTGCCACAAAGAGATGTAGTCGAGTTTTTAAAATATGAATTGAAATTGAGGTCACAGACTTGTAATTGTAGAAAAAGCAGTGATTGGGTCAAAAGGTGGGTAAAACTCATTTAAGTTGTAAAGTGTTTCGTGATTGGTCAATAATAAACATACGGGAAAGAAATCATATTTACTAGACGGGTATATATTTGTTGTACTTTTCGAAACAACATCTCACTTCTTTTGTTGATTTAGTTTACTGGCGTGGCTTACAAAAAAGAACCTTACATTTGGATATTTTTTTCAATGAAATTTCCCTCAATGTAGGGGGCCCAAAAGCGGTAAAACATGGTGGTCACTGGGGTAGCTCATGCTTGTTTATTGATTGAACTAAGTACAATCGTATTTCTTTGGCAGCCTCATTGTGATTTAAAATTTGTGAGGACCACAACTACTTAAAAGCTATAATGGAGGTCTATGGAAAAAAAAAACATTTACAGGTCTGGGCCCTTGAACGTGCGATTAGACACGAGCTGTCATGTATGTGTATGGCGATGATGTGATCACACATTCTGAGCAGACTTCAAACGAGCCATGTCAAAATGCAAGCTCTGCTATTCAAATTTTTGAAAAAAAAAATAGAATGAAATGATATTTCAGAGAAATGATGGCAATCGAGAAAATGAATGCTTATGCTGCCACCAAGTCTCGTGTCGCCTTAATAAAGCATATATTAATGAACCGCTACATGATATTTCCAACAATATGGTATGCGACCCCAGCAAAGGTTCAGACCAGCATGCGCATACGCGCAGTCTGATCAGAGCCTTTTGCTAGTCGCTTGAATATTCTATGACTGTCAAGCTGCTGACCGAACAGCATTTGGAGTCTCTAAACTTAAAGGGAGGCTACATCGGCTCGTCTGAGTCTACACTTGTCAAAATGCCGCATTGTTGGAAATCACATGTAGCGGCTCATTTAAACGCCATAGCGTTAATTAGGCCATGTGTACTTTAACTCGATGTCTGCCAGTTTCTTCAACTGAAAACCTTTGCAAATACATGCGCGGATCATCCAGAGGAGGGGAGGGGGGCAGGGAGTCCGGATCACCCTGAAAAATCACAAAAATATCAGATCCTTTAGCAATAATGGTCCGGATCCCCCAAAAATCACAAAGCTACTAGGTCAGAATTCAATGTTGGGCCATCATCGACGCCTCTCAAACTATAGCCTTTGATTGGAAATAAGAAAAAATACTAAATTAGTGTTTTAACTTTTGTCACACGCACATACTAGGTCCTATGAAACTTCTAATGACTTCGTCGTGATTCCGTCTGTTCAGCCCCAGACTTAAGAAATACAGAGATAAAAAGCTACTTCATTAACACAATGAGGTAAAATCCTGAAAAACTAAATGAACTATCACACAGTTTTAACTTACGTGTAGCATTTGTTCAACTTCAGACTTTGGGAACACACTGATCAATTATGCCATTTTGAGATATCTTTTTTTCGAAAACCATATAAATTATCACACACATCTTAACTCTTTTTAACGAGACATGAAAAGCATGAGCAAGAAAATAGTCCCAGATCAGACTTAGAGGAGCAGTCCAATCAGAAACTATTTTGTTTGATTTATTTGGCAAACATTTAAATATATTTAGGATGAATTCTTCCAGTTCATGTACAGGATGATCCCATTTTAGAAATTAAATACATTTGATTTATAGAATTAGGCTTACCTTCAGCATTTAGTATATTCAAATTCAGACTAGAAAAAATGAGATCAAATATTCCCAAAGCCAAAAGTATAAACTACCACACACCTTAAGCTAACAGAATGTAGTAACATCACAAACAACCTTTTCATTCTTTCTTTCTTCAGTGACAGTTATACTATAATCGATAAACATGTCAGTTTCTGACATTATTCCAACAATCCCATATGTTGTTTTTTATTCTTTAGTAAGTAGGGTAAACTCGGGTAACTTTGGACATCAGGTAAATTCGGACACACATTTGCAAACAGTGGAAATCCAGATGAGACGGCTCCTTATGAGCCGTCTCATCAGGATTTTCACCGTTTGCTTAGTTAACTTATTTTTTTTTATTCCAATTATAAAATAAGAAAAAACAAGATCGCTGTCCGAAAGAAGCCGACCGTCCGAATTTACCCGACTTTACCCTACAAAGTATTCTGTTTACTTGTTCAGATGAAAAAAAATATCCTTAAATATTTGATAAACTGTCCTCGAATCTTCAATCCTATATGAGACACGTCAGGTGAAAATCAATCGCCTGGCCTTGCGACCAGCAGCTTCAATTATAGACTAGAGACTGAATAGTATCTTGAAATCTAATTGTGAATTACCGTTCTATACCCGTCCTATCAAGAAAATAACTGTACATTCGGAAACTTTCGCAAGCATTATGTTTTCGCGAATAGAGTTAAAAGACATTTTAGCGATTTACCTACATCAGTAAACGACAGAGTTATTTCGCCATTTTCGCGAGGGTTTTATTTTCCCGAAACTTCGCGAAAATTTAACACTCGCTAAAATTTCCGCATTGACAGTACACTAAACCACAGACAGCAAGAGCTAAAGAAAACCAACATTTGAGAAACGGTGGACTCAGTAAATAGCAAGCACCAGGATCCAATCCACCAATCAGAGTCATTAGTGAGACTGAGGCATAACATACCAAGGTGAACCATAGCTATATGTAATAGTTATACCATGTGTTGTCCACCTGTACGTGGAGATAATCCACGAGCTTTAGCGAGTGGATTATCTTACGTAAAGGTGGACACACATGGTAAACTATTTTATACCATCTACATCAGTGTAGACCTTGCACATCACGAGATATTTCGTGCTATAGTTTGTAAGGGTGGTATAAAGATCGTGATTTTGTTTTTAACTAGATATGCACATTACTGTCATTATATTATATCCATGTCAATTCATGACAAACCATATGCAGCTATTTTCTATCAAAACAGATTGAATTTTATGGCTTATAGCTTTTGGTGTCCATGCTCAAAATATTATCAATCCTGCATAGAATAGCAAGTCAACGTTAAATCAATTTTGTAAAGTTTGGAATTAATCTAGAAATTAGGATCTCATACATGTACGATTTCATCGAATTTACAAAATAAATCTGTACGGATCTCTGTTTCTGATATATGTTGTGATTTTTTCAACAACCTTTTCAGAATGCCAGCAATAGAATTTGGAGTTTTCAAAATAATTGCTGATGCTGAATGGGATAGTTACAACATAACTGTGTAGAACACACTGATATGTTTTTTGTTTGTTATTTATATCTTTATTAAGTCTTCCAATCAAATAGTACAAATCTATGCATGACACTTAACTATATACAATAATTTAATTGTAACGATTACCCAGTGCATAAAAAGGAATATCGGACTGGCAGGCTTAACAATGATCATTTAAAAAAAAGAAAGAAGGAAAAAAGAAGTAAAAAAAGATAGAAAGGGGAATATGTGACTGTGACGCATTCATTATGTAGGCATTTTATAGTCCGATAGTTTATTTTAGAACATTTATTTTTTTTTTTGGTGTTCAGAGTCTGGTCAAATATCTAATAGTTCATAAAATCTCAATTTCAGGTCTCTTTAGCAAATAAGAGTCATATTTATGTTTTGTTTTTATTAAAAGCTTAAATTTTCAACATTGATTTTATCTGTAAAAGAATTATTCTGCATTAAGAAAAACATAATCAATACATATAATAGCTCATGTGATTTGGAGTAGTTGCCATTTTTTCCTGTGGACCTCTAGTTTATCTTTGGAAAATGCAATGTGTTCTTCTGTTTCTCGTGTTTGATGCAATAATTGTAGAAAGCCATTTTTAGTTGGTCTTTGTAATTTATATTTTGAGGAAAAAATGTAATATTTTACTAAAAGTACAATGAAATTAAAAACTAAATTTGTTTGCTTGTTTTTACAATTAATTCCAAAGCTTATACTGAAGTAACTCAACTGGATTTCAATATTGTTAGAAGTCAGTATTTCCTGAACGTTTGACCACAGATCCTGTATATACCAACATTGCCAAAACAGGTGGAAATTGGTTTCCTCTTGCATTGAACAAAATTCACACAGTACAGAGGGGACTAATTTACATTTAAACAGATATCTATTATTTGGTATTATTCTCATGAGATATTTATAATTGAAATTTCTAAGCTTAACATCAACAGTGCAACTAAAGCTCATTTGATAAAATTGAGATCAGTTCATCTCTTGTTGAGGAAATTCCTTAGTCCATTTTTCTTCTGCTTTTATTGTAGGTACTTTTTCAACGTCTAACTGTAGTTTATATAAGCTTTTGTTTATCGAACCTTTTTGTTGAGTAATAATATGCAGTGCTTTGTTTATTTTTTAGGTAAGTTGTTATAGTTTTCATCTTTTAGTTTATTTTTCCATTCTTATGATATGTTAGATACTATATTATAATATTTAAGAAAATCTTTTTGATGGATATTATACAAATTTTGTAGTTGTTCAAATGTATAAAATATTTGAATTATAAAGTCATATATATGTTCTATTAATTTTTTCCCCTTTTCATACCAGTCATGGTAAAAGAGAATCTTATTATTACATTTTATATGAGAATTATTCCATATTATTTCCTTTGTTATCACATGAGTGCTTTCAGAGTTATTAATTTTGCACCACCCGGCTAAAACATCCCGCAGAAACATATTTTCCATAGTAATTTGACTACAATCTTGAATGTGTAAGTTACTTTCTAAAATTAATTTCCCCCAAAAGCGTTTAATTTTTCAAGATAAAACTCTTTCCATATACCTTTGTTTTGTTCATCAAATATCCATCTGACCCATCCAGCTTTTAGAGCTTCAATTAAAAAAATAATCTATATTTATCAACCTGAGTCCCCCATTCTTATAGTCCTGCATTATGACTGAGCGTTTGATTTTGTCTGGTTTTGAGTCCCATATAAAATTAAAAATTTCGAACTTTATTTTTTTCAAGATATCTACTGGTGGATAATTTAAGACGGTTAATGGATAAATAAGTTTGCAAAGCAAAGGTTTTCACTACAGTGATTTTTCCCATTAAAGATAGCTTTCTATGGTTCCAACGTTTAAGGCAGTTTACAAAATCATTAAGCTTTGGTATCAGATTATTTTTAATTAATTTTTTTTTGTCATTAGAGAAAATAATTCCTAACGTTTTAGCTGAATTAGATGTCCACAGGAATCTCAAATTTTCCAAGTGTTGAATGTTTGTATATTTCAATGAGCCTACTCTCAAAATTGTTGTTTTGTTTACATTTAGTTTTAGACCTGATATTAATCTAGAAATTAGGATCTCATACATGTACGATTTCATCGAATTTACAAAATAAATCTGTACGGATATCTGTTTCTGATATATGATTTTTTCAACAACCTTTTCAGAATGCCAGCAATAGAATTTGGAGTTTTCAAAATATTTGCTGGTGCCGAATGGGATAGTTACAACATAACTGTGTAGAATACAATAATATGTTGCGTTTTGCTGATGTCCCACTTTTGGATGAAAGTAAAAAGTATGTTTTGCATTTCTGAATTCGCATGTCACATATTGAGAAACATTTACCATGTTTACTCAGGACTTTAGTTATTAAGAGTGTGTAACGAAAATTTAATTATGTTATTTCTCAACCAAAACATATGTTGTGGGTACTCAAAAGAACCGTCTCAATGAGACGGTTCTTTTGAGCACCCAAAACATATGTTAAAATTGATGGGTAAGAAAACATTTACAATTTTACGCTGAATTTTTTTTGTTTTTTACTGTTTTCGAAATGGTGCAGTAAATCAAACGTATGCACTAGATGACACGAACTGATTGTTAGAGACATTCCTTACAGGTGTTTTGATTGACTGTGGAAAGACAGACTGGAAACATAGTACTTGTAAAACTGTTAGGTACTTTCCCTGAGGTTTCTCGAAGTCTGCCATCTTAATATTGCCAACCGCACTCCCATAAAACGATGCGAGCCACGAGAAAGTCTTAGCTAAATTATTTTGGTATATTTTTGTTTGTTTCTTTGATTTGATTCTTTACGTCCCATCAACAATCTTTCAGTTTTAAAGAGACGGGTCCTCCTGTGTTGTATCAGTAAAAAGCTAGGATAAATGTGTCTTGCTCAATGACCAATGACACAACGCAGTGAGCCCAGTGAGGCTTGGACCCGCGGCCCCTCGGTCTCGAGTCTAGCACTCTACCGCCGAGCCACTGTGCCCCTACATTTTGGTATATACCCTTTCGCAAGCAGCTAATGTTCAGGCGAGCCTGCGCATATGCGCAGTCTCGCCTGACCCTTAGCCGCTCACATACTCAAAATATGGACGTGGAAGCAAGCTCTGGTCTAGTATTAGACGTATTTTGGCAAACATTGAAGACCCAGATAAGGTTCCACATAACGTGGCATTTTTATCAGTGTCTACACTGTTTGCTGAAACGAAACCTACCTTCAGATTAAGAAATACAATATTATTTGGTATTTATAGGGTAAAATCATGAAACTTCGGACACCAGGTAAATTCTGACACACATTTGCAAACAGTGGAAATCCAGATGAGACGGCTCCTTATGAGCCGTCTCATCAGGATTTTTACTGTTTGCTTAGTTGATCATTTTTTTTTATTCCAATTATTATAATATGAATCAAACAAGGTCGCTGTCCAAATTTACCTGATGTCCGAAGTTACTTGACTTTACCCTAGTCTGTGGTCCTCTCAGTATATACAATTGACCATCCCAAGTTTATTGTGTCAAATCAGACGGAATAATCCATTAGTACACAAAGGGTTTAATACAAGTAAGAACATGACAAGAGAAGCACAATTACAAGCTTCTCTCGAGATATTCATCAGCGAGATGAGTATCAAAACAGAAGGGATATACATCATGAAATAAAAAGAAAAATTGACCAACCACACAAAAAAACTACACTCAAGGGGATGAGCTAATAACCGTTTAGGCTCATTGACGTCATTACGTTTAAGGAATGGATCATCATTATGCATTTATTAAATGATATTGTGTTTCGGTTACATCTAGATGTATTATATCCGTGGTATACTTTTCTTTAAAAACATTTTTTGCAATAATGCTAAATGATCTGGAGTTTAAATTTACAAACAAACTTAAAAATCTAATATAGCATGTTGCAGACATTTTTCACACTAACCTTTTATTTTTAAATATTCAACTTAAACTTTCTAATATTTAACCATTCAAAATAAAAATAAAAGATACAGACAGTGCATTACCGCAGGTTTGTCCTGAGTACCATAGTACAAACAAGGATAACGCTAAATTTGATCCGGAGAGGCTTACCCGGCGACTTTTGTCGCCTGTTGATAATTGATAGAACGTAGGTCCTGATCTGAATCTAAACTGTTTGAAATCAGAGTGTTCCTGAAATATGTTTATGTTTAATTTCGAAAGTCAGATGACAAATTAAAGCATGAACAATATCCAGCATGCGAAGAGTAAATTACAGTAAAACCTGTCTTAAGCGGCCACTCAAAAATAGACAAAACAAATATCTTAATGACAAATGGTAGCTAAATGAAGGTCAAAAGTATTGCAGAATGCTCCCCTTGGAGCATTCTGCAATACTTTTGACCTGCATTAAGCGATAATTGGTCTTGAGAACTAATTTGTGGTCTTTTTGAGAGTGGCCGTTTTACACAGGTTTTACTGTATACAAACTCGTGGCTAATGATATGGCTTTGACGTTAACCTCATGAACAATACATCACCTCCAAGCACTCATAGGCAATACTTTATTAGGCTAGACATTAGAATTTTAATCAAACTCCTAGACAATGAAACAGTTATAGATTCTATTGGAAGAATTTAGGCAAATAACAATTGCAAAAGTATCTGTTAAACTAAAAGAGTTAAACCAAAAAGCTGTGACAATTCCACAGATTCGATTCGATTTGTTTATTTGTAAAAAAAAATCTACACTATTTAAAAGTGGTTCAGCGAGTGTATCCCTAACCACCACAAAATATTTGACCTAAAATATTTCAACTGGAATTCGTGACCAGCGCTATACGAGTATGTTCGATCCGAGCCTTGAATCATTAACAGTACTGTATGATCGACCTGAGGGTTTAAACAAAAACAAAAAATAAGAAAGTACTATAGGTCCCAAAATTATGGACTTAAATAATATTGTATTATGACCTGAAATATTTTTAACAACAAGCCTTAGACAATACTATATATTTGACCTGAAGATTTTAAATCAACAATCGTGCACTATCTTTTATATTTGAACTGAATATTTTAAACCAATAATCTTAGACAATATTGTGTACCTAATCTGAAGATTTTAAACCAATAATCATGCACTATGTTATGTATTTGTCCTGAAGATTTTAAACGGTCAAGCTTGAAGGATACTATATATTTGACCTGAAGATTTTAAACGGCCAAGCTTGAACGATATTATATATTTGATCTAAAGATTTAAACGGCCAAGCTTGAACGATATTATATATTTGATCTAAAGATTTAAACGGCCAAGCTTGAACGATACTATACTATATATATTTGACTTGAAAATTTTGTACGACCTGAATATCTTAAGGCATCCGTCTCAGACAATATTCTTTATAAAAGACATTCATTGGCTACATTATCTATTTTACTTAAAGTTTTTAAACAAAGTCATGGGATTACTTAGATTGGTAGCTATACTGTTCCAGCAAGTTAGCAACCATTGTAGAAAAAAAACTGTACTCATTATTGAAACTACAGTCTAGTAGTCGTTGACCTACGTCCCTTAAAACACTTGTTACAAATGACTGCATATAATAATTTCGGTTGTTTCATGTGTTCTTCCGCCTTAATAGGAAGGGCTCTCAGAAAACTGTATACTGTGTAATGTCTGTTGAAGTAGAGCCTGTATTTGACTAAGTGTTGGAAGATGACATCTTTATAGTTGATGAAATTTAGTTTTGGTAGGTAAATAAATACAAATCCATATAACATACGTGGTATAACATAGCTTTTGTACATCACATAGAATGGTTCAGGATTCAAACCATTTGTTTCACTAGGGCCAGCTATCATTAGAAAGTATGAGGTTTGACGAGCTAAACTGATTCTATGTTGTGTATTTGACCAGTTTAACTGAAGATTTAAGCCAACAATCTTAGAACATACTATATATTTGACCTGAAGATTTTAAAGCCATAATTGTGGAGGATACTATATATTTTACCTAAATGTTTTATGACGGGCTGCCTACCAATTATGTTAGAAGAAAACAAGCATACCGTATGTTGAAATGGCCGTTAAATTAACGACGAGTTTGGATTTAAAAGTTAACGAACCACTTCAAAATTAAGACAGCATATGTGAGGGAGAAAAGTACAACTTTATGTCCCACCCGGACAACACTCATTAAATGGACAATACTATATATTTGACCTGAAAATTTTAAGCCAGCAAATTGGTCACCGTCATATATTTTGAACTGAAGATTTAAACCAACATTTTTAGACAATATTAGATTAGATTAAACATATTTTATTGTGTATAAACAAAGGGATTGGATACAAGTTATAAATACATTAGAAAATCCTCTCCCCAAAATTATTTATTTGACCTGTAGGAAACTAACAATCTTTTAAACTACTCAATAACTCAATATATATTTGACCTGAAAATCTTTGATAATACTCTTTGTCTAACCTGGAGATACTTAATCAACAATCTTAAACGATACTCTGACCTGAAGATTTTAAATCGACAATTATTTATTTGACCTGTAGGAAACTAACAATTTTTAAACTACTCAATAACTCAATATATATTTGACCTGAAAATCTTTGATAATACTCTTTGTCTAACCTGGAGATACTTAATCAACAATCTTAAACGATACTAAATTCTGACATGAAAATTGTTAACCAAAACTGAATCTTGGACATTAGTATAAATTTGACCTATATATTTTAAACAAGCAATAATGGCCAATACGTTATGTTAGACTTTAAAATATTTAACATACTCATTTTTACAATACTCTATGTTTGGCCTGAATATTTGAAACCATCAATCTTTGACAATTTTAATTGTTTGACCTGAAGATCGTAAACCAATACTCTTGGAAAATACTAAATACTTCGACTCAAACATTTTAAACCAGCAATCTTAGATGATAGTATATGTTTAACCTAAATGATTTCAAATCAGCAATTTTGGTCACTATTATATATTTTGACTTAAAGATTTTAAACCAAAAGTCTTGGAAAATGCAATATATTTGACCTGGAGATATTAAACCAACAAACTTGGCAAATACTATGTTTAACCCAAAGATTTTAAACAAACAATCTTGGAGAATACTATATATTTGACCTGAAGGTTTTAAAACAGAAATCTTGGACAGTACCATATGTATTATCTGAAGATATTAAACGCAAAATCATGGATAACATCATGTGGGTTTTCAATCACAAAATCATTCCAAATCCTATAATTTTAACCCAAATTTACAGTCATGGACAATACTTTAAATACATCCTAAGAGGTGACCTCAATAAGTCTCACAGCTCAATGTTAGATCCTACTCCTGCGATGTACTTAATATGAAATAGTGATGTATTAAAAGAAATATTGTTTAAACCAATACTTTAAGTGCAATCCGATCACATCTTACCAAATATTATGGCCAAGTGATGGCTTTTAATCAGATATCATGGAAAATACCATAAGTTCAACCTCAACAAAAAGCAAAAATATACTATAGGTTCAACATGAAGTTTTTTTACCACTGATGGCCGTGCCAGACATCTTAGTCGTGCGACAAGGATCATTTGAATTAATGTTTGTACGTTTATTATATGATATTTGAGTTGGATTGATCTAGCGGTTTCAGAAGATTGACGGAAGATGGTCAATCGCTAAAGCCATCGGTATTATATTATGACTAAAGTTGACACCATCTATGAACATGGTAAGCACCAATCAGAACTGCCTCGACCAAGTCCGTAGAATCAGACCTCCGCTTTTAGTGGTATTTAGACCCTCTCTACCCTCATCAACTAAATTAATAAAAACGTCCACAGAGTTGAGTTGGACCCACTCTGACTTAACTAATTGGATCCGTGTATGCCAAATATTGATTTTCAAGATCTATTATCACTTAAAGGTGCATAGTCTGTAACTTTTGATCTTCTAATTTTAGAAATAAAGTTTCTATTTTTCAAGAATACAGTAAAAATACTCAAATTCAGGTAAACATTTTACCATTTTTGTAAATCTTAACAAATTATCACTATCAAAACAACAGCATTTATGTTAAAAATCAACTGTCTAGAATTATTGGAGGGACGTAAATAATTACAAACAAGAGAAAAACACCTGTTTTTATAAGATAATTCACTTTTCCATGCAGTTTTCAGCAGTACTGCAAATGTTTATTGTGAAAACATAACTTAATTCTATTTTTACAAATGATTTAAAAAGAAAAGAATGTTTTTCGAAAAATGTTCATACATGTGTAGTTACAGATCCAGTCTCTTTAATGCATGTCAAAAGTATTGCAGAATGCAGAAGAGGAGCGTTCTGCAATACTTTCGGCCTTAAATAAGCTACCATTTATCATTAAGATCTTTGTTTTTTCTACCTTTGAGTGTCCGCTTAAGGTTTTACAGTATATTTTCGTTCACCCAAGAGCATTCGGCTCAGTGGAATAGAACGGCCACGTTTGGTAAATAAAATGTACAAAACGATGTGATAATTTCTTACGACAAAGGACGGGTGATTATTGATCCCCTTGCTAGGTCTGTCCTCTATCCTATCAAATGTTAGCAATCCCCCTGCTAGGTCTGTCCTCTATCCTATCAAATGTTAGCAAATCAACTTTGGCATTACTGATTTATTCATTACTTTTACCACGTTAACGTTTATCACCCAAGAAGTTCCAATCGAGCAGGCACTGTTTCTTGAGTGCGCTTACTGAGCAGTTTGATCAGGGATTTTAGCTAGTACAGTAAACCCTGTCTATAATGGCCACTCAAAATGAGACAAAACAAAGATCTTGATGACAAATGGTAGCTTAATGAAGGTCAAAAGTATTGCAGAATGCTCTCTCGGAGCATTCTGCAATACGTTTGACCTGCATTAAGCGATAATCGGTTTTGAAAGCTAATTGTTTGTCTTCTTTTTGAGTGACCGCTTAAAACAGGTTTAACTGTAGATTCTTGTCGATCAGCAATATTTCATACCATCACCTCGAGTTATATAAGAGTAACAGGACAATAAAAGGTACAATAATGGTAACTACAGCAGTGCTGTTCTCTATTTACTGTAAATGAATTCTAAAATTGTCCTAATAGTCAAATAGAACAAGCTTTTATCACAGCTAAGAATTCACAATTACAATGGAAAATTGGGATATTTTTGTGAGATGTTCGTAGGTATTAGAAAAAATACGCAGCGTATTTGAGCCTCGTCATGAGAAAACCTGACTTTGGTGGTTCTATTGTTGATTCATTGTTTATTGCTGCTCCGTTGTGGGGGTTTTGTGTAATTTGCTTGTTTTGTTATACAATAATTTGTAGTACTGTCGTTTCAAAGATGCGTAGTAAAGAGGCGTTTCTATATTTCTTAAAAACAAGTAAAGATGACGTATTCACTACCACGCGCATATGCCAGTACATTGTAACTGTAAAATGAGACTACCTGTACGCCCCAAAAAATGGTAAACTCGCCAGTGTTTGTTTACAACGATTCTCATCTATCTTTGAATCGACTGTAATAATGTGTCCTTTCTAGTATTGCAATCATCTTGATGGAGAAGAGAAAGAGAGAGCTGGTTGCTTCTTGATGTCTAGTGACTGTTATTTTTCTGTAGTACTTCCTCATGTTGCCTTGGGTCGGTCTGCAGTGTGTCATTGTGGTATTTATGATCATGCTCGCTTACCTTTTTGTTTCAATCCGCACAGTCTAATCAGCGCCTTTGTTATTCGCTCATTGGAGATTATGATAATTGAGCAAGTAAGTGAGTATGACCAGGAGCACTGCAGACCAACCTACAGCACCATCAGAAAGAAGCAAAGAACAATAACAGCCATATGGGTTCAAGAAGACAATAAAAGTAAAGTTGCTATATGCAAAATTTCAATATTCTTGCTAGTCTTTGTAGCTTAACAGGTCGGATTGAATCTACCCCGGTCGGACACCTCGAAGACAGGGTTTCTTGCGTTATGGCCCAAGCATTGATCAACTGTAACGTCAAGCCAAAGAGGTCAAACAGCAATAAACTTTATACAGACTACTATCACAAAACGCTTCAGACATATCAGAGAAAGACGTCATTTCAAACTAATCACTTGAGCCAGCACATGGGATAAATACCAATAGCATACATGTACTAGAAATATGTTTATTTCTACTGATAGCTAGGCAATACATTTTACGCTTATAAAGTTGGAAAATTGAACCATGGCACAGTACAGAGAGCAACAATCCAAAAACGAGAAATCCTCTGGACTGGTCAATGACAGAAATGTTAAAAGCTGTCGTCGTGGCTGCATATTATCGCTCATCTTCCGGGTAGATTCATGGTGTTTTTCTCTGCCAAAAGTGCAGAAATGGCTATAAGCAGTACCTTTCTTGTTGATGTTCATAAAAAACTCATTAACTTGCATTAACTATAATACGACAGTCTTAAATATGATATACTGAACTAAATTGTATATATAGATCACACATGTATGGATTTATAAATGAAATATGGGCATTTAAACATCATTTGAACAAACTTTTAATGCGCAGCCACGGCAACGTATTTCATATAAATATGATATCAGTACCGTTTTGTCCTAAATAATATACATCGAATTCTACTAAATATAAGTTGTGCGTGTACATGTACTTAGCGGAGGTCACAAAATAGCAATTCCATTATCTCGTATCACGACCAGACCATGCTCGCTTTCACAATATAGGACAACACATTATATTGTGCAGTCTGGCCCCAGACCCTATCTTTCTTTTTTGAGTTTTCTTCTTATGTAGGGACACAAATCTTGAATAGCTATATATCTGAAAAATGTTCAGCCAGTGTTACAGCGAATCCAGGGAGAGACCCATACACACCATTACGAAAATTTTCTTCCAAATCTCTTAATCATCTTCCAATATTCTTTTCAAATTCAATGGTGAATAGGAAAGTTGACTCTTAACCCTTTGAAAGAACCTTAGAGCTGATTTCATTTATCTTCATTTCAATCTTCATCAGTGATTGGTTTACAAAACAAGTGTAATAAGTACTTCACATGTGACCACACAAGGACCTGTTGGAATTGAAATATTTGTCCAGGTTCTATTTTGAAGATATTATGAACATAGATTTTGATGAAGATAAGAGGAAACTACCAACAAATCATTTCTCAAATATTATCAACCTACCCCTAGCCTAACCAAATTTCATTGTCCTATCAACACCTAGCGATAAGTTACAAAAACACATATTAAAATCTTTTCTATGCTTTCTGTGCTTGCCAATTAACTTTATAATCCTTCAATGAATGAATATGAACGGTGAGTTCATAGTTTGACAAGAGATTTAGAAGAAACTTTCACAATGATTTGTATGCATCTGTGTCTGGATTACTGTTACAGGTCTTGGATTAAGGAGGCAATTAAGAAATATGTAAGGAAAAGTCAATAACAAAAACGGCAGGGGCCAGTTTACATTTGTATATATTTGGGTGCTCATCGCATATGCGCAAAAACCTCCTTTAAACTCGCACAGTCACCTATCCAGTGGGCTTTGAGGTATAACCTTTGGATTGTATCTTCATCTACATTATTCTTTTGAGTATGCGAGCAGCAAAGATTCTGGCGAGACTGCGCGCATGCGTAGGCTCGCCTCAGCCTTCGCTGAGCACCGATGCGACAAGAACTAAAAATACCAGGACGCATAGCGCAGTCGGTAATGTGTCTTGCTACAGATGCATGTCTGACAGCAGATCCACGGGTCGCGAGTTGGCCCCAGCCCGGTCCCATACTTTCGTCGAGATTGATCATGAAATAATTTCTACGGTCATTCTCCTCCCTTCCGCTGAATCATTCAAGATGGATTGTTGTCAGTTTCAAGCGAAAGTATGGGCACAAATTACTGGTTAACCGCTTGTTCAAGCTTGCCCTGGAAAAGTGTGGTTAGGTTAACCCCATGACCATGTAGCTGTTCACTTGGGACGTAAAGCACCAGAACAAACAAACACACAAAACAATAAGAACTAAAATCTCAAGTGCTCAGGCCTTCAGATTTATGGTGGGCCCGGGTCATTGTCCCATGATTTCAAAATATGGCCCATCACTTTCCAAGGCAGTGGGCCCAGTAGACCCATCCTTTTTAGTTGTGAAAAAATCTTACTTTAATAAAAAATATTCATCTTTCAGCGAGTCTATGAGTTTCACAAAACAGAAAGTACATGTAGATTGTCAATACAGTAAAACATGTCTTAAACAGCCCCTAAAAATAGGCAAAAACAAAGATCTTAATAATAAGTTGTAGCTTAATGAAGGTCGAAAGGATTGCAGAATGCTCCCCTTGGAGCATTCTGCAATACTTTTGACCTGCATTAAGCGATAATTGGTTTTTTAAGTGACGCTTAAGACAAGTTCTTCTATATAATCAGCAGTCAATATACATATATGCATAGAAGTGTCTGTGTCAGTGTGTAGGTAAAGTATACTACCCAAATGTCAACTACGGTTAGTTTGATATGCTTGTGCCCATCATTTCAGAAAATGACCCACCATATTTTTGCTCCATAGGTCACTTCGGCCCGTCAATCTTGAAAAAAATCTGAAGCCCTGAGTGCTGGCCCATAATTTTACCATGAGAGGCACAAATTGCAAATCTGTCTACCAATAAATCAAATAAGTCTTCCGGAAATGTCATTTCTCTGATTTTGAACCTCTTCTCCGCTAGAGTTATGAGCACTTGTGTTAGTAGCTAATTGCAATAGAACAAAACATAATCGACTAAATCACTTCTGGATCGTTGATTTCACTAATAGAAAGTTCTATTGCCTTATATATTTGTCTCCAGAGAGAACATCAATTAAAGAGAAGAGCAGTGATAGAGCTATTATGGGTTTTCTTTTATGTACCCACAGAGGGAGCAGTCCATAGATAGCGATGCCATCGAAACTGCCTCGGCCAATTCCGCCAGTGGAATTTCGTGGAATCAGACCTCGGATGTACATCGAGGATCTACTTTGATAACGTGACGCTGACGTCACAGAAGCCATGCCAACAGAATATCAAGCGTGATTGATGCAAAACAAACGGTTATAAATGAAGTTTATGTTTTTTATTTTATTGAAAAAAACAAACAAACATAAACTTATTTATAGTTAGACAGATTTGCAATTTGTATTGTGCCTCTCATGGTAAAATTATGGGCCAGCACTTGAGATTTTAGTTCTTATCGCATCGGTGATCAGCAGATATTGCCAAAATTAATTTGCATGATGATATTCTTAATAAGTTTTCGGACAAAATGCTGCAGCTGACTGCGTACTTTGGAAAGATGAAATGCTTTATCTACACTATTTTCAAACACAAAAAGATATTCAGAGAAAAAAAATACAATTTTACTTGGAAAATATAACCTTTGACCCCTCGAATTATATGAAATGGACCCCCCCCCCCCCAAGTTTATTTTATCAAAGTAAGAAAGACAGCAAGGATCAGGAATCGATACAATAGAGTACCACACCTTACCCAGGATACCAAATGGGAAAGTAACAAAATCACAATAAACATCACATACAAGGGCCAAGAGGTCAGCCATTTCCCAGCAGGTGACCACAAGGCAGCAATGGACAGACGCGAAATCATGACAAACAAAACACATAAATAACACAAATGATCAAACCAAAAGGAATATGCCATAAGTACATATAGGGTTAAAGTAAAAACGAATACATAGTTGGTCGATATGGTTTACTATATGTATACGTGAAGGAACCAAACGTCTCCATTATTCTAAACATCTCGCAAAAAATCACTTAAGTTGAAATATCATAGCACATTAGCGTCCGTAAGGCACTTGCCTCTTGATATGTAATTAACGGTTCATAAACTATTTATTTATGCGTGAAAATAGCTGTAATAGTCCTGCTTCTGACAAAAAATCAGAACAAGGCTTCCAATACCATATTCAACCTAATATACAGTAAACCTGTCTTAAGCGGCCACTCAAAAAGAAGACCAAAATTGTTTTAAGACCGATTATCGCTTAATGCAGGTCATAAGTATTGCAGAATGCTCCAAATGGAGCATTCTGCAATACTTTCGACCTTCATTAAGCTACCGTTTTTTTCACTAAGATCTTTGTTTTGTCTATTTTTGAGTGGTAGCTTAAGACAGGTTTTACTGTACTCACTATACACACAAAATGTTTCGCACATATAATACCCAGTGTGTGAGCGTTTCACCATCACGTGACATATCTGTGCACTTTGTCACGAGCTGTACACTGAAGCTTACTTTGTCACCTTGGCAAAGCGTACAGTGAAAATACGTAATATTGTTCCACTGTTTTTCATGTTTTGGTCACAAACCCCGTTTGCAACTGTGTCAACTCGATATCTGAAACCACTCATATCTTGAAAGTGAAGACAGTTCTATCCGGCATCAGTTTAAAATTTGTTCTGCGTTGGTATTTTTTATCAATCACAGTTTGTGGTCTTTGTATTGACACCACAAGAATTGTTTTAAACCCGAATAAAGGGCAGATAAATCTCAATCTTCCCATGGGGTAGAATAAATTTAGCTATTTGGGTTTCGATTATTTGAATTGAAAGCAGTAGCAAACAAATTAGTATGACTGCATTGCCGTAGAAATCAATCAATTGTGTTGTGGATGAGATAATATTTGCCTTTGATGAAATATAAGGGGTAGAGTTACCCCACCCACTTCTTGAATATAGGAGGTTGTGGCACCAGGAATAATTTTCTTGAATGCAGAACAAAACAAGTCAACAAATTCGCGCGACGAAATGTTTTTCATATATTATTCGTAACAAATAAAGCAAAACATATACTCAATATGCATATTTGTGCTTCTGTGACGATCCTAAGTTATGGTAAAAGTATAAAGAAAATTCGCAAAAAGTATCAATTTTGAAAGTATACCATTTCTCTATCAATTAACATTTTCCAGATGCAAACACGTAAGTCAGGTGAGCAGTAATCGCAATATACACTCACCAAAATTTCTAATTGATCACTTTTTAAATTCATCATTTCTGACCAAGCGCTAATAACATTGAAATGATTTTTTGTCTAAATATGTGTAGTTAAGTGAGTTGTCTTCAATCCACAGTTTTTTTGGTTAAAAATGCAAAAATATGCTTTTTTGAGGAAAAATGGTATCATAAACTTCGCAAAACATTTTCAAAATTTTATAGACGATACTATGATTTGATTTCTAAATTCCAAGTTGGACTTAAATCTCTCTTGCGCCAAGGACTTTCGGAACCTGATTTCTATGGTGACTTGGTGTATAAGTTGAAGAAGATTGTTGGCTCTAATAATTTTTCAGCGCAGTTCATTAAAATAATTTCCCATTATAAAAAGATTGGCTATAACATGAATGTATTGCAACAGACTGCATGCTTGGTAGTCAACCCAATCACGGTTGGCAACTTTGCTTTCCTCTTTAATTGCACGCCGGTGGGTCGGACTTCAGACTCTATGATGGTTCCGACTTAAAGACTTATCTATTGATGAGATGGTAGGGGCCTGATGCTTTGGCTGTTTGTCGGGCCCACCGGGGTTTACCTGTTGGATTTCTTTTGCTCCGGTATTCAGTTTAATTTACTGTTGAGTCCTTATCCTTGCTTTATCTCCTTGTTATATCTTGATTTATATGTTTTAGGAGATGATGCATTGATAAGTTAGGGGTCTTTCATGCAAACCAAATATCTATGTGTCTTGATCCACATCTGAATTAAGGGTGAGGTTGGCGCCGTTAAACCGGTTTAAGCCCTCCAGTAAAATATTTTCTGACCGTTCCAAGGCGGTACTTCTTTTGTGGATCTTTTATGGTTTTGTTCTGTCTTGTGTTTGCTATGTTTTGTGCGCGTCTGTTTATATGTGCTTTGTGGTCAACTGCTGGGAAAGGGCTGACCTCTTGGCTCTCGTTTGTGGTGTCTTCTGTGAGTTTGTCACTTTCCCATTGGTATCCTGGGTCAGGTGTGGTACTTGATTGTATCGATTCCTGATCTTTGCACCATTACTTACTTTTAAGTAAAGTTTTATATCAAATATAAATGCAGTTGGTAATTAACTGGTGTAGCCGACTTAAAAAAAAAACACCTAACACTTGAAATTTTGACTAAAGTAGATTTTTACGCATGTTTGAATATGTCACATTTTTCGAGATTTTTCAAATTCATCAGTAGCTCGTGCTAAAATTGTTGTATGCATGTTATTTTATCTTTATAAATATAACCTAACAGGAAAGAACTTGATTCGTCCATTTTGTGATGATAAATATTTCACTGCTGCTATTCACTTCCGGTTTGAGTGTAAAACTTAAAAAATCAATTTTGATAGCATTTTGCTTTTTTTTCAATTTCCAAACTAGAATAGTAACGTCTATTAGTAATGAACAAACGCTGAAAATTTCAATGCCGTGTCGCCGATAATAAGGCGTACAGAACAGTGCAAACTTTCTATGTAAATTGCATGCATAAAACTGAATTTTTATGATTTAGCTGCTGGTAGGGGTTGCCTTCATGCTATTACGTAACAGAAACGAGGAGCCCGAGTGAAACAAATCATTTGAAACTTGTTTGTCTTAAGTCACGGCAGTCAGAAACATCTTCAAAGAAACAAAATTACAAAAAGGATAGTGTCTTTGCGGAAAATAAAATATTGTAGAAAAAATGTGACTTTTTAAAATGAGGGTACCTTTTTCTCTAGTATCGTCTGTGCAAGAAGTATCAGTCATTTTAAATGAAATGACCTGCAGAGTCTTGGCAAAACCTTGGTTGACCTATAGAAGCATGCATTTTGTATAACCGAATTTTACTTTCAAAACTAGCGTAAAAATGTAAGGTGACCAATTAGAAATTTTGCTGAGTGTATATTAGCAGAAAGAGAAGATGTCACCAAATCGTTAATTTGTCAAATTATGATCGTAAATAATGTCCCCAATTTTCCAACGATTTTTTTCGAAATACTTTTATTATAATTTCGTCAGTGTATAGACACCTACTCATTTCGAGCATGTGCTGCACGTGCATGCCAAGTAGTTTTTCGACAATGACTTTTCCATCATGTAGCGGTTGAATTCTAGAAATAGTGTTTGCGATTGCCTTTTCTAATTCTCATAGCTCTGCGTTCGCCGAATCGATTGCCACTTAACCGATGTGGTATGTGTCGTTTTCATCTAATGTACGAAACACGTCCATGTGCTATTTGAATACGTAGCTGTAATTACCGGAGGCAAATTACTCTATTACTACATTGATTTATATAAATATTATCCTGTTACCATCTAATCTGAGGCAAATTGGAACAAATTACTCTTTGCTTATTTTACCAGGGATATGACTTGTGTTTTAGTACATTACACAAAAACAACAGGTTGTTATCGTTAAACATGTTAACGAACGAATACCGAAGTGGTTAACTGGGGGTGAGGTGTGCCAATTGGTTTGCTGAATGTCTCAGTATCAGTATTTTGGCCAATCGATCACCTCTCTAATGAAGTCAGACCAATTTATGCACTGGCTCACCCAACGGTAAGTGGATACATTTTCCAACAAACAAGTCAACAACTCATCTTGCTATATTGCCTGAAGGTGCCATATTCTTCGAAGATTATAAGCATTTATCATGAGTGAGAGTCTCGGTGGAATATAAAAAATCCATCCCGAGGATCGGCGTTTGTCATCAGGCAAGCCGAGAGATGACAGACGGTGATCCCGAGGGACGGATTTTTCTACCCCAACCTCTAACGAATAATGTATTCTTTTTCTTGCTCAACCTTAAATACGACATTTTATGTTTAAAAAAGGGCTCCAAGAAATTCCAGAATACGCTGAGATGCGACTTGTCATGATGACGTCAATCTAACATAAAAATGACATCACTTGGCGACCATGTGCATGGGTTCCAATACAACCGATGTACAGCCCTCACGTGACAGTCTGAGTAAGATAACATGGGTAAGATAAGATTTTCTATCCCTGGGTAAAATCTCAGAGATCCTTATCCGGTGTGCTAGAATGACATGCCCGAGCTACATTGCTATGGCGCATCACTATCCATAGGTATCCATAGTGTATTACAGTATTAAGCGAGTATAACATGTTCTACAATGAAACACATTTTTGAAAAGGTTTTGCACACGGTCAGGTCATAGAAGCATTCCTGTGTCACATGATAACGCAGATTGATATAAGACAGAATTAACCAATCACAGGAAATCACGTGACTTAAGTATGAATGCTCTTGAAAATCAGATAGCAAATGCCAACTATCGAAAAATAAATTTGAATTAAATGTAAATGTATTTGAAGCCCATAACAGTTGTTGCCAAAAGTATTTAGAAGTTTGAGTGATAGACTATTTACAAGACATTGGCGGCCTTTTATTTGCCAGTCCACAGATGTGTTTGTTTCATTAACATGCATCAAGTAATGGGGATGTGACTTCGGACGTCAAGGATATCCAATACATATGACAAAATGCTGCAATAAAATGGGGCTAATTGTTAAATTCTGAAAGCATAGAATTGGACTAAATGAACAGGTATGAATTGGACTATCAAACAGAGAACACCTACTGGATGAAAAAGTTTGTCTAGTTCCAAATAAGGCTTTCCCATGGGTGAAAGTTCCGAATTTCCAAAATCCTGAACTTTAGAAATTCTAAACATAAAACTTGCATTATGCCTATAATACAGTAAAAATATCAAGTCTAACTGGTCAAACCGAAAATCAATCAGAGAAGCTATAATATTTTCTTTATTCAGTATTTTGAGGCTGACTTTCTTTTGAAAGTCAGCCCCAAAATCCTGAATTCAGGATTAACACTGAAAACTTTCACCCATGCTTTCCGACAAGTTGCTAGTCTACCATTCGCTGTATGAATAAGAGCTGTGGTGTAATAGTCGTTAAGAGCTGTGGTGTAATAGTCGTCATCAAATGTTTATGTTGTTTTCTTAAATTTAAAAGCAATAGTCTGAAAAAGGCTTCTTGCAACGTCGATATCATGTACAGATAAACTTTATTCTAGTTTTAGAAGTTAAGTATTTCTGCCTAATTCGTTTCAATAATGACTATTAGTTTCTGGAAAAAGTCTTATTAAGTTTTTTATATACAGGCGTGGTAACCATGAATGTTATATAACTGAAGAGAATCAGAGAATCCTGTCTCCTGATAGGCCCAGTTTGTCTTCATAAATCTGTTTGTCTAACTGATAACTGATCTTGCAGCCTCGGTGAATACCTCTTTTTCGGGTAGATAAATCCTCATGTCTGCCTCATTGAAGTAAATACTTGTATAATATCAACGCAGCAAATTAAATAATGATGAGTGGCGATTTTTGCCAAATCATATTTAACTCGAATCATATAGAATATGTTCAGAGAAAAGGATTTTTCATGTGGCGGCAACATCGTCATTCCTTTTCCTTGTAAAACCATCCCCAAATTATCGATGGTTTAAATAAGAAAATAACATATTTAATGTAACCTTTTTCTAATAACCTTACATTTTTTTTAAGTTGTAATTATGTGTTATGTGTTTTTAAGTTGCAATTATTGTGTTTTTCTTATTAACGTTATTTTATGAATAAAAGACATTTTCAACTTCACTCATGGTTGTTTTAATTTCTTACTAATGAACCATCTCAAACAGAGCACGGACCTTACAGATAAGGAAACAGTCAGGGGTGTTGTTTTTTATGTTTTGTTTTTGCAATAGAAGTGACAAAGATAGTTTAACGCACGTCAAACGTTTTTGTCATGTATGACACCTGATAAAAATATGGCCTATAACGAAACTTCCTCTTTGATAACACGTTCACACAATAATTCGTTCTTGTTTAACCTAAAAGAGTTGATTTTATTATCCCTCCACCATACCCATACACCACCTTATCAGTGGCTGTCATGTTTGAAAGTCTATTTATTATATAATATATAGCATTTCATCTAATAAATTCCGGTCTTGCGGGGAAAAAATCATCCCCACCTTGTTTCAGTGGGCGGAAATTGTTTCGTCTCCTCCTTTTCGATGGTTTCTGTTAGGAAAATAACATATTTAATGTTACCTTTTTCTAATAACCTTATGTACTAATTTTAAGTTGTAATTAGTTGTTTTATTGATTTTTCTTATTATCGTCATTTTATCAATAAATGACGTTTCCAACTTCAGTCATGATTGTTTCAATTTCTTACTTACAGAGCATGGACCTTACAGATATTGAAACGGTCAGGGGTTTTGGTTTTTATGTTTTGTTTTTGCAATAGAAATGGCAATGGGTTTTTCATGTTTAAAATGTCAGCATGTAAATAAAATCATCTCCATGACATTAACGTTTTACAACAGCTCAGAAATATTTCATAGGCTTGATAGGGGATCATTAGTGATCATACCTTCGAAGATATTTTGATAAGAAAAATGGTTTCAGTGGAGATTTTCAAGTTTCTTATATAAGCATCCTAGGTAAAACACGTTTACTGTTAGTTGTGTTTCTCATTAGATCAATTTGTCTTTAGCTATTTTGGTAGAGAAACATCTTGTAACAATTTCTGCCATTTATCTGAAATAAGGATTCTCTGGTACTATGACGCCAGGCTGTCCTGGTAGTCTAAGCTCATGGGGAAAGCAATGTCTTTACTTAAATTGTCTTTCTGGTGTCTTGTGACTGTTAGTGTTCTGTGGCTCATCCTCGCGTTGCAGTGTGTGCTTGTGGTATTTCCTCATCATATTCACTTTCTTTTTCATCGATGAGGTGAGTAGTGTCAGAATGAATTTCCAAGAACAAGAACTCATATCTTAAGTTCCGTTTCAGGATAAAAGTTATACCAGTGGCATTATTTCTTTATGGAAGTATGCAGGTGTTTTATTAATTTGTTTTTCTTTGTTTCTTTTTACCAGTGGCGCTACAAAGAAATAACAAATGATGCCTCTGGTGTAGCCTATACATGTAAGTTGCTGGGCATGTGATAATGTTTTTGTTATTGTTGATTTTACACTTTGTTATTGAACAGAACATGACAGAAATTTTAATTTGTCTTTAGCATTACTAGCTCATCGTCACAACATATCTGCTTCTAGTATACTTTAGTGTATAGACAGTATGTGAAGTCTTGAAAATGAAACCATTTTTATGCACTTTCATCCATATATGCTGTAAAGCCATGCCAGTATATTCTTGGGACCAATTTCAACTATGCAAATTCTCTAGCAGGCGTCACATAATGCACATCCCAGCATGCTTCATAGGTACACCCACTGTCTGCAAGTTAACCATTTGAACATTTTATTCTGCATGCCTTGCAAACAGCTAATGCTTATGAATAGCAGACATTTTCTTTACAGCACAGCTATAATACATCAAGAACAATGTGAAAATTGGGTGATGATATTTATTTATAGCCAATGAAGCAATTATTTAAATGTCAGAGACACAACAAACACCCGCGAAATATGCCATTGACAATAAAACTGTCTTTCATGATCTCTGTAAAACAACGGTTGCACTTTAAATATCGGAGAAACAAAGTGTGAAGAACTGAATAAATCCACAAAATTAACTACTAATTGGCGCAAAGAAATTAAAAAATCTGTACCTTCTTTACTTTTGCCAACTATAATTCAATATATGGTGCGCCCGTCTGGTGAGCTCTTTTAATAAATTGAAAATCTGAATGTGTCTTATTCTATTTATGTCGGAAAAACGTAAACCAATAAAAACGCATACAGCCCAACATATCAATTTATAAAAAATAAAAGAGGGATTCGTTTACATAAGTACCGTTTCGCTGAAGAAAATTGGAAGCAAACCAATTGGATGTCAAATGACAAAGTCACAAAAGCATTGTGCCTTTATCATACGCTCTCGTCGGATATGTTAATGCCATGGTGACTGTATAGGTGGGCCTAAAGTAACACAGACACTTACTCTTTGTGAATTCTATCTGATCTTCGATCGCACGCGGTTTTTGGTCGTTTGTTACGCTTTGTGATATGGCTTACATTTGTTAAGCGATTACATTCTGGAGATAAACCTTAAGAAATGTGATTTTGTAAACGATTACATACTGGAGATAAACCATACAAAATGTGATTTGATAAACGATTACATACTAGAGATAAACCTTACAAAATGTGTTTTGTTAAACGATTACATACTAGAGATAAACCATACAAAATGTGTTTTGTTAAACGAGTACATACTGGAGATAAACCTTATAAAATATGATTTGATAAACGATTACATACTAGAGATAAACCTTACAAAGTGTGATTTGATAAGCGATTATATACTGGAGATAAACCTTACAAAGTGTGATTTGATAAGCGATTATATACTGGAGATAAACCTTACAAAATGTGGAAAAACGAAAATAGTTTTAATCGTTGCCTGCTATGTGAGATTTACAAACAATATATATTTTTTGTTTTCGTTCACAATTGGAAGGAATACAATAAAATTCATGAAACAGTTTCTTTGAAAAAGCGCTTGCAAAACATGTTCATGGATTACAAGAATGCATTTTGCTCAATTATGTGATGGGTACGGATACTCACTAAGATCATAATTGGGCCTCGTCGCGAGAAAACCTGTCTTCGAGGTTCCGATAAAAGCAAGCTCAAACCAGTCTCCTCAGCTACAGAGACAAGGTAGAAATTTGGTATTTTGCTCGTAGCGAGCCTAGATATAAAACTTTGCAATAAGCGAATAACAAAGGCGCTGATCAGACTGCGCGGATGTGCAGGCTGATCTGTGCCTGTGTTGTTCGCAAACCCCCGAAGAAGGTTTTCTCGCGACGAGGCCTATATTTGAATTCTTGTATGATTTTATCAGAAATAAGGATTTTATGACACTAAGAATTTTTTATATAGCAACTGTTTTCGTATTTATATTGTCTTAAAGTATAAGTATACGTAACGACAGAAGAAGCATGTCGCTTAGATTCTGTCAGTATTGGTGAGCTAAACCCTACACATTCATGTACTGAACTACTTTAGAAACACAGCACTAACTTCCCTCGATATCTTCCAAAACACAGTTGCATGTAATCTTTCTTTGCCATGATTTGGTTTTCTTCAGCCAACACTTGGAATTTTGTACAACTAAACTCGATGCCGAAACTGCTTCGAATAGATTTAGTCACTGAAACATTTCTGAAGTAATGGAGATTTTTAGCCATCGAATGAAAGGATACCAACAACTAAACGTCAAAAATAGGCAAAAAATCTTTATTGGAAACTTGGCAATCAATATGTGAGTAACAAATGAGTAACAAAAAACTCCAGGGGGGGGACTATCATTTTTTCTTTATACATAGGCTTCGGGCCCAGCATCTACCATTCACCCCAAAAACTATCAGGAATTTCAAGCACCCCAAAATAATATTTGGTAAATTTTACCAACCCCCAAAATATCCCCCATACTGTACCTTGACATTAATAAAAGACCTTAAAATGCATAGAGATCACCCTTAAGTATTGTCCAATTTTGTGTTGACCCCCAAAAATATCCACAAAATCTTCATACCCCCCAAAATATTCGTTTTTCTAAAAAAACAAAAATAACGAAATTCAAAACTTTGACCCCCCCCCCACAAAAAAAAAATGACCCGAGCCTACGTATGTATGAATATATTAGAGTACCCCCTCCCCCCTGGGCAAAAGTCATGACACACTACTGACGCTTCATGTGTTCACAAGAAACAGTTGCTATCTCAAAAAGTTTACATTATAAGTACTTTGCTCGTGTTGATGAACTCTGTATACCGATTGGCTAAACATAGGTATACAGAGTTCAAAACGGAGGCAACCCAACGTACTTTGACCACTTCATTTTGCATATGTAATGTATAACCCAGAAATTTGTCAAACTAAGTGTTCATTGTTTTAACCTTGTGCTTCGCGTAGGCTTCAGATAAGAACAACGAACCATGCCTCGGGATAATTGTATGTATTGTCTCTTTAAGCGCGCTTGTAAACACATAGCTATCCATTGGAGCAATGCTTTATAATAACGTGGTGACTTAAACTCTAATCTTTCTTCTAAAAAGTTGTGCTTAAAACAGCACAGGCTCTGGTAAAAATGATTTTATACATTTTTGCTGGTCGCATTTGGGGTAAGAACCCGTTTCGTAAGTGTGGACTGAAATGCATTCTCATTCTGCCAAACAACAGATTTACGATAATTTGTTTCTTATGTCAACAACATCGCAAGAAAACTGCCCAGCAAGCTTATGGGATTAAGACTGTAAGAATACATCATAAGTGTGAGGGTTGGATAGAAAAATCCACCCCGAGGATCACCGATTGGCATCACGAGGCTTGCCGAGTGATGACAAACGGTGATCGCGAGGGACAGATTTTCTATCCCATCCTCACACGAATAATGGATTCTCTTTCTTGCTCACCACTAAATACCTAATTTTATATTTGGGAAAAAACATGAAAATGGCTTCCAGAAAACCCTGAATACGCTGATATGCGACATGGTTACGTAATTTTAATATTTGCAATTTCTAATTTGTACATATCCACATGGTCGTAAGGACAACGAAACCCCTGATAAGCAATGTTCACCCACACCAATCCCGATGGATAATAAGTTTACAAGGTACACGTTTATTTAGTACTTTAGAACGTTTCGCAAATGAATCATGCATGACAGAAGAAAATATGAAACTATTAGAGCAGAACACACACTTAAAACAATACTTAAAAGCACTAACAGTGTTCTCAACCATTACAGTTATCCAATCTTTGTACAAAGAGTCAACAGGTCGACATCTATAATCACACTGCCTATATAGTTAGGATAACTGCCATTTGTCACAGCCCACAGTTTTTGAAACGCTGTCATACGACGTTTTCAAATGCCATCATTCCAAGCAGCCTGGTCATGCACCGGCGGAAATGATATACAAAGCGAACGAAGAGCAACTATTCAATATCGGTGCAAAAATTTGTCTGAGCATGCATAATTTCTCACGGAGTTACCTGCATGCTCCAACTCATGGAACAGCTAGAATTTACCGAGAAGCTGACCAGCGAAGGTTGGAGTGAGCCTTTTTGGGGACCAACCCAAATTACAATGTTAAATATTAAATATAAGGACAACCTTAGTTACATGTAAGTATTGATATTACAACATGGTATTTTAAATGTTTGACAAATTGCCAGGATCGGTGCAGTATAATTATATGGTCGAAGATGTCATTGTGATCTACAGCATGCAAGAGACAATTTTGATTTTAATTAGTTTGGAACGCTATTTTTCGTACCCTAAAAAGCAACAACTTTACTACGGTTGTCCTTAACGTTAAGGAGGCATTGTAATTTTAGGTCATGGTCTGACTGGAAAGTAAATTTAAGGAACGACATAATGCACATTTGGTTAGTACAATTATGCATTATGAATTCCAACAATGTGGAATTTTGACAAGATTAGACTCAGATAAGCCTGTGCAGCCTCATTTTAAGCTTAGAAACTCTAAATGATGTTCGGTCAGTAGCTTAACAGTCAAATAATATTTAAGCGACTAGTAAAGGCTCTGATCAGACTGCGCCTAAGCGCAGGCTGGATTGAGCCTTTGCAGGTCGCACATACCGCATTGTTGGAAATCTCATGTCGCGGTTCATTTGGTAAGTATCATTTTCCTACGAGCTGGCCTGTATACGATATACTTGCATGCATCTGTTAGTAATGATACAATATTGCAGATTCAGAACTTTAACACTTGAAGTTACACAGAGATTCTTCATTCAACCTGGCCTCGATGTTATAAAACTTTTTTTCGTGCTCAACTCAACTGAGCACGAAATTTACCCTGCTCATAAATGTTAAAATGCCAACATTTGTTGGCAATTTAACATTTATCAGCAGGATAAATACAACATCTGAGAGTATAAACGCAAGAAAAATCAGTATTTTTCAGCATTTTAGTTTTTATGAGCAGTTGGAATTTTATGCTCAGCTGAGTTGAGCATGAAAAAAGTTTTATAGCCTTGGGGCCTGATACTTCCAGATAAGCAACTTTTTGAACGTAAAATTGTAATTGTTTGCGAACTCTATATGCCGAATGGATTTTCCATCATTATCAATTGGACCAGTCCATTTCAGTTTTAAGGGTTGTTGGCTGGTATTTTTAATTTTCATTCGAACTTTAATAGACCAGTCTGTAAGCAAACAGTGCAGATCCTGATCAGCCACTGCACTGGTTGCCTATGTCCAACAAATGGGACAAGGGAGCGCAGTGGCTCAGTGGTAGAGTGCTTGACTCGAGACCGAGGGGTCGCGGGTTCGAGCCTCACCGGCGTCACTGCGTTGTGGTCCTTGAGCAAGACACATTTATCCAGCTTAGTACTGGTTCAACCCAAGAAGACCCGTCCCTGTTTAACTGAAAGATTGTAGATGGGACGTTAAGAATCAAATCAAACAAACAAACAAACAAAAAAATGAGACGCTTAGCTTAAATGTTTTGGGTGTGATCAAAAGAACCGTGTCATTAAGATGGTTCTTTTAACTACCCACAACATACTAATGTTTTGGTTGAGAAATAAGAGAACTAATTTTCAATTATGCACTCTCATCTGGCTGCTTGAAATTTACCTGATAGGCAAAACATAACGTTTTTGGTTAATAAACGCGTATTATCCGACTGATTATCCGAAGTTTAATCAGGGTATGCACTGTTTGCGTTTTGGTAGATCAAAAGTTGCAAACAAGAGCTGCTGGGGATATTGAGAGGACCCCAGGGGTTTTGAGGAACAGGTGGAAAAGGGCATCTATTCCAGGGGAAAGGGGGAAAAAGACAATATTTGGGGAACAGGAAACATAAGAAAACAAATTTTCGATTTTGTGGGAATAGTGAAACAAGCCAATTTATATCAGGGGAACAACGGAACAGTTACCCCCACCCCTGGGAGGGCCTCAATACACTATAGCTCCACTATAACGCCACTATTAAAGAGAAAAAAGCAGTTGGTGCCTTAAGATTACAAGGACAGAGTAGGTAGCAAAATAATTGGTTGAAACTATAATTACAATTTAGGCACACACAGTCAAAGACGTCCATACCAACTTTATTTTGCCAAAAATAGCCTACGGCCGAAAAACGGAGAATGGAATACCAAAATATTATATAGAAACATGCTCATCTACAGACATGTGCAGAGTAATCATATGCAAAGTTTCCAAAATGAGTCGTGGAAATCTGCTATTATGGTCAGACTAATATATTTGTTAAATAAAGTGATTTCATTTGATGAAATACAGTAAAACATGTCTAAAACGGCCATTAAAAAATAGAAAAAAACACAGATCTTAATGACAAATGGTAGCTTAATGAAGGTCCAACGTATTGCAGAAACCAATTTTTGGTCTCTTTGAGAGTGGCAGTTTTACACAGGTTTACTGTCAAAGAAGATCCTGTTATGTTTTGGTGAGTTAAAATTCTGGTGTGGATGTATTGGATACTCTAGAAAATACAACTACTTCGTATTAACGTTAAAATAAAACGTTAAAACAACGTCGCATGAACTATGAAGTCGACGTCGCATCGACGTTCATGTGACGTTGTTTTAACGTTTGTGTCTACTTAGTGTGTACAAAAATACTTTTAACTTATAGCTATTTACGAAAGTAAATAGATTAGTTCCGTATTTTACTATGGAATATTAGCTCTATTGCTGATGCTATATATTAGCAAGACAGGGATGCAGTCTAAACAATTGTATTGGCACGAGTTTTCACAGAACCACTTAGAAATTTTCTTTCAAATAAAACATATAACAATAAATGGGAGATGACGTCAAGATCATTAGCAGATATAGTTAGGAGTCGAGGTAGCTTTGAGTAGTTAAGTCATGTCAGGTGAAAATACCACGTTTTTTCTCTCATAAAATTCCAGAGGATGGAGACATCTGTTGTGATTTCGTTTTTGTTTTTGTGTGTGTGCTTTTGTTGTTATTTTTATTTAGTTTTTTCCACCAATGTCCATGTTATATGTGAATCTAGCGAGCCGCATGAGGCCATCGCTACTCACATTTGTAATATGCGCCATTTTCACATGAGGGCGCTTTCATTTATGATGTCTACAAATGATTGCCTTTCCTGCACCAAATACCCTATTTGACACAAAGAGTGGCGAGTACACCCATTCTCAATTATCTGGATCCAAACATTTGACACTCTGCTAGTGTTCCTGAATGAAAAAAGTATTTGTGAGAAAAAAAGCCACCAGAAGACAACAAAAGCATAAAAAAACTAACCCAGCATAGGTGCACTGACTCGATTATGTCAAATAAAGTAAGAATTTTTCCGGAGTAGTATGATCTGGGTTATAACCCTTTACTCCATATGCTATTTTAGATCATGACATCATTTTCTATTTTTAGACAACATTGAAAAAAATTCAAGAAAAACTTTAGTAAAGTTTTGAATACTATTAAAAATATAATGGAAAATTGAGCATTTGCTCTAAATGAGCAAATTCTCTATTTCCTTAATATTTACAAATACATGATATTTCAAAGGCGCCCAAAGGCGTTATTATGGAGTGAAGGGTTAAAGTAGTTTCCAAGATATTATCTGTCCGAATATTTAGTGCTTCTACTGCAATCCTCCCTACAACAAACAGTAAAATGCAATGACAGAGAGGCTATTACGAGTCGAAAGCGTAATGATGGAGTGTGCCAAATTACACTTTCTGTCAGAATCAGTCGGCAACAATCTCAGATAATAATGACAAGTTAAGCTTTTCCCTGACAAATCCTAATGACGGGACGAAGTAGGCCCTGCATCTCCTTGTCCAATTGAGACAATACACGCTATTACAAACAATCTCGAACAAGTCCGTCATTTAACCCTTAATGCGCCAATCGCAACAAAAGTCGTCTGCTTTTCTCGTCTGCTGAAATGTTTAAGAAGCCTCTATGGCAAACAGTGTGAACCCAGATCAGACTGCTCCTATAGGAGCAGTCTGTTCTGGGTCCACACTGTTTGCTTCTATACTTAATTCGTCAGTATTGCTAGGCAATTATTTGCAGCAGACGACTTCAGCAGACAACATTTTCAGAAGCATTTTTTTCTTGGCGCTTTAAGGGTTAATATAGTAAAATAATTCAGAGTATAACAAGCAAATTCAGAGAATGTATGTCCCCCGCCACTTTATGTTTGTCTTTGAATATATGAGCTTTCATGAAACAACTCTAGTTCGCAGAAAAGAAAACATACACAAAACTTAAGAATTTTATCCAAAGCGCATCCTTGTCTTCAGGCCATGACATTAGCACATACAGATGCTTTATATAAAGCGGCCACTCAAAAAGAAAGGAGCAAAACTTGGTTTTCAAGACCGATTACCGCTTAATGCAGGTCAAAAGTAATGCAGGATGCTCTAAGGGGAGCATTCTGCAATACGTTCGACTTCTAGAAAATGATAGTTGACCGCATCAAAAAAAAAATAAGCCGTTTGATAAATTTAATCAACACGTTGAGCGCCATAACCAATTAACACAGACAAGAAAAGCATCTGCAAACAAAAATAGTCCCAAATATGCAGCAATCGGGACAGCCAGGCACAATTCGAGAATCAAATCAAGCCTCGGGTGTTCTTAAGGCGCATTACGCGTAGTACTATGTACGAAAAAGCTCCATTTTGTTAGCCGGAACTGGCGTAAGGAAAATTAGGTCTGTAGCAAGTGGGTTCAGCCATATAAAAATTCATTTTTCTGATTACCAAAAAAAATTTAATCAGCAGAATAAATGAAGTTTAAAGTATTTTCAATAAAATATCACTATAGCGATATTTTATTGAAAAACATAAACTTCATTTATAACCGTTTGTTTTGCTGCAATCACACATATTATTGTGTTGGCATGGTTTCTGTGACATCAAGTTCACGTTATGAAACGTCAGCGTCACGTTATCAAAGTAGATCCTCGATGTACATCCGAGGTCCGATTCCACGGAATTCTATGGAATCGGCCGATGCAGTTTCGATTGCTCTTGTAGTTGCAATTCAGATCAAAGACTTTTTTCATTTTTTATTTATTAGAAAAAAAAGAATGCATGTCATAACAACAACTAGAAGATTCCATTTTAGAGCTTCATCTCTTTAAGAGCTAATAGATACAAATGTAGCAAGATTACGTGTCGTGTGAAGTTCATGCTTCAATCATATTTATCATTATCTAATGGCACTAAGTATGATCGATCCCTTCCTGGAGAACTCTAAGACTACATTGATATGACAGATGCCTGCTGCTTTAGGAGATAATATGATATATCAGCGGAATACAGAACCATCCCTATCACGGCCTCCAATCTCGGCCTCCTTCTCCAAAAAGAGCAGAACGTAAAGGGAGGCAAAGGCCCTTCCGGGAAGCAGGCAGTGGGCATAAACAATGGAACACGGTAAGTTGTGTTGACACATTTTCAATCATAAGTAAATTTTCAGCGCAAAACTCGAAAATCTATGAATGCTATGCTTCGGGCAATTGTTCAAGCTATCCGTAGAGCATGCTGTTTGCACATTTGAACTTAGTTTGTAAGCGTGAGAGTTTTCCTCCCGTTGCACAGTTGTCCAAGAAACGGTGGTTCCCGCATGGTTTTGCCTTCTAACCAAACAAATAGTAGCGTTTGGACCCTTATTCATACTACCGAGGCCCCTCCACACCCATGTTGTCCCAAATGCAATTTTTCGAGATATTCCAATGATAATAGAGTGATTTAGAGCCAAATTTCTTTAGGAGCAGGAGGCGAAGGGCAGGAGAAGGAGGCTGGGAGAGGAGGAGCAGGCGGCGATGATATCAAAGTTTGCATTGATTTTGCTTATTTTTAGTAATACATTTGTATACTTATCCAATCTATATCAAACTTGCATGTATGATACGAATGATTACGCTTATTCTCCCATTGTGTTGCTTGTTTAACCCAGAACGTCATGAGCTTGCTAGAGGTATATATATTATAAGAGAGGTATATATAGCAATGTTTGTGATCAGAATAATTCAGTTAACAATAGCGTTTAATCATTCGTATCATACATGCAAGTTTGATATAGATTGGTTAAGTATATTATTAAAAATAAGCGAAATCAATGCAAATTTTGATATCATCGCCGCCTGCTCCTCCTCTCCCAGCCTCCTTCTCCTGCCCTTCGCCTCCTGCTCCTAAAGAAATTTGGCTCTAAATCACTCAATTATCATTGAAATATCTCGAAAAATTGCATTTGGGACAACATGGGTGTGGAGGGGCCTCGGTAGTATGAATAAGGGTCCAAACGCTACTATTTGTTTGGTTAGAAGGCAAAACCATGCGGGAACCACCGTTTCTTGGACAACTGTGCAACGGGAGAAAAGCTCTCACGCTTACAAACTAAGTTCAAATGTGCAAACAGCATGCTCTACGGATAGCTTGAACAATTGCCCGAAGCATAGCATTCTTAGATTTTCGAGTTTTGCGCTGAAAATTTAATTATGATTGAAATGTGTCAACACAACTTACCGTGTTCCATTGTTTATGCCCACTGCCTGCTTCCCGGAAGGGCCTTCGCCTCCCTTTACGTTCTGCTCTTTTTGGAGAAGGAGGCCGAGATTGGAGGCCGTGCTATGTCTCGGCAATGAATAGGGAATCTGTATAAGAGCCGCGACATGAGATTTCCAACAATGTGTCATTTTGACATGATTAGACTCCGACGAGCCTGTGCAGTCTCCTTTTAGGCTTAGAAACTTTAAATGATGTTCAGTCAGTTCCTTAACAGTCATAGTTAAGCGACTGGCAAAGGCTCTGATCAGTCTGTGCGTGTGCACACGCTGGTCTGAGCCTTTGCTTGTCGCACATACCACATTGTTGGAAATCTCATGTCACGGCTCATATGTTTATGCTGATTCGGGGATTTAACGTAGATTTCAACATTTTTTTTAAGATATATGATTGTCAGTAATCCTAATAATGTTCAAGGAGAGCCCTCGAAGGCTTACCTGTTACTTATAGAGACTAAGTCTGCAACTATGAACATTTTTCGAATTTTTTTCTTCTTTTTAAATCATTTGTAAAAGCAGAATTAAGTTAAGTTTTCACAATAAATCTGTTCACTATAGCTGAAAACTGCCTGGAAAAGTGAATTATCTTATAAAACCAGGTGTTTTTTCTCTTGTTGGTAATTATTTGCGTCCCTCCAATAATTATAGACAGTCAAGTTTTAACATAAATGCTGTTGTTTTGATACTGATAATTTGTAAAGATTTATGTAATTGGAAAAATGTATACCTGAATTTTGGTTTTTTACTGTGCTCTTGAAAAACAGAAACATTATTTCAAAAATTAAAAGATCAAAAGTTACAGACTATGCAGCTTTAACAAATGGTATTGAGTCAGGGCACAACAAAAGATACAACTTGATATTAGTGACCAGCGAAGATTCAGATCACCCTGTGAACCCGCGCTGTCTGATCAGTGTTTGCTAGGTGCTTTATGGGTAACCAAGGTCCCAATAAGTCTTCATACGGACAGTGCAGGGCGCTGATTAGACTGTGTTGATCTACAGGCTGACCTGAGTTTTCGCTAGTTGTGTCTTTCAGTATGTTATTATGCCATGTATTTCATTGTAGAAAAGGTTGATGACATAATTCATGAGAATAATGTACTGCATATCCTAGAATATATGGTTGATGGCATGCTTCATGGTGCTATCTGAGTTATGCATATCCTAGAATATATGGTTGATGGCATGCTTCATGGTGATATCTAAGTTATGCATATCCTAGAATATATGGCTGATGGCATGCTTCTAGTGATATCTAAGTTATGCATATCCTAAAATACATGGTTGATGGCATGCTTCATGGTGATATCTAAGTAATGCATAACCTAGAATATATGGTTGGTGGCATACTTCATGGTGATATCTAAGTTATGCATATCTTAGAATATATGGTTGATGACATGCTTTATGGTGATATCTAAGTTATGCATATCCTAATATATATGGTCGATGGCATGCTTCATGGTGATATCTAAGTTATGCATATCCTAGAATATATGGTTGATTGCATGCTTCATGGTGATATCTTAGTTATGCATATCCTAGAATATATAGTTAATTGCATGTTTCATGGTGATATCTAAGTTATGCATATCTTACAGTTGATGGCATGCTTCATGACGATATCTTAGTTATGCATATCCTAGAATATATAGTTGATGGCATGCTTCTAGTGATATCTAAGTTACGCATATCCTAGAATGTATAGTTGATTGCATGCTTCATGGTGATATCTTAGTTATGCATATCCTAGAATATATGGTTGATGACATGCTTCATGGTGATATCTAAGTAATGCATATACAATGATATATAGTTAATGGCATGCTTAATGGTGATATCTTAGTTATGCATATCTTAGAATATATGGTTGATGACATGCTTCATGGTGATATCTAAGTTATGCATATCCTATAATATATAGTTGATGGCATGCTTCATGGTGATATCTAAGTTATGCATATCCTAGAATATATGGTTAGCATAGTTCATGATGAGAATTCAGTTATGCATATCTTAGAATATATGGTTGATGGCATGCTTCATGGCGATATCTAAGTTATGCATATCCTAGAATAAATGGTTGATGAAATGCTTCATGGTGATATCTAAGTTATGCATATCTTAGAATATATGGTTGATGCCATGCTTCATGGTGATATCTAAGTTATGCATATTATAGAATATAAGGTTGATGGCATGCTTCATGGTGATATCTAAGTTATGCATATCTCAGAATATATGGTTGATGGCATGCGTCATGGTAATATCTAAGTTATGCATATCCTAGAATATATGGTTGATCGCATACTTAATGGGGATATCTGAGTTATGCGTATCCTAGAATATATGGTTGATGGCATGCTTCGTGATGATATCTAAGTTATGCATATCCTAGAATATATGGTTGGCATAGTTCTTGATGAGAATTCAGTTATGTTTATCCTAGAATATATAGTTGATGGCATGCTTTATGGTGATATCTGAGTTATGCATATCCTAGAATACATGGTTGATGGCTTGCTTCATGACGATATCTAAGATATGCATATCCTAGAATATATGGTTGATGGCATGCTTTATGGCGATATCTGAGTTATGCATATCCTATAATATATGGTTGGCATATTGCATGGTGAGATTTCAGATATGCATATCTTAGAAAATATGGTTGATGACATATAAACGATGAGAATTATGCCATGCATATTCTTGATTATATGACATATTTCATGAGAAGAATTAACTTATACATTTACTAAAATATATGGTTTATGACATAACCAAGCATATATCAAGTTATGTGTTTACCAGAATATATGATGGACGACATCTTTTGTGACAATATCAAGTTACACATTTACTAGAATATATGGGGGATGATATATTTCATTAAGATATAAAAGTTATACATTGATAAATGAATAAATGGTGGATGACATATATCAAGAAGAGATAAAGCTATGCATTTTTAAGAATAAATGATGGATTGTATATATAATGTGCATTTGCAATAATAAATGGTGTATAACATATTCCATGAAGAGAATTAAGTTATGCATTTGCAAGAATAAATGGTGTATGGCATGTTCCATGAAGAGAATTAAGTTATGCATTTGCAAGAATAAATGGTGTATGGCATGTTCCTTGAAGAAAATTTAGTTATGCATTTGCAAGAATAAATGGTGTATGGCATGTTCCTTGAAGAAAATTTAGTTATGCATTTGCAAGAATAAATGGTGTATGGCATGTTCCATGAAGAGAATTAAGTTATGCATTTGCAAGAATAAATGGTGTATGGCATGTTCCTTGAAGAAAATTTAGTTATGCATTTGCAAGAATAAATGGTGTATGGCATGTTTCATGAAGAAAATTTAGTTATGCATTTGCAAGAATAAATGGTGTATGGCATGTTCCATGAAGAGAATTAAGTTATGCATTTGCAAGAATAAATGGTGTATGGCATGTTCCATGAAGAGAATTAAGTTATGCATTTGCAAGAATAAATGGTGTATGGCATGTTCCTTGAAGAAAATTTAGTTATGCATTTGCAAGAATAAATGGTGTATGTAATATTCCATGAAGAGAATTAACTTATGCATTTGCAAGAATAAATGATAAATGGCATTTCTCATGAAGAGATTAAGCTATGCTTTTTTAAGAATAAATGGCAGATGACATATATCATGAAGAGATTAAGCTATGCATTTGCGAGAATAAGTGGTGTATGCCATATTCCATGAAGAGGTTAAGTTACGCATTTACAAGAATATCATTAAGAGAATTAAGTTATGCATTGGCAAGAATAAATGGTGGATGCCATATATCATGAAGAAAATTAAGTTATGCATTTGCTAGAATAAATGGTGTATGACATATTCCTTGAAGAGATTAAGCTATGCATTTGCAAGGATAAATGGTGGATGGCATACATCATGAAGTGAATTAAGCTATGCACTTTCAAGAATAACTTGTGTATGACATATTCCATGATTAGATACTAGAAAATATGAATGGCGACATTCTTCAAGAAGAGAACTAAGCCATGCATTTACAAGAATATATGATGGATGACAGATTTTATTTCAGTTTTTCGTTTTTAAAATTTTACATGAACGTTTCTTCATCCTGAAAATTTGCATGCGCATAGATATAGCAAAACCCTACTTAGATTTAAATTTTGGCGGAGATTGATAGCAATGTTACTGCTCTGATATCTTGTAAAAATAAATAACTTAGTTTTTGTTGGAATGAAAAAACCCGTTTAGTACCCATTTTTGTACTGTCAGTGCAATACACCTTTGATAGATATCGTAGTATTTGCTCAGCTATAAAATGTCCATTAGAGATTACAGCAGACAATTATCATGATCATATATGTTGTGTAGTTCTACCGATAATGGGTTATTAACGCGTTTCATGCCTACAAAGTACCATCATTTCGCCTGCTTCCGTCTGGCTACCTAATTGTATGTTTGTTCATGTGTCTGTATTTGCGAGCGTACAACCAGAAATGCACAGGCCTGAAAGTACGAATAAGATCACAGATGTACGGGCACTTACATGCACTATACATTTCATTTTATATTCAACTTTACTGCTCCTTTATATGATGGAAAATAATGCATGTTTTCATATGGGAGTGGTGAGATCAATAAGCAGACTCATTCATGGAATAAATAGGCAAACGGGAGGGCATTTTGGGTAGTAGACATCTATAGATGTAGCCTTTCGTTTGTGTCACCGTCTTTGTGACATGGTTAGATAACTGAAATATCGTTGACTATGCTGATAAACAGCAACGCAAGTCAATATACAGCTACATTTAAAACCCACTGACGCATTGTAAATTGTCTTATATTAGTATATACATGGTTTTATATTCAACTGATATTCATTGATTTATATCGCTCAAGGTACAAGAAGGGAATGTTATTTGACATAAAACATTAAGAATGTCAAAATTCTATCCTATCCCAGCATTTATGAAAACGTATACAAACTTAAAAAAAAATATTCTGGATAGGGTTTTTTGGTTAAAATATATTTTTTCGAATTAAATTTAAAATTCCTATTTTAGATTTAATGTTATTGCCAAAAACAGCGTTCAATTTGAAGGGCTATACTCCAGTAGAACATATGGATGATGACATATTTCAAGAAGAGAATTAAGTTATGCATTTACAAGAATAAATGGTGGATGACATATTTCATGAAGAGATTAAGCTATGCACTTACTAGAATATATTGATGATGCCATATTTCAAGAAGATAATTAAGTATGCATTTACAATGAATAAATGGTTGATCACATATTTCATAAAGTGATTAAGCTATACATTTACTAGAAAATATGAATGATGACGTATTTCAAGAAAATAATTAAATTATGCATTTATTAGAATAAATGGTGGATGCTATATTTCATGAAGAGATTAAGCTATGCATTCACTAGAATATATGAATGGTGACATGTATCAAGAAGTGAATTAAGTTATGCATTTACAAGAATAAATAGTGGATGACAAATCTCACGAAGAGATTAAGCTATTCATTTACTAGAGCATATGGATGATCAGATATTTCAAGAAGAGAAGTAAATTCTTTATTTACAAGAATAAATGGTGGATGACATTTGTCATTAAAAGATTAAGCTATGTATTTACTCGAAAATTATGGATGATGCCATATTTCAAGAAGAGAATTAAGTTATGCATTAACAAGAATAAATAGTGGATGACATATTTCACGAAGAGATTAATCTATGCATTTACTAGAATATTAAATAGATGACATGTTTCACGATAATATTAAGTCATGTATTTACTAGAATATATTGTTGATGACATATTTTATTAATAGTTATATCTGGTAGATGATATTAAGTTATACATATCCTAGAATAAATGATGGATGACACGTTTCATGATGAGAATGAAGGGTTGCATTTACTAGAATATATGGTGGATGGCATTATGACATATTAATCCTAAGTGATATGGCGAATGATGTAATTTTTAATGAGAATTATGACATGTATATCTTAGTAGATGCGGTGGATGACATTATTCATGATGATTATCCTTACACATATGATTGGTAACATAATGCATGATGAGAATTTTGCCATGCATATACCAACATATGTGACGCATGATATAATTCATTATGACAAATATGACATGCTCATCCTTTATATATATAGTTGTTGATATAGGCCATGATGAAATGTGGCGGATGGCAGTATTCAGAGTAAAAGTGCAAGCTTAAACATATGAACAAATAGTAGACTTCCTAGAATAATACATTTTTTTCAAACACTCGGCTGATGAAGCATAGCTGCCTTCTTTTGGCCCCCTGGTAATTAACTCTGGTGCTTAAGTCCTACACCTACCGCGAATGGTGTTTTGTTCCATAAATAATTCATACCTTATGCGTGCAAGATTCCCTCCGTGGGGACTGGGCTTCGATTAACAGACACGAACAGTAAGATCCATGTTGGATAACAAACCTCCATCCACTGATAGCAAAAGACACTTATAGCATTAGCGTCCATTTAATACTCAGGCGGGACGGCGCAGATGCGCCGTCCCGCCAGAGCATTCATTGTTCGCATTCATTTAACACAGATGTAGATGAAAACCTGACCAACTTATTAACATATAGCCCCTCTATGTAGCTAATTAATAGCATTGACGGGACGATCTACAAGGGGATAAAAATAACCATTATCTCAATGACACGGCACGGATTAGGAAGACCAGTTCCAGCTATCTTTCCTGGAAGTTCTGCCTATAGCCCCCGTGAGATTTTTGATGAGATGCAAGTGTAAAATTAATTTGGCATACCGCCAGTCATTGGCCTGTTTATGTTGAAGAGCAGGGCATATTATTGCACCTGCCTGCACAATAAAGTTGTTATGTCATTTATAATGTATAGAGTATTGCACTCCGAGGAGAGTACACCACATGCTAGACTGGCTCCAGTCTTTAAAATATTTTTTCATCAATGGTTCATTTCAAACATTGGAGCTAGTCTAACTCTGATGGCTCTGTTCTCTGATTTCCTTGTTTTAAGACAGAGCCATCAGAGTTAGACTAGCTCCAAGTATATGAAATGACACATTGATGAAAAAATGTTATAAGGACTGGAGCCAGTCTAGCATGTGGTGTACTCCCCTCGGAGTGCAATACTAACCATATACTCATATCTTGTAAAAACTTGAAAATAAGCTGTATATGAGGCACAGCAATTTTAATTTTACTGCATCCATTTAGCACAGACACACTGTAGAAAATAAGTGTAAGTTAACACGACAAGAGGTGGCAGCTGAGCTGCCACTCCTTTTGGTGTAAGTTTACACTTACTTTCCTTCTAACAACTCGAGACCAACATTTCTCTAGTGGTAAATGGTAAATCATTTCTATATGTTATTGCTGTCAATACAATCTAACATAACATAGTCTTCAAAGCAGTTGAAATGTTACACTAAGATCAGTGGCAGTTCAGCTGCCACCCAATTTTGTGTAAAGTGTAATACTTGATTATAAGAGTACAGCTGCGAGTTGAGTTGATTAAGGGCAGCCTGTCAAAAACAGCCACGGTTAAATGATAATTGGTTGAAGCGACGTTATGTCCAAACAACAAGAACAACAGTTACAATAACAATTTTGGCCACTGTCCATTTGGTAATGCTTTGTTACACGATGTACTATAAATATATCTATCCATCTATGTATTACAATGTAAACAAAATATTGTCGAACATTAATAAAAGCACCAAAGTTTGGTATGACTGAAGCCGTTTTGAAAGCCACTTTAAGCCCAAACAATAACAACAAGAACAACTACAAAACTAACCGTTTTGGTTCCCATATGGCCACTGCAGGAGCGTATATTAAGCTCATTTGGTATTGTTTTGTGAGACGATAACGTTGAACGGCACCTGCACGTAATCCTCGCGAGGGGGTGTTGCAGAATATGAAGAAAGAAAGAAAGAAAGAACTGATCGTCCTATACAATGTATACACAATATGGTCGAACAGTGATAAAAACACTAATTTGAAAGCTATGCATTTTATGTTCCTAAAGCCACAAAAGTGAGCAGGGTTGCGGTCGGACAGTCCCAGCAATAGCTTCGTTTTTTGCTATGAATGATTATAAATATTTTTCGCAGTCTGCTCACACTCAGTGCTTACATGCTGCCAAGAATATCATGTTGTATCGTACTGATTAACCTATGTTTTGTATCGCTTTTCTCAGTTGGCGTGGGCGTGTACGAACAGCTGATTACACGGAATCATGTAAAAACAAGCAAATATAAGTGTAGTCTGTGAAAAAGATGCCATACTCAAGTTCTCAGTGAACAACCTTTTCATTCTGGATACCATTAAGCAGGTACTTTGCCGGACAGTGAAGGCGACATTTTATCAGATGTGCACTGCAAACATAAAAAATCTTCAGGGACATAACTACATATCGATTTAAAAATTCCTACCTGTGGCTCCTTAAAATAAAAAAAATGGCAGTTACACATGCATGTGAGCCGCGACGTGAGATTTCCAACAATGTGGTATGTGCGACTAGCAAAGGCTCAGACCAGCCTGCGCATACGCGCAGTCTGATCAGTGTATTTGCTTGTTGTTTAACTATTCTATGAGTGTTAAGCTACCAATGAAACATCACCTGGAGTTTCTAAGCTTAAAGGGGCTGCACAGGTTCGTCTGAGTCTACGTATGTTAAAATGCCACATTGTTGGAAATCTCATGTCGCGGCTCATGTATATTCTATAAACATGCCTGGGACAATCTACCAGAATGTAGAGAGATAATGAAGAGCACCATACCTTATACCCCAAGAAATGATTTGTGCCTCGACCTGTGATTTCAAACAATGTGGCATTTCGACAAGTGTAGACGAGCCTTTGCAACCTCATGATAAGCTTAGAAACTCCAAACTGTGTTCGGTCAGTAGGTTAACAGTAATAGAATATTCAAGCGACTAGCAAAGGCTCTGTTCAGTCTGCGCGTATGCGCAGACTGGTCTGAGCCTTTGCTGGTTGCACATACCACATTGTTGGAAATCTCATGCCATGGCTCATGTCATGTTAACATCGATGTCATTTCTGGACAAACGACGCCACCATTGCACTGACGTAATCTTTTCCCAGTAAGCTTCTTTGTTACGGTCAACCACTGAGTGAAACGCCATTTCGCCGGTGGACCGATTGTGGTGCTGGCTGGGTTATTTGTACATGTTGCGTTCAGGTTGTCTGAGAGTAAGTACCAAAATAGCATACAATGTAGTTTTCATCTGTCTGATCATCAAATGAAAACAAATGTTTAGCACCATGTAAAAACTGACTTAATGTAATTGCAAACTGTGCAGGTTCCATAAAATATCGTTCCATGTCAGTTTATGTGCATTTCTTCTTTGACAATGGCTAGTTTACGTACTGATCATTCCATCTAAGACCGGCATGACCGGACATTTGTGTTCAGAAATAGCTTTCATTTGTTCCAAGGTTAACATATGAGAACACCAGTCGACTGACATGGCTTATTACACACATTCACAGGTGTCAAACACACTTTCGCTCTGAATAGATGGAAATGAAAACGCTTGAGGAGCATGTTTTCCTTGTAAAATACTGCTTACATTGTCTGATCGCCCGACTGACTACCCAAAAATCCAATTAATATCAGCCAGGTAATACGCTCTACCCAGCTCAACTTCTCTCCTCTGAAAGTGGGTTTTTGCTGTATTCAGTTTTATTTACTGTTGAGTCCATATCTTAGCTTTATATTCCTTTTTATATCTTGATTTATATGTTCTACTTGCTTACTGGGCATTTTACCGCTGAACTACACCAATTTTAAAAACATTAGGGCAATTTGAAAATTTGGTGTTTGCAATCATGTCAACTAGGGAAAATGTACGCCTTATCGCTTGAACTTCTTTTGATGACTACAAATTTCTTTTATCAAAAACTTTATAAAGTGGCATTTCAAATTGGAGATGTGCAGTTAAAACTCCAGCAAAGTATCCTAAAACAGATTCAACTAATCCAAATAACTATTAATTAAATTTTAATGAGGTGTGAAAAAGGTGCGCAAATGATATGCAGAATCGTGCGCAAATGAAGGAATCAAAGTGCGCAAAAGATATATTGAAGTGCGCAAATGAAAAGCTTCTTCATCTTGACACTTGTTTAAAAAGTAACATTCTTTTCACTTTTTGAAGGTCTGGACAAACTTACTTACTCAAGAAAATGATCAACTTTTTCAGTTCTATCTTTATTTGAAAATTGAACACATTCAATGAGATATTGCATAATATCATGGGTAGATCCAAAGGGGAAGGGGGCAAGGTGTTCGGACTACCATGGAAAATCGCAAGTGGTTATAGGTTTCCATAAACTTCTGGTACAGACCACCTTCGAGAAGCAATTGTTACCCTTGGGACCAATTACGTCTCAATTGAGGTCCGTAAGGCCCTCTGTGAAATACGTTGATGATTAAAACAAAAAAAACTTGTCAGGACCCGCGCATGCTTATAGAGTGCCAAAACATTTTGTCCTTGCTTCTGAGCCCACATTTAGGTAACCTTACATACAGAGTGGGTCCAGATCAGTCATTTTCCTCAGAATCTAGTGGTCATGCAGATAATGCTTTGTTGCATGATTCGGTTGATATGCAAGTAGCATGTTTTACTAGCTAGAACAGTAAGTGATGGATTGGCTTGTTTAACTAGCTAAAATAGTAAATGATGGCATGGCTTGTTTTACTTTCTAAAACAGTAAATGATGGTATGGCTCGTTTCACTAGGTAGAACAGTAAGTGATTGTATGACATGTTTTACCAGCTAAAACAGTAAGTGATGCTAAGGCTTGTTTTACTAGCTAAACCAGTAAGTGATGGCATGGCTTGTTTTACTAGCTAAAACAGTAAGTGGTGGCATGGCTTGTTTTACTAGCTAAAACAGTAAGTGGTGGTATGGCTTGTTTTACTAGCTAAAACAGTAAGTGGTGGTATGGCTCGTTTTACTAGCTAAAACAGTACGTGATGGTACGGCTCGTTTTATTAGCTAAAACAGTACGTGATGGTATGGCTCGTTTTATTAGCTAAAATAGTACGTGGTGGTATGGCTCGTTTTACTAGCTAAAAGAGTACGTGGTGGTATGGCTCGTTTTATTAGCTAAAACAGTACGTGGTGGTATGGCTTGTTTATTAGCTAAAACAGTAAGTGGTAGTATGGTTTGTTTTTTTCTAAAACAGTAAGTGGTAGTATGGCTTGTTTATTAGCTAAAACAGTAAGTGGTGGTATGGCTCGTTTTACTAGCTAAAACAGTACGTGATAGTATGGCTAGTTTTATTAGCTAAAACAGTATGTGGGGGTATGGCTCGTTTTTCTAGCTAAAACAGTACGTGGTGGTATGGCTCGTTTTATTAGCTAAAACAGTATGTGGTGGTATGGCTCGTTTTTCTAGCTAAAACAGTACGTGGTGGTATGGCTCGTTTTATTAGCTAAAACAGTAAGTGGTAGTATGGCTCGTTTTACTAGCTAAAACAGTACGTGATGGTATGGCTCGTTTTATTAGCTATAACAGTATGTGGTGGTATGGCTCGTTTTATTAGCTAAAACAGTACGTGGTGGTATGGCTCGTTTTATTAGCTAAAACAGTACGTGGTTGATTGGCATGTTTATTAGCTAAAACAGTAAATGGTATTATGGCTTGTTTATTAGCCAAAACAGTAAGTGAAGATATACCTAGTAAGTTCATTTTCTGCAAAGGGAAAATGTACTTGCATTTTTCAAAGTTGGCAAGTGAAAAAAGGAAAGCCCTGAATTATTTTTGTTAATAAAGCATGAACAGACCAGTCCGGTATGGTTCTGGGGAGTTTTCAAAATTCCTCCGTAAGTAGCTACCCCGGTGTATCGCCACAACCCTACTTGTACCAGGCAGGCTTACATTATCCTTTATATTAGTGCTGTAAATACTCTTTTCTCACACCGTTCATCCTATATTTGTTTGCCAAAGTATTTAACAGTTCCTTACACCTTCATTCTCTACATTTCTATCCTCTAGTAATCTCATTATAAGCTTTATTACTTAAAAATGGTTCTTACTATTCTCAAACGTTCTGGCATATTGGTCATGGCAGTTTGGAACTCTTTAAAGCATTAAAGTATGTATACCAGTACACGATCATATCTTGTACAACATTTCCCATGTACTCCAAACACTGGCACATGTGCGGATCCAGAGAGAGTAAGAGAGGGGGTGGGGCAGGGGGTCCTTCTCGAGGGAGGCCCGTGCGGCCCTCTATGAAATACATTGGTTACTAAACAAAAAAAAAAAAAACATTGCCAGGACCCATCTGACGGTATTTGCTGGATCCGCGTATGTGACAAAGAACATGTTTTAGACGGACACAAGGCATAAATATTCTGTCAACCTATTTGCACAAAGCAGCACCAGAGCCAATTATGTATTGCATTATTCTTTACGACATACCTTACAGGAACTGAAAAAGCGACTTGAAAAGTGTATGTGTGCACTTATCTAAATGCCAGCTTCCGAATCAGTCAGTACCTGGTCCCAAGGTTAAAAACCTTTTTTATGCTCCATTCAACTGAGCATGAAATTTTCATTGCTCATACAAACTAAAATACCGAAAGATAAAGATAGTATTCGCCTATGCTGTGTTTATTCTGCTTCTAAATGTTAAAATGGCAACTCTTTCTTTTATTTAGTTTTTATTGAAAAGATTTTTTCATCTTGAAAATAACATAGTGAATAGACAAGGTTATACACCTAAGCATTATTGACTTATGTAAGTATTGGGGGCAAACAGTGTGGACCCAGATCAGACTACTCCCATGGTTTGTCAAAAAGCTACTTAACATTTCAGAAAACGGCAAAAGCAGATCATTTTAGTTCTGATTGAGACTTAAAGGATTAAACGAAATAAAAAATGGTAAAATGTGATCACTGCTTTTTAATATATATAATCATGGTTAGCTAATTATTTGCGTGTTCAAAACGCAACATGTAAAAGAAGATACACAGCACATTAAAATGTACTATGGCTGAGAAAAGAAAAAGTGAAGTTTACTTTCATTTTAATCCCTTGTATGTTTACAGATGCAGCATATCGATTATGTATACTATGACTATTTGCGAGTTCTATAAAATAAGACCTAAGTGTCGAAAAATTCAGCAATCGATAAAGTCCTCTGTAAAGCCAGCGGAGGCAAACAACATTCCAGGGTAAAAAACGAAACAATATTATTTTGGCCCATAAATCATAATATGTACTTGGACACGATATGGTTACAATGAAAAATCAAATTAATATGTGTCATCAATCTGCGACTATGTGACTAGTCATCATCATCATTAAATAAGGGAAGGGGATAATGACATCTGTCCCCGCATGGTGCGTTTCTGCGCATGCGTCATTTGTTTTTAAAATAGACAGCCAAAAAACCCAATGTCTATTAATAGCGCTTAACAAGATGCAGCTTTTAAAAAAGATAATACTTTATGTAGAGGGCATATTTTAAGATGCCTGAGATGAGGATGGATGCCTCTATGGAGGCTTGCACATCATTTCCCATGCGCGGACCCAGAAAGTTTTTTTCAGATGGGGGTCCAACTTTGACTACGTATTTCTTTTGTTGATAATGGGAGAGATGATTTAAATACCAATATAAGCAGGCCATCATCGGCCCAGCAGCGAAACGCCATTTAAATGGCGTTTCGCTGGCGGGCCGTTGGTGGCCCAACATTGAAAGTTTGCTTGGTAGCTGTGTGATTTTACAGGGGATCCGGACCAGTATGGCTAAGAAACCCTATATTTTTGTGATTTTTTAGGGGGGGGGGGATCCGGACCCCCTGTCCCCCCTCTGGATCCGCACATGTTTCCTACAATGTGCCCCCGACCTCAATCCTCCATTTAGACTCAGATCAGCCTGTGCGTATGTGCAGTTGTAAACGTATCAGCGTATTTGCTATTTCCTTTATGAAGATGACATTCACAAGCGCTAATTTCTTTAATGGCTATCGCCTGCACATATATCATATAAGGCTAGCCTGGAAACATGTCCTAATTCCTGTAATAGAATGAAGGCAAATGGATGGGCATGTTTCTCCTTTAATAAACGTACAACTATGTTCTGAAGTCGTTGTGAGGAGACGGTCAGAACTGGATGAGCGTATTTCTAAATCAGATATGGGTATTACCATATTCTAACTACGATCGCAGCTGGCTGATCATGCTCCCCATCAGGTAGATGTATAAACATTATCTTACCATTGTAATGAGACGAGCAGGTTCCTTATGAAATAGGGGTATTACCATGTTCCGAACATGGTCATGAGATGACCATAATGGATGGAGCATGTTTCTTACCTGAATGAGGAATAACCGTGCTCTGACCGTCGTCACGAAACGATCACAACTGACAGTGCATGTTTCTTACCTTCTCTGTCCATTGTCATGAGACGATGACAACTGTCGGAGCATGTTTCATACCTTAGAGATGAATAACCATGCTCTGACCGTTGTCATGAGACGATGACAACTGTTGGAGCATGTTTCATACCTTAGAGATGAATAACCATGCTCTGACCGTTGTCATGAGACGATGACAACTGTCGGAGCATGTTTCATACCTTAGAGATGAATAACCATGCTCTGACCGTTGTCATGAGACGATGACAACTGTCGGAGCATGTTTCATACTTTAGAGATGAATAACCATGCTCTGACCGTTGTCATGCGACGATGACAACTGTCGGAGCATGTTTCATACCTTAGAGATGAATAACCATGCTCTGACCGTTGTCATGAGACGATGACAACTGTCGGAGCATGTTTCATACCTTAGAGATGAATAACCATGCTCTGACCGTTGTCATGAGACGATGACAACTGTCGGAGCATGTTTCATACCTTAGAGATGAATAACCATGCTCTGACCGTTGTCATGTCACGATGACAACTGTCGGAGCCTGTTTCATATTTTAGAGATGAATAACCATGCTCTGACCGTTGTCATGTGACGATGTCAACTGTCGGAGCATGATTCATACCTTCGGGATGAATAAACATGCTGTAACCGTTGTCATGAGACGATGACAACTGTCGGAGCATGTTTCATACCTTAGAGATGAATAACCATGCTCTGACCGTTGTCATGAGGTGATGACAACTAACGGAGCATGTTTCATACCTTAGGGATGAAAACCCATACTCTGACCATTGTCATGTCACGATGACAACTGTTGGAGCATGTTTCATATCTTAGAGGTGAATAACCATGCTCTGACCATTGTCATGAGGCGATGACAACAAACAGAGCATGTTTCATACCTTAGGGATGAATAACCATGCTCTGACCGTTGTCATGTCACGAGGACATCTGTCGGAGCATGTTTCATACATAAATGATATATAACCATGCTCTGACCATTGTCATGTCACGATGACAACTAACGGAGCATGTTTCATACCTTAGGGATGAATAACCATGCTCTGACCCTCGTCATGAGACGATGACAACTAACGGAGCATGTTTCATACCTTAGGGATGAATAACCATGCTCTGACCCTCGTCATGAGACGATGACAACTAACGGAGCATGTTTCATACCTTAGGGATGAATAACCATGCTCTGACCCTCGTCATGAGACGATGACAACTGATGGAGCATGTTTCATACATTAGGGATGAATAACCATGCTCTGACAGTTGTCATGAGGCGATAACAACTGACGGAGCATGTTTCATATCTAATGCTAGGTTTACACTATGTTCCCGGCAGTCACGGCAGTCACGGTAGCCAGAAACGTAGCTCGCCGTGGTGTTTTTTGTCATTTTCGTCTTTGTGTTCAAGTTCTGTTAAGTCTCGCTACGTTTTCTCACGGTCTGTCAAGGTCTGCCGTGACAGAGGCTCGCCGGCGCGATACGGTCTGTCACGGATGGTTCTACGTTTCATCCCGGCCTACCACGTTCTGTTGGGACCTCTCACGTTTTGTTACGTTGCGGTCAAGTTCTGCTACGTCTATCAAGTTCTGTCAAGGTTTTCTACGATAAAACGTGTTTGAGCCCCAATATGCCCACGGTATAAAGAGGAGGACCACAAAGCTGCTGCAATCGTTATATTATGCACCCTTGTTCAAAAACATCATTACATGTATTGGCAATAAAGAAGCCGATTTCGTATTTATATAATTGCTAGGAGTGTACATCTAGCCTTTGTGGCAGCAAGGAGGCCGCCAGCAGCTGTATAGAAGAATGATCGTCTAGCAGGAAGGTTAAAGACGGATGCAGAGTGCGGGCATGGTTTTCGGAAGAACGAATGCAACAATTGGGATATTTCTCGAGGATGTTAACGCATTTTAGGCCTCCAAAGCTCTTCGAAACTGTACAATGAGAGTCTTGAAACAAAAACACCAGCCATTGGTATCAGCATTAACCCTTTGTACTCTAACGACTCATTTATGAGTATTTTTTTTTTTTAAAAAACACAGAAGATTCTAATGAAATGGCGCACAATGCAGCATTTTTTCAATGTCTACACTGACTGATCTTCAGAGAAATAAATGCAATATTCTGCCACGGGAAATCATAACCTGTGACACCTCTATAATACAATGAAACTACCCAAGTCCATTCAGTAATGATTATTTCTACCCTTGCCACTACTTTCCTCCTCAGATGCATCTATCTAAGATTATTAGACTCCATGTTCAGGTTCGAGCTGTGGGGTCGGGTAAGGACAACGTGGCAGACCGCAACAGAACTTGATAGACCTTGACAGACCTTTGCAGACCTTGCGTTGCCGTCTCGTAACAAGCCGTCCAGCTACGGACATACTCCAAGTTGTGTTAAGGTCTGTTACGTTCCGTCACGTTTTGTTGCGTTCTCCCCGTTCTACTACGGAACATTTTAGTAGGTCAATCCCGCCGTGGCTGCCGTGGCAAATTTTTTGACTGTTTAAAAATCTGTCCCGGCGATCACGGCAACCACGGCGAGCTACGTTTGTCGACACCGTTCCCCTACGTTGTGTTACGGTCACCCCGTTTCGTCCACGGTGGCCGAAATCGTGACTGCCGTGGTCGCCGGGGACATAGTGTAAACGTAGCATTAGGGATGAATAACCATGCTTTGACCGTTGTCATGAGGCGATGACATCTGACAGAGCATGTTTCATACCTTAGGGATGAATAACCGTGCTCTGACCGTTGTCATGTCACGATGACAACTAACGGAGCATGTTTCATACCTTAGAGATGAATAACCATGCTCTGACGGTTGTTATGAGACGATGACAACTGACGAGGCATGTTTCATACCTAAGGGATGAATAACCATGCTCTGACCGTTGTCATGTCACGATGACAACTGTCGGAGCATGTTTCATACCTTAGAGATAAATAACCATGCTCTGACCGTTGTCATGCCACGATGACAACTGTCGGAGCATGTTTCATACCTTAGAGATGAATAACCATGCTCTGACCGTTGTCATGTCACGATGACAACTAACAGACCATGTTTCATATCTTAGAGAGAAATAACCATGCTCTGACCGTTGTCATGTCACGATGACAACTGTCGGAGCATGTTCATACCATAGAGACCTTAGAGATGAATAACCATGCTCTGACCGTTGTCATGAGACGATAACAACTGACGGAGCATGGTTCATACCTTAGGGATGAATAACCATGCTCTGACCGTTGTCATGTGACGATGACAACAGTCGGAGCATGTTTCATATCTTAGAGATGAATAACCATGCTCTGACCGTTGTCATGAGACGATGACAACTGACGGAGCATGTTTCATACCTAAGAGATGAATAACCATACTCTGACCGTTGTCATGTGACGATGAAAAAGTAGGAGCATGTTTCATATCTTAAAGATGAATAAGCATGCTCTGACCGTTGTCATGAGACGATGACAACTGACGGAGCATGCTTCATACCTTAGAGATGAATAACCATGCTCTGACCGTTGTCATGTCACGATGACAACTGACGGAGCATGTTTCATACCTTAGAGATGAATAACCATGCTCCGACCTTTGTCATGAGGCGATGACAACTAACGGAGCATGTTTCATACCTTAGGGATGAAAACCCATGCTCTGACCGTTGTCATGTCACGATGACAACTGTCGGAGCATGTTTCATATCTTAGAGGTGAATAACCATGCTCTGACCATTGTCATGAGGCGATGACAACTAACGGAGCATGTTTTATACCTTAGGGATGAATAACCATGCTCTTACCGTTGTCATGTCAAGATGACAACTGTTGGAGCATGTTTCATACATAAATGATATATAACCATGCTCTGACCATTGTCATGTCACGATGACAACTGTTGGAGCATGTTTCATACCTAAGGGATATATAACCATGCTCTGACCGTTGTCATGAGACGATGACAACTGACGAAGCATGTTTCATACATTAGGGATGAATAACCATGCTCTGACCGTTGTCATGAGGCGATATCAACTGACGGAGCATGTTTCATACCTTAGAGATGAATAACCATGCTCTGACCGTTGTCATGAGGCGATGACAACTGACCGAGCATGTTTCATACCTTAGGGATGAATTACCATGCTCTGACCGTTGTCATGAGACGATGACAACTAACGGAGCATGTTTCATACCTTAGGGATGAATAACCATGCTCTGACCGTTGGCATGAGACGATGACAACTGACGAGGCATGTTTCATACCTTAGGGATGAATAACCATGCTCTGACCGTTGTCATGAGACGATGACAACTGACGAGGCATGTTTCATACCTTAGGGATGAATAACCATGCTCTGACCGTTGTCATGTCACGATGACAACTGTCGGAGCATGTTTCATACCTAAGGGATAAATAACCATGCTCTGACCATTGTCATGTCACGATGACAACTAACGGAGCATGTTTCATACCTAGGGGATGAGTAACCATGCTCTGACCGTTGGCATGAGATGATAACAACTGATTGAGCATGGTTCATACCTTCGGGATGAATAACCATGCTCTGACCGTTGTCATGTGACGATGACAACTGTCGGAGCATGTTTCATACCTAAGAGATGAATAACCATGCTCTGACCGTTGTCATGAGACGATGACAACTGACGGAGCTTGTTTCATACCTTAGAAATGAATAACCATGCTTGGACCGTTGTCATGTCACGATGACAACTGTCGGAGCATGTTTCATACCTTAGGGATAAATAACCATGCTCTGACCGTTGTCATGTCACGATGACAACTAACGGAGCATGTTTCATATCTTAGTGATGAATAACCATGGTTTCATGAAAACTGTCTGAGCATGTTTCATACCTTAGAGATGAATAACTATGCTCTGACCGTTGTCATGAGATGATAACAACTGGCGGAGCTTGTTTCATACCTTAGGGATATACTACCATGCTCTGACCGTTGTCATGAGACGATAACAACTGACGGAGCATGGTTCATACCTTAGAGATGAATAACCATGCTCTGACCGTTGTCATGAGATGATAACAACTGATGGAGCATGGTTCATACCTTCGGGATGAATAACCATGCTCTGACCGTTGTCATGTGACGAAGACAACTGTCGGAGCATGTGTCATACCTTAGAGATGAATAACCATGCTCTGACCGTTGTCATAAGACGATGACAACTGATGGTGCATGTTTCATACCTTAGAGATGAATAACCATGCTCTGACCGTTGTCATGAGGCGATGACAACTAACGGAGCATGTTTCATACCTTAGGGATGAAAACCCATGCTCTGACCGTTGTCATGTCACGATGACAACTGTCGGAGCATGTTTTATATCTTAGAGATAATTACCATGCTCTGACCGTTGCCATGAGGCGATGACAACTAACAGAGCATGTTTCATACCTTAGGGATGAATAACCATGCTCTGACCGTTGTCATGTCACGATGACAACTGTCGGAGCATGTTTCATACATAAATGATATATAACCATGCTCTGACCATTGTCATGTCACGATGACAACTAACGGAGCATGTTGCATACCTTAGGGATGAATAACCATGCTCTGACCCTTGTCATGAGACGATGACAACTGACGGAGCATGTTTCATACATTAGGGATGAATTACCATGCTCTGACCGTTGTCATGAGGCAATAACAACTGACGGAGCATGTTTCATACCTTAGGGATGAAGAACCATGCTCTGACCGTTGTCATGAGGCGATGACAACTGACAGAGCATGTTTCATACCTTCGGGATGAATAAACATGCTCTGACCGTTGTCATGTCACGATGACAACTAACGGAGAATGTTTCATACTTTAGGGATGAATAACCATGCTCTGACCGTTGTCATGAGACGATGACAACTGACGAGGCATGTTTCATACCTAAGAGATGAATAACCAAGCTTTGACCGTTGTCATGTCACGATGACAACTGTCGGAGCATGTTTCATACCTTAGAGATAAATAACCATGCTCTGACAGTTGCATGTCACGATGACAACTGTTGGAGCATGTTTCATACCTTAGAGATGAATAACCATGCTCTGACCGTTGTCATGTCACGATGACAACTAACGGAGCATGTTTCATACCATAGAGACCTTAGAGATGAATAACCATGCTCTGACCGTTGTCATGGGATGATAACAACTGACGGAGCATGGTTCATACCTTAGGGATATACTTCAATGCTCTGACCGTTGTCATGAGACGATAACAACTGTCGGAGCATGTTTCATACCTTAGGGATAAATAACCATGCTCTGACCGTTGTCATGTCACGATGACAACTAACGGAGCATGTTTCATATCTTAGTGATGAATAACCATAGTTTCATGACAACTGTCGGAGCATGTTTCATACCTTAGAGATGAATAACTATGCTCTGACCGTTGTCATGAGATGATAACAACTGGCGGAGCATGTTTCGTACCTTAGGGATATACTACCATGCTCTGACCGTTGTCATGAGACGATAACAACTGACGGAGCATGGTTCATACCTTAGGGATGAATAACCATGCTCTGACCGTTGTCATGAGATGATAACAACTGATGCAGCATGGTTCATACCTTCGGGATGAATAACCATGCTCTGACCGTTGTCATGTGACGAAGACAACTGTCGGAGCATGTGTCATACCTTAGAGATGAATAACCATGCCCTGACCGTTGTCATAAGACGATGACAACTGATGGTGCATGTTTCATACCTTAGAGATGAATAACCATGCTCTGACCGTTGTCATGAGGCGATGACAACTAACGGAGCATGTTTCATACCTTAGGGATGAAAACCCATGCTCTGACCGTTGTCATGTCACGATGACAACTGTCGGAGCATGTTTTATATCTTAGAGATGAATAACCATGCTCTGACCGTTGTCATGAGGCGATGACAACTAACAGAGCATGTTTCATACCTTAGGGATGAAAACCCATGCTCTGACCGTTGTCATGTCACGATGACAACTGTCGGAGCATGTTTCATATCTAAGAGATGAATAACCATGCTCTGACCGTTGTCATGAGGCGATGACAACTAACGGAGCATGTTTCATACCTTAGGGATGAATAACCATGCTCTGACCGTTGTCATGTCACGATGACAACTGTCGGAGTATGTTTCATACATAAATGATATATAACCATGCTCTGACCATTGTCATGTCACGATGACAACTAACGGAGCATGTTTCATACCTTAGGGATAAATAACCATGCAGTGACCCTTGTTATGAGACGATGACAACTAACGGAGCATGTTTCATACATTAGGGATGAATAACCATGCTCTGACCGTTGTCATTAGGCAATAACAACTGACGGAGCATGTTTCATACCTTAGGGATGAATAAACATGCTCTGACCGTTGTCATGTCACGATGACAACTAACGGAGAATGTTTCATACTTTAGGGATGAATAACCAAGCTCTGACCGTTGTCATGTCACGATGACAACTGTCGGAGCATGTTTCATACCTAAGAGATAAATAACCATGCTCTGACAGTTGCATGTCACGATGACAACTGTTGGAGCATGTTTCATACCTAAGAGATGAATAACCATGCTCTGACCGTTGTCATGTCACGATGACAACTAACGGAGCATGTTTCATACCTTAGAGATGAATAACCATGCTCTGACAGTTGTCATGTCTCGATGACAACTGTCGGAGCATGTTTCATACCATAGAGACCTTAGAGATGAATAACCATGCTCTGACCGTTGTCATGGGATGATAACAACTGACGGAGCATGGTTCATACCTTAGGGATATACTTCAATGCTCTGACCGTTGTCATGAGACGATAACAACTGACGGAGCATGGTTCATACCTTAGGGATGAATAACCATGCTCTGACCGTTGTCATGAGATGATAACAACTGATGGAGCATGGTTCATACCTTCAGGGTGAATAACCATGCTCTGACCGTTGTCATGTGACGATGACAACTGTCGGAGCATGTTTCATACCTTAGAGATGAATAACCATGCTCTGACCGTTGTCATGAGACGATGACAACTGACGGAGCATGTTTCATACCTTAGAGAAGAATAACCATGCTCTGACAGTTGTCATGTCACGATGACAACTGTTGGAGCATGTTTCATACCTTAGAGATGAAAAACAATGCTCTGACCGTTGTCATGAGGCGATGACAACTAACGGAGCATATTTCATACCTTAGGGATGAAAACCCATGCTCTGACCGTTGTCATGTCACGATGACAACTGTCGGAGCATGTTTCATATCTTAGAGGTGAATAACCATGCTCTGACCATTGTCATGAGGCGATGACAACTAACGGAGCATTTTCATACCTGAGGGATGAATAACCATGCTCTGACCGTTGTCATGTCACGATGACAACTGTCGGAGCATGTTTCATATCTTAGAGGTGAATAACCATGCTCTGACCATTGTTAGAGGCGATGACAACTAACGGAGCATGTTTCATACCTTAGAGATGAAAACCATGCTCTGACCGTTGTTATGAGACGATGACAACTGACGAGGCATGTTTCATACCTAAGGGATGAATAACCATGCTCTGACCGTTGACATGTCACGATGACAACTGTCGGAGCATGTTTCATACCTTAGAGATAAATAACCATGCTCTGACCGTTGTCATGCCACGATGACAACTGTCGGAGCATGTTTCATACCTTAGAGATGAATAACCATGCTCTGACCGTTGTCATGTCACGATGACAACTAACGGACCATGTTTCATATCTTAGAGAGAAATAACCATGCTCTGACCGTTGTCATGTCACGATGACAACTGTCGGAGCATGTTCATACCATAGAGACCTTAGAGATGAATAACCATGCTCTGACCGTTGTCATGAGACGATAACAACTGACGGAGCATGGTTCATACCTTAGGGATGAATAACCATGCTCTGACCGTTGTCATGTGACGATGACAACAGTCGGAGCATGTTTCATATCTTAGAGATGAATAACCATGCTCTGACCGTTGTCATGAGACGATGACAACTGACGGAGCATGTTTCATACCTTAGAGATGAATAACCATGCTCTGACCGTAGTCATGTCACGATGACAACTGTTGGAGCATGTTTCATACCTAAGAGATGAATAACCATGCTCTGACCGTTGTCATGAGGCGATGAAAACTAACGGAGAATGTTTCATACCTTAGGGATGAAAACCCATGCTCTGACCGTTGTCATGAGACGATGACAACTGACGGAGCATGTTTCATACCTAAGAGATGAATAACCATACTCTGACCGTTGTCATGTGACGATGACAAAAGTCGGAGCATGTTTCATATCTTAAAGATGAATAACCATGCTCTGACCGTTGTCATGAGACGATGACAACTGACGGAGCATGCTTCATACCTTAGAGATGAATAACCATGCTCTGACCGTTGTCATGTCACGATGACAACTGACGGAACATGTTTCATACCTTAGAGATGAATAACCATGCTCCGACCTTTGTCATGAGGCGATGACAACTAACGGAGCATGTTTCATACCTTAGGGATGAAAACCCATGCTCTGACCGTTGTCATGTCACGATGACAACTGTCGGAGCATGTTTCATATCTTAGAGGTGAATAACCATGCTCTGATCATTGTCATGAGGCGATGACAACTAACGGAGCATGTTTTATACCTTAGGGATGAATAACCATGCTCTTACCGTTGTCATGTCAAGATGACAACTGTTGGAGCATGGTTCATACATAAATGATATATAACCATGCTCTGACCATTGTCATGTCACGATGACAACTGTTGGAGCATGTTTCATACCTTAGGGATATATAACCATGCTCTGACCGTTGTCATGAGACGATGACAACTGACGAAGCATGTTTCATACATTAGGGATGAATAACCATGCTCTGACCGTTGTCATGAGGCGATAACAACTGACGGAGCATGTTTCATACCTTAGGGATGAATAACCATGCTCTGACCGTTGTCATGAGGCGATGACAACTGACCGAGCATGTTTCATACCTTAGGGATGAATTACCATGCTCTGACCGTTGTCATGAGACGATGACAACTAACGGAGCATGTTTCATACCTTAAGGATGAATAACCATGCTCTGACCGTTGGCATGAGACGATGACAACTGACGAGGCATGTTTCATACCTTAGGGATGAATTACCATGCTCTGACCGTTGTCATGAGACGATGACAACTGACGAGGCATGTTTCATACCTTAGGGATGAATAACCATGCTCTGACCGTTGTCATGTCACGATGACAACTGTCGGAGCATGTTTCATACCTAAGGGATAAATAACCATGCTCTGACCATTGTCATGTCACGATGACAACTAACGGAGCATGTTTCATACCTAAGGGATGAGTAACCATGCTCTGACCGTTGGCATGAGATGATAACAACTGATTGAGCATGGTTCATACCTTCGGGATGAATAACCATGCTCTGACCGTTGTCATGTGACGATGACAACTGTCGGAGCATGTTTCATACCTAAGAGATGAATAACCATGCTCTGACCGTTGTCATGAGACGATGACAACTGACGGAGCATGTTTCATACCTTAGAAATGAATAACCATGCTTGGACCGTTGTCATGTCACGATGACAACTGTCGGAGCATGTTTCATACCTTAGGGATAAATAACCATGCTCTGACCGTTGTCATGTCACGATGACAACTAACGGAGCATGTTTCATATCTTAGTGATGAATAACCATGGTTTCATGACAACTGTCGGAGCATGTTTCATACCTTAGAGATGAATAACTATGCTCTGACCGTTGTCATGAGATGATAACAACTGGCGGAGCATGTTTCATACCTTAGGGATATACTACCATGCTCTGACCGTTGTCATGAGACGATAACAACTGACGGAGCATGGTTCATACCTTAGGGATGAATAACCATGTTTGACCGTTGTCATGAGATGATAACAACTGATGGAGCATGGTTCATACCTTCGGGATGAATAACCATGCTCTGACCGTTGTCATGTGACGAAGACAACTGTCGGAGCATGTGTCATACCTTAGAGATGAATAACCATGCTCTGACCGTTGTCATGAGGCGATGACAACTAACGGAGCATGTTTCATACCTTAGGGATGAAAACCCATGCTCTGACCGTTGTCATGTCACGATGACAACTGTCGGAGCATGTTTTATATCTTAGAGATGAATAACCATGCTCTGACCGTTGCCATGAGGCGATGACAACTAACAGAGCATGTTTCATACCTTAGGGATGAATAACCATGCTCTGACCGTTGTCATGTCACGATGACAACTGTCGGAGCATGTTTCATACATAAATGATATATAACCATGCTCTGACCATTGTCATGTCACGATGACAACTAACGGAGCATGTTTCATACCTTAGGGATGAATAACCATGCTCTGACCCTTGTCATGAGACGATGACAACTGACGGAGCATGTTTCATACATTAGGGATGAATTACCATGCTCTGACCGTTGTCATGAGGCAATAACAACTGACGGAGCATGTTTCATACCTTTGGGATGAATAACCATGCTCTGACCGTTGTCATGAGGCGATGACAACTGACAGGGCATGTTTCATACCTTCGGGATGAATAAACATGCTCTGACCGTTGTCATGTCACGATGACAACTAACGGAGAATGTTTCATACTTTAGGGATGAATAACCATGCTCTGACCGTTGTCATGAGACGATGACAACTGACGAGGCATGTTTCATACCTAAGAGATGAATAACCAAGCTCTGACCGTTGTTATGTCACGATGAAAACTGTCGGAGCATGTTTCATACCTTAGAGATAAATAACCATGCTCTGACAGTTGCATGTCACGATGACAACTGTTGGAGCATGTTTCATACCTTAGAGATGAATAACCATGCTCTGACCGTTGTCATGTCACGATGACAACTAACGGAGCATGTTTCATACCATAGAGACCTTAGAGATGAATAACCATGCTCTGACCGTTGTCATGGGATGATAACAACTGACGGAGCATGGTTCATACCTTAGGGATATACTTCAATGCTCTGACCGTTGTCATGAGACGATAACAACTGTCGGAGCATGTTTCATACCTTAGGGATAAATAACCATGCTCTGACCGTTGTCATGTAACGATGACAACTAACGGAGCATGTTATATATCTTAGTGATGAATAACCATAGTTTCATGACAACTGTCGGAGCATGTTCCATACCTTAGAGATGAATAACTATGCTCTGACCGTTGTCATGAGATGATAACAACTGGCGGAGCATGTTTCATACCTTAGGGATATACTACCATGCTCTGACCGTTGTCATGAGACGATAACAACTGACGGAGCATGGTTCATACCTTAGGGATGAATAACCATGCTCTGACCGTTGTCATGAAATGATAACAACTGATGCAGCATGGTTCATACCTTCGGGATGAATAACCATGCTCTGACCGTTGTCATGTGACGAAGACAACTGTCGGAGCATGTGTCATACCTTAGAGATGAATAACCATGCTCTGACCGTTGTCATAAGACGATGACAACTGATGGTGCATGTTTCATACCTTAGAGATGAATAACCATGCTCTGACCGTTGTCATGAGGCGATGACAACTAACGGAGCATGTTTCATACCTTAGGGATGAAAACCCATGTTCTGACCGTTGTCGTGTCACGATGACAACTGTCGGAGCATGTTTTATATCTTAGAGATGAATAACCATGCTCTGACCGTTGTCATGAGGCGATGACAACTAACAGAGCATGTTTCATACCTTAGGGATGAAAACCCATGCTCTGACCGTTGTCATGTCACGATGACAACTGTCGGAGCATGTTTCATATCTAAGAGATGAATAACCATGCTCTGACCGTTGTCATGAGGCGATGACAACTAACGGAGCATGTTTCATACCTTAGGGATGAATAACCATGCTCTGACCGTTGTCATGTCACGATGACAACTGTCGGAGTATGTTTCATACATAAATGATATATAACCATGCTCTGACCATTGTCATGTCACGATGACAACTAACGGAGCATGTTTCATACCTTAGGGATGAATAACCATGCAGTGACCCTTGTTATGAGACGATGACAACGGTCAGAGCATGGTTATTCATCTCTAAGGCTCCGCCAGTTGTCATTGTGAAATGACAACGGTCAGAGCATGGTTTTTCATCTCTATGGTATGAAACATGCTCCGACAGTTGTCATCGTGACATGACAACGGTCAGAGCATAGGTTTTCATTCCTAAGGTATGAAACATGCTCCGTTAGTTGACATCGTCTCATTACAACGATCAGAGCATGGTTATTCATCTCTAAGGTATTAAACAGGCTCCGTCGGTTGTCATCGTGACATAACAACGGTCAGGGCATGGTTATTCATCTCTAAGGTATGAAACATGCTCCGACAGTTGTCATCGTGACATGACAACGGTCAGAGCACGGTTATTCATCTCTAAGGTATGAAACATGCTCCGTCAGTTGTAATCGTCTCATGACAACGGTCAGAGCATGGTTATTCATCTCTTAGGTATGAAACATGCTCCGACAGTTGTCATCGTGACATGACAACGGTCAGAGCATGGTCATTCATCTCTAAGGTATGAAACATGCTCCGATAGTTGATATCGTCTCATGACAACGGTCAGAGCATGGTTATTCATCTCTAAGGTGTTAAACATGCTCCGTCAGTTGTCATCGTGACATGACAGCGGTCAGAGCATGGTTATTCATCTCTAAGGTATGAAACATGCTCCGACAGTTGTTATCATCTAGTGACAACGGTCAGAGCATGGTTATATATCCCTAAGGTATGAACCATGCTCCGTCAGTTGTCATCGTCTAGTGACAACGGTCAGAGCATGGTAATATATCCCTAAGGTATGAACCATGCTCCGTGAGTTGTATTCGTCTCATGACAACGGTCAGAGCATGGTCATCTATACCTAAGGTATGATCAATACTCCGTCAGTTGTTATCGTCTAGTGACAACGGTCAGAGCATGGTTATATATCCTATGGTATGAACCATGCTCCGTCAGTTGTTATCGTCTCATGACAACGGTCAGAGCATGGTCATATATCCCTAAGGTATGAACAGTGCACCGTCAGATGTTACCGTTTTAAGACAATGGTCAGAGCATGGTAATATATACCTAAGGTATGAACCATGCTTCGTCAGTTGTTATCGTCTCATGACAACGGTCAGAGCATGGTTATATATCCCTAAGGTATGAACCTTGCTCCGTCAGTTGTTATCATCTTGTGACAACGGTCAGAGCATGGTAATATATCCCTGAGGTATTATCCATGCTCCGTCAGTTGTTATCGTCTAGTGACAACGGTCAGAGCATGGTAATATATCCCTAAGGTATGAACCATGCTCCGTCAGTTGTTATCGTCTTGTGACAACGGTCAGAGCATGGTAATATATCCCTAAGATATAAACCATGCTCCGTCAGTTGTTATCGTCTAGTGACAACGGTCAGAGCATGGTAATATATCCCTAAGATATGAACCATGCTCCGTCAGTTGTTATCGTCTCATCACAACGGTCAGATTATGGTAATATATCCCTGAGGTATGAACCATGCTCCGTCAGTTGTTATCGTCTCATAACAACGCACAGAGTATGGTAATATATCCCTAAGGTATGAACCATGGTCCGTCAGTTGTTATCGTCTCATGACAACGGTCAGAGCATGGTAATATATCCCTAAGGTATGAACCATGCTCCGTCACTAGTTATCGTCTCATGATAAAGGTCAGAGCATGGTAATATATCCCTAAGGTATGAACCATGCTCCGTCAGTTGTTATCGTCTCATGACAACTGTCAGAGCATGGTTATATTTCCCTATGATATTAACCATGCTCCGTCAGTTGTTATCGTCTAGTGACAACGGTCAGAGCATGGTAATATATCTCTAAGGTATAAACCATGCTCCGTCAGTTGTCATCATCTAGTGACAACGGTCGGAGCATGATAATATATCCCTAAGGTATGAACCATTCTCCGTCAGTTGCTATCATCTAGTGACAACGGTCAGAGCACGGTTATATATCCCTAAGGTATGAACCATGCTCCGTCAGTTGTCATCATCTAGTGACAACGGTCAGAGCATGGTAATATATCCCTAAGGTATGAACCATGCTCCGTCAGTTGTCATCATCTAGTGACAACGGTCAGAGCATGGTAATATATCCCTAAGGTATGAACCATGCTCCGTCACTAGTTATCGTCTCATGATTAAGGTCAGAGCATGGTAATATATCCCTAAGGTATGAACCATGCTCCGTCAGTTGTTATCGTCTCATGACAACTGTCAGAGCATGGTTATATTTCCCTACGATATTAACCATGCTCCGTCAGTTGTTATCGTCTAGTGACAACGGTCAGAGCATGGTAATATATCTCTAAGGTATGAACCATGCTCCGTTAGTTGTCATCATCTAGTGACAACGGACAGAGCATGATAATATATCCCTAAGGTATGAACCATGCTCCGTCAGTTGTTATCATCTAGTGACAACGGTCAGAGCACGGTTATATATCCCTAAGGTATGAACCATGCTCCGTCAGTTGTTATCGTCTCATGACAACGGTCAGAGCATGGTAATAGATCCCTAAGGTATGAACCATGCTCCGTCAGTTGTTTGTTATCGTCTAGTCACAACGGTCAGAGCATGGTTATATATCCTATGGTATGAACCATGCTCCGCCAGTTGTTATCGTCTCATGACAACGGTCAGAGCATGGTAATATATCCCTAAGGTATGAACCGTGCTCCGTCAGATGTTTTCGTTTAGTGACAATGGTCAGAGCATGGTAATATATCCCTAAGGTATGAACCATGCTCCGTGAAATGTATTCGTCTCATGACAACGGTCAGAGCATGGTAATCTATACCTAAGGTATGATCAATACTCCGTAAGTTGTTATCGTCTAGTGACAACGGTCAGAGCATGGTTATATATCCTATGGTATGAACCATGCTCCGTCAGTTGTTATCGTCTCATGACAACGGTCAGAGCATGGTAATATATCCCTAAGGTATGAACCGTGCTCCGTCAGATGTTATCGTTTAGTGACAATGGTCAGAGCATGGTAATATATCCCTAAGGTATGAACCATGCTCAGTCAGTTTTTATCGTCTAGTGACAACGGTCAGAGCATGGTAATATATCCCTAAGGTATGAACCATGCTCCGTGAGTTGTATTTATCTCATTTCAACGGTCAGAGCATGGTAATCTATACCTAAGGTATGATCAATACTCCGTCAGTTGTTATCGTCTAGTGACAACGGTCAGAGCATGGTTATATATCCTATGGTATGAACTATGCTCCGTCAGTTGTTATCGTCTCATGACAACGGTCAGAGCATGGTAATATATCCCTAAGGTTTGAACCGTTCTCCGTCAGATGTTTTCGTTTAGTGACAATGGTCAGAGCATGGTAATATATCCCTAAGGTATGAACCATGCTCCGTGAGTTGTATTCGTCTCATGACAACGGTCAGAGCATGGTAATCTATACCTAAGGTATGATCAATACTCCGTCAGTTGTTATCGTCTAGTGACAACGGTCAGAGCATGGTTATATATCCTATGGAATGAACCATGCTCTGTCAGTTGTTATCGTCTCATGACAACGGTCAGAGTATTGTGATATATCCCTTAGGTATGAACCATGCTCCGTCAGATGTTATCGTTTAGTGACAATGGTCAGAGCATGGTAATATATCCCTAAGGTATGAACCATGCTCCGTCAGTTGATATTGTCTCATGACAACGGTCAGAGCATGGAAATATATCCCTTAGGTATGAACCATGCTCCGTCAGTTGTAATCAACTTGTGACAACGGTCAGAGCATGGTAATATATCCCTGAGGTATTATCCATGCTCCGTCAGTTGTTATCGTCTAGTGACAACGGTCAGAGCATGGTAATATATCCCTAAGGTATGAACCATGGTCCGTCAGTTGTTATCGTCTAGTGACAACGGTCAGAGCATGGTAATATATCCCTAAGATATGAACCATGCTCCGTCAGTTGTTATCGTCTCATAACAACGGTCAGAGCATGGTAATAAATCCCTAAGGTATGAACCATGCTCTGTCAGTTGTCATCATCTAGTGACAACGGTCAGAGCATGGTAATATATCCCTAAGGTATGAACCATGCTCCGTCACTAGTTATCGTCTCATGATTAAGGTCAGAGCATGGTAATATATCCCAAAGGTATGAACCATGCTCCGTCAGTTGTTATCGTCTCATGACAACTGTCAGAGCATGGTTATATTTCCCTACGATATTAACCATGCTCCGTCAGTTGGTATCGTCTAGTGACAACGGTCAGAGCATGGTAATATATCTCTAAGGTATGAACCATGCTCCGTTAGTTGCCATCATCTAGTAACAACGGTCAGAGCATGATAATATATCCCTAAGGTATGAACCATGCTCCGTCAGTTGTTTGTTATCGTCTAGTCACAACGGTCAGAGCATGGTTATATATCTTATGGTATGAACCATGCTCCGTCAGTTGTTATCGTCTCATGACAACGGTCAGAGCATGGTAATATGTCCCTAAGGTATGAACCGTGCTCCGTCAGATGTTTTCGTTTAGTGACAATGGTCAGAGCATGGTAATACATGTATATCCCTAAGGTATGAACCATGCTCCGTTAGTTGATATCGTCTCATGACAACGGTCAGAGCATGGAAATATATCTCAAGGTATGAACCATGCTCCGTCAGTTGTTATCATCTTGTTACAACGGTCAGAGCATGGTTATATATCCCTGAGGTATTATCCATGCTCCGTCAGTTGTTATCGTCTAATGACAACGGTCAGAGCATGGTAATACATCCCTAAGGTATGAACCATGCTCCGTCAGTTGTTATCGTCTAGTGACAACGGTCAGAGCATGGTAATATATCCCTAAGATATGAACCATGCTCCGTCAGTTGTTATCGTCTCATAACAACGGTCAGAGCATGGTAATATATCCCTAAGGTATGAACCATGCTCCGTCAGTTGTTATCATCTAGTGACAACGGTCAGAGCACGTTTATATATCCCTAAGGTATGAACCATGCTCCGTCAGTTGTTATCGTCTCATGACAACGGTCAGAGCATGGTAATATATCCCTAAGGTATGAACCATGCTCCGTCTGTTGTTTGTTATCGTCGAGTGACAACGGTCAGAGCATGGTTATATTTCCCTACGATATTAACCATGCTCCGTCAGTTGTTATCGTCTAGTGACAACGGTCAGAGCATGGTAATATATCTCTAAGATATGAACCATGCTCCGTCAGTTGTCATCATCTAGTAACAACGGTCAGAGCATAATAATATATCCCTAAGGTATGAAACATGCTCCGTCAGTTGTTATCATCTAGTGACAACGGTCAGAGCACGGTTATATATCTTTAAGGTATGAACCATGCTCCGTCAGTTGTTATCGTCTCATGACAACGGTCAGAACATGGTAATATATCCCTAAGATATGAACCATGCTCCGTCAGTTGTTTGTTATCGTCTAGTGACAACGGTCATAGCATGGTAATATATCCTAAGCTATGAACCATGCTCCGTCAGTTGTTATTGTCTAGTGACAACGGTCAGAGCATGGTAATATATCCTAAGGTATGAACCGTGCTCCGTCAGTTGTCATCATCTAGTGACAACGGTCAGAGCATGATAATATATCCCTAAGGTATGAACCATGCTCCGTCAGTTGTTATCATCTAGTGACAACGGTCAGAGCACGGTTATATATCCCTAAGGTATGAACCATGGTCCGTCAGTTGTTATCGTCTTATGACAACGGTCAGAGCATGGAAATATATCCCTAAGGTATGAACCATGCTTCGTCAGTTGTTTGTTATCGTCTAGTGACAACGGTCAGAGCATGGTTATATATCCCTAAGGTATGAACCAGGCTCCGTCAGTTGTTTGTTATCGTCTAGTGACAACGGTCAGAGCATGGTTATATATCCCTAATGTATGAATCATGCTCCGTCAGTTGTTATCATCTAGTGACAACGGTCAGAGCATGGTAATATATCCCTAAGGTATGAACCATGCTCCGTCAGTTGTTATCGTCTAGTGACAACGGTCAGAGCATGGTAATATATCCCTAAGGTATGAACCATGCTCCGTCACATGTTATCGTCTAGTGACAACGGTCAGAGCATGGTAATATATCCCTAAGGTATGAACCATGCTCCGTCAGTTGTTATCATCTAGTGACAACGGTCAGAGCATGGTAATATATCCCTAAGGTATGAACCAGGCTCCGTCAGTTGTTATCGTCTAGTGACAACGGTCAGAGCATGGTAATATATCCCTAAGGTATGAACCATGCTCCGTGAGTTGTATTCGTCTCATTACAACGGTCAGAGCATGGTAATCTATACCTAAGGTATGAACCATGCTCCATCAGTTGTTATCGTCTAGTGACAACGGTCAGAGCATGGTTATATATCCTATGGTATGAACCGTGCTCCGTCAGTTGTTATCGTCTCATGACAACGGTCAGAGCATGGTCATATGTCCCTAATGTATGAACAGTGCTCCGTCAGATGTTACCGTTTTAAGACAATGGTCAGAGCATGGTTATATATCCCTGAGATATTATCCATGCTCCGTCAGTTGTTATCGTCTAGTGACAACGGTCAGAGCATGGTTATATATCCCTGAGGTATTATCCATGCTCCGTCATTTGTTATCGTCTAGTGACAACGGTCAGAGCATGGTAATACATCCCTAAGGTATGAACCATGCTCCGTCAGTTGTCATCATCTAGTGACAACGGTCAGAGCATGGTAATATATCCCTAAGATATGAACCATGCTCCGTCAGTTGTTATCGTCTCATAACAACGGTCAGAACATAGTAATTTATCCCTAAGGTATGAACCATGCTCCGTCAGTTGTTATCGTCTCATAACAACGCTCAGAGTATGGTAATATATCCCTTAGGTATGAACCATGGTCCGTCAGTTGTTATCGTCTCATGACAACGGTCAGAGCATGGTAATATATCCCTAAGGTATGAACCATGCTTCGTCACTAGTTATCGTCTCATGATAAAGGTCAGAGCATGGTTATATATCCCTAAGGTATGAACCATGCTCCGTCAGTTGTTATCGTCTCATGACAACTGTCAGAGCATGGTTATATTTCCTTATGATATTAACCATGCTCCGTCAGTTGTTATCGTCTAGTGGCAACGGTCAGAGCATGGTAATATATCTCTAAGGTATGAACCATGCTCCGTCAGTTGTCATCATCTAGTGACAACGGTCAGAGCATGATAATATATCCCTAAGGTATGAACCATTCTCCGTCAGTTGCTATCATCTAGTGACAACGGTCAGAGCACGGTTATATATCCCTAAGGTATGAACCATGGTCCGTCAGTTGTTATCGTCTCATGACAACGGTCAGAGCATGGTAATATATCCCTAAGGTATGAACCATGCTCCGTCAGTTGTTTGTTATCGTCTAGTGACAACGGTCAGAGCATGGTAATATATCCCTTAGGTATGTACCATGTTCCGTCAGTTGTTATAATCTAGTGACAACTTTCAGGGCATGGTAATATATCCCTAAGGTATGAACCATGCTCCGTCACTTTTTATCGTCTAGTGACAACGGTTAGGCATGGTAATATATCCCTAAGGTATGAACCATGCTCCGTCAGTTGTATTAGTCTCATGACAACGGTCAGAGCATGGTAATCTATACCTAAGGTATGATCCATACTCCGTCAGTTGTTATCGTCTAGTGACAACGGTCAAAGCATGGTTATATATCCTATGGTATGAACCATGCTCCGTCAGTTGTTATCGTCTCATGACAACGGTCAGAGCATGGTCATATATCCCTAAGGTATGAACAGTGCTCCGTCAGATGTTACCGTTTTACGACAATGGTCAGAGCATGGTAATATATCCCTAAGGTATGAACCATGCTCCGTCAGTTGTTATCGTCTCATGACAACTGTCAGAGCATGGTAATAATATTCCTAAGGTATGAACCATGCTCCGTCAGTTGTTATCATCTTGTGACAACGGTCAGAGCATGGTAATATATCCCTGAGGTATTATCCATGCTCCGTCAGTTGTTATCGTCTAGTGACAACGGCCACAGCATGGTAATATATCCCTAAGGTATGAACCATGCTCCGTCAGTTGTTATCGTCTTGTGACAACGGTCAGAGCATGGTAATATATCCCTAAGATATGAAACATGCTCCGTCAGTTGTTATCGTCTAGTGACAACGGTCAGAGCATGGTAATATATCCCTAAGATATGAACCATGCTCCGTCAGTTGTTATCGTCTCATAACAACGGTCAGAGCATGGTAATATATCCCTAAGGTATGAACCATGCTCCGTCAGTTGTTATCGTCTCATAACAACGCTCAGAGTATGGTAATATATCCCTAAGGTATGAACCATGGTCCGTCAGTTGTTATCGTCTCATGACAACGGTCAGAGCATGGTAATATATCCCTAAGGTATGAACCATGCTCCGTCACTAGTTATCGTCTCATGATAAAGGTCAGAGCATGGTAATATATCCCAAAGGTATGAACTATGCTCCGTCAGTTGTTATCGTCTTATGACAACTGTCAGAGCATGGTTATATTTCCCTATGATATTAACCATTCTCCGTCAGTTGTTATCGTCTAGTGACAACGGACAGAGCATAATAATATATCTATAAGGTATAAACCATGCTCCGTCAGTTGTCATCATCTAGTGACAACGGTCGGAGCATGATAATATATCCCTAAGGTATGAACCATTCTCCGTCAGTTGCTATCATCTAGTGACAACGGTCAGAGCACGGTTATATATCCCTAAGGTATGAACCATGGTCCGTCAGTTGTTATCGTCTCATGACAACGGTCAGAGCATGGTAATATATCCCTAAGGTATGAACCATGCTCCGTCAGTTGTTTGTTATCGTCTAGTGACAACGGTCAGAGCATGGTAATATATCCCTTAGGTATGTACCATGTTCCGTCAGTTGTTATAATCTAGTGACAACGGTCAGGGCATGGTAATATATCCCTAAGGTATGAACCATGCTCCGTCACTTTTTATCGTCTAATGACAACGGTTAGGCATGGTAATATATCCCTAAGGTATGAACCATGCTCCATCAGTTGTATTCGTCTCATGACAACGGTCAGAGCATGGTAATCTATACCTAAGGTATGATCCATACTCCGTCAGTTGTTATCGTCTAGTGACAACGGTCAAAGCATGGTTATATATCCTATGGTATGAACCATGCTCCGTCAGTTGTTATCGTCTCATGGCAACGGTCAGAGCATGGTAATATATCCCTAAGGTATGAACCATGCTCCGTCAGTTGTCATCATCTTGTGACAACGGTCAGAGCATGGTAATATATCCCTGAGGTATTATCCATGCTCCGTCAGTTGTTATCGTCTAGTGACAACGGTCAGAGTATGGTAATATATCCCTTAGGTATGAACCATGCTCCGTCAGTTGTAATCGTCTTGTGACAACGGTCAGAGCATGGTTATATATCCCTAAGGTATGAACCATGCTCCGTCAGTTGTTATCATCTAGTGACAACGGTCAGAGCATGGTTATATATCCCTGAGGTATTATCCATGCTCCGTCAGTTGTTATCATCTTGTGACAACGGTCAGAGCATGGTTATATATCCCTGAGGTATTATCCATGCTCCGTCAGTTGTTATCGTCTAGTGACAACGGTCAGAGCATGGTAATACATCCCTAAGGTATGAACCATGCTCCGTCAGTTGTTATCGTCTAGTGACAACGGTCAGAGCATGGTAATATATCCCTAAGATATGAACCATGCTCCGTCAGTTGTTATCGTCTCATAACAACGGTCAGAGCATGGTTATATATCCCTAAGGTATGAACCATGCTCCGTCAGTTGTTATCGTCTCATAACAACGGTCAGAGTATGGTAATATATCCCTAAGGTATGAACTATGGTCCGTCAGTTGTTATCGTCTCATGACAACGGTCAGAGCATGGTAATATATCCCTAAGGTATGAACCATGCTCCGTCAGTTGTTATCGTCTCATGACAACTGTCAGAGCATGGTTATATTTCCCTATGATATTAACCATGCTCCGTCAGTTGTTATCGTCTAGTGACAACGGTCAGAGCATGGTAATATATCTCTAAGGTATGAACCATGCTCCGTCAGTTGTCATCATCTAGTGACAACGGTCAGAGCATGATAATATATCCCTAAGGTATGAACCATTCTTCGTCAGTTGCTATCATCTAGTGACAACGGTCAGAGCACGGTTATATATCTCTAAGGTATGAACCATGGTCCGTCAGTTGTTATCGTCTCATGACAACGGTCAGAGCATGGTAATATATCCCTAAGGTATGAACCATGCTCCGTCATTTTTTTGTTATCGTCTAGTGACAACGGTCAGAGCATGGTAATATATCCCTTAGGTATGAACCATGCTCCGTCAGTTGTTATCGTCTTGTGACAACGGTCAGAGCATGGTAATATATCCCTAAGATATGAACCATGCTCCGTCAGTTGTTATCATCTAGTGACAACGGTCACAGCATGGTAATATATCCCTAAGGTATGAACCATGCTCCGTCAGTTGTTATCGTCTAGTGACAACGGTCAGAGCATGGTAATATATCCCTAAGATATGAACCATGCTCAGTCAGTTTTTATCATCTCATGACAGCAGTCAGAGCATGCTAATATATCCCTAAGATATCAACCATAACCCGTCAGTTGTTATTGTCTAGTGACAACGGTCAGAGCATGGTATTATATCCCTAAGGTATGAACCATGCTCCGTCAGGTGTTAAAGTCTCATGACAACGGTCAGAGCATGGTATTATATCCCTAAGGTATGAGACATGCTCCGTTAGTTGTCATCGCCTAATGACAACGGTCAGAGCATGGTTATTCATCTCTAAGATATGAAACATGCTCCGACAGTTGTCATCGTGACATGACAACGGTCAGAGCATGGGTTTTCATCCCTAAGGTATGAAACATGCTCCGTTTGTTGTCATCGCCTCATGACAACGGTCAGAGCATGGTTATTCACCTCTAAGGTATGAAACATGCTCCGACAGTTGTCATCGTCTCATGACAACGGTCAGAGCATGGTTATTCATCCCGAAGGTATGAAACATGCTCTGACAGTTGACATCGTCTCATGACAACGGTCAGAGCATGGTTATTCATCTCTAAGGTATGAAACATGCTCCGACACTTGTGATCGTGACATGACAATGGTCAGAGCATGGTTATTCATCTCTAAGGTATGAAACATGCTCCGACAGTTGACATCGTCTCAAGACAACGGTCAGAGCATGGTTATTCATCTCTAAGGTATTAAACCTGCTCAGTCAGTTGTCATCGTGACATGAAAACGGACAGAGCATGGTTATTCATCTCTAAGGTATGAAACATGCTCCGTCAGTTGTCATCGTGTCATGACAACGGTTAGAGCATGGTTATTCATCTCTATGGTTTGAAACATGCTCTGACACTTGTCATCGTGACATTACAACTGTCAGAGCATGGTTATTCTTCTCTAAGGTATGAAACATGCTCCGACAGTTGACATCGTCTCATGACAACGGTCAGAGCATGGTTATTCATCTCTAAGGTATGAAACATGCTCCGACAGTTGTCATCGTGACATGAAAACGGACAGAGCATGGTTATTCATCTCTAAGGTATGAAACATGCTCCGTCAGTTTCCATCGTGTCATGACAACGGTTAGAGCATGGTTATTCATCTCTAAGTTTTGAAACATGCTCCGACAGTTGTCATCGTGACATTACAACTGTCAGAGCATGGTTATTCATCTCTTAGGTATGAAACATGCTCCGTCAGTTGTCATCGCCTCATGACAACGGTCAGAGCATGGTTATTCATCTCTTAGGTATGAAACATGCTCAGACAGTTGTCATCGTGACATGACAACGGTCAGAGCATGGTTATTTACTCTAAGGTATGAAACATGCTCCGACAGTTGTCATCGTGACATGACAACGGTCAGAGCATAGTTATTCATCTCTAAGATATGAAACATGCTCCGTTAGTTGTCATCGTGACCTGACAACGGTCAGAGCATGGTTATTTATCCCTAAGGTATGAAACATGCTCCGACAGTTGTTATCTTGACTTGACAACGGTCAGAGCATGGTTATTCATCTCTAAGGTATGAAACATGCTCCGACAGTTGTCTTCGTCTCATGACAACGGTCAGAGCATGGTTATTCATCTCTAAGGTATGAACACATGCTCCGACAGTTGTCATCGTGACATGACAACGGTCAGAGCATGGTTATTCATCTCTAAGGTATGAAACATGCCTCGTCAGTTGTCATCGTCTCATGACAACGGTCAGAGCATGGTTATTCATCCCTAAGGTATGAAACATGCTCGGTCAGTTGTCATCGCCTCATGACAACGGTCAGAGCATGGTTATTCATCTCTTAGGTATGAAACATGCTCAGACAGTTGTCATCGTGACATGACAACGGTCAGAGCATGGTTATTTACTCTAAGGTATGAAACATGCTCCGACAGTTGTCATCGTGACATGACAACGGTCAGAGCATAGTTATTCATCTCTAAGATATGAAACATGCTCCGTTAGTTGTCATCGTGACCTGACAACGGTCAGAGCATGGTTTTTATCCCTAAGGTATGAAACATGCTCCGACAGTTGTCATCTTCACATGACAACGGTCAGAGCATGGTTATTCATCTCTAAGGTATGAAACATGCTCCGACAGATGTCATCGTCTCATGACAACGGTCAGAGCATGGTTATTCATCTCTAAGGTATGAAACATGCTCCAACAGTTGTCATCGTGACATGACAACGGTCAGAGCATGGTTATTCATCTCTAAGGTATGAAACATGCCTCGTCAGTTGTCATCGTCTCATGACAACGGTCAGAGCATGGTTATTCATCCCTAAGGTATGAAACATGCTTGGTCAGTTGTCATCGCCTCATGACAACGGTCAGAGCATGGTTATTCATCCCTTAGATATGAAACATGCTCCGTCAGTTGTTATCGCCTCATGACAACGGTCAGAGCATGGTTTTTCATCCCTAAGGTATGAAACATGCTCCGTCAGTTGTCATTGTCTCATGACAACGGTCAGAGCATTGTTATTCACCCCTAAGGTATGAAACATGCTCCGTTAGTTGTCATCGTGACATGACAACGGTCAGAGCATGGTTATATATCATTTATGTATGAAACTTGCTCCGACAGTTGTCATCGTCTCATGACAATGGACAGAGCAGGTAAGAAACATGCACCGTCAGTTGTGATCTTTTCGTGACGACGGTCAGAGCATGGTTATACCTCATTCAGGTAAGAAACATGCTCCGTCCATTATGATCATCTAATGACCATGTTCGGAGCATGGTTTTACCCCTATTTCATAAGGAACATGGTCGTCTCATTACATCGGTAAGATAATGTTTATACATCTACCTGATGAGGAGCATGATCAGCCAGTTGTGATCGTAGTTAGAATATGGTAATACCAATATCTGATTTAGAAATACGCTCATCCAGTTCTGACCGTCTCCTCACAACGACTTCAGAACATAGTTGTACGTTTATTAAAGGAGAAACATGCCCATCCATTTGCCTTCATTCTATTACAGGAATTAAGACATGTTTCCATGCTAGCCTTATATGATATATGTGCAGGCGATAGCCATCGTCTGATCATAGTTAAAGAAATTAGCGCTTGTGAATGTCATCTTCATAAAGGAAATAGCAAATATGCTGATACGTTTACAACTGCACATACGCACAGGCTGATCTGAGTCTAAATGGAGGATTGAGGTCGGGGGCACATTGTAGGAAACATGTGCGGATCCAGAGGGGGGGACAGGGGGTCCGGACCCCCCCCCCCCGAAAAATCACAAAAATATAGGGTTTCTGTGCTATACTGGTCCGGATCCCCTGTAAAATCACACAGCTACCATGCAAACTTTCAATGTTGGGCCACCAACGGCCCGCCAGCGAAACGCCATTTAAATGGCATTCCGCTACTGGGCCGATGATGGCCCACTTATATTGGTATTTGGATCATCTCTCCCATCATCAACAAAAGAAATACGTAGTCAAAGTTGGACCCCCCTCTGAAATCTTTCTAGATCCGCGCATGAGAAATGATGTGCGATTATTTACATTAAGCCTCCATAGAGGCATCCATCCTCATTTCAGGCATCTTAAAATATGACCTCTACATAAAGTATTATCTTTTTTAAAAGCTGCATCTTGTTAAGCGCTATTAATAGACATTGGGTTTTTTGGCTGTCTATTTTAAAAACAAATGACGCATGCGCAGAAACGCACCATGCGGGGACCGTTGTCATTATCCCCTTCCCCATTAATAACAGAGGCAGCAGCATGAAATCGGGCTTAAAGCAAATTGTAAAGCATTTTATCTACACTGCTCTCAGAAAATGAGAATGCATTTGCCTGGACGTAACCTCTCTGTCAGTACGGAGAGTGTGCTCAGTCAGAAAGGGTGATTTATGAGGTGCATGTGCACCTGGCATTTTTTTGACGTAGCAACTAATAGATTTGGCAAAAGAGGCCATTGCTAATGTATGTTAGACGCATACTTAGTACAAGGTTCCTCGTAGCAGCATAACTTTTGAACATATGCTAAATGACTGTAATGTATTTTTTCACCCTGATTCCATTAATCTTCTGTGTGGATCCATTAGAATACATATCGGGGTACCTGTTTTCACTTTTTGCCTCGACTAAGTCTCAAACAGAGAAACTTATATTTGAGCCCCGACATGTGATTTCCAACAATGTGGCATTTTGACAAGTGTAGACTTAGACGACCCTGTGCAGCCTTTCTTTAAGCTTAGAAACTCCAAAAGATGTTCAGTCAGCAGCTTACTCAAGCGACTAGCAAAGGCTCTGATCAGACTGCGAGTATGCGCAGGCTGAACTGAGCCTTTGCTGGTCGCACAAACCACATTGTTGGTAATCTCATGTAACGGCTCATTTAGGAAGCCAAATATCTAGATATTTTTAATATCAATCCGTTTGGAAAAATATCAAAGTATTCCATGCAGGTTTCAGAGTTATTGTATTTTCACTAACTGACCACGGACGGACGGACGAACTTATTATAGTACATACTGATAATGTTTCATTTTCTGATCTTAGAATAATGATGAGCACTCATGTTATATCCTATATACATTTTACGAGTATGTATTAGAAGCGGGCATGAAATGTGCCATGTGATATTTTGCAATTAGGGAAAATGCCTACCTAAGCAAAAATGCACTCTTATGAATTGGGCCTCGACGCGAGAAAACCTGTCTTCGGGTGTTTGCGAACAACACATGCGCAGACCAGCCTGCGCATCCGCGCAGTCTGATCAGCGCCTTTGTTATTCGCTTTTTGGAAAGAATTGTATGTTCACTTGCTACTGGTGAAATTTCAATTTTCTAGCTAGTCTGTGTAGTTGAGGAGACTGGTCTGAATCTCGCTTTGTCACACACCCCGAAGACAGGTTTTCTCGCGACGAGCCCTAAGTGTGAGCCCTAATTAATGATGTGCCGTAATGAGCACTTGCGTCCGTGATACCAAACCGTTATAGAAGGCTGTAGCCATGTCTGACAGATCACTTTCTTTGAACTTCTAGATATTGTTGTTTATCACCAGTATGAATGAGCTAATCAGCGCCATGATAAAATAAACAACATATTATGACTGACGGATAATACCATAATCCTAGTTCCTTTCTCTTCTGGATAAAGATACATTTTGCCTAGACTGGCTCCAGTCCTTAAATTAATTTTTCATCAATGTGTCATGTCATATACTTGTAGCCAGTCTAACTCGGATGGCCCTGTTTTAAAAAACAGAGCCATCAAAGTTAGACTGGCTACAAGTATATGAACAGGGCTATCCGAGTTAGACTGGCTACAAGTATATGACATGACTAATTGATAAAATTGTTTTAAGGACTGGAGCCAGTCTACATTTTGCAAGCCTATGATATTTTGCTATTCATCGAACATGCTACCAGAGAAGGCGATTGCGAGCCTGTACATACATGTACACACAGTTCTTGCAAAAGCATTCATTGTTCTGACAAGCAAGCTTTGGAGATAGTTGATGGTTCATAAAATAAAATAAGACACATGATCTGGTTCGTACTATGTAGCTTAACAAGCGAGTTGAAAACGGATGTTAACGCATATGCAAAAAAGCTGCACTATCTTATGGGCTGTTCTATTAATACATTTTAATTCATAGTCATGTAGCTGTATGTTAACTAAGACTTGGAAATACGTTCGCACGTACCCGAATGTTCTATTTATGGCAGATATGGGTAAATGGCGATCCAAGCATTAGCTCGATTACAATTACATCCAAGGCCGCATGTTCATTCGCACATGATTGACAATGCCATGTTATGCTTAATCAGTCCTAAAATATTATTTTTGACATTGATGTCTTTTGGAATGATTTTGTCCGATTTGCTTTAAGGATTGCTTTCGCACATCGGGCTCATTTGCTCCAAATATTGAAAGAAACAGTCAGTATTATTGATAGCAGTTGCAATTCCAGGGAATCGAACGGCCAATTTCCTGCCTTCTGCTCTCTTGTTTGCTTTTTTTCTTATGTAGCCCATCTTTCAAACCATATTGACCCATATCAGGCTGCTCCATACATCCGTACATGTAGCAGTATGGAAACAATGGCGAAAATTTGAGCGTTACCCGGAAAACAGATATTTGCAGTTTTCCGGGCATCACTCATATTTCACGCATGATTTTAATACGATAGATACAGTCTTCCCGCCATGAACTAGGTAACATATGTCAAAACCCTTTCAAATAGTTTTGCAAAAATGAGAAAGTCGAACACCGAAACTCAATACATACACCTTATAATGCAGATAGCAGCGAAATAGATGAACACTTGCTGATAACGCATTCCAAGAATATTTCTCTGGAATTCGCAAGGACATGCATGTTTTGTCAGAAAAACACAGCAGAAACGCAGTTGGACAATTAGTGGGCATGAAAGACAAAGTAGAAAAAGATAAGAAAATAGAATAATTACTTACCCTAATACTAAGTCAATGTACATTCCGTATCGGCTATATCACCCAGGTTTCCCTGGCAGTTATATCATTTTGTATCTCTTTACCTACTAGAGTCGTCTGCTGATAATTTATACAAACAGGTTAGACCCAGATCAGGCCCGACAGAACGTCGGGCCTGATCTGGAGCCAAACTGTTTGACACTCTGATGATATTCCCGAAAGAAATTTTCGGAAAAGTTGAGTTTGAAAAAAAATCAGCAGACGATAAAAAGTACGCAGAATTACCCAGTAGGCAAAGAGGTATAGGTATATTATCTAGAAGCACAATTCCACATTGGCACCACTGCGAGTCGCTTGATTACATGTTGATAGTGTTTATAACTCACTCCAAGACGAACGTTAAATCCACTTTCTTAGCATTCAGTCTATAATGTGCATCGCTTAGGCCAAATGAAACAACATGCATGTTTCACAAGTCACAAACATTTAGTCTATAATACATCGCTTAGACCAAATGAAACAATATAAATGTTTTATAACTCGCTCCAAGACGAGTACAAAATCCACTTTCTTAGCATTCAGTCTATAATGTGCATCGCTTAGGCCAAATGAAACAATATGCATGTTTTATAAGTCGCCCCAAGACGATAAAAACATTTAGCCTATAATGCAGCGCTTAAGCCAAATGAAACAATATAATGTTTTATAACTCGCTCTAAGACGAAATCTACCTTCTTAGCATTTAGTCTATAATGCATCGCTTCGGCCATATGAAACAATATGAATGTTTAGAGTAACAGAAGTCGAAAGCAAATCCACTTTCTTTGCATTCAGTCTATAAGGAATGGCTTATGCCACATGAAATAATATGAATGTTTAAAGTAACAGTATAGACGAACACAAACTTTGAGTGTACAGCGTACAGTACAAAACATCGTTTGGGCCAAATGAAACAATATGTGTGTTATAAAGCGGAAGACACGATAACTTCAAGAAGAGCATAAAATCATTTTCTTAGCATTCGGTCTAAAATACATCGCTTTGGCTAAATTGAATACTGTTTTCGTAAGTAAGTAACAAGTCAGATCGCTAAAAAGAACACAGAATTACTTAAGTTAACATTCAACTAACAGCACGTCGCTTAGGCTAAATAATTTAACATATATATGATTAGAGTGACAAGTCAGATTGCTCCACAAAGAGTCCATGAATGCACTGCTTAAGCAAAATAAAGCAACAATTTTAGGTCAGATCGCATAATGCGAAAACAAAATTTATTTTCTTAGCATGGCTCCAAGGTAAGTAAAGCACAACATTCTCGTAAAAAGAGCTGAGCCAGTAGTAGGAGCTCTCGATTTCAATAATTGTATGATGGTCAACTATGATACGTACAAGTACGGTGTTTGAGTTTATTTGGTTATCCACTTTCTTGACCACAAAACAGTCTCTAAACTTATTATATTCATCTATGTATCGATTTTTCGAGTATTAAATGCATAAAAAGCACGAAAATAGATTGTTAAAATACAGAAACCAGGGAAAAACTTTCGTACTGCTGCGGAAGTGACCTAAAATTGTGATTGAAACAAAGATTGTAAAATATAGTACCAGTCCGTATGATTTTTGGGGACGGATGCTGGCATCCGGACTCAATTTTAACACTTACAGATTTTCAGTCACGTCAATTTTTCACCCTTGCCAGGCCATACATTAAATATATGCTACACTCATTGCAAATTTTCAATCATATAAGTTGCATGGTTTCAATTTTAACAATTTAATTAGATTCATGATAAAAAGTCGTAAAGATCCTGATTAGTTTGTTCCTGAGAAGCCAACTGATCCGGATCTACGATGTTTTCCAGAATGGGGTATATCCGGATTCCGCAGGATAAAGGCTTAATACAAACCGAACAACTTTCTGGAAAATATTACGCGTAAAAAGTAGTTCTTATAAAAATGTTTTTTTTCATTGTTTGTTATGTTTTGCAGTTTAGAAACTTCAGTTTTGGTATCTAAGCAATAATAAATTGCCAATTGCTAATCCAAATGCAAATATATTCAAAAAGTATTACCTTGCGCAGTAATATAACACTGATAGGCATACTATAAAAGACATAGTGGACTCGCCATTGTAGATTGCTAAAAGTGACAATAAACAAACAAGTTGGCTTGGTTTTTTACGTGGCTATGTATGTTAATAATATGACATTCATATGAATTAAGAATTATCTCAGTTGACCCCAGAAGGTCGCTTGGATATTGGGGATTAATAATCTTACTTGCATGAGTTCATTTGAAGTTTTACTTTATGCCTATCCCGCCAAAACGATCACGTGATATATACATTTGCGAAAGGACGCTATCTGTTAGACTGGTCTCCCTTTAATAGCATTGCGTCTATTTATAGCATAGCATACACTCTGGCGCAGTATTGGAATTTTGAGTCCATCCGCAGTATTAAATAAAGGGGCATTTGCGAGCCAGCATCCCATTACCGGGCCCGTCACGAGCCACTACCGGCCTGCCGACGAACCGTCAAACGAACCACAATCCGCTGATGACGGTTTCATTGACGGATTCAAGGGGGGGGGGGGGCGGGCAGGCGCCCCCCCCCCCCCCCCTAAAATCGCCAAATCAAAGTGTTTAATATGATTTTAGCAGCAGTTATTGTTTTTTGTTGCTGATTTTTTTTCAATTTTAAATAGTCTGTTGTTTTTTTCTTGCATCTAAATTCGAAGATGCCACGTCGGCGGCGCCCTGCTATAATGTAGCCTACCATATCTTTCGGTTCCGTTTTGAGAATGACGTCTACTGGAGTCCTCAGATCAGAGCAGTCTGATCTGGGTTTGAAACAAGGACGTTTAATGGTCTAGCAGAGTACAGTAGATAGGGATTATGAATCTAAAATCGGCTAATATGCCTTATGCGCCCAGCAGATGTTAACGGATAGAAACATATGTGTGATCCCTATAATAAAAGGATATATTCATGTCAAAATGTGGTAGAAACGTGTTGAAAACACGACGATATGATTCTGTGCTATCTCCTCTTTTTTTCTTTTCTTTAATCTTATTAAAACCGTCGCTAAATTTATGCAGACTGAGTCAGTAAAATGTCCAGCGCGTGTCGGTATTCGCCTAGCTGAGAGCCAGGCACGTGCATATTATGTCACTCAATTTACTTACAAGTCAGAAAAGTCCACTGATTTAAACTATTCGATAAGCCGGGTCTCCTATGTTCACTCGTCTCGGACTACCGAAGAATCACTACACTATTTCGTTCTTCCTTCAGAAAACCAAAACGCTTTCGCTCGCTCTGCCGACTTCGAATTCCAGTTTTTATTGAACTCAAGAATTGAAACCGCTAGACATCTCGTACGATCAGATTTTTTTTTGCAAAGATCTACACAAAACTTTGAAATACGTAGACGAGTTCCCAGCGTAGACGAGTCCCCAGAGTAAAAAAAACACACAAAATGACGACATTCAAAAAGTACACACACACACACACACACACACACACACACACACACACACACACACACACACACACACACACACACACACACACACACACACACACACACACACACACACACACACCTCTACTTGTCGATCCGCCGATGCAATGTTTACTTTGACGTGCCTGCACCAGTCTCTCTCTCTCTCTCTCTCTCTCTCTCTCTCTCTCTCTCTCCTTACATTTGCAAACACGGTTTGGATCCAGATCAGACCCGAATGGTATTCAGGATTGAATGTTTCGTCAATTTAAAAATGTGTGCATGCGATAGAAAGAACTCAAAGCGTTAATACTGAGGAATGTCCGACTTTGCCGTACAAAAGCCGATGCGCACGATAAGTTTTGTGTCCTCATCGGAAGCAGTTGTAACAAGATTGATTGACTGACCCAAACTCTGTGTTTCGATAATCTAAGCCAAAACAAAGGATTCGTGTGCAAACACCGTGCAGTCTCTCTCTCTCTCTCTCTCTCTCTCTCTCTCTCTCTCTACTTTTACGACCTGCTATCATAGTTTGGATCCAGAAGATCGTACGACGTGCCTGATCAGGGGCAAACAAGCATACCAAGAGTTATAATCTAGTCCGACTTTGCGTCCGATGATCTGAACATTTCCGATAAGTACCTTCTTTCAGATGCATGCCATGGGCAGATCCAGAGGGGGGACAGGGGTTCCGGACCCCCTGAAAAATCACAAAAATATAGGGTTTCCTAGCAATATTGATCCGGATCCCCTAAAAATCACAAAGCTACCAATTCAAGCCAGCATTAAATGATGGGCTATTGACACGCCAGCAAAACACCATTTCAAAGGTGTTTCGCTGATGGGCCGATGGTGGTCAATTTTTAGTGGCATTTCGGTCCTCTCTCACTACCTCCTCTGACAAAATGCTCTGGATCCGCGCATGCATACAGTGCGTGTGAACCGGCTCGATTGAAATTAAACTGTCGACGGACAAAATTTCATGATATTTTGGTACTTACAACGTGCGACAAAAGACTCAGACGAGCCTGCGCAAGGGTGCATTCTCAATTCAGCATTTATGGCTACGGTATGTCAAGCATGCAAATGGATTAATTTTGTGTCTCACGACTCAAACCACAACTTGAATAAGGGCCCTTTTGTATATAAGTTTGTATAAGCAAACTAACTTAACAAAGGATCATTGACACTTGCTATGGGTAAATGCCTATGGTTTTCAGTGAAAATAAAAGTTTGTCAATCGTCCTTTTCTTCACCTTGAAGCTACCCTGACCTGAGTACTTTATGGCTGTGAAATCCGTTTTCGATATTAGATGCTTCAAAGATGTAAAATTTGGGTTTACATTAAGATACATAGAAATCCGAAACCATTTTTTAAAATATCATTCCCCCCCACCCCGTGTGCCAGCAAAAGCTTTTGCATGTATATGTGTTACCATAATTTACACATTGTATGGAAGTCAGCTGACTTTCTTCAAAATTATGTTTTTAAAAAATAAACCACCCCGGACCACAATCAGGGTGTCAAACAGTTTGGATCCAGATCAAGACTGACATTCTGTTGGTCTTCATCTGGGTTCAAACTGTTTGCAAAAGGCTATAGGCAGACGACAAAATTATCCACTGGCATGCAAAGAGTTATAACAGGTAAATACTTAAGTGCTCAATATATTGTCTTATATAGGGATAGACAAGTATATGTATACCATAAATATTTGGACACTTTAAATAAATTCAACATGCTATGCCCTTGTTTTCTTTTTGAGAATCATTAGTATTTGAACAACAGTGGCGAGTTCAACAATGTGAGCGTTTGCGGGCACACTTTCATGATCTTTATTAGTAATGTGTAAAGTCTGGCATCAAGTACAACGAGCACTCGAGAGCGCTCGCATTGTTTAACTCGCCATGGGTACATTCTCTCTGTCACTTTTAACCTGAGGGTTCATTCCCCCACGGTGGGGCTAGAGATCATAATATATAGGAAACCTTTCAGAAGAGCTATTCTGTTTTTCAAACTTATGGAGATCTTTCCAAACATTTATAAGAAAACATTCATATTTAGGTATTTGGTATCATATTCATGGAAGGCTTCAGAGCCTTGCGTCCATACCTCAGGGTGCGGCTAGAGGTAAAAAGCTAGGACACCTTTTTTTCTTTTAAAGAACCATTTGTATTTGAAGAACATATACTATTTCATTTTCTTACTTTCTGGGACTTCAGGTCTTTGGTTCAGGACCAGGGGTTCTACTCCTTTGAGCAAAAGACTGCCAGAGCTCTAGCTAAGAAAATTCTTTTAACAGAATTTCGTCCTGAAGCACTGGCCAAAAAGCAAGTTAATGTCACAGATTTGTACCCCATGGTGTCTTCTACCAATTTTGCACAAACGGTTCCACTCCACTGAACAATGGATCTGCCAAAGCTCCAGATAAGAATTGTCTTTCAATGACTTCTCCTCCTGAACCAATGGTCCAAAATTTACAGTAATTTCACAGAATTGTCCCTAATGATGCACTCTACCAAAATTATACAGTTGGTTTGGCTCTGCCCTTAAGAGACCTCATTCAAGCTTGCACATAATGTCTCTGGTGGCGATTAAGTAAAAGTAGGAAAAACATATACAAAAGTGGACAGAACTTTATCAAATCAGATCTTGATTATCATTAATTTCTTTGCATATGTGAGTGGATTTGTCTTAGGTAAGATACTAGGAAACACTTTCCCTCATCCTTATATGGTCTTTAACCAACAGAAACCAAAAGAAAATCTGAAGGAGAAAAAAAAATGCCACAGTATGTGGGATTAAATTACACATGTTTAGTTGGGGTTGTCTCAAAGAAATTTAAGAGAAAATTGTTACCGCTTACCTGCCTGAAGAGCTTCACAAACATTTATTGAGGGATTATTTTTAACACTGTAAGCTCTATAATAAAAGCATTTGAAGATAAAGTTTGATTATTTACTTCTTAAGTTAGTTATTAATCAACTGATTTCTTGCACTTCATATATTAATTACATTTATTAAAGGCTGATTTTGTTCAATGAACAAATGACAATGTTGTCAGAAAGATTGCTTTCCCATTTTACTTTGTGGCAATATGTTTGACTCTACATCAGAGACTTCCAGTTTCCATTTGCAGGTCATAGAAAAGGTATCTAACTAACAACCTCCCTATTTGAACGCTTTAATGCAGCCGTCCCCATCAGTACTCTCAGTGCTTTGATTTTGTGATGGAGCCACATCTATTCTCATATTATACCTATCGATCTAAAAATCTATTTGTCAATATAAAAATATCTGGCCATTTCATTGGATAAGTAATTCGCATATTCAAATAATGACTAAATTTACTTCAGGTCGCGTGACGTTTATGCCTAATCGACCTGGATAATTCTAAAAATAGTCAATTTTCAATCTATCGATTTGTTATTATAAGAAACTTTTGAGAAAGTTGTATGACATATGAGTTATGAAATAAACATTTGAATGTTTCATGCTAGAAATCGATTCAATTCCTGCTTTTTAATGTACTGTGATCTTCTTTCCCTCATGCCACTGCAGTGTGATCGGTTTTTGTAGACTTATATGCCTCGAAATGTTTCCCGTAATGCAGTTTGTCGATCAACCAATAAAAATGAAGGTAAGTAAGGGTGCAAAGATCAGGAATCGATACAATCAAGTACCACACCTGACCCAAGATACCAATGTGAAAGTGACAAACTCACAGTTAGAAACCATGAACGTGAGCCAAGAGGTCAGCCCTTTCCCAGCAGGTGACCACAAAGCACATATAAACTGACACGCACAAAGCCATAGCAAACGCAAGACAGAAAAAACATAAAAGATCCACAAAAGAAATGCCGCCTTGGAACGGTCAGTAAGATATTTTACTGGAGGGCTTACGGCGCGCCAACCTCACCCTTAATTCAGATGTGGATCAAGACACATAGAGATTTGGTTTGCATGAAAGACCCCTGACTTATCAGTGCATCATCTCCTAGAACATGTATTACATCTCTGCCTAAATCTGTTAGACTTTCCAAAATTTTGTATTGCGTTTGTTGTATTTCGGGTCAATACCGCGCTTATACAGATATCGCCGAATGAAACATATTGTTTGTTAAGAGTCACATGTCACAGCCCTGGAAGAAAACCACAATATCCTTTTACCAATCGCTGAGGCCAAATGAAGCAGTATGTATGGTTATTGTATCACGTTATACAGGCAAATCTAGTGCTTAAACTCATTTTCATTACAGTTAGGCATTTTGACACTCCGCTGATATGCATTGACATACTTATAAAAAGAAAGCAGTGTCGACCTTCCTTTATCATTGTTCAGATTTAAACGTCTGAATAGTTTGGGTTACTAAATAATGGACGCATATTTGAACCAGCTACTGACATATGTACTTATCGCTAATTCATAAATTGTGCTATGGTGCTGAAAATCTGCATGCGTGGTTATGCAGAAAGGATCAATGCCAATGTACCTTCAGGGTTTGTCTTTGTTTTGTTGTGCATTACTTTGTGTCAATTCTAGTTCTGCAATCATCTTGAAGAGGAAGAGAAAGTTGGTTGCTTTACTATTATTGTCTTACAGATGTATTGTTAGTATAAATGTTCTGTGGCTCTTCCTCACGGCGACGTGGGTTGGTCTGCAGTCTGTGATTGTGGTATTTCCTGATCATACTCACTTATTTTTGTCAACATTCTTTTTTTGTGTGCTATAATTTTGATAAGGTGAAGCGGAGCATTCGCTGATGGCCGATGTGAATAGTAATAGCACGCACCTAGCTGGTTCATTTCATTTATCCCCTAAAGATTAAAAAAATGCTAGGTGTCACATTTTGCCAGATAGAAGCCAGTCTATAAACACATTAATTTTAGTTTGGCCTTCAGCCAACCAGACCTTTTCATTTTTTTCTTCTTTCTGAAATGCACTGCCGCAGGAGCCTATGATTTCTCGGTAATTATTGGCTTTAGACTGAGTGTGTTCTTGTTTTCTCAGACAAATGAAAATGGACGACAAAACCTTTTACCTTAGGTAGAAAGAAGTCAATTTGCGGGAAAAAAACACATCAATTATGCGATGTGCCATTTCTAGTTCTCAGATCTTTTACATTGTCTTGGAAGTTGAAAGCTAACATAATTAATATAGAGGCTGATTCATACATTACGAGAAAATAGTAAGTGAGTATGATCAGGAAATACCACAATCACAAACTGCAGACAACCCCGTGGCACCGCGAGGAAGAGCCGCTCAACCATCACGAGACACCAAGAAGATAAATTAAGCAAAGCAATTAGCTCTCTCTTCCCCATTAAGATGATTGCAATACTAGAATGGACATAAAGTAACGTACAACAAAACATAGAACAATTACAGACTCCCACTATGGGAGTAACAATAAACAAAAAGTCAACAACAACAGAACCACCGCCTTAGAACGGACAGCAGCCTAAGCCACCGGGGGGCTTAAATGCATTTTACTGGTACCAAATTTTCGCCCTACATTCTGCTGTTGTTGAAGTACAAGAAATGTTCAGCTCGCATGGAGGCCATCTAACTAATGCAATGTATCATCATGGAAACACTCTAATCAAATTAACACTCCATGATGAAACAAAGAAAAGGGCTCATGACTCACAGATAGTCAGAGCTAAAGAAAACTTCAAGTTGAGCCACGGTGGGTCCAGCTACAGATACGCATCAGGCACCAACCCACCGATTAAAGCTTTACGTCAGAGCCGTCATAGAGTCTGAGGCCTGGCCCACAGTCGTGCAATTAAAGAGGAAACCATAGCTATAAACCGTGATTGGGTTTAAAACTAGGCATGCAGACTGTCGCATGATATCCAAATTATATCCAACCCTTATATAACGTTTTACTATCTTTTTGAATTGATCACTAAAATTAGGTTTACCAACAATTCGTTTGAATTTATAGACTAAATCACCATAAAATATAGGTTCTGATATGCCTTGTTGCAGAAGAGTTTTTAATCCAATGTTGTATTTAACAATTAACTCTGAGTGTCTGTGGTAGAATTTAGAAAATGTTTTTCGAATTTTATGATATCTATAACCTTGTTTTAATAATTTAGCGGTTAAAAATAAGTTTCTGTTGTTGAAGTCATCAACATTAGAGCACACTCTAGCAAAACGAATAAGCTGAGAAATATATACACCATAGGAAGGAGAGCGAGGAACATCTCCATCAAGAAATGGGAAATTTACTATTTCAAAATTAAAATCATCCCGTTTATCATAAATTTTAGAAGAAGCTATGCCATTTGTTATTGACAAGTTCAAGTCCAAAAACGGAGTTTCAGTATCTGAAGAATTCGCCTTATTTAATTGAAGTTCAGTGGGATATATCTGACCTACCATTTGTTCAAAATAAGGATTATCAATATTAAGTAAGTCATCTAAATATCTGGAGGTAGAGTTAAAAGCTTCAATGATATCAGCTTGATTATTGTCAGACAGAGACAACATAAAGTCTCTCACATAACAAAACAAAAACAAATCTGCAACAAGAGGAGCACAATTAGTACCCATTGGAATACCCACAATTTGACTATATAATTTTGAGCCAAATCTTATAAATATATTGTCTAAAAGATAATGGAGCACATCACACATTTTCTGACATGACCACAATTTATATCGTTTAGGTTGTTCGGAAGTAAAAAAGGCATTTTTATCATTACAAGCCAAATAAAGTGAGCCCTCTCTGTTAAATGTTTGTTCAATTAATTCTGTTAGGTTTTCTTTGATTAGACTATGAAGCAATGTAGTATAGAGAGTAGAGAAATCATATGTAGACAAACCAGATGCTAGAAAACCTCTAGACTTCAATTTATTAAGAATTTCACCTGAATTTTTAATAGACCAAAATAAATTATTACCATTTCTTTCATAAACTGTTGTGCTATATTTAATGACATGGTTTTTAATTGCAATGAGGCAAGAAGTCAAAAGAATAGACAACTCAGTAGTTGTACATGCACTAGAATTAGCAATAAAACGCGACTTATAGGGTCGTTTATGAAGTTTAGGTAACCAGTATAACGAAGGAAGCTTGCTATGGTCCTCATAAAAAAAAAAAACCCAAACTTAGCTACCATATGGTATCGATGCCCATCAACGATAGACGTCTCATCAAGCCTGTTATGCTAATATGTTTTGGCAGTGCTTAGTTCTTGCTTTAGGGTGTTAATATAGTATTTTTTTCAAACGACCACAACATTGTAAGCAGCCTTATCTGCGGGGGCCAAAACAAACTTCCTATGGAATTCCTGGATCCCTTTCTTCAAGTGTCTAAAAGCGAATTTAGGTTTAGGTGGTGGAAGATCTAAATTGTGCAATAAAATGAAATTCTACCATCAATAATTTTAAAAATATTTAGTTTCCAACTATTTAAGGCATTAGACTCAACATGCTCTCGTTTACACCAGCGATTACAAAATTTTCTTGTATGGCTCCTTCAATTTCCTCACAACATGATTTGAAGTCTATTGGCACAGGAAACCTTTATTTAGGTCCCTTACATATAATAGACCGAATTCTTGAATCAGTTATGATTTTTAAATCCCCTGTGACTATATGACCAACAGGTTGATAGCAATACTTAGAGTCTATGCTATCTCAGGAGTCAGGAATATAATTTTCGATATCAAGTTCTGTTACTAATTTGTTATTGTTAAAAACAGTATTAAGAATAGGTTTATTATACTTATAACAAATGATAGGGGATTCCTTATTTTCAAAATAAATAGGAATAGAAGAGATAACAGATTTATCTTTAAATATACTGGGTAAATTAATGAATTCAATCCCCTTGTTGACAAATTGAATTTTAATAAAATGTCTAATATGATTAATTTCTGAATCTATATAAGGCCGAAGAGCATGATGAGTGTGACACCGGGTAAGAATTGCTGCATCATAAAGTTGATGAGCTCTATCATAGAATTTATTAGCCTCAATATCCAAATTACGAAGTGAAGATATAGAAAGAGTGATTAAACGTGAAAGGGCCATATGTCGGCCAGAATGTTTTAAGATGATACTTAATTCTGAAAGAGTTAAAACATGTTTATTTTTGCGTTTTAAATTTCCATTTTTGCGTTAACCATGAGATCCGTTATTACGTTTACGGATATCTAAAAGAGAAAAAACATCAAAATCAGGTAATCTCGAAATGTTACCCTCATGGTAAATATTATCATTAAAACCAAGTGGATGTGGTGTTTGTAATAATTTTATCCACTTTAATTCTAATTCATGCCTAAGAATATCATTTAGTGGAATTATCACCATATATTATCTTTTCAACAGGCTGAATAGAAAGTGATTAATTTTTTTGAAATGCCTATAAAGAAAATTATCAATTTTGCGAGGCTTTTTTGTTCGATGATAGTGCTCAGAAAATTTAGTTTTTAGAAATCTACAAGTTTGGCCAAAATATTGCATGCCACAATCTTTCTCTTCTCAAAGTAAAACATAAATAACATCAGTTGATCTTCAATCAAGATCAGAATTAGTAATTACAGAAAATTGTCTTCCATTAACGTTAGATTTAATAGTTGATTTACAACATAAATGTTTGCAACATAAATGTTTGCAACAGCTACACCTCTTGGCATTGCACTTCGAAATAGAAGGATACACTACACTTCTTCTATATTTACTCCTAGAGTTCCTGAGTACAGGTGACTTAAGAGGTGAGAGACGAACATTTAAGTGGTTTCTAAAAAGGGCAGAGTCAGAAACTCCACGTAAATTAATTTTAGTGGCCGAATGAAGTTTCAGAGGTGAAACGTAAACGGATGGTAACATAGAATTATATCTATTGGTGGACTGGGGAATCTGTATGGAAGAAGCAGAATGTAACCAAAGAGGAGAAAGTGAATTTTTGACTGTTTTAGGCTATTCATAATTGAGTTTTTAAAATTATACCATACATTGAAAAGCAGCATTCATATCGGTTATTAATAGCAATATACAGCTGCTGCATTTGAGAAATAGCTAAAGCTCCCAACATATACATAAGTCTAATACAATTACAAAGAAACACAGAGAAAGCAATAGTTATTAACGAGATACGAATGCTGGTCTACACTTCTCCTTAAATGAGGTATTAAAGTGATACATATAGGAAAGTTAATGCAATGAATGATTGTCAAGTGTAAATCCTGACTATAGTAATAATAACGACATTAAATGCAAGTACGGGGAAACTTTTAACAGTAACCACGCAGCACAAACACAAGAATGTGCCTGTAGTAAAGGTACAAAGTATGAAAGAGCGCAAAGATCAGGAATCGATACAATCAAGTACCACACCTGACCCAGGATACCAATGTGAAAGTGATAAACTCACAATAGGACATCACAAACAAGAGCCAAGTGGTCAGCCCTTTCCCAGCAGGTGATCACAAGGCAACAATAAACAGACGCACACGAAAGCATAACAAACACACACCAGAAATAACATGAATGATCCACAAAAGAAATACCCCACTGGAACGGTCAGTCAAAGTATTTTACTGGAGTGCCCAATTTCTTTCTCTGGCATAACAGTCATATCATGTAACATAATATTGTAAATGTGCTTAATATATCTATTTCCATTACAGAAAATGAGTTTTAACCTGTATTTGATTATCATATAAGACATACTATTTTTGCAACCCTTATATAAGATAAGATAACATTTATTTCAATGCAATAGGGCAATGACCCTTGTGCATATGCTACCATTACAAATATAACATAAGCAAAGTGAAGTGTCAAACTATTGTGATAAGCATCTACAAAATTATCCATTCTGTAGAGAGATGCACATACTATGTCTAACATGAATAGGAGAATAGCTTAGTCATTATAGAACTTTCACACACATCCATACATATGTATGGTCTGGTTTTAATTACCCACACATGATATGCATTAGATTAATTGTATAATACACTTCTCAAAGTAAAAGTCTTATTAATATAAATTGCTAAATCTGTTATTTGTATTTCAGATCTACTTTGAGACAATTGTTTTAATTTGATATGATTTCGGTTTGTATAACTGTAATGGTCCATATATTGCAGTCTTAAATCATTATACAAACTACATTCAAATAACAAGTGCAATTCTTTTTCAACAATATTGTATTTTTACATAATCTGGCACCAATGTGCTTTCTTATTGGCTTGTGTCATCTTCAAGCCTCTAACTCTAATCTATGTGAAGAACATTAATGGTAGTCTAGCTAAAAACTTTCTTTATCTTTTTATCCTTTACAACATTTAAATAACTTTGAACATGAAAAGAGCTTATACACATATAAAAGTCACTCTGCTTGATCCTTCAAGCTTTGAACCCCAATTATGAATAAATTGATCGTGCAATCTTTGCTTGACCAAATTTAGAGAAGAAAAAAAAACCATTCCCCTAGCCTTTTACCAACCAAACATCATTAAAGCCCCAAGATTCTAATAGCCGTTTTACAAACCCTGTCCAATTTTCTTTCTCTGGCATAACAGTCATATCATGTAACATAATATTGTAAATGTGCTTAATATACGAGGGTCATTTTTTATGTTCGTAGAATAGGGCTGTATCTCTACAAATATAGAATTTACGGCACCATAACTATTATATTTTGAAATGTCTAGCCTTTGTCTATCAGCTGGTATAAATTTTACATCATTAGCGCTTAGTTCGGTCAAGATATATAGCTTTGAATAGGGCAAGAAAAGGACACTGGTCGAAATCCATGCCATTTTTACCACGCAGCAAGCAGGAAATTAGACTCTGTTAAGTTCCATCCGCTATGGTGATATAAGCATTTTTCAAGCCGTTTTTTCTTTTGCATCATCAAAACGAATTATTTAAACACTAATCGTAGACGAGTGCAGCAAAACTATAAACATGCTGTTTGTTGTTCTATTACAATTTTAGAACAACCATCAATGTACCAAAATAACCACAGTCAAGTGCTAGTTATTATGTCTGTTAAGATAACGATTATGAACAAATTTTAAAATTTCTTCTGGTTTTGCAAAGCACATGATATACTCAATCATTCGTCAGCAGTTATATTGATGTATCGATTTCAGCGTGTAACTGGCAACTTCCGGTACTGGCATACCCCCATGTTATAAAAAGTGGGTGGGGTACATCAACCCCGCGTAGAAAACACACTAACAATAGGATCTGCATAATTGTCTTATTGCAGTGATTTCAACACCTTTTTAGAGGCACAAAAATAGTTTTAATGTATTTTCTAAGTATAGTAACGCTCCATGGCGCCGTTTATGTACAAAATAAGGTATTTTAGCACCCCCTAGGCTATTTATTTTGCAGTTCATTTCTAATGAAACAAAAGCATTAACTTTGTTTTGTGATGAAAGTTACCACAACACTTCCATCTACCATATAAACAAGAAAAAATATAATTCTATTTTACAGCTAACATATTAAGCCACATTCAAAAGCCCGTATCCAACTTCCACTTGTGTCAACTTTTTACAATAAAAGTTTATATGCCCACTGTTCACTTTGCTGAGGTTACAAACAAATCTTCCATATCCAATAATTGCTGCGTATTCGCTATAATGTTTATATAATATTGTAGCACATGGTATCCTTGATCTGCAGCCAAATTTTCAGAAGCTGTGTATGGCTATGGACCCATTTTCATGCAATTGTAACTAACGTTCTGTCAGAGACTATGTCTATAAATGTCATATTTCTACCATATTTCCAGTGTGCGATATATAGGTATGTCTTTGCCTCTTAGATGACATTAAAGGAATGCATTTTGAAATAATTTTAGGGAACATATATAGATTAAAGCTCAATCTTTCCAAATATATGCATGATGTATGTATTTACTTTCGCCGTTTTCATTAAATCTACCTCTCTACGAACATAAAAAACGTCCCTCGTATCTATTTTTATTACAGAAAATGAGTTTCAACCACTATTTGATTATCATTTAATACCTACTATTTTGAAAAAAAAGTCTGACTTAGTTCACCATAAACAAAATCATTTTGTTTATATTTCTTTATACCTATTAAGCGTTTACCAAATTGCAGATGGACAATATCTATTTTATCTGCGCTACAAAATTCACACACTTCTGCTGAATAATTTAATATAGGTGCAACTAATTTGTCAAATAAATCTAACTTAAGATACGTGGAAGTATCTGTAAACTTATACTTGTAACTATTTAGCCTAAATATGGATTTTTGAGCTTGACCCGCTAGTGTACTTTGAGCTGAGCAAAAATAACTACCTGGCCTCGAGGTTATAAGACTTGAGTAGAGTCTCAGACTCAAGATAAAGCGCAATGATTGGCTGCTTGCAGACACGTGTCCGCAAGCAGCCAATCATTGTGCTTTAGTTTTATAACCTCGAGGCCTGGAGTAAATACCACACCTAGGTAAGAAAACGATTCAACAATAAATAATTCTATGCTATTATGATGAAATGTAAGATATTTTGGTAACTGACCACCTTTGCGAAACACAATAATCATCGATTTTTCTGTATTAACAGTTAATTTACATTAGGTACAATAATCCTTCAAAATATCAAGCCTTTTTTGCAAACCCTCACCTGTTACTGAAAAAATAGTTATATCATCTGCATAAAGTAACAAAAACAATCTTAACAAAGTAATAGCAACCCCTTCAGCTCCATGTACATAGAAAAAAACTTCAATACCATTAACAAACATTGCAAGTAAAAAGGTGATAAACATTCACCCTGTCACACACCAAGACAGCCAATTTTATGTTATTGGCAGCGTATCCTGAGAATTTTCAGTAGCATGAATGCTAAATTGATATTACTAGGAAAAACTCACATACGTAAAAAGAGCAACAAAAACAAATAACTAAAAACAACAGAACCGCTGCCTTAGAAGGGACAGCTGTCACAGCAACTAGCTTATAAGAATATATCATAAGTGAGAGGGTGGGATAGCAATATCCGTCCTGTGGATCACTGTTTGACATCACAAGGCTTTCCAAGTGATGACAGATGGTGGTCCCAAGGTTCTGAATTTTTTCTATTCCAATCTCACAAAATAATGGGTTCTTCTTCCTGCTCATCATTTAAATCTGAACTTTTAACTTTAAAAGAATACTCCCAGTAGTTTCCAACTACGCTGAGATGCGACAGAACATAATGAAGTCATCTCATAAGAATGTTGTCACTTGACCTCCACCTGGGCAAGAACACCTAAGTAAGATACGAATTTCTATCCCTTGTTAATATAATGCAATTATCCATCTGGTGTGCAAGAAATTAACTGCCAACTTTCCATCATTGTTTCTGGGTTGTTTTTTTTTAAAACTCAAACGTTGTTTAGCTTGTGGACAGGCTTCCTTGTGTACGAAATACAAAATCAAATCAAATCATATGAATCAAATTTAATAATTATGTTGACCACAAAGATAAGACATAACTGCAATGAATGAACCCATCGACAGCTGGCTGAACTATCTCCTCTATGTATGTATTAATATTTCAAAGTGGGTTTGAGCCTTTCACTCCACTAGAGCTGGTGTAATTTTGTCAAAGTCTGATGTGGCAAAAATAAAATGCTGATTGTCCATAGCTAAAGTAAATCACCTGTTGAGCCACATTGTGCTCTTCCAAAGACAATCATCAGTCACCAACCTAACGATGAAAGTGCCATTAAGCCGGAGACATGACAAATCACCATGCAATTGAAAAGGACATACTATATATAAACAGTGATTGAGTTCTACTCATTTATAATATTTAAAGAACAGTTTTGATTTCACCTGATGAATGATGCTTTCCATGATTTAATTATGTTGAATTTTAAACCAAATCAACACGAAAATCCGGTTCTAATATTAATATTAAAAGTTGTTTATAAAGGTTAAGTTATTAAAGTAAACGTTGATAAGTCCTTATAACGTATTCATAAGGTAACGTATATGAATTCGCAATGACTGGAATATCATTCGTTACTGTAGGCTGTTGATTTTGAAAACAGATATTGATAATAACGCCATCTTATGAGACCATAATAAAGAAAGTTAGCAATTCTTTGTTTAGCCAGAGAAAATCTGCGTAAGGGCAAACCAATTATAAAAACGTCGTAGAAATAGCACAATTTGAATCAGAGTGTGCTATGACAGTGTTGTAACTAATCTGGTAATTAACTCTTTCTTTATGGGAAATTCCATAACGGGTGATACGACATCTTGGGTAGTAACACAATCAGGTTCCCTTCGACCTGTGAATATTGTTAAATTGACAAGCCCATTCATACTATATTAACCCCATATAAGCATTTTTGTGGGACATAGGCAAACAGTCCAGTCCCGAACATATACTGGTTGCTTACAGAATGTTCTCTAGATAAATTTAAAAAATAAAAAAAATGCCACCCCACAACCCTTAAAATGGAAATGGACTTGTTTAATTGATTAGAGTTGGAAATTCTATTCAGCTCAGATGGGTTAAACTGTAATACAGTATGGGAAATCAATCAGTAAACAATCACCAGACTCGGCTCACGTTTGGTCTAGACAGATTCGTCTTTTTAGTCTATGGCAATTTACATATACTACAGAGTTTATAATAGGCGGTTTCCAATTAGTTACTATTGATTGAATGAGCCAGATGACAATACCTCCATGACCCAAGGCACCAGTCTGCACAGACGTATCTTAGACTAGCTCTCCCAGACAAATATTACAGATTTATTCGAGGACTGTCTTTGAGAAGAATTGTTATTCCATTATTGTTGGCGGTGATACATCATGGTTTGTTTCTATCTTTATAAACGAGTTAAAGTTTGGAAGTGAAAACTCGAACTTGTCTGTGATTTTATACATAAATCTTTGTTGTTACATACCGAAAAATAGTTTCTCTGGCGACGAGGATAATTTGCTGGTTCTTAAAATAAGTGTTTCTCATTATAGTTAGCTATTAAAACTTACTTAAGCCAAGGGTTAAATGTGAGCTTTCGTGGTCCTTTGATGTCCGTAGTTTATCGTCTTCTATCCGCCATCCGTCCGACAGTGAACACTTTGCTTTAAACTAGCAACATCTTTTCCTAAACCATTGGGTGGAATTTTACCAAACTACACAGAAATGATTCTTGGATTATCTTTCAAATTTCATTCTTTGCAGAGTTCTGGTTCCGATGAAAACCAAAGGAAAACCTTAAAATACATTCTCCTCAAAAGGTACTTGCCAGATTTGGCATTGACTGAAAATTATTTGGCACAAATTGTCCTTGGCTGACCCTCTATAAAGGTTGTTCATTATTTATATTTTATAAGTTTAAAGCATGGTCGCCAGAGGGCTAAGTAAGTCTTATCCTCTACATATAAAGAGAAATTAAAAAAATGTTCTTCTCAAGAAGTAGTGGCTCAATTCGAAAACCAAATTTTCTATAACATATGATAGTCATAAGATCGGCATATCTTGTATTGGTCGTTGTACAGGTAGATTATATTTCAGTTGCATATCTTTTCAGCGCCTATATATTAGTCATTTATGTAATATACGATAGCTTGATCAATGTTTATCCATGTAATACTAAATAGTTTTACCAGTTTCATGGTAATACAATTTCAAAACATATCTCATAATGACGGTTTATTTTGTTCAATGTTGGTTTTTTTACTTTATTTAGTAGCTCTAAAACGCCATTGGAGTCAAAAAAGTAAGTGAGTATGATCAGGAAATACCACAATCACACACTGCAGACCAACCCAGGCACCTTGAGGAAGAGCCACAGAACATTTATAGTAACAATACATCTATAATACAATAATAACAAAGCAACCAATTCGTCTATATCATATGGTGTCCGTATCAATTTGTTCTAGTTGGTATCATAGTTAAGTAAGCAACACAAAATCAAGCCAGCAACGTGATCAGCCAAGTTTTGAAAAAAAAAACTACCCCTTATCAATACGTTAAGCAGTAGATAAAAATTAAAATAATCTTACCTTAAACATTTTCATTAAGCAATTGAATTAATGCTTCAGTTCTTTCGTATTGAATGAATGAAATGGTTAAATACCATGCATTATTGCAGTATGCATATTGCCCGTAGGCGGGCTTCGTCAAGAGGTTTGCCATTTATTTTGAGACATTATATTGGACTGCGCTATAAAAGTTCCTTAACAATAAGCTCTCAGCATAAACTACCTCTGCAAGTACCTTCTATCGAATTATAATGACCATTTGTCTGGATAATTTCACCAGAACATTATTTAGCTTATACAGATAAAATGTTTATACAGTAAAACCTGTCTTAAGCGGCCACTCAAAAATAGACAAGATAAAGTTCTTAATGACAAATTGTAGCTTAATACAGGTCGAAAGTATTGAAGTATACTCCCCTTGGAGCAATCTGCAATCCCCTTGGCCTGCATTAAGTAATAATCGGTTTTGAAAACCAATTTGGGTCTTCTTTTTAAGTAGCCGCGTAAGACAGGTTTTACTGGACCACACTTATCAACTCTAGCATGAAATATATCGCAATGTGCAAGGTCTACACGTTTGTAGGTAGTATCAAATACATTCAAGGACCAAATGTAATTCCACGAAATTACTTTCCCATATACTTGTTGCATTTTCATGTTTACAAGATTCGATTTAAGGGTGAGGTTGGCGCCGTTAAACAGGTTTAAGCCCTCCAGTAAAATATTTTACTGACCGTTCCAAGGCGGTACTTCTTTTGTGGATTTTTTTTATGTTTTTTCTGTCTTGTGTTTGCTGTGCCTTTGTGGGCGTCTGTTTATATGTGCCTTGTGGTCCCCTGCTGAGAAAGGACTAACGTCTTGGCTCTCGTTTGTGGTGTCCAACTGTGAGTTTGTCACTTTCCCATTGGTATCATGTGTCAGGTGTGGTACTTGATTGTATCGATTCCTTGTCTCTGCACCCTTACTTACTTTTATTGTGTGATATCAAAATTAAATAACAAGTACTTTGCAAATGTGGTCAAACTTAATTTCATATTGTGCCCTGCACAATTTAGATGCAGTTTCGACTTTGCGCTTTTAAAGTACAACAGTTTAGACTCTTTCCATTTTTAAATGCCTCTTCCCACTGACGTCAATGTTGACGATACACAAAACGTGTCAAAAATTCTTGCAAATTTTCTAAATCTCCGCAGCTTTAAAATGCATGCATAGATGAAATGTCTTGAACATAAATAGATCATTACCTTATATATCTAACTTCTAAATGACACCAAAAGTATAAAAATATGTTGTTTAGCTGTAGCAAAGTAAATTCTCTTGCAAAAGTGAAAATACATTGAAGTCTATGGCATTTTTGACGTTGTCAAATTACTTTTGGTCCCTAACTGTAGTTATATCATGGTTGTCCACCTGTACATGAGATCTAACCATCACTTGACTATTTCACAGCATTCATAGGTCTGTGTCTGATTAGATATACAGTAGCGTATATTAAGATTGTAGTAGGTGCAATACAAGGTTAGGTCAATTTTAATATGCCCTCAAGATTCAATAAAGTTTAGGTCGTTGTTGTTAGGTTTTATCTTGGTCAACTAAGGATTATTTCAAAAGGGGCAATAAGTTTACTATGCACTCCACATATCTATGATATAGTCCTTTTACTACATGCCTTCAATTTCCGTAATCTTATATCAGAATAAATTTCCAGAATCAAGTTTCCGAATCTAGTGAGGCGTAATTATGTGTTGCTGATACTTTGGCATTACATGACGTCATTTAACTATCATGTACGTGCCTTTCAATACAACCAATGCATAGATAAACTTAAGTAGCACTATAAGATTTTTTATCCTCGTATAAAGTCCCACATCATGTACAACGAGCATTAAATAAGAAATGTGAAACTCACAACCAGAACTAGCTTTTGAGATACACCATAATTTGTGCTTAAAATCGAACGATATGAAATTCCTCGCTTGATCGTATTGTTGTGATCCTTAACATTATTCTTAAATATTTTCAAAGTTTTGATTTAAGAAAATGAGTTAGAACCATGTGTGTTACTGTAAAATTTACTGCAAGCGTCCCTTCTTGTAAACATTTCAAACATCTCAGTAAAATGATAATGAAAATAAGCTGCAGCATATAGATCTATGCCTCACAGGCCTCACTGTGTTGTGTCCTTGAGCAAAACACATTTATGCTTGCTTTATACTGGTTCAACCAAGGAAGATAAGCCTCGACAACACTTAACAATTGTTGACTGGGATGTAGAGAATCCACTCAAACAAACAAAGAAACAAAACTGTAACATACAAATACATTAGTCCCTACTTAGACATTTGTGAAGCTAGATAAAGTAGGGTTTTTTTGTTTTGTTTTAACCTACATCTATTTCTCTATTTGGAATGTACGAGCAGCGATGGCACTGTCCAGTGTGTCTTCATCGGTCACCTTACAGGAACAGTGTCATTTTCACGTACATTTGCTACAATCAAGCAATCACCAAGTACTGACAAAAACCTTTGACAGATCAATTTTGAATTCAATTTTGTTTCTAACTCTAGACAGACCAATGGAGATTTTAGGTTGAAATTGACAATGAGGTAATGGTTTGCAGATTTTCCATTTGTTGTTAGTTGCACTATATCACACTAACTTTGAAGCGCTCTGAATAAAGCAATAGTTTCAATATCATGGTACACATGATACAAAAGTAGCATACAGTGTAACTATATGTACGAGAGAGTTTAGTCTAGCTCCTAGACCTTGATGTTCTTTGTCAGTTTTACTTTACTTTTAATACAGTATTATTTGATCTCATATAGCTGGTCTCATCTCTTCTCTTTTACATCATATCTTACCCAAGTCACACATATTGCTATCATAGAGGAAAGAAGGAGACTAAAGATATTTTTAATTTAAATTGAAAATATAATTTATTGAAAAGAATATGACATCAGGCTAGTAGCTAGTCTAGAGAGAGTTGTTCAATGCTTTCCTAGAGGTAGTCGACATAAGCCGCAAAAATAGTTTTTAAAATACTTTCTGCGTAGCTCAGCAAAAAAAGAATTGTGTGGGTTAACTTCTTTAAAACAATTTAATTAGTAAATGATACGTACTTAATACAATGTAATATGAACTACCTAAGAAATAAAAATTGAATACCTCTGTTTTAATTAAGCCCTCCATTGTTCTTCCTTGCGGCAATATGAGATGCCAACATGAAGTGCTCACAATAATTACTATAGTGCCAATAAAAAGGTACCCGTACAAGTATCATCACGACGCTTGTATAGTTGAAATCAATCAAACGTCAGTTAAAGTAACAAAGAAGACAGTGAATCAGCCTACTGAAGAATACGTATTTTATGGGCGAAACAATTTTTATGGGCGAAACAATTTGATTACAGCCTTCATAGTCCAATCAGAATTTCCAAAATATGGGCATTGTTAGGTTTTTAGTGGTGCTTCTAAAACATGACTTTAGATAAAAGTGCCCATTTAAAACCTATGTTTCTTATTTTTCAACCAAAACATATGTTGTGGGTACTCAGAATAACCGTATCAATGAGACAGTTCTTTTGAGCACCAAAAACAAAATTTTAAACTGATGGATAGGCAAATATTCACAATTTTATGCTGACAAACCTGTGTTTTTCTGGAACTATGCTGAACATCCATATTTGTGGGTAACCAGATAGTTATTATTGATATTTGTGACATTGATCGCATCATCTCTGACTGTTTAATATTAATTAGCTCATTACTGTAAAATAAACTATTGACAAAAAATATGTATACTGATATAATTTTATTTTCGCGAATAAGATTAAATGAAATATTTGCGATTGGTGTATGGTAAACGGCGGAGCGATTTCTCCGTTTCGCGAAGGTTTTATTCTGCGAAACTTCGCTTCCACGAAGTTTCGCGAAAATTAAACCCAAGCAAAAATATCAGAATTTGCAGTATTGTAAAATTTCTGTCCTGTTTGTTAAAGTGTTTATGTTTCGTATTTCTTGAATAAACGAACTGGTGTGTGTGTGTTATATCACATACCATTTTCAATTCCGTAATCTTATGGCAAAATACCACACCAGGCCCGAAGTTATAGAACTTTTTTTATGCTCAACTCAACTAAGCACGAAATTTATCATACTAATAAATGTTAAAATTGCGTCAAGGAGGAGGAGGGGGTTCCTGAAAAATTGTTTTAGTCATCGACGTATTTCCCAGGGGGCCTAGACTGGTATCAGACCAGTAAATAGGGCTTTGGTAAAAATAATGTACACATACAGATACAAGCATGCAGTACCTCTGTTATTTATTTTTGCTGAATGTCTTATTCACTGTATTTTGGGCATTGGGGAAGTAATAAAGTATCATACATTTAGTGTTAACAATATTTTATTAACTTCAATCCAATTAAAAGTATACAATAGCATGATAAACAAAGAAAAGATCAACAGGATTTGAAAACAAGCATTAATGCTTATACTAATCATCTCCTGCTTATACTAGCATACATTTATTTCTGTAGTAGTTATAGAACTTTCAGTGTATATAGAAGTCTTAAATACAGGGCATAAAGACAGGCGATAGAGGGTCGTATGGACCTCCCTCGAGACTTTGTACAATGTACTTAGGATAGGTCATTGCACTCAGAAATGGGTCACATGTTCTAAGTTTTTCTAAGGAATCCTATAGCCACTTGTGACTTTCCACTGGGGGGGGGGGGGTCAAGACCCCATGTCCCTTTCCCTCTTGATCCGCGAATGTCCTGTATCACAAACAGTTGCAAGGAGGGTGCATCTTCCCATTGAATTTCACGAGTAGAACCTTAACTTAATAAGATTACCATGTAAAACTAATCACACACACCTGTGTGTGCAAACGAATATTGTGAGCATGCAGAGTTAGAAATGTAACATGGAGCTAAAGCACAGAGAATGTACTTCATTATGACACAAACTGGCAGGAAATCGATGCACAGTAAAACCTGTGCAAAATGGCCACTCAAAAATAGACAAACCAAAGATCTTAATGACAAATGGTAGTCTTATGAAGGTCGAAAGTATTGCAGAATGCTCCCCTTGGAGCATTCTGCAATAGTTTTGACCTGCATTAAGCGATAATTGGTATTGAAAAACAATTTTGGTCTTTTTGAGAGTGGCCGTTTTACACAGGTTTTACTGTGTGCCTAGCGATCAGTTAGTGCTAGTACCGTTAGTCTCATTTTTTTTACTATTCAGCATTTTTGTTATCAACAAATAGTAAAGCTTTTATAATGATAATGATTGCACCTTGTTTGATGCAATGTAATGCACTTTGGATTATCCATTGTACTAATAAATGTGTCACGGGTCAGATTGACAAAGGAGATGTCCAGTTAAGGTCGTGAAATATCCCTAAAAAGTCATTTGTGAAAAAGTCAAATTTTCAAGCTGTGATTTTTTAAATAATTTTCATCACTACGAATGGACAAACATTTAAATTATTCAAACACATATTTAATGGTTTTCTAACCGAGGGCAAAGGGGAGACAAATATGGTTTACCCTAGCAGCTCCAAAAATTGTATTGCTATCTGATTCGATCTGTCTGATAAGTATGCCAGAACACGATTTGAGCTTGCAAAATGCAGTTAATACGATTGTAAATAGACAAATGGGGATGCTTCAATGTTTTTCGTATAAAAGTATGTTCCCCATCTCCTTTAAAAGGTAAACGTCTATAATATATATTTACACAATGCACCTAAGGAATCTTCTAACGCATGCACTTTTATTTTGACATTTTCTTAAAAACGAGAACTTTGAATAAAAAAACCTTTGGAACAGATTCGAACAATGTTTTCTGGTAACAGATGGCTATTTTCAGAGAAAACTGACTCAAAACATTTACAATATTGGGGTTTTAGCTGAAAACTTAAAAATAGGAATGTCACAAATTGACCAGTTTTCAAACAACTCAATACGGAAAACAAAATAAGCAATTTGTCAATGTATTCCCATTAATTCTTTACAAAGGTAAGTCCATGTGCATTCTATTATTCATGAACTAAGAAAAGATGTCTAATTCTATAAAATAATTTGGACAATACGCACACAAAAGTAATTTAATAATTCCTGACAAGCATACCGCGTCTTTAGATCTGGGGAGAATGATGGCCATGGTAAATAATTTATTCTATTAGCTTGCAACAAACCCCATGTGAACAGGTGGTACTCAAAGTGTGGAATTTTTTAATTTCAATTTAGCAAAATCACATGAATTTCTTAAATTACAAAATGACGTTCATCATGCCTCAATGGGACTGTGTGTCGGAGGTAACACGTCTCCATGCCCTTCACTATAGTGCAGATAATATGTTCCTGTCACTTAACACCCTTAGAGGGTCACTGATGTGGAATAATTACCTGAAGCACGTTAATCTGGTAGAGAAAACTTGAACACTCTACACCTTATGTTCTTTCGTGTAGTCTTTGCTTCAAATGGTAGCCTTTATATCTAACAACATATTTGAGCCCAAATTCCATTTTTGTGACTTCCGATTTTGACCGTTTCAAATCAAATAATTACGCTGTATTTTGCATTATGCGTAAGGTATTGTTCTAAACTTTTTCACAAGTTATGTGAATGATATTGAAAAATTTTGTTTAAAAATAACAAAATGAATACGTGTAACATAATTAAGTTTTTGCAGCAAAATGTTTACTGTATGCGTTGGAAGATTCCTTAAATATATATGTCTGTAGGAAGCTTGGTCAAGTTGGGGAACACGTCGGGTCTCTTGCAAAATTAACGTGATTCCATGAACAGACCAAAATAGTAGATTGGGGCTTTCTGTTTACTTTATACAGTGAGCCACTTTAGTTACTCGGAAAGGGCACATGCTACATTTATTCTGAGACTTCCAGCATAAAGCGCATCTTTATTTGTATTAGCCATAGAAAGCTTATCGTGATCGAATGAGATGAATCTTGAAGGGCACTACCCTCAAAACACCATTTCACATTGCATTATTTCAACTGAAACTCAGATCACATTGCACTTTTTTCAGGGTTGAATTTCTGCAATACCAGAGATAAGAGCAGATTTATTCTTAGCAGTATCTAAGACTGGAATGTGTTTGTTAACTTTATCCGTTTTTTAAACGTTTTACTATTTTGGTTCCCAGCTGACCAAGGTTTGAAAAAAGTTAATGTTATTACTTTTATAAAGTTAGTTAAAATTTCGTATGATTCTGAGTAAACTACTTATCAAAACACTTATTTTATAATTTCATTTTAAACAACCGTGTATCCGCCGTTTATTTTAGTAAAAAAATAAATGGATTTATTTGCGTCAAGGTGTTGACGTTAGTGATGACGTAACTACTACCAAGGCTATAAGACGTGTCAATGATAAGATGTTTTAGTGTATTGATACTTCAATGTCAACAAGTGACTCACAACAAAACAATTTGGAAGGAAAACCTGTTCGATTATTGTAACTGACGTTAATATGATGTAAAAACGAGCATTCTTCAAAATGTAACAGCGTTACTTACTTCAACGACCGAAAAAGTGGATTTTACTTGAATAAAACAATTGTTTTGGGTGTTTTTCTGTCACAACGATCACAATGGATAATTCCTAGCGCAAAACGCAAATAGAAAATATAGACGTTCAGGTTGCACGAGCATTTTTTGTCAACATTGCTTTTGACGTTGCAGAATGATTCGCATGAGGTATTTTGATATTTTTTCTATGTCATCGAACAGATAAAATGTAAATAAGTAAATGAGCATAGAGAATGTTTGATTCCGGCATTTTTGTCAAAAACTGTGGGCCCTGAAATGGTTGTGCGTAACTAAAGTGGCTCACTGTACTGGTGTGTGCGTATGGATAGACCAATTTGCGGCACAAGCCTGACATTGTTTTCACTATGAATTTCTCATTAGACATTAATTATGCATGCTATATATGCTATTTAAATATGTATATGATTAGACCTATGATGTTATGCGTGAAACAAAGCCGTTTGCATGCCTTTGGTTTTCTATTCTTCTGAGTAGATATATGGCGTCAATGCACGATATTTCCTTAATTATTTATCGTCGTACAGCCAAGAATCAAGCGAGTCTGCGCATATGCATATGCACAGACTCACTGAATTCTTGGCTGCTTGCATACACAAAGTATGGATGCAAAGGCATTTGCGTATATGCGATAAGAACCAAAACCAAAATCTCGTGTGCTTGCTCGAATGTTTATGGTCTGAAGACCTCACAGATTTTAAATCCCATGATGCTCCAACTCAATTACCTGAAGCATGTCTAGAATCTGACATTGTATATACATAGGAAATTGATATTTTTTCAAAAAGAGTTTGCTTTCTTAATTAAGCTTGATGAATTTTTAATATTAATCAAAGCCTTGTGTTTCAATAAGCATTGTTAAACATTCTACGGACATTATGAGAAACATTGATTTACTCTTTGCATGCTTGGTGTTTTAAGGTCACTGCCCACACCTGAGCGATTTTTTTTTCAAAAAAATAGATTTTTTTCATTTTTTGATATTCTGTAGTACATCATATTAGAAGCAAAATAACGCAAAATAAAGAAAATTAACCGTCCAGTTTAAAAGTTACAGCTCTTCATTATATGGCCTATGTTGGCTTTTTTACGCAGCTTTTTGGAAACTCATTAAGACAAGTAAAATATTCTGTAACTCAATTTTATATTTGAAAATCGTTACTTCAAACAAGCATGCGAAACCATAAATAATTAAGAACTTTTTCTCAAACCATTCTTTTGCAGCTATACAAGTATTTTTCTTTATATCACGCTTTCAAACCAGCGTTCACCGATATTTATGCCTTCATTTTCGGCAATTACTGACTGATAATTCAATATTTAAACATACTTTAAAAAAATAAATTTTTCTATTTTTTTTTAGGAAAGTGATCATTATATAATATGCGTTATGACAAAATTAAAAAAAAAATTCACCGTCTAATTAGTGAGATATTACCAAATAATTATCCCTACCCTCTAAACTAAAAGATAATGAACTTAGCAGGCTTTTCTTATTTCTAAGCATGTTAAAACCTTACGAATCAAACACTGTTGATTAAAATACCTCACTGTGAACTTCCAAATGAAAATATATGTACTCCAAATACTTGGAACATTTATATGCATATATGTGAAGACTTTTCAATACCAAAAACGATACCAAAATACCCCACCCACGGTAAAAAGAAACTTATCCGCATTTTGTCTGAATACCTAGTCGATATGTTTTGACCAAATTTGCATGGATACACCATTAGGATAGAGATGTAATGTTTTGGGGACTTTTACCGTTTTTCAAGGTCACGGGGTAACTCTGCATGTCAAATTTAGGTGAAAATATGCTGTTTTAATATGCATCGATTTAATTGATCGATGCATGTACTTCATGTACTCAAGAATTTGAAATGTTTTTAAATCTTTGTTGCGGCCTCGGGCGCCATACTAATGTCCGATCGCGAAGCAAGGCCTGACCTTAACACTTGGCCAGAGTTGGTTTATTTCTATTAGATCTATATATCCCTTGACGGACATCTTTCAGTTGAAACATGTCAAATGTAGAGTAACCTTGGAGATTAGCAAAAATTTTAGCGTAAAATTGTAAATATTTTATTGCTCATTATTTTTATATTTGCTTTGGGTGCTCAAAAGAACCGTCTCACTGAGTACCTATAACTTACCTATGCTTTGGTTGGACCCGCATTTATATGAGAAAGGTTCTTTTTATGCCCACACCCTTCCCGCTACTGAAGGGAATATTCAGTGGCGCGGAGGGGGAGGGGGTACTATTTTTGGTACGGATCCCGTCGGCGTTGGTCATGGGCGGAATTGGCCACCAGTAGTCTAGAGGGGCTAGACATTTTCTATGCGCATATCACATGAACCAGGCTTGAAGATTGGGTCCGCATTTACATGAATATAAATGAGCATCGATGCGACAAAACCTGTCTTCAGGGTTTCCGATAAGACCATACCAAAACAAGCCTTCTCAGCCACTGAGACTAGATAGAAAAGTGAAATCTCGCTTGGAGCAAGTTTAGATGCAATACTATTCAATTTGTGAATAGCAAAGGCGCTGATCAGACTGCGCGGATGCGCAAGCTGGTCTGCGCCTTTGTTGTTTACAGACCCCGATGGCAGAATTCCTCGCGTACCTTTTAATAATTTAGAGTAGGCCTACTATGATTTAGAATCACGACTATACTTGGGTCAACCTTAGCCCAAGATAGCCTTGTAGCTAAATATTGGAACTCATTTGACATAAGGCAAATTGTTTAGGAAGCAAACTAAAGCGAGGGACTCTCAACGTCAACGTCAAGTTCAATACTTGTCGTTTACGCATAATGACGTCATAAGAGCAAGTGACGTCATTAGCGCACGTCAGGTTCAAAGTAGACGCCAGAGAACGTGACGAGATAGTCTGTCTTGGTGAAATTTTAATGCAGGTAAAATAAAACCAGAAAATCATATATAGATCTATATTCAAGTAGTTATATCATGATTGTTTATGTGGACTGTCAAAAAACCGCGAACAGTCGACTGACATTTCCCGGGTAAAATGCGTGTTCCATTACACTGACTGACATTTTTCTTCTCACAGAGCTGAGCGTCCATCGTTTAGTATCCGTAAAGAATGCCAACTTATGTTGTTCAGTATACTTAAAATTTTGTTTGCATTTTTAATGTTATATCAATCACTTTTAGATTACCAACGTGCAGTGTAACGGGCATTACTGTCGGTAGAAAACATATCATAGTTGCGTAAAATCACACTTTGATATAATCGAACGCTACCAAGTATTACCTCCCTTGATGATTTAGAGTTACGGTTATTGCTATGGGAAGTGACCTTAATAATGTTTTTTGTGTTCTTTTATTTTTATTCTTACAAAATCACCACCCAGTGTCAATTAGTTTGAATCCAGATAATATCTGGGCTCTAACTGTTTGGAAAGGTTATCAGCAGACGGCTCTAGCTGGCAAAGAGTTAATAAATAATTAAACATACTGTCCCCTATACTGTTACGAGGGTCATTCGTGAAGTTTATAATATCAACCTGGGTTCTCACACATGCGTTTCTAAAGTCTCTCAGTATATAATCATACGCGGATCCAGAAAGTTTTGCAAGAGGGGGTCCAACTCCGACTAGTTTCTTTTTTTTTTTTTTTTTTGGTTTTGTTTTGGATGAGAGGATAGAGGATCCAAATAGCACTATAGATGGGCCATCATCGACCCGCCAGCGAAACGCGGTTTCGTTGGCGGGCCGATAATGGCTTTACATTGAATTCTGACTCGGTAGCATTGTGATTTTTCTGGAGATCCGTACCAGTATTGCTAAGAAACCGATAATGGCCCTACATTGATTTTTTACTTGGTAGCTTTGTAATTTTTCAGGAGATCCGGACTTGTATTGCTAAGAAACCCTATATTTTTTGTGATTTTTCAGGGGGAGGTCCGAACCCCCGCCTCCACCCCCCTTCTGGATCCGCGCATGATAATATTGCTGCATTTAAAACGATTGCAGTAAGTATGTGTAGCTGATCAGACGGGCTTGAGTATAATCTGGTCGCAATTCCGAGAAACAGGTAACACACAAGAATAGGCCGAATTGTATTTGTGCTACGTCACGAGAAACAGCAATGTAAGACTCAAAGCAATATGCTCAGCTACAGACTCTAGCTTTTTTATTGAATTGTATAACAATACACATCGTCAAAGGTTAAGCACCACCCGAACATTCTTTTCTGTAACAGTTTTCATGTAAGAGCAATAAATTTGTAAAATATTGTTACTAAAGTATTTCCTTGGTCTTTCAAACCTGTCAGAATGTCATTAGATACTTTGCTAAAGTTCTATGGTGTTCTTTATACACCAACCCCTATTTTGGGGGCATACCCTTAAAGGCGTCATAGCGGCACCCCAAAGTGATTCATTTGAATTCGTATTAACGCGAAAATAAACTTGGCATATTTTTTCAGACTAGTGCCAAAAGGGTTGAGGCAAACTCAAGGTTTCTTGCCAGTTACAGAGATAGTTAATCACATGTTTATAATTTTTGCGTTTTCACTATATAACATGCCATTCTTTACACCTCCATATATTTTGTTCTTTCAGAGATATTCATCTGAAATTTACAGACAGAACATGTCTTTGCTTTTATAAAAATTTGACACTAACAATTTTATCTCGTAGCGGTATGAAAATACCACAATGGGGCAGTGAATAGGGGTACATGTAGTTTAAGGGGTAAGTGTGTATCTGCCACCTTAATGCTAATCGAACCAAAATGCTATAAATTGTCACCACTTTATCTAATTTCATAAATATAATACATATAAATTCATATTTAGGAAGCTTCACGGGTTTTTCTCGGAAAATATTTAGGCGGTGCTTTACTTTTGACGCCGTATATATTATACTCTCTGGACCGCGAATAACATAGGCGTTAATCAGACTGTGTGAATAACAGCGTGGTCGGCGCACTTTCGTTTGTGAAGCCGCCGTGGTTTAGGGGATAAACCAATGCCTTGTTAACCAGGGGTCGCAGGTTCAATTCCCGGCTTCTCCATAAGACCACTTTCGGTGGGCCTTTTGGTATTCCCGTCATAAAACCAACACACAAATCTTAAATCAAGCAGGTGGCAGTGGTTTGTATCCAGGAAAGCCCCCCAAAAAATTGCACTAAAATTCAGGTTTGATCAGTTGTTGATTGTTACTCCCGTTGTGGGATTCTGTAATTGTATTAAGTTTTGTTTTCTGTTATTTTGTGTCCAATCTAGTTTTGAAATCATCTTGATGGGGAAGAGAGAGCTGGTTGCTTTGCTTTGCTTGTCTTCCTGGTGTCTCAAGATAGTTGCGTGGCTCTTCCTCGCGGTGCAATGTGTTTGTCTGCAGTTTGCGATTGTGGTATTTCCTGATCATACTCACTTACTATTTTTGTTCGCGACGAGAGCAAAGCTTTGGACAAAGAAATTATACATGCTTCTGACTTTATTCTAATCAGCACTTCAAAGAGGACCGAACAAATATTTACGACTCTTGGAACTTAATGACAGGGTAAATACTAGCAATCTCTTAGGAACAGTGCCATGAATTGGTCCTTTGGCTCTACCAGTTTACGGCCATTCAGTTTTAAGCGCACAATCCCGTGAAAGTTACAAAACATGAAACCTGTGCAAGTAAGTGTTGTACATTCACGCGGTAGCAACAGTAAAAGATAATTCTAATGCACTTGCTTTTGTAACGCGACATTTGATTGGATAACATCAAAAATTTGCGACAGTATGTCGGAAATAATTTGACGTCTAATTACGTCCCATTTCGCTGGATGAAGTGCGGCTTTATGTGGCTTGCAACGCTTTAATTCGGGAGAAGACTGCATAAATGCATTAAAATGGGGATAGACATATTCAAAATTTTCGTTTGATTATGTATATCGTCGGATATTTGTTCGGAAATCACGTAAAACTAAATTTCCGACCGTATATCCGACGATATACCTCCCCAAATTAAAATTTTGAATACAGTTATCCCCTAATTTATCACATACAGCTTTTCAAGTGTAGCATGCTATCAGATTATTTTCTGAAATTATTAGTAAAGAACATCGCGAGAGGCGGTATATTCGCATTGAACATCTTTGAATTTTAGTAAAAAAGAAAGAAGGGGAACACATTAGATTCATGGAATCCACGGACAACCCCTTGTGAGTAAGTGATATACCAGTCCAAGCAGAAATGTCTGGGTGGAGTCAATGTGATGTGTCCTTGAGCAAGACACTTCATTCACTACCTAGTACTGGTTCAACTCAGGAGGATCGACATGGCAGAAAAAATGTTGACTAGCATAAAAAAAAGTCCAAACAGATTCAAACAACGAAATTATGTTGTTTTATTGAATAATTAATGCTAACTGATCTCAACAAAGGTGTACGTTTTATCAACAAGCTTTGATAACCTGTATCATTTATTTAATAACACGTTCATTTATTAGGAAGATGCAGCCAAAGCCTTCACAACAGATTGATGCATTTCTTCTAATAACAAAGGGTATAAAATAATAATTAAGAAGTAATCCTATACATTCTCAGAGGTTTGGAATAAATTGCTGCACATGATAAAATATTTGGTGTAATAAATGCAATTGAGACAATACATGACTGAAAACCTCTAAACGGTTCTTAACATATACACTGACCCAAAATGAAAACTTTACACTTTATTTCTTTAAATAGCTATTTTGTTAGTATACATGTCATTGTAAGATTGACGCACACTTATCGAGATTTCGTCGCGGATAACGATTATGCAATTTTTATTCAAATCCCAGGTCTATTCAAGCGTCAACGCCAGAAAAACGTGTTCCTTACGTAGCACGTGCTCGGGAACAGGTGTTTCAGTGACAGCTTTAAAACTGACGAGAAAATTTTTGCAGCTGAGTACTGATAATAAAAAACAATTTATTGTTACAAAATGCTTGCATTTAGCGGCGGCACGTCTTTCAAAAGATCAAAGAAACCATATTATTGGCGTGCTCAAGGCGGGGTCTACGGTAAATGATATTACGCATCATTTCGGCTGCTCTAGACATACTGTTCATAATCTTCTGAGCCAGTAAAACAGTTCTGGGTCTGTCAGAGTTCATGCAAGACCTGGTCGCGCACGTGTGACAACGTTACGTCCTTATCACGTTAACACGTTTACTCACCCACGTAGTCGTTTTAACGAGCAACCGTTATTGCTTGGCATTTACGGGGCTCATGCACAAAAGATCCTTTAGCAAAATAACGGACCTGACATTTTGTAGCGTGACAATGCAATGCCTCACACAACACGTTAATATCCACAAAAAGTCATGCTCAAAATAACGTCAACGTCTTACATTGGCCTGCTTTATCCCCAGTCATGAACCCAATAGAACACGTATAGGATGAATTGGGTCGACCGTTTGGGTTCAATCATCAAATGGATGCGATAAATGACTCCAATATGCACCTCTGTTAGAATAACAAATGTATCCCTAACGTGCTCATACAACGTTACGTAAATTCAACGAGGCGACGTATTCTGCTACGCATTCGTAAAAATGGAGGTCACACTGGTTACTGATGATCTTTTAAATCTCACTTATTGCACACAGTCAGTAATTTCTTGTTTCCAAATGCTGTGTGACTGTTTTATTTTTTTCTTTATAATTTTCATTTTGACCCCTCTGAACTGAATTATTCATAAAAATATGCAATATCTGATTTTCATCCAATAATCTTTTTCAGAGACATCAATAAGACATTGAAGATTCTATGACAGAAAAAATTAACCCCGAAAAGTAATCTATCATCAAAATATATACTTTTAAATACTGTGTAAAGTTTTCATTTTGGGTCAGTGTACATGTACCTATTTGTATTACAGCTAATCAAGACAGAGATGCACACAAACCATTATGAAAGTTTCTTCTTAACCTCTTGTCAAACTATGAACTCACCATTCATACTCATTGAAGGATTATAAAGTTAACTGGCAAGCATAGGAAAGATTATAATATGTGTTTCTTTAACTTATCACAAAGTGTTGATATGAAAATGAAGTTTGGTTAGGCTAGGGGTAGGTTAATAACTCGCTTGAATATATGAGAAATGATTTTGTTGGTAGTTTCCTCTTATCTTCATCAAAACCTATGTTCATAATCTCTTCAAATCAAATCAAATCAAATCAAATCATTCTTTATTTTCTCTCAGTCCAAGTACATTGGCAACATGAGGTACAATAAACAATAATGGTTACAATATATGAGGCATAAATGAAATAACATGAATACAAACATTGTTGCATGCATATAGTAATACTCGTACATATAATGGCGTCTTACAAATTTATAATGGAGCAGTATTACGACGTGAGTAGTGAATGTGTTTAGAGACCAATAGGTATAATGATAAGAGAGAGAGAGAGAGCAAATGTCCCATTAATGACGTATTTGCTCTCTCGCTCTTTCTTTTCCGGCTGTAAAGCGTGGAGAGTCAAATTTCTGAGTTCAAATAAGATTTGGAAAAATAATGATTGCTAATAGTAATTAAGGCAGTTTTTGACTAATACATTTGGGCAGGTCGGGTTATTACATTAACTAGGTCAGAATATGGTTCAGTAATTAAGCATTTTGGTTTCTATGCTTTTCTCCCAATAATGATATTATTGAGGTTACTACTGGGGGTTACCTCCGTTTAGAGATTTCTCCCTAGAGTATCCTCAAGGGTCATTTTGGGGAAATTTATCCTTTAGAGTTATTTTTTTTGGCATGTTGTCTAGAAAGGAATATCTCACGTTACATAATATATTGCATAGACTAGTATACAGATATTATTAATTATTCTTCAGGTGTTATGGAGGCCCTGTTACTGAACAGAGTCACACATGCACACCTGAATGAGTGATATTAGTTCATGCAGCCCGAAGACAGCCTTGCCGAAATCGAAACTCAAGATCTGAATCTAGGCTGCATACAATATGTCACAATAGAACCTGGACAAATAGTTTCATTTCCAACAGGTTCCGTGTATGGTCACATGTGAAGTACATATTACACTTGTTTTGTAAACCTTTCACTGATGAAGATTGAATGCAAGTTAAATGAAATCAGCTCTAAGGTTCCTTCAAAGGTTAAGAGTCAATTTTCCTATCCACCATTGAATTTGAAAAGAATATTGAAAGATAATTAAGAGATTTGGAAGAAACTTTCATAATGGTTTGTATGGGTCTCTCCCTGGATTCGCTGTAAGAGTAAGTTAGTGTATGGTTTGTGCGTATGCACGCTGAAGCTGGTGGATTATCTGGCTCCCGTACATACGCACAACCATACAATAACTTTCTTATTGCACCAGCATGTATGTACCCTTTGTTCATTGTAAGATATTTGATATAAAACATTGGAAAATTACTCAAATGTGCAGTAATATACAATTATTGACTAATGTTGAGGTGGACATGGACTGTTCCTGAACAGTAAACGTCATATTGACCTCGGACCCAATAAACACGGACTGGTCACATACATACAGGTAAATGTATATATTAGAAATACGTTGTCGTGGCGCAACGGTGGCTGAGCTTTCAAAACTGACATATGTTGAAGGTTAAATAATCATATCTCCGTTATTTCTCCGCATATCTTTGAAATTTCTTCAAAAAGCAATGGTTCAATATATTATATTTAAGACTGTATTGTCATATTTATTGAAAATTTATCCGTTTTTACGAACATCAGCAAGAAACCTAGGTATCCTTTTTAGCTATTTTCAGCACTTTTAGCCGAAAATCGTCAGAAATCAACATAAAAGGTTTGATAACTTCATTAATTTTTACTGTAACTCGTAATATTTCAGTTGCGCATACCGTTAATAATATCTTATAATGTCGTGTATGATCAGAATCAATTTTATTGGCTGTTATACTTTGAAATAGCGCTAAAATAAAGCCTCGACAACATAATTTTGTATTTTCGTCAGTGACCAGTTCGTTTATACTGGGTCCTAGTATTGACTCATGCGGGGCGGAGGTCAATATAATTAAGTTTACTGTTCAATAACAGTCCATGTCTACCGAAACATAAGTAGACAATTGATTTGTTATATAATAAATGTATGTTATGCATTTCCTGCCATTTTGGACCATTAAAACGTAGCGTTATGGATGGAGCATGCGGAATTACTTGATGTTCTGACGTCGCTTCCCGTAAACCATGCAATATTACCTCGTGCGGTGTGCTTTGCAACGTCACATCCGGCAAACCATGTGACATATAGCTATATCAGCGGCAGTTGATAGGCATGTGAGCCAATCAGAAGATGTTTATTTATAGATTATATAATAACATGTTTTGTTTAACGATCATTTGGCACCAAGCACAAAGCATGATAAATAATTATTTAACTAATAGTACATATGCAAAAATATATGAATATATTTCAATAAGTATATAAAATGTAGTTGTATCAGTAACCTCTCATTATTAACTGCCTTGTTTCACTTTGACCTGATAAACGTTGTCCATCTCATTACATGTACCTTTATCAGGTCAACATGACGTTGCACTTTTACATTGACGTCGCCAATAACATTGAATCACATGAAATCGATAAATATATGAGCCGTGACATGTGATTTCCAACAATGTGGCATTTTGACATGTGATGACTCAGACGAGCCTCTGCAGCTTCCTTTTAAGCTTAGAAACTCCAAATGGTGTTCAGTCAGTAGCTTTACACTCATAGACTATTCAAACGACTAGCAAAGGCTCTGATCAGACTGCGCATATGCGCAGGCTGATCTGAGGCTTTGTTGGTCGCACATACCACATTGTTGGAAATCTCATGCACTGGCTCATATCATAATCGCTAGTTTGAAGAGTGATATACCAGGTTCGCGTATTTTGATATCAAGTTTACCAGGCTCGGCTTCGAGAACGCATGTTGAAAGCCTCGTGATTCAACAAACGTAAACTTTAAATTAATATACACTCACCTAGTATTCTCTATATAGCATGGGTTGTCCGCCAGTACTCATGTAAGATCTTCTTTATAGCATGTACGTAAAGATAAACAACGGGCTTCAGTGAGCGAGCAACTATTTTACTATAAACCAACTACATCGGTGTTGTGAGCAGATTTGAGATAAATTTGATATGGATTGTATAAATATGAGAACTCTGCTATGTCATTTATACTGACATTAAATATTTTCACTATTAAAGTTTCCAAGGATTGTCAATGTTATATGACGCCAAACAATCTTATTCTAAACTTAGAAACATGGAAATTTATAGCAGCTATTAAATTCATATATTATTTAAAATAAAAGATTAATTGGCGGTCTAGGCACTGTAATATAAACTAATTACAGAAAAACGAAAATATAATGTCAATAGGGAAGATACATTGACAAAAAAGGAGTGGAATTACAAGTTACAGAAAGAAGGATAGGCTACGATTTTTTATAAGTTCAAGCAAACAAATATTTCGAAGGTTAAATTGTGAATATTTTCTTTTACATCGGTTTAAACTTTTATTTCGAGTGATTAAAAGAGTCGTTGCATAGAGACAGCACAACATATGTTTTGTTCGGTTAAGAAATAAGAAAATAAGTCATTAATCTAGAGGCCTGCGTACATAATTAATAATAAAAGGTATGTGCTTGACCAGATAAAGCTTAAAACTGCTGTTTCTCAAAACTTTATCCACCTGATGTGAAAACAACAAATAGTTGACTATCAAAAAAACACATCTTCGTTTGGTAATTGTTCTCAGCTTTTTTTCCCTGAAAAGCATTGTCTTTTTCCCTGCCACTGATACAGAGCAAACTATTCAGTATATCAAACCCTACATACAAGTTTGGGTTCATCTGTTTGTAAATCTCTCTATGTGTCCGTTTATCAGTGTATTATTTCTGCATTTTAACTTGAGCATTCTGACAGGTTATCTTCAAACTTTGTACCTGAGCTATATCACAGATAGAAGAGTAATTTTCTATGATTATATATTTCATCTCATTATAAGCCATGACCCTTGATTGACCTGAAAACTTGCAGCCAACATAAAAGTGTATCGCATTTGGGCTTCATGAAGCCCCCATGCGATACACATTTGTGTTGGGTGCAAACTATTTGCAGCCACCGGGGACTTTGGCTTTATACAGGCCAAATATTTGCCATAGATTCTGCTGTTATTATAACACAAAAGTGTATCGCATGGGGGCTTCATGGCACAATCAATGGGTTCGTGAATGATTGGATTTTCATAAATGTTTGTTTAGATATTTACTGATATAAGAATGCAATATGTTTCTGTTCGTTTACCATTGCCTTACGTGAATAGTTAAGGTTTCCTTCAACATCTTCTGAGTAAATTGTTGAATTTGGATGGAATTTAGGTTCATGCATAAATTAAATAAGGTCTATGCATAGTCTTTTTTAAATATGCAGCAAAGTTATGCCCCTTGATTTGCTTTAAACCAGTGTTTCTTCTCAATATTTTCAATTAAAATGGATGCATTATATACCTACGTGACGTCTACCTGTAATTTTGACCTGCATAATACATTCTTATAGGAGCCACCTCACACAGACTATAGACTGTCTCCAGTATGAAGTATTGATATTTCTACGAAAACAATCTTGACATGAGATTTCCAACAATGTGGTATGTGCGACCAGCAAAGCCTCAGATCACCCTGCGCATACGCGCGGTCTGATCAGAGCCCTTGCTAGTCGCTTGAATAATCTATGAGTGTTAAGCTACTGTCTGAACATCATTTGGTGTTTCTACGCTTAATAGGGGGCTGCACAGGCTGGTCTAAGTCTACACTTGTCAAAATACCACATTGTTGGAAATCACATGTCACGGCTCAATTATCTTATTCTAACACTTTTCCCCAAAATTATCTACTGCTGTGCATACAACTACCATTGAGGATTTTATTTTTAGAAATAAAAACAAGTTTCTTTTAAGACAATTTTATGTTTCAGACTAAAGCCAGTCTACTCAGACTCCAATATTCAGAAGCGCTGCTTAACATTACTATAAATCATCATGTGACATTAGCAAACGGTATGGGTCCAAATTGATTTGATTTGATTCTTTACGTCCCAGTCAACAATTTTTCAGTTATGTCGGGACAGGTCTTCCTGGGTTAAACCAGTTCTAAGCAAGGATTAATGTGTATTGCTCAAGGACACAGTGATGTCCAGGTCCATGATTTTGAACTGTTTCATGCTCAACTCAACTCAGTATGCCCAAAATGTTAAAATGCCAATTATTATTGGCATTTTGATGAGACACATATAACTGACAGCCACTACACATTTATAAACTTAATCAAACATCTCTCTTTTTCATCAGCCGTATGATTGCTAAACTAGAAAGATTACCAAGAACCATGACTCAAAATAAGGACCCAACACAAAAAAACTCACACACAATGGACTCTCAATTCTCAATTCGAGAATCAAGCCTGGGGTGTAAGTAAGGCGTAGTGTACTATGTATAAAAAATCCATTTTATTAGCCTGGAACTGGTGTCAAGAAAAAAGTACTATTGCATGTGAGGTCGGTCCTATTAAAATTCATTATTCTGATTACCCAAAGTGAATAAATGAAGTTAATGCTTTTTTAAATTTAGTTTATTCTTTTTCAATCAAATATCGCTAAAGCGATATTTATAGTCATTTATAACCGTTTGTTTTGCTGCATTCAAACTTTTTATTGAATTGGCACGGTTTCTGTGACGTCGGCGTCACGTTATCAAAATAGATCCTCGACGAACATTCGAGGTCTGATTCCATTGAATTCCAAGGAATTGGCCGCGGCAGCTCCGATAGGCAATGGAAGCACACAACATCTGAAAGTGTGAAAGCAAGAAAAGTCTTTCTTTTTCAGCGTTTTAGTTGTTTAAAGCAGTTGCAATGTCATGCTTAGCTGAGCTTAGCATGCAAAAATGTTCCCGGATAACGTCGGGCCCGGTTTCCACTGCTTGCTATACGTGAAAACGAATTTAACAATGAAAACTGTTTTAACCAGAATATCTTACAGTGAATAATAGGTCATACTATTACAGCGAATCCAGGGAGAGACCAATACAAGCCATTATGAAAGTTCCTTCCACTTCCAATATTCTTTTCAAATTCAATGGTGGATAGAAAAGTTGACTCTTAACCTTTGAAAGAATCTGAGAGCTGATTTCATTTATCTTCATTTCATTCTTCATCAGTGATTGGTTTACAAAACAAGTGTAATAAGTACTTCACATGTGACCATACAAGTAACCTGTTGGAAATGAAACTATTTGTCCAGGTTCTATTGTGAAGAGATTATGAACATAGATTTTGATAAGGATAAGAGGAAACTTCCAACAAAATCATTTCTCAAATATTCAAGGGAGTTATCAACCTACCCCTAGCCCAACCAAACTTCATTGTCATACATGTATCAACACTTTGTGATAAGTTAAAGAAACACATATTAAAATCTTTTCTATGCTTGCCAGTTAACTTTACAATACTTCAATGAATATGAATGGCGAGTTTATAGTTTGACAAGAGGTTTAGAAGAAACTTTCATAATGGTTTGTATGCATCTCTGTCTGGATTAGCTGTAAGTAATCAAATATGGAAGGTTCTTTTCGGCCTAAATCGGTTCAGCGGGCGGCAAAACCTATTTTTCATCTTTAGATAGCTCGTTAGCGATTCACTTATATGTTTTTTGTACCGAGCGCGACACAGACAGTGTCCCGTGATGCATGTAACGTCAAATCGAATTCTCAGTTTTTGTAGACAGATTATCGCCAAGGGATTATATTTGGGAATACGCTCACATTTTATCTATTTAAATGTGGAAATCGCATGAAACAGGCCACTTAGAAAGAAAACGAAATATTCTCAGAGGGCGACACACAAATTCGGTTCCACTTATGTTAGGCTACCACCCTCACACTCTAGATATGGCCGCGACACGATAATTTATAGGTTGAGATAAACAAACTTTTTGAGAGTAAAATTGATAGCACTTTATTATCCGTGAATTTTAACATGTGTTTTCACTACCAACAACATATGTTTTGTTTGAGAAATAAGAAAATATTTTTTAATTACGCATTCTTATTTAGGGTTCTGGTTCAAACACAAAAACAAAAGTTTGCTCATAAGAATATGGTATAATACAAAAGACGTTGGCGTATGCGGCAACTTAAATTTACAGCTTTGGATATGTTCATACATTGTTAAAAACTAGGACAGCAGGCAATTCAATGATATTGTGGTTATGGAACCATTTGCACTTCATGTTACACAACGTACACAACCCTTTAGCGTAAATTTGCTTCAAAGGTAGCACTTATAAGATCAATGGCAGTTCAGCTGCCACCAAATGGTGTAAAAAAATTACAGTGTACTGCTACTGCTTTCTAAAATGGTGTAATTTCCCTAGTAAAGTATGCTACCAGAATAATATACTGAATAAAAGTGAAAACGCTACACCTGAATTGCTTGTCATTTATATACAAAATGATGCAAGCCAGTAAAGCAAATGAAAGTGTATCTGAATGTTCAAAGACTGGGTGAAAGGCGTACGGATGTTGTCACGAGGAAACACAAGAAAGCCATTTAAATGTGACAGGGGTCCATTTTTTCAGGTTACAAATTTGAACAGCAATCTCACACAGTTAAGGCCTTCAGAAATCCACTACCAACCAGATCCGACTGAACGAAATGGTAGTCTAGACATGCGACAACAATCTATGTGAAGAACTTATCACATGTTTAGAAAAGTTATTCTAAAAAGCAGATTTTTCATCAAATTGGCCAAGTACTGAAATCTCCATAGGAAAATCAATGTGTTGTTGCATCTTAGTCTGATGACATTACTAGTCAAGAAATGGTAGAAACAATGTGCCGATAGGTCTCCCTGATTTGGCAAAAGAAAATTATCGAAAATCGTTATAAATTGAAGATTACCAAACATTTAATATTCCCTATTTGTTTTTGTCCAAGGGAGACAACTTACATTTTTTTACAAATTTAATAAATTCGAAATTGATTTCTGAGCTTGTTTCAAGTGATAAGTCAGTTTTCTCGTGTTTTAATGCAACACGAGTTTGACCAATTCTGATAAGCATAAACTTTTTTTCGCATGCACAATAGCAAAATTTAGTGAATACAGCTTAAAACACACAAAGGAACATAACTCAGAACTCAGACATCAAAAAAGACAAGACGAATCGTTTGCTGGATGTCTGGAAAACATTATTAAGCTTTAACAAATACATTTTGTCAAATACTTTCTCACAAAATATTGAAGTGTAGCGTTTTCACTTTTGTTCAGTATAGTATTACCAAGTGGGATAAAATGCAGATTGGATATTCCTTTTCCTTTCCTTCTCAGTATATTTGTACATGTGCAACATATTCGTCTCAACGTAGTTCCCTTCATCGAAACTGCCAGTGTCCCAGTAAACATATAATATTAAAATGGCGTTTCGTCAGCGGGTCGACGGTGGCCCGGCACTGTATGCTGGCTGATGTGTTACTGCTGAAAGGTACGTTTACGGAGTGCGTTTATTGTGTTCTATCGCTATAGGGACGTGCTGTCATGTGATGCAATACCATGAGCGGATCCAGAGGGGGACAGGGGGTCCGGACCTCCCCCCCTGAAAATTCACAAAAATATAGGGTTTCTTAGTAATACTGGTCGGATCCCCTGAAAAATCACAAAGCTACCAAACCAGCATTCAATGTTGAGCCACCATCGGCCCGCCAGAGAAACGCCATGGCGTTTCGGTGGCGGGCCGATGATGGCCCATTTATAATGAAATTTGGATTCTCTATCCCCTCATCAACTAAAAAAAGGTATCATTTGGACCCCCTCTGACAATAATTTCTGGATCCGCGCATGCATACGGGCTACTCAGCTTTATGAACCCGCTGTAAAAAGGTTAATTAGATTATAGTCCTACAAACCAATATTGTCTATTGTTACTGCATCTGTCCACATTGTCCTGTTGACGTTTGGGCGCAGCATTGTCACGCGAAAAGGGGCTTATAGCGCAAGAATACACGCTGACCAGTTTGCTGAAATACAGTCAATGACACTCATTTGTGATAATAATAATAATAATAATAATAATAATAATAATAATAATAATAATAATAATAATAATAATAATAATAATAATGCAGGCCTTTATAAGATGTAAATGGCAAATTTCTACCCAATAAACGAGGGGTGGAATAGACAGATCGTCAACTCGTCAATTTGAATTTGCAAACTCTTCATTTGTTAGCCCGTTATTGTCGTATTTGATCCTGTACACGTTTGTCGAGACTGTATAAAACAATATTTACTGCTTTCAATCCTGACGAAATCCGTTCTGAAATATCAGTTATGGCCGGAAAACTGCATGTGCAGTATTCCGGGCATCACTGATATTTCAAGCATTATTTCAAGTTAATAAATTTTGCAAAACATAGCTTAAAACGTCTCCACCACATGCACATGGCCATGTAAGATACCACTGTAAACAAATTGTTATTGGCCCCGAAAATTCACTAAACTATAGGGTTTCTTTGCAATACTGGTCCGGATCTCCTGAAAAACCACACAAAGCTACCAAGCCAGCATTCAATGTTGGGTCATCATCGGCCCGTCAGCGAAACGCCATTTCAATGGCGTTTCGCTGTCGGGCCGACGATGCGGTATTTGTATCCTCTATCCCCTAATCAACCAAAAAAAGCGTTATCAAATTTGGACCCCCCTCTGACAAAACTTTCTGGATCCGCGCATGACGTGCTGGATGCTTTTGGTATCACAATGATCACTAGGGGCAATGCCTAAGTGAACTGTTTTCTCCAGACATTTATGTCTATACTGCTAAGAAATGGCTCTACGAGTGCTAAGATAATCAGAGGCAGATGTCGACATATTTACTAATATCGATTTTTACCTCCCACTACTGGTGCAACCGCGTCTTGGAAAATTGTTTGGTCTCCACAGCATTGCTGTGCTCAAATCGGACGGGGTATGTATAAAGTATCAGAAGCAAAGAATGAAACCTGTAAATTAATCTGAGATTTTATCCAGGGCACATCATCATTATATATATATAGACCATGGCGAGATGCCACCAAACGTGACTAATTGGGGTCTAAATTTTGGTTTATCATGATGATATCTCGGACCCAGTCCGAGACGATACAGACAGAATGGCCAACCAAACCGTTAGTCTGGTTCCCTCCCCTTGATCTACTTTGAGAGGATAACAGGGCACCAGTTTACCAAACCGTGTGATGGATTGTGGACCTAATGAGATTGGGTCATCAGATTTTGATATTTATCGCATATGCGAACAGCAAAGGCTGGGGCGAGCCTGCGCAAAATCTACCCAGTCTCGCCAGAGCCGTTACTGCTCGTACACACAAAGAAGGGGTGTATGTTCGGAATACATTTTAAGTGTGTGTCTGGCCCCACTTGATAGCTACGCAATTATGTTTGAAGGATGTCATTACGCAAATGTTATAAATACCAAAATTTCCTTTGAATTGGCTCACATTGTACTTAGTACTACTTACGATATAAACTGGGACTGAACCCTTGGCATAGATCTATGGAGACGGCTACCATACCCAGCCATAAACAGTTGTTTTGCCTAATGACAAGTTCGTTTTATCGAGACAGGGCTCAACTTAATGAGCCATGAGTGAATATGCAAGGTAGATTCTTATCAGTCTGCGTATCTCGACAATCAAAACACCAAGCGGCCATACGGTTTTGTCTGTGAAGATTGTCATTTTTGTCTAGGCAGAATCTATACTTCTTATACATTTATTAATTAACGTATCGCACATCTGTGCCTATTTAACCCATTATGCATTAATGGATTATTCCTTCTGTTGATACAATAACTTGTTTGTTTGTTTGATTTGATTCTTTACGTCCCATCAACAATCTTTCGGTTAAACAGGGACGGGTCTTCCTGGGCTGAACCAGTACTAAGCTAGGATAAATGTGTCTTACTCAAGGACCACAACACAGTGACGCCGGTGAGGCTCGAACCCGATGCTCCTCGGTCTCGAGTCAAGCACTCTACCACTGAGCCACTGCGCTCCCATATTTTGGTACAATAAACTTGGGATGGTCCATTGTATATATTGGGGGACACAGGCTATAATTTCCATATAAATTGTATTCCTTCTTGTAAATATGTTTTATCTTAGCAAATAGTACAGACCCTGATGAATTAATGCATTATGCGGCATTTCATCTGTGTCAAACTGCGCATTTAGGAGTCAGGTTAGTTCACTGTCATAAGTTGACATTAGCTACCTCAAAATTCAGATGGCCCTTTATGAAGCCCAAAACTGAAAGTTTCTGCTAATTGGTTTATTCATATTAGAAGAATAACCAGATATAGTTAAAATCTGGTATTTATTAAATTTTAACTTTTACCGTTGTAATAGTAACAGAAAATGGCCGCCAAAATAGCCTTTAGATAGAGAAATTGCCATTAAGGATCTTTAATTTGAGGCTTTAAGAGACCAATTCTTTAAAGAGATGACAGCACTGCCAAATACCACATATGTTGTGTGCCCTGATTATTCTTATCATCTGTTAAAATGTCGTTTTGGCATTTGATTGTGGTCTATATCAATTTCTCTGTCAAATGTCTCAAATTTGTTAGAAAGTGGTCACTCCTATTTTCAGCCTGTTTTGGTGGTCAGTTTTGTTACCATAGCAACGGTAAAAGTCATATTAATGCCAGACCATTGTTCAAATAAAGAAATAAGAAGAAGCTTTTATTTTTTTGGCCTCATAGGGGTAGAGAGGTGACTTTTCATGGTATATTGTTAGCTTGAGTGTGGCCCTGACGATGAGGACAGCAAAGTGTTTATATAAATTGTGTTATATATGTAGTCAAATACAGATGTGGACAATTTACCTAACAGACGCTAACAGCGTATGGAAATAATGACTCAAATATGCATGATGCCCTATGCATGATGTCCAGAAAAGTGCCGTTTCCGGGCATTATGCATAGTTCTCACAAGATTGGGGTCATAATCAGCAAACCGTGGCCAAATAAATCCTCATATCATACGCTGTGTGGCATATGATGATTTCTCTACAAGCAAGTACTGTGGGGGAAACTGTTAACAAAGTGATCGTAAAAATGGTGCAAAAGGTTCAACATTCGAAAGACCCAGCGAAATATACAATGTGACTATCGTTATATGATGGAACCATGCGCTTCGCGAATAAAGCAGCCTGCTTCGCGTTATGCTGTGTACTTTGCAAGCCTCTGTTACAAATAGTTTGGACCCAGAACAGACCGCTCTGATATGGGTCCATATATTGTTCTATTTAAGGCTTGGTCGATAAAACGAGTTCTTTTGTAATGAAGCAGCAGACGACATGATATCCTAATGCGATTTCGGATGGCAGCAAAAGTGTTAACCTTTAAAGCGCCAATAACGACTGCATCAGAGGAAACATTTTGTGATATTTATCTAAAATTTGGGGGGAAATAACCTTGATTTATCATGTTAATCGTCTACAAGCAAATCTTATTTTATTTCAAAGCATGGACAAAATTGGCAATTGTCAAAAAATGCACATTTTTGGTGACGTTTAAGGGTTAATCGAATTCAGAAATGTCTCCGTTCTAATTAATTATATACATGATCAAATAGAATATATTGCCTCGTTCAGCCTGACCCAATTCCATATATATACCAGTTTAGCTCAAATGGAAACAGCTATAGCATGACAGAATTTTAAGAAATCTGGGATACCTACCTAGAAATAAATAATCCAAACACAATCACTGGGCTCCCTGCCCTCTCGTTAGAGGTATAATCCTATGTTCTTAAGTGATTTAAGTCCACATTTTCCCTGTTTATAGAGTGACCGAACTTCACTTCAGAGACTTTGGTCTGTTCACTTGGCGTGGATGTCTTTCATATTCCGAACAAATTCGAACTGCGATATGTAAAAGAGTCCATAATAGTAAAAGCGAACAAAAAAGTCACTGACCAGTCTGCGCCAAAAGCGCAGACTGGTCAGCGACTTATTTGTCCGTCAAACAGATGCAGATGAAATCAGCATGAAAAAACCAGCGTAAGTTAAATATTAAAATAAGCTGCACGAATGCACGCGCTGAGTTAAGCACATGTTTCCATGTCCAAAAACTAAGTGGGATATTTTCCGAGACACGACTGTTGTGCATAGTAATATCCCTATGGAGTTCATTCCACGATTATTAGTGACTTATTTCTATCATACGTACACATGATGGATCACTAACACAAACCTGAATGTGCCTAGGAAAGCATGTATATCGGAGCTTGCTGCCAGAAAACTGCTCATCGCACCTATACTAATCATCAAAACTAACGTCAGCGTACTAATTGGCGAGACTTATCATCACGTGGTCAAAAATTCTAGATAGAAAGTGTAAAATGAGTGCGAGATTTTTCGTCAATACAACTCAGAATTGGTGCAAAATGATCACGACTTTTGGGTTTGCCAGACATCTAATCCTTTATCATGTGCAGCAATTCCATTTAGAGTTTGGTGTCGTCAGAAGATGGTATAATCACGTGGTATCTTTCACATGGCCTTTTATCCATTGCATTTTCTATGTGGAATTAGCAATAGAACTGTCAAATGTACTAGCTGATTTTGTCCAAGTAAATACATCAGTTTATTTCTGATTCGATTCATGGGTAAAATTTTTCAGGATTATTCCTTAATTCAGGATTTTGAGGCTGACTTTCCACAAAGTCAGCCTCAAAATGCTGAATTAGGCAGATTTGAATACGTTCTCTGATTAATTTTTATTTCATATTCGGGCAATTGACCATTTAAACTTGAAATCGTTAACACTTTGTAGGCATACAGCAAGTTTTAAGATTTGAATTGCGAAAGTTCAGGATTTTTCGAATTTTGAATTTCACCCATGTGGATTGTTTACTAATGGAAATAGCTAGATGTCAACACTCCAATGCTCACTAAAGACAATTTGTGTGGCAGAAGGTGGGTGGCTATGTGGGAGGTATGTTTCACTTGAATATTGGTTTCTACCGATGTTATTATTTATCAATGTTCACTGTGTTCGCATTTGTCACAGATCTATGCTGCCTGTTGAGCACCAGCTGTGTCAAACCAAGGAAGGGAAAAATAGTAAATGTCAATGCAATACTTATACAGTAAAACCTGTGTAAAACGGCCACTCTCAAAAAGACTGAAAATTGGTTTTGAAGACCAATTATCCCTTAATGCATGTAAAAAGTATTGCAGATTCTGCAAAACTTTTGACCTTTTTATTCTGCAAACCTTTTGACCTTTATTTAGCTACCATTTGTTCTTAAGATCTTTGTTTTGTCTTTTTTGAGTGACCGTTTTACACAGGTTTTACTGTATGCAACATATGGCTTTTTTCATAGCGAATTAATTGTCCTTGTCGATAATATATAGCGGTTGCCCTTTGAAATGGTGCTGTATATTCTATAATACATTTGAAGTCTTGAAACAAGACACGCATTGCATTTTGTAAGGCGACAGCAGAATGGTGAAATTTTACCATTTACTGTATACCATTAAATATGGGACTTTAGAAAGCCGTGTAGACCCAGAGATGCATCTTGTCTGGGTCTACATTGCTTGCCGTCACATAAGCTTCTATTGACAAGCACTGAACCCGTTATAATAAATGATAGACCAATCCAACACGACGCAGCCATTATAGACGGAAGGGTCTATTCGACATAAAAGAATTTACCCGGATGTGATGTAACAGTGTGACTCAATAAACAGTATGCTTAAACATATTGTCATAATTATTATTCTAAGAATAAGTTGAATTATAATGGTCATTTTGGCTAACAAAGAACTAAATGTCTACCAGGGAGTGTGTGCATTCACACAATCCACATGTTAAGTAGCCCTAAATCCATCTGGAAATAGTACTATGAGCAGACTTTTTTTCTCTCGTCAAACTCTGACGATTTTTTTTAGTTGATGAGGGGAGAGAGGATTCAACTACCCATATAAATGGCCATCATCGGCCAGCCAGCGAATGTAATGGCGTTCCGGTGGCGGGCCGATGATAGCCCAACATTGAATGCTGACTATGTAGCTTTAGGATTTTTCAGGGGATCCAGACCAGTATTGTCAAAAAACACCCTATATTTTTGTGATTTTCCACGGGGGGAGGGGCGGAGTATATATCAATGTATTTAGATGACCGTCTGACAAAACTTTGTTTTTTTTGCGAAAAATATATTAATTGGCAACAAAAATACCCCCGCCCCCTAAACCCTAAAGTCCTAGATTTTCCAAATATATTAATTTTGTTATGTGTCATGAATGTCAGGTTTTAGTTTTTTGTAATCCTAGCCACAGATAGTGGACATATTGAATGGAAGACTGTTCGATGCACTTTTACACACACACACACACACACACACACACACACACACACACACACATCTTTATGAAAACGTTGCAGATGTTTAATGGTATGAGGATGTTCATTTGTTTTTGATATAATCTATAGATTAATTTTTGTCATATTCTAACAATTGTCAACTTAGTGAGTTTGTCCCTCAAATACTTTCAGTGAGAGACAAAATATGGATTTAACCAGCACTATGACAGTGTCTAATTTTTGTCAGGATATTGGGTTGATTTTTTTCTGATAGATATTGGCAATATCTGCCACCCCCACCAGAAAAGTGATAAGACAACATTATACAATTATTTATTTCAGTTTCGGTAGACATGGGAATTTATCTGCCCGAAAAAAGCGATATGTACCGTGAGGTGAATATCACGTTTAAGGAGAGATAAATCCTTATGTCTACCGAAACTGAAATCAATAATTGTTTTGTTACTGACTTTTCAACTGTGAATGAAAATTTTAGTTTGACTTTTGTAACGAAGTCATGTTCAACCTAAAGACTTTCTCATAAGTTATAGAAACTGTTTTATAATATTTAATGTAATATTAATCAATTTTAAAATGTATAAACATTCTCTGAATTCAAAACTTAAATCATGAAACACTTTTTTACATTTTGTTTATTCTAAAAAGGAAATGAACAAACAAAACAAAACTGTTGTTAAAACATTTACAATTTAAAGTCTTTAATTTACCTGTTTGGAGTGACACAGCAAATCATATCGATTTCATGAAGCCCATGCTATTTTAAGCTCTCTATGTCACGCTAGAGAACCACTTAACTCGAACAGCGCAGTCATCACGTGTTGGCATTTTAACATTTATGAGCAGGATAAATACAACATCTGAGAAACTTAAAGCAATAAACTTCTTCATTTGTAGGTATTTTAGTTTTTATGAGCAGTTGAATTTTCGTGCTCATTTGAGTTGAGCACGAAACAAGTTTTATAACCTTGGGGCAAGGTCTTCTAAGGGGAAATACAAGACTATAGACCATGGGCGTCGAAATGGTGGAATTACAGAAATATCTATGACTGATGAGTAAATGAAGATAGCAAATAGCAAAAGTATGGGAATCTAAGAAGGAATAGTTCAAGCTGCTCTTAAGAATTTTTTGACCATCCATCAAAAAGGTACAACAAAGACTTCTCAAACTGAGGAAGAGAAATAGTTTGATGAAGATTGCAAATACTATGCTATTCACCAGAATATATCTACATGGGTTATTGGCAAAGAATTATTGACAAGGTCCTGGCGGCCATATTGCTAATAATGTTGAAAGATAAACTATCGAGTGGTATATAGGAACCATCGTTGAAAGAAATAATAATACAGAGCAATCATCAGATTTAACTGAAAACATGTAATGATGAAAAGTAAAAGCCAAGATTATAGAATTCATTTGGAGAAGAAACAAAGCAAACAAATTTCGGGTGCTCACAAACCTGTAAATGAAAGAGGTATAGGAATAGGTACCATAATCAATAAAGTCAGAGAAGAAACATTGCAGACACATTATTATAATATAAAGCTGCAATCAACAAATGAATATGAGACAGATGATTTGAGAATTTTATTTCTGCAGTTGAGACTGAAAAGCAAGTTAATCAGGCATTAGACATATTAGACAAGAATAGTGCTGATAAAATTAGAATTTGTTCTTGACACAATTATCTATCACATCATATCATAAAGGAAACAAAATTAATGTTTTGCATATGCGTTCAACGATGCTGCAAATGCAAGTTATATTGATCGATTAGGTTTAAAAAGCATGTGAATTGAACTATCCAACACACACTTAAAATGGAAAAGTAATATAGGTCACCTTTTCAATTATCAAAACATGCTTAATCGAATAAAAACATCTTTCAGCTTTTCGAAGGGTTTTCCATCGGACACGGTGTTCAGTTCTTGAAATAAAAAAGTATAATCAATGTAAAATTTTAGTGTCTAAATGCTTTAAAAATTGCTAAGTTCGAAATGCAAAAAAGTATCATACATTAATCCGAAGATAACAACCAAATGTCATGCACATCTTCAGACATTGACAAAACATCGGCAAAGTTTCAAACAGATCCTGCTAAACTGCAGGAGGAGTTGCGCTCACAAGACACCTAGTGTATAAATGCTTTAAGCCGAAAAATGACTAAGTTCGAATTCCGAAAAAGTAACAAAAATTAATCAGAAGATAACAGCAAAATGTCATACACATCTTCAGACCTTTACAAAAATATCTGCAAAGTTTCAAAAATATCTGGCTAAAACTGTAGGAGGAGTTGCGTTCAGAAGATACCTAGTGTCTATATGCTTTAAGATTGAAAAAAGTTCGAATCCCAAAAAAGTTACAAAAATTAATATGAGGACTACAGCCAAATGTAATGCAAAATGAAGCTGCCCACATTGTTACGGGAGCAACCAAACTTGCATCAATTCAATCTCTATTGTCTGACACAGGATGGGAAAGTCTCACATCGAGAAGAGAAAAGCACAAACTCGTCCTCTTCTATAAGATGATCGATTCTTTGGCACCTGAATACCTCTCACCACTTGTACCACCAACTGTTGATAATATAAGTCAATATAACTTGCGTAACGAGACGAACCTTCAGACAATCCCTGCAAGATCCCAACAGTACTACAACTCATTTCTTCCTCCAACCACGCGGATGTGGAACAGCCTTCCAGACGATACCATGAACTGTCCATCGGTTGAATCCTTAAAACATAAACTCAACAACAACATTACCAAACCACCACCTTACTACTTTTCTGGTTCACGATTAGGACAAATATACCATGCCCACATACGATTGAACTGCTCACTGAGGTATCATCTTTTCCAGAAAAAACATCATTGATACTCCTGTGTGTGAATGTGGTGAGAATGAAAATACTTCACATTTTTTCTTACACTGCAATCTCTATGGACAATTAAGGCATGCTTTGCTAGATACAGTCTCGACGTACTGTCAACCAACGGTCAATGTTTTCTTATATGGTAATACTGATCTGACAGATGTTGAAAATGCAGAACTCTTTTCAGCTGTGCAAGATTATATATTATAATCAAAACGTTTCTGCTAAAGACAAAGGTATACATTTGAAACTTCTTACAATAGTTGCACACACAATTAATCAAAACTAAATAAAAACCTAATATGATACTAATTTGCGGGTACGCATAAGTCCAATAGTATTTCATTCAGAAATCTAATTGTTATGGATGAATATAGTCCAACAACAGACCAATGAAATTATGACTTTACATTCCATTCCCAGTGAAGCCCTCAACAGCCAACTACAGTGAGCCACTTAAGTTACGCACCACTTTTTCAGGGCTCACATTTTTTGACAAAAATGCTGGAATCGAACATTCTCTATGATGATTTATTCATTGACATTTTATCTGTTTGATAACATCGAAAAAAAATATTGGAATCACTCATGAGAATCATTCTGCTACTCAAAAGACAATTTTGACAAATTTTGAAAAATGCACGTGCAAGCGGAACGTCTATATTTTCTATTTTTGTTTTGTTCTAGGCATTATCCATGTTGATCGTTGTGACAGAAAAACACCAATAACAATTTATTCATTCAAGTAAAACCCCTTTTTTCGGTCGTTGAATTTAGTAACACCGTTACTTTTTGAAGAAATGCTCGTTTTAACGTCATATTAACGTCAGTTACAATAATCAAACTGGATTTTCTTCGCAAACTATTTTGTAATGAGTCACTTGTTGACATAGAAGTATCAAAACACTAAAACATCCTATCATTGACACGTCTTATAGCCTTGGTAGTAGTGACGTCATCACTAACGTCAACAACATGACACCAATTAATCCATTGTTTTCTTTACGAAAATAAACGGCGGATACATGGTTTTTTAAAATGAAATCATAAAACAAGTGTTTTGATAACTAGTTTACTCAGAATCATACGAAATTTTAACTAACTTAAAAAGTACTAAAACCAACTTTTTTCAAACCTTGGTCAGCTGGGAACCAAAATAGTAAAACCTTAAAAAAACTATGAAGTTAACAATCCCATTCTAGTCTTAGATATTGCCAGAAAAAAATTGGCTTTTATATCTGGCAAAGCAGAAATTCGACCCTGAAAAAGGTGCAATGTGATCTGAGTTTCAATTGAGATAATGCAATGTGAAATGGTGTTTTGAGGGTAGTGCACTTAAAAATCCATTTTCTCCTTCGTTTCTGATCTACTCACAATGAAATTTCAATGGCTAGTGCAAATATAGATGCGCTTTACGTTGGTAGTCTCAGAATAAAAATATCACATTTCTTTTCCGGGTAATTTTACATTTTATAAGTGGTGCGTAACTAAAGTGGCTCACTGTAGTAACCTATCGCCAAACAGCTACAAAGTGCGACCATTATTCTCTATATAAATGACAATTACTACATGACAGTACATATATTAGTTATGTGAACTCTTGGGATACAGATTCAAATAGCCATATGACTTTCTTCTGAATCTCATTTGTATAGTGGTTGTATTGTAATCGTATTCTGTGTTGTTTGTATACTTGTTATAAATTATACAAATAAAATAAAATTTAAACCAAATGTCATGCACATCTTCAGCCGTGACAAAAAAATCTGAAAATTTTCAAAAATATACGCATAAAACTGTAGGAGGAGTTGCGTTCACAATATTTTGTGATGGACTGTCAGACAGACAGACGCACGGGGAAAAGCAATATGTCTCCCGACCCTGACGGGGGGAGAAATAATGAGAAGAAATGAAAGAAAATTAAGTCATGCTTATATCATTGGAGACGATAGTGTTGGTTGCTTTCTTTTTATTATCAGGCGATCCGCAGAACAGCTAAAACCCCTCTATTTTTTTTTAGTTCTATGCCTTTCCCCGACGGATTAGGTTGTTATAAACCATTTTAAAGCTTAATGTCTCTAGAATCATATGAGACATGATGTATAATTCTCATGTGGTTGCCATTGAAGCCGTTTGGAAGTAGGTCCCCATTAATCAAAATGAAAACCAACCATATAAAATTAGGTTTGTTAAAGTAGTACATAAATTATTCAAATTGGTTATTAAACAGTCCAGTAGCAGACATGGATTTTTGTTAGAGTGATTTAGGCTCATTGTGGTGCCATTTTCGTTATATTTTCATGTACACACTATAAAATTATTGATATTTTGTTATCAAGTTTCATTTTATAATCTATTTATAATATGATTAATATAAAAAAATAATGTGTCTATGAAAGACAATTAACTGAACATTTCAAAACTTCAACATTTTTTCCTATCGCAAAACATTTAGGAGTTATGAGCTGTTGAATATAACAACCAAGAAGAAAACTTTACGTAAGGAAAGAACATTTTCATTTAAAATCAAAACATGTAATCCTATTTGTAAGCTTTTAACACCATTTATGAGCCTTATCTTATACATCATAGGATATTTAATTTAATTTCAAAACTGATTTTTGTGTTTGAATAGACATAAAGGTATTAGTTTGTTCGAAATAGAATTTATAAGATCTTTTTATGAGACTCATGATTACAATTTGTCAAAGCATATTTGCTTTTGTGAAATAACATATTTTAGAACTATCTAAAACAAGAAAATAAATATTTTTATCGATTTGGTCAAACTTATAGGTTTCAAGCCTCATTTACAAAAACAACTATTGCTCCCAAGTACCAGCAGTATAAGGATCAATACAATGCTCAGTCAGCATTGTTAATGTAACATATATAACCAAATAAAATATATTATAAGGCCTATGAATGCACAAAATGTTATGAAAGACAGTATTCAATTGAGCCTAAAATGGTTATATATAGTGGGTTTAGTTTAATGTATTAACTTTTTATCCCGTCACTTATTATCATAACGAGGACATATCAGGTTTCTAATTTGACTTGGTCTATAAGTTTAAGAAGATTGTTGGCTCTAATATTTTTTCAGCGCAGCTCACTAAAATAATTTCCCATAATTAATAGATTGACTATAACATAAATGTAATGCAACAGACTGCATGCTTGGTGGTCAACCGAATCACGATTGACAACTTTGCTTACCTCTTTAATTGCACGCCGGTGGGTCGGACTTCAGATTCTATGACGGTTCCGACTTAAAGACTTATCTATTGATGAAATGGTAGGGGCCTGATGCTTTGGCTGTTGTCAGGCCCACGGGGGTTTACCTGTTCGATTTCTTTAGCTCCGGTATTCAGTTTTATGAACTGTTGAGTCTTTATCTTTGCTTTATCTCCTTTTTATATCTTGATTTATATGTTTTTGGAGTTTATGCATTGATAAGCTAGGGGTCTTTGATGCCAAACATCTATGTGTCTCGATCCACATCTGAACTAAGGGTGAGGTTGGCGCCGTGAAACCGGTTTAAGCCCTCCGCTAAAATATTTTACTGACCGTTCCAAGGCGGTACTTCTTTTGTGGATCATTTATGTTTTTTGTGTCTTGTGTTTCTCATGTTTTTGCGTCTGTTCATTGCTGCCTTGTGGTCACCTGCTGGGAAAGGGATGACCTCTTGGCTCTTGTTGGTGATGTTTATTATATTTTTGTTACTTTCCCATGTGGTATCCTGCGTCAGGTGTGGTACTTGATTGAATCGTTTCCTGATCTTTGTCTCCTTTCTTACTTTCATTTTGAGATATAGTGTACAAATCCGTTGGATGCATTAACTTGATTAAGTTATATTTTGACCCCTCTCTGTCGATCGCCTATTGGTTATATTAGAATCAGAACCATGTGTATAGCATAGCTGTCGTGTAGAAGTTCTGTGTCACATCCCATAGGTTCCACCAAAACAACTTTGACAACGTTTTTAGTTGATCAGGGGAAGAGAGGATCCTAATACCACTAAAAGCGGGCCATCATTTAAATGGCGTTGTGCATGCGAGTCGATAATGGCCCAACAGTGAATGATGGCTTGGTAGCTTTGTGATTATCCAGGGGATCCAGACCAGTAGCTAAGAAAACCAGGGGGGGGGGGGGGGTCCGGATCACCTGCACTCCCTCTGGATCCGCGCATGCTTCCCAGCAGTGGCGAGGGTCGGTCGTTGATCTGTGGTTGTAGTATCTCCTAAATTTTAATATTCATACGAGTATAAGAAAATTATAAGTACAGAACGGCCACTCAAACAAAGACAAAGCAAAGATCTTAATGACAAATGGCAGCTTAACCCATCTATGCCGAATGTATCTTCCCTTCCTTATCAATTGGACGAGCCCGTTTCCAATTTTAGGGTTGTTGGGTGGTATTTTTTATGCTTATTCAAATCTTAAAAGAAACTTCTGTTTGCAAACAGTTGAGAACCTGATCAGACGCCGCGTTGCGGTGTCTGATCTTCTTTTGCACTGTTTGCCGATGTCCCACAAAAGGACACCAGGCTTATATGGGTTAATGAAGGTCAAAAATATTGCAGAATGCTTCTGACCTGCATTAAGCGATAATCTGTCTTGAAAACCAATTTTCGGTCTTTTTGTGGCCGTTTAACACATGTTTTACTGTATCAACTTATTGGAGCGGCGCTATGCAAGGTTCGACAACACAGACATGATTAATGCATTTTCTCTGCCTGTGTTATTTGCTCTGTTTTCATTGAGATGGCAATGGGCTCAGACGGCCTTATTATTTGCTTTGTTTTCATTGAGATGGCAATGTTATTATTTGCTTTGTTTTCATTGAGATATCAGCTGGGGGATGGCAATGGATTGAGGTGGCCAGTGTGTTCGCCAGTCACATTGTTACATTTTAAAAGATTTACGCTGAAACCTATTTCAAATGTTCTTCAGCAAGTACGGGGAGCGCAGTGACTCAGTGATAAAGTGCTTGACTCGAGACCGAGGGGCCGTGGGTTTGGGCCTCAACGGCGTCACTGCGTTGTGGTCCTTGAGCAAGACACATTTATCCTAGCTTAATACTGGTTCAACCCAGGAAGACCCGTCCCTGTTTAATTCAAATATTGTTGATGGGACGTAAAGAATCAAATAAAACAAACAAACTTCAGCAAGAACCAATCATCATCGAGTTTGCCAATTAAATAGAACTTCAGATAAAATCTTAAAAGACCAGTATCAACATATTAAGGGATAAACAACCCCCCTTTCCACCGAGAAGCAACATTTGGACAGTTCAAATTGGTTTTAAGACATATTATTTTGGCGCCTGTCTTTGTCCACGAAGTACATAATTTTATACCTTTTGAAAAGTGTGTAGAATATTAACATTATTTTATAAAATTAGATGATTTTGCACCATTTTGTAGGCCATCATAATGGTAAAATTGTTATTATAAGAAATGACCGAGTTTGTCGATTCTCATAGGTTATAGTTCCGAGACAGAAATACCAACACCGTTTAGAATACAAGGCAATGAGAATATTTTAAGACTGAAATTCGCAAAGTTCCAAAATACACAGCTGACAGCATGCGCGGATTCAGAAAGTTTTGCCAGAGGGGGTCCAACTCTGACGAGTTTTTTTTTTTTGTTTTTTATGAAAATCCAAATACCACTTAAAGTGGGCCATCATTGGCCCGCCAGCCAAACGCCATTTATTTTTAAAGTACAGTTTGTAAGCAAACAGTGAATACCATGATCGGGTCATTTAATATTCTTTCTTGCTAGTATGTATGTATGATTACCAACTCCTCTATACAGCTGTGCTTTGATAGACAACACAGAAAAAAACATAATGCATTTAGTCTGCCTGAGTTGTATTATCTTTATTTTTACATGTGTCACCTTGGCGAAACGCAGTTCTCGTAGTGGGCCAACTCCTTCACTTTTGGAGTGCCTATTGTTTGTGTAATCTGTAATACACAGGTTTTCCTTCCTTTATATTCAAACTTTGCATAATGATTGTTTACACATTGAAGATTTGCACCTCCTTTTTTGTGCACATTTCATGAATATTTTCTCATTTTGTGGGGTGATAAACTTAGACATTTTAGTTGTGAGTCCACTCCGTCCATCCGTTCTCAGTCTCCGTCTGCAACATTTTTGGGGTGCCAAATTTATGTAATCTGTAACAACAAATGTTTTCATTACTTTAGATTCAATATTTTTTATTTTCAATCTCAATTTTGAAAAATATTTGATTAAAAATTCAAAATTGTATTATTCCAAAATTATCAAATATAGGACTGGTAACCATCGGCTCCCCAGTTGAGACTAGACGATGGGATGATATACCATCAAATGAGCGCAAATGTAAAAGGGGAACGTGCATTAAGAGGCTATTTTGGCCCCCTATGAGGTCAAAAAATAAACGTTGCTCTTCACAAGTTTCTTCTCATTAGTTTATTAGAACAATAGCTAAAGTGTAAAGGTCTGGTATTGATTCGTCTTTTATGTTTGCTATGGTAACAAAAATGGCCGCCAAAATAGGCTGAAAATAGGAAAATGACCATTTTGGAGCAAATTTGAGGCATGCAACAAAGGAATTAATATAGAGCACAAGCAAATACCAATAAAACATTTCGACAGATGATGAGTATTATCACGGCACACAATATATTAAAAGGTTTTTTTGGTATTTGCTTGTGCTGATATCTAATTCTTAGAAAATCGGACTCCAAATGCCTCAAATTTGGCCTAAAATGGCAATTTCTCTATTTTAAGCCTATTTTGTCAGCCATTTTGGTTACCATAGCAACCGGTAAAAGTAAAACAAATGCCAGAATTTTACACTTGGGCTATTCTTCTAATAAACCAATAAGATGAAATTGGTGATAAGCAACTTTCAGTTTTTGGCTCTAAAGGGGGCCAAAATAGCCCCTTAATGCACGTACCCCTTTTCCCTACAGACGACATTGGTGATGAGTATCATTATTTGTTTACTTGTGCCTTTTAAGAGTGACAAAAATCATATTTGAAACCTTATTTTTATGCTAAGCCAAATATACGCTAGTATAGGGAGCTTTTTACCTCAACCAGTGAAGCAACGCTCATTAAATTATCAAAATGTGTTGCAATTATTATGAAAAAGTTTTCTGTGTAGATTGTTTTCCAAATGATTGAAACATATTATGTTCCGATTTATATGAAATTCATAATGTGGTCTTTGTAATTTAAGGTCAATTATTGTATTTCATAGTACACTGTATTTATGTATTATGCCTTTTTTAATGTATAACATGTATGCCTTAATCTTTTACGCCACCTAGCATCCCACAATTGGCAGCTGAGACTCATGTTCAGACCAAAAAATATAACGTCGCGCGTTCGGCAATGCGGAAAAGACCGTCAAGTGTCAGATTACCCATCTAAGTAGAATGGAACCTTCCATAATACGTATGGCACAACCGCACACGTGCTGTTCGGTATAATTATACCTAACAAAGATGGGACAAACAGATAAACGGACGATTTTCCACTTAAAATATTAAACTTGTGTTCGTTATTTTAAAAATTCACTTATTCAAAAAGGACAGTCATGAGTGTTCGATTTTTAGGATGTTTTAAAAACTATTTTCGGCGATAATTTTAGGTGAACGTAATTATTTTATATAAAGTTGTGTAAGAATCTGAATGATGCAGATAAATGTTATTGACACAAATGCTTAAATTGTCTCACGCTCTGCATATTTGAAGATATTAATTTATTAAAAGCGGGAAGTTACATTCAAAACAGTCAAAATTCAAACAATTTTATAAATGCGTACCAAGACACACTGTCAATTATCGACGCTAATTGTTAGATTTTCTTCAAAATTCTATTCAGAAGTAATTTCAAACCTGCGCACCGTGTTTTAACTACACACTAGGATCACATCACCGAGATGGTTCTGATGAGTACCCACAACAAGCTATAGTTTTGTACATGCGTAATTATAGTATATTTTCTAAGCACACATCAGAATCGCCTCGGTGAGACGGCTTTGGCGTGTATTTGGAACCTCTTTTCTAATGAGACATGCTGATATAAAAAAAAACTTTTTGTGGCTTTCCCTGGGTAGTAACCAGTACCGGGCCGGAGGGTTAATTATTTGTGTGTGTATTTTATTACAGGAGCATGTTCAGACAAAAAAGGATAGCGTCGCGCGTTTGGAATTGCGGAAAAGAACTTCACGTGCCAGATAACCTATCTAAGTAGAATGGAACCTTCCTAATGTCGCCTGCTTACGTATGACACAATCGCAGGTAGAATTACACCGATTACTGATGGGACAAACAGACCCACCGAGTGGTTGATTCTAGACCAAGAGGCCGCGGGTTCGAGCCTCGCCGGCGTCACTGCGTTGTGGTCCCCAGGAAGGCCTGTCCCTGTTTCACTGAAAGATTGTTGATGGGACGTAAAGAATCAAATCAAACAAAACAATCCCCTTTTAGGAACGGCATATTAATCTATTAATTTTCCTAGCAGTAAAAATTGAAACTATTTTCCACACTTTCGTTTTCTCTCTTTGAAGGTTGCCTGTAAACTAGGAATTGAAATTCGACCCCTTTCAGGTGAGGTTTTAACTAAATGACTTAACACAACAGTGTTATTTAGATGGGACTCCGGGTATGCTATAAAAATTGGGCCTTGACGCAAAAGGCGCAGACCAGCCTGCGCATCCACACAGTCTGATCAGCGTTTTTTTATTTTTCGCTGACGCTTGATCTGTTGCGTTTGTCAAACATACAGTTGGATACTCGTAACAGGGAATATATTCTGCTGGCTTTGAATTTCAATTTTCTAGCTTCTCTCTGAAGCTGAGGAGACTGGGTTGAGCATCGCTTTGTCCGGAAACTACGAAGAGTTTTTGTCGCGTCGAGACAAAATACCGGTACATGTAGTATTGGTTTTTTTATCAAAGTGTAACCGGTAAAACACTTCCGTCTATAAATAAACCTGATTGTTTGTATTGGATAACGTTACGCTTTACACGCTAGAGCAAAAGGTTAAGTTTTAGTGTTTCGATTACTAGATCGAATTGGGCTGTAGTTCTGTTTAATATACTTAAGGACTTAGAAAACACATCACCCAGATTAAATCCCTTATTTCACAAACCCTGAGAATGTCAGCGAGATAATTGTTATTGCACATCATAGTCTGACCAACTTGTAGTGTGTCCTAGAAAATTCATGGTTTTAAATTTACTTTAAGGTATTGAAAAAATATCCGTTTTAAGACAGGGGTGGTCGATTTTGAAGGACACAAATCAGCTGCAAGTTAACACGCGTTTGTTTTGATTCCTGACTCAACATATTTGCGTCCTTTGCTTCTTTCACCTTTGCACATTCATCATTGAACGATTCGAAATGAATTGACAGTTCGGTATGCTCAAATTTACACCCCTTTAAGGATACAGATATACTTCACCCACACTGAGTACTATAGTCTAGTATTAAAATTCAATGTCTTGGGCCTTTCAAAGTTTCGATTTTTACGTCCGGTTTTGTTGGAAGAGGCTACGGGCATACACAAATGACAGATTATGCATAAATTACGCTTGCATCACGTGTCTTTTGTATTGTGCAAGTGACTTTAACGTTTTTTTAACATGGCAGCAGGTGTCCTGCCATGATTTACATCAAAACGTCTTCCCCACATGATTGTCAGTGTATGTATTCAATATCAGTATTGAAAGCGTGCATAAAGGTAACTTATGGAAATGTTTCTAAAAAGGAGCTATAAATTAATGTTCAAATTTGACGTTTATTTTCGAAATATTGAAGTTATCAATTATTTTTAATTAGAAAAAATCTTTCAACTCTTTTGCTGATATGGTATCATACACGCCACAGTTTAAACTTAAAAATAATCAAAAAGCTTCAACTAACTGTGCAGAAAGGTGCTGGATGATGTATGTAATCCTGTGGCGTCATCAACAGCATCGCGTTATATTGTAGTCAAATTGACGACTGACTCATACCAATTCTGGGTTGCACATTAAATTTGTAAGTAACTTTTCAATCGCATTTACGGTTTGCAAGAAAAGAACAAAAATATGGTGATGCGTTTTCAAAGTCCTCTAGTATATATTATTCGTGCTATTATAATAATATTGGGCCTCGACGCAAGAAAACCTATCCTGGGGTTTCCGACAAAGTGAAACTCAAACTCCTACTTTTCAAAAGTGTTGATCAGACTTCGCTGATGCGCAGGAGGTACTACGTCTTTGTTGTTCGCACCCCCCCCCCCGAAGACAGGTTATTAGCCTTGGTTGGACTTCGGAATGGCGTTTCGCTCCCATTTATAGCGGTATTTGGATCCCTCTATCCCCCCAATCAACTGGGAAAAGCGTTTTCAAATTTAGACCCCCTCTGACAAAACTTTCTGGATCCATGTGATTTTGTTAACGTTAAAATAGGCAAAATAATGAACAAAAAAGAAAGTTTCTGTTACAATTTGTTTGAGGTCATACTGTAGGTCAATTGGAGTAAAATGAGCGACTGGTACTTACTTATACACGTAAGCAATGCTCAGAGAACATGTGTGTAGCTCTACAAGACATACGAATAGTTTTGCATTTGATTAAACATACTCGCATTTGATACTTTAATACAATTTCTTATATCCATGGATTACCGCAGATAACATCAGACAGGGGGTAGGGTTAACCCATTTAAGCGGAACGGAATATACCCCTCTTAATCAATTGAAACAGATTGTATTTTTCATTTTCATTAAAGTTTTAAATAGAATGTTCTGTAAGCAAATAGTGGAGACCCTGGGTATGCAATTTTTGTCTATGTCCCACAAAAAAGACACTTGGCCTACATGAGTTATCAACATTTTATTTAAATTTCAAAATTTTAAAAAAGTCGATCCAAAACTGTTTGACACTCTGTTGGTAATCCTGAAAGAATTTTTCGAAAAATATTTTTTTAAAAAGTCACAGACGACAAAAACAGGCAAAATTACCCAGTTGGCAAAACGTTAATTGATGACTTATATGTACTGCCATGAAAGAGAAAAGGAACAGATGTGAATATATTTAATTGATACATTTCGATCATGTTATTTTTACGTGCTTGTGTCAATAGCTGTCGATAACCTTTGCGGGACCTAGTTTAGGGACGAAAAATGTCCTGGCTTGATATGGATTTAAGGTGTTGAGTTAGCATGTTATTAAAGAAAGGGGTTGGATACAAGTTATAACAACATCTGATTCAGTAAATCCTTTCCAAAGAAACCAAGTACCCGATTGGTCGCATTCCGTTGTGTCATTTTTTGTATTCCTTCCGAACACTCAGATGCGCTGAACAATCAGGTGCGCTGGCTGCATGGGGGAAAGTTTTCAGGATTATTCCTGAATTCAGGATTTTAGAAAGTCAGCCTCAAAATGCTGAGTTCTGCAGGTAATAATAGCTTTTCTGACTTAGTTTCAGTTTATCTAAAGGTATTTGACCATTAAATTTGAATTTTTTGATAATTTGGAGGCATACATTAAGTTTTAAATTCTGATTTTCTAAAGTTGAGGATTTTGGAAATTTTGAACTTTCACCCATTTGGCTGAATGCCTTCAAATAGCGTCACTTAGGATACGGCAATAATCATAGAAACTAAGAAGAGAATAACAAAGGCGATGATCAGTTTGCGCTTGTGCGACAGCTGATCTGGACCATCGTCGTTCGCCAAAGCTATACTTCATGTTTTCACACAACACGGCTCATTTATTCGACTAGCTATCAAAACGTGTCTACGTGATCCTTTTTTCATTGTCTGCGCATGTCATATTCTCTGAAAAAAGTGCCACCAGTTGGTAAAAATATCTAAGACACACTGATCAGGGCATTTGTTATTCACTCACGGGAACGTTAGGAATGTATACTAACTATACTTTCTACAGGCAATATTTCAATATTCTAGCTAGTCTTTGTAGCCGAGGAAGCTTGTTTTCAACAGTCCTTGACACATACTAGTGTAGGGGCCAAACTGAGATATATGGGCACTTTTGCGAGTTTGTTGCACCCCCCAGGAAGAAAAAGTTGGTTACTATTTCCAGCCAGGGACATGTCTGGGGGACTCAGAAACCCATGTTTTACTAAGTTTTCTGTGGTCAGGTTTCTGTAAATGGCCTGTAATCACCGTTACCCCACAAACATTGAAAATAGCAGTATACTAAATATAAGACTAATAATATATTTTATAATAGAATCAATGAATTTATTTGAGGTTTAAATGTTTGATCTAGTGATAAACATTAATTACAGACATCTGTGAGATGTTTTACCGCTCATCAGCGTTACGTATGTTACATTTTATACGAAATTGCAGATAATGACTTTATAAACTACATATAAGAATGCACCGTGTTCCCCAGCCACAGGAAGAGAAACTTGGTTACTATTTTCAGCCTGGGACATGTCTTGGAGCTATAGAAACCCATGTTTTAGTAAGTTTTTTGTGGTTAGTTTTCTGTAAGGGAACTGTAATCAATGTTACCCAATTTTGAAAATAGCAGTACACAGAATACAAGACTAGTAGGGTAGTTTACAATAGCATTAATGGAATTATTTGAGTTTTTCATGTTTAAGCTAGACATAAACATCAATTGCAGACATCTGCAATATGTATTTCTGCTCGTCAGAGTTACTTACGTTACATTATTTTACGAAATGCAGATAAAAACTGTATAGATTGCATATTATAATAATCCATGTTCCCAACCTTAAATGTGCGATAAAGATCCCTATTCTAATGATGAATATCTATTTTTCCAAATTTGAATCTATTTATAATTTGTAATTGGAGATAATTTGTAGTAAAATAAATTTTAAAATATGCTTTTAAGCATATCATTTCTACTAACATACAGATTTTCTATTTCAACCATATACATTGCATTGGAATTGACAGTGTCTTCTTTCATCTCTGTCGCAATGAAATAAAATAACAGCATTAAAAACAAGTTTTACTACCATGGACATTTAATTTCTGTCAATATATAAATAAGGTAACATAAGTAACAACAATGGTGTTTTGCGTAAATGGATATAATAAAAATTGTGGAGAGTAGACTTAGACTCCCATTTTACCTAAGCCTGACGAATCAAAGAGTCTACTCTCCACATGTTTTAATAACTTCATTAATAGACAAATTATTTTAAAATACACATTCATCTAAGAGAGTTTTGAAATGTTGTTTGATCCTGTTACTTTGATACATGTATGGTAATTTACAGGTTTTTTTTCATCAATGATTCATAGCAATGAACATAATATTTACTTTATGATTCAAATATTGGACTGAATATACCGTACCTCAATAAATAAATTTAAATAGAAAAGCAATATTTCCTGCATCTGGTGGCAAGGCATGAGGATAGTGTGGGTGTCTTCCAGAGCAGGGGCTTTCTGTCGACTTTACACAGAGAACATATCTTAAAACTAGTAAATTTCCAGCTGAGTCTTCTTTGAATGGGTAACAAATTGGTCAAATTTGACGATTCACTGTTTTACAAGATATTAACCCTTTATACTATATGCATATATTTGTCAAGCCCATAAAATATGTAACAGCACATTTTGATTATTTTAGCTTTAAATATGTTTTCCTGCGACAACTTGCTCCTTTTTTTGCAGGTAGTAGAAGTACTTTATCATGCCTGAAAAAAACTATGTTTGCTAAAAAGTGAGAATGACCATGAAATGTCACAATCACAGACTGTAGATCAAACAAAGGTACTGTGAGGAAGAAACACAGAACATTTTAGGTCTTGGCTGCATTTTGTTATAATCTAAAGTTCCTCTACCGTTTTTAAAAGTACAAATATGATATCAATCAAAGTACTTATCATTACAGAAATAGCACAGTTGATACCAAAATGTACCTGGTGCTTTGTAGATCTAGCATTTACTTTTTTTTCTTGTATGCTTAATACATTAATTTTCACTGTTGATAATTACTTTTTTTTAAAAAAATCAATGTATCCCTAGGCCTGTCACAATTGCAATCGTCTATTCTCACTATTCTCATACGATCTCATTATATCATATTGTAAAATGCTTATTATCTTTTTTTTGTTATACAGCAATTTCGAAAGAAATTATTTTGTTTGTTAACCAAGCAAGTTTGAGGTAAAGCAACCTGAGCGATACGCGTAGACTTAAAAGCATATTACGTGGTAACATTAATTACAAAGCTATTTCATGTTAACATTAATTGCACATATTTTATCTGTTAGTGAAGCTTTATTTTTAAGTCCATTTTGATGAGTTATTCTAAAGCTTTAATCATAAACATGGCTCACTGTAATTCAACAACATGGTTTGAATTTCTGAAAACCAGAGATTAAATTGTCGCCTGAGTGTCTGTTGAAAACCAGTGCCACGACTCCGCGCAGTTGTTAGCTTTCTTACATTATTCACAAGGAAGTTCTTTTTTCTTTCTTTTTTGCAATTTTGGGTCTTGTTGAGCTACTTGTAAAACTGATACATGTTTACACATGAGGAGTAAGAGACTTATGATCAGTTTGTTGGTTTCAAAGATTTACTGAATTAGCCTTATTGTATGCAAAACAATCAAAAATTGTGAGCAATACTGCAAACAACAGCTCGTAAACATATTTTAGTTATAAACTTACTCATTCTTGCACCCATATCCATATATATATTTGTTAATACTTACATTGTTTGAGGGCTGTTTCTGGTTAAAGGAAAGTGTTTCATTTTTATTTTAGGTGTAATGCCATATTAAGATTACAAATTATGAGTATGTTACAAATTACAATCTTGTATATAACACTGGTTTATACATGTAGTGGATAACTTTAATGTAAAGACCAACCTTTTTTTGCAATGTATCACTGTTTCAGCAAACAAATATGGTTAAAACACAGATGCAGTTTTTATATGTAAGTACAAGCGAGTTTTCCACCTTAGGGACTTTTTCTACATCAAGCAAATCAGACATTAAACCAATTGATTATGTTCGTAATTTTGTGTTCAATAAACATTTTGTGGTGTAATTTCTTCAAACACTAGACATGACCTCAGATAAACTGATGATAAACTGGGTGTGCACTCAAGCTATTAGCTGCTGCAATATGGTGAATGATGGATTCTTGCATAGCATGTGTATATATCATTGAATAACCTTGTTAAGAGCCTTAGTCACCAAAAGGCCAACCAAGACACAATTACCTAATAGGATATTTTTCAATAGAATCAATGAGTTTATTTTAGCTTTACTTGTTTGAGCTGGGCATAAACATCAATTGCAGGAATCTGTGAAATATGTTTCTGCTCGTCAGCGTTACTTATGTTACGTTGTATACTAAATTGCAAATAATGACTTTATAGATTGCATTTTAGAACGAAAACATGTTTCCCAACCTTAAATTTATAATGTAGATATCTATTCTAATGGTAAATTTCCATTTTTACATATTTGAAGCTGTTGATTTCTTGTAGCTGTAGTGAAATTAATTTATAAATATGCTTATTAGCATGTAATTTGTACTGGCTTACAAATTTTCTATCCTCATTCATTAGGTTACATAATTTACAGGCCTATTATGACACTTTGACAATAGGAAACGTGGTAAAACAGACCACAGGAAACGTAGTAAAACATTCAGTACAATATTTGACTTATGAAGTAGATATTCTACATATTGACATGTACCATTGATTAAAAACCTGTAAACTGTCATATCAAAGTAAAATAAACTATCAAAATTACAAAAATCTCTTAAATAAGAGTTAATTTAAAATAATTTTTCCATAATTGAAAATATTTAAATAATATGTAGAGAAATATATTCTGAGCCTGGCTGGTTGTCAGGCCCAGGTAAAATTAGTATTTTTTATCCATTTATGCAAGGGACAATGTTGTTACCTACGTTACCTGTTATATTTTTTTGGCAACAAACTATCCATCGTAGTTAAATTTGTTTATAAGTATTATTTCGTTTCATTGTGAAAGTGTTGAAGAAGACATTGTACAATGTAAATTGTCAAAAAGAAAATCTCTACTTCTAATATTAGAAGTGACATGCTCATAAGCATACTTAGATATTTATTTTTCAACCTCTATTGCCAGTTACAAGTTGTAAATAGCCTTAGATATGTGAAAATGGAAATTTATCATTAGAATAGAGATCTTTAATACACATTTAAGGATGGGGAAAGGGTTTGTTCTAATATGCAATCTATAAAGTCATTATCTGCAATTTCGTAAAAAATGTAACATAAGTAACTCTGACAAGCAGATATACCTCTCACACATGTATGCAATTGATGTTTATGACTAGCTGAAACATGTAAAGTTCAAATGATTTCATTTATACTTTTGAAAATATCATATTAGTCTTGTATTTTGTGAACTGCTATTTTCAATGTTAGTAGGGTAACATTAATTACAGGCCATTTACAGAAAAATGATTAAAGAAAACTTACTAAAACATGGGTTTGAATACCCCAAGACATGTCCCAGGCTGAAAATAGTAACCAAGTTTCTCTTCCTGTGGCTGGCGAACATGGTTCATTCTTATATGCAATCTATCAAGACATTATCTGCAATTTTGTATTTAATGTAACATACGTAACGCTGATGAGCGGTAAAACATCTCAGAGATGTCTGCAATTAATTTTTATGGCTAGATCAAACATTTAGACCTCAAATAAATTCATTGATACTATAATAAAATATATTATTAGTCTTGTATTTTGTGTAATGCTATTTTCAATGTTTGTGGGGTAACGGTGATTACAGGCCATTTACAGAAACCTGACCACAGAAAACTTAGTAAAACATGGGTTTCTGAGGCCCCCAGACATGTCCCTGACTGAAAATAGTAACCAACTTTTTTTCTTCCTGGGGGGTGCAACAGAACTCAAAATTTGAGATTTGGCCCCTAGACCATACCCCTTAAGAAAGTGATTCATAGTTGGTCTTTGGTCGCTGAGCTTGAACAATATTAAGAAAGTAAAAATGTCATTCAAATGGCCTTTGGGTCTGCTCAAGGTCACAAAATCACAGATGTTACATTTTATTCATCAGTAGATATGGCACACTGACATATCCCGGAATCCCGTCTGGCGTGTAAACGGCAAGGTTTTGCCGCTTATATAACGTTCTTGCAAAACACACATCAAATTCAGGTTTTGACCGAACCCTTTATGCCGTGGTAAGGCTATATTTTATTCGAGTGGGGTACCTGACCTACAGCGCGAAGTAAACTGTCCGTGAATTTATAGGGCTACCGATAGCGCGAGGCAAACTCGTTTGCGAATCTAATTTTCACAAAGTAGGCGTCAATTTGCCATGCCGCTTATGGCCACAGACCTGTAATTGTAAAAAGGGCACTGATTGGCTGAAAAGGTGGGTGAAGCTCAGCACAATATTTTAAGTTGTAAGGTGTTTCATGATTGGTCAATAATAAAACTACGGAAATATATTGTATTATTAGATGAGATATCTTTGCTGTACTTTTTGAAACATCTCATTGCTTTGTTTGTTGATTAAGTTTACTGGTGTGGCTTAGAAAAAAGGACCCTGCATTTTTATATTTTTTTCAATGAAATTTTCCTCTCATGTAGGGTGCCCACCTTCAAGGGCCAAAAAGTGGTAAAACATGGTGCTGTGGTATCTCATATTTGTTTATTGGTTGAACTAGGGCCAATCTGTAATTCTACGACAGCCTCATTGTACTTGAAGAGTTGTGAGGACCACAGCTTACTTAAAAGCTATAATGGAGGTATATGGAAATACAATTACAGGTCTGGGCCCTTATATAAGCTAATAAACTGGTAGCATGACCGTCGTGCGTAAGAAATTAACAGCAACGTCCCCAAGTCAAAACGTACTGATTCTCAAAGAGTGGGAGCGAACTTCACATAAGTAAACGTACTTATGTGATTTTCTTCCACATCTGATCACATAGAATTAATATGAATTCAGGCTTTTTCGTGACAACCAGGTTTTATGCCCCCTTTACAGTTATCAAACTGCCTGTCCTGTATATCCGGAGTATATCTCCTTTATTATTTGAGGTAGGAATGCCAAAATTCGTGTCTTAATGCATTAAGGGTCATGGAGCGTCACATACCTTTATTACTGCCATCAGATCTAGAAAAATAGTGTCACGAGCATAAATCCTGTATTATTTGACATAGAAATCCCCCCTAGACCCCAAATGCCCTTTACATATATTGTAAATGCTTATAGCGACATGTCGTTGTCCAAAGCGCATCTTGGGTCTAGGGGGGGAAGCATCTAAAAATAAATTGAAAGACACCATTTTCATATTTCCAATGACAAACGTCACAATTTTAGGTGTATTTCGTACGCATGCACAGAAGGAATGCGGTAAGGTTTGGGAAATGAAAAGCATTCCGATCCTTAACATTTTAGAACTTTTACTTTTTTATAACTAGCAATGCATTTACTCAAAATCTGGTCTAAAATGCACCCAGTAAAAAGACGTAAAATGAGGGGTGGGAGTAGAAAGTGCACGTTTTCACGGTATTGTAAATGGTGAATCGCTTTGAAACGTATTTTGTTGCTTACTATGCATATTTTACTGCTGAACTACACCAATTTTTAAAACAATAGGGCAATTTGAAAATTTGGTGTTTGTAATCATGTCAACTAGGGAAAATATACGTCTTATCGCTAGAAGTTCGTTACTGTAGACTGGTCTAGTTTGACAATGAATGACTGACACGCCCGTCTCTACTAACTGGTCGCACTATATCTTGGCTGTACTATACAGACATATTAATAGCATAAATGTTAAAGTTGTTGCGGAATAGGACCTTTAATAGATCAAGATAAGCACACAATTTAAGCATAAATGATTATATTTTCTTATCCATAAGAACCTGGGGAGAATTTCGTAGACCATATTTCTTTACTAGATGTTTCAAACATGCTAACTCCCTGTTGGTTGGGGAAAGTTGGCTATTACTGCATTTTGACAACGTTACCCCTCATTTTGAAACAAAAAAACACTGTAAATAGGGTTGTTAAGGTATTATTTGAATTATTCTAATTGGCCAAACGTTCATGTAATTTACAAGAACGTTAGATTCCCTACAGATTTTTTATGTTTATAAAAGTTATTTTGCCCCTTATGTTGTAATTTATGTTACATTCAAAGCTACCCCTATAAAATCAATGAAGTTTGCAAATAAGGTTGTTATATTTCATTTGATAAGCTTCTCATTTACCATCCATGTTTTAAATGCATATTATCATATGACGCCGCACCTGGGAGTGAAATAACGCCATGCAATAAAATCGATAAACCACTAGTGGTTAATAGATTTACGGGAAATGTTATGACGTCCATAACAACGTTGCATACATAATGTCAAAATTATAACGTTTTTACGGCAGAAATGAGATTTCAAAGTAATCTCAATGTCATATGATAAATAGAATCTAACATTCGTGCTCATGTTTTATTGAATTTATTAAACTCGTTGCGAAAAAGAGATAAAATGCTCGGCAAGCCTCGCATTTTATCTCTTTTCCTCAACTCGTTTAATAAATTCAATGAAACATGAACACTCATGTAAGATCCTCTATTTATAAAAGACAACTAACTGGCATTTTGGTTGATCATTACAGAGAAACTAAGGCCAGTTATGAGCCTCTAGAAATTGCGTTTTCAATTTTTTACTCATCCTTTTCCCCAGGGTCCAGGCCCTTACCTACCACCCCCCCCCCCCGTTGTATCCGTGCATGGAGTCAACCATATTCCGATATTCAGAATTAAAACATTACATTCAAATGACCTTCGAATCTGGTCTTAGTCACAAAATCAATTATAGAGTAGCACAGATGTTAGATTTTATTTACTACCATATGTCATTGAAATTACATGGGAAAAGTCAAGGTGGCCAATCACATTATCAGCATGATGGGGTTCACGGATTTATCAAACCGTTAAAATCGTTCATAACTTTCGATATACTAAGTCAAATTTCATGCGGTAAAATGAAAAAAAAAATCATATTTTTCTGCACAAGACTGTATCAAAGTTTCTCCTGGGTTTGCTGTAGTTTCCAAGATTGCCTCGAACAACTGAAGAAAAAAAAAACGGAAAATTCTCCGCGATTTGGTTCACACTTCAGTTGGTCGAGGTAATCTGGAAAACTGCAGCGAACCCATGGCCAGGAGAAACTTTACACAGTCTTGTGCAGAAAAATATGAGCGGTTTTTTGCACTTTACCGCATGAAATTTGACTTAGTATAACAAAAGTTATCAACGATTTTCCTTACCCGTGATGTCCGATTACTGGTTCGTAAAGTCAGTGAAACCCATCAGGCAGACCACGTGATTGGCCACCTTGATAGTGTCTTGTGTGAAAACAGCTAGAGGAGAGGGTAAGTGCCTGATGGCGTGTCTGTAATTGGGCTAACCGGGGTTTAACTGTCCCTGTCTTTGTTTTATCTCCTTTTTATATCTCGATTTGTATTTAATAGGAGATGATACATCGATAAGTTAGGGAACTTTCATGGGAACCAAACATCTATTTGTCTTGATCTACATCTGGAATAATTGTGAGGTTGGTACCATAAAACTAGTTTAAGTCCTCCAGTAAAAATATTTTTACTGACCGTTCCAAGGCGGTGCTTCTTTAGTGGACCATTTTTGTTATATATGTTTTGTGTTTGTCATGCTTTCTTGTCTGTTCATTAGCCTTGTTTAAGTCCTCCAGTAAAATATTTTACTGACCGTTCCAAGGCGGTACTTCTTTTGTGGATCTTTTACATTTTTTTTTTCTGTCTTGTGTTTACTATGCCTTTGTACGCATCTGTTTATATGTGCCTTGTGGTCACCTGCTGGAAAAGGGCTGACCTCTTGGCTCTGGCTTGTGGTGTATGACTGTGAGTTTGTTACATTCCCATTCGTATCCTGGGTCAGGTGTGGTACTTGATTGTATCGATTCCTGATCTTTGCACCCTTACTTACTTTGTGGTCACCTGCTGGGAAAGGGCTAACCCTTTGGCTCTCTTGAATGTGATGTTTTCTTGTGTTTTAACAATTTCTCATGTGGTGTCCTGGGTCAGGCGTAGTACTAGATTGTATCGATTCTGATCTTTGCCTTCTTACTTACTATGCCTAATATTGTACATACGTTACTAAATACATGTTTATAATACATAGATCAAATCTATTGATCCTAACAAAGTAGCATATCCTTACCACAGGGGAACTTATTCACTAACGTTGTACAACGTATGCAAGGGAGCTTAATTACTAGTGGGACAATTTTTAACGCCAAAATAGAGTCTAAACTCGTTTTGTAAGTAAGAAAGAGGGCAAAGATCAGGAATTGATACTATCAAGCACCACACCTGACCCAGGAAACAATGGGAAAGTGACAACATCACAATTAGACATCCCAAACGCGAACCAAGAGGTCAGACTTTTCCGAGCAGGTGACCACAAGGAATGAATAAACAGACGCGCACGAAAGCATAACAAAAACAAGACAAAAACAACATAAATGATCCACAAAAGAAGCACCACCTGGGATCGGTCAGTAAAAATATTTTACTGAAGGGCTTAAATCGGTTTCACGGCGCGCTTATCACTGATTGACCATCCGATAGGTAAACATTTATTCGCTTATAAGATGGCCATTTCTGCTGGCCAATAAAAGATAATATTATTTTGGAGGGTTTTGACTCAAGGTTTCTTGGGATTAATGCAAAAATGTTCAGAACGACATTTTTCTTGGCAAAGCCTATTGTAGAGGACCCAGGGTTCAAAAATGTCAATAATAAGAATTTAGGTATGCCCCCTTTTTAGCAGAATTTTCACTTAATTTATCCTAAAGTACATAGTATAGGCAGTATGAAACCAGATATTGCACTCAATTTAAGTCTTACAAACATACCTGTAACAGTGTGTTTAATACGTTACCCCTCATTTTCATAAAAACAAAAATATGTAATTAAGTCTATTTAGGTGGTAGTTGAAATGTTTAAATGAACAAAAGATTTATGTAAACTGTAAGATCATGGTATTCTCTACACATATTGATGTCTTTAAAAGTTGTAGAGTCCATTATAATGTCATTTACGTTATATTTTCAACTATACAATTAAAATTATTAATATTTTATCAAAAAGTTTCACTTGACAAAATTTTCAATAGGTGTTTAAAATCAGGATACATGTTTTTAAAAGACCGTTAACTGACCATTTCAAAACTGCAATCAGATCTGTTCTAGCCTAAATACTTTGTCACTTGTAAGCTGTTTAATAAGATGACCATAGATAAAACTTTATATAAGTAAGTAAGGGTGCAAAGATCAGGGGTCGATACAATCAAGTTCCACACCCGACCCAGGATACCAATGGGAAAGTTACAAACTCACAGTCAATGTTCTTTATATGTTTGTTATATACGTTACTAACATAAATAGTATTCTTTTTTCACCAGAGCGGACATGCTGTAGATACTAAAACATTATAAACCAAGGAAAGGTACTGCTGGTGCTAAGTCAGAGACAGCAATAATCACGATTTCCACAAACTTCAGTTTTGTTTCATATGACAACGATGAAGGTATTCTTAATGTTTCCCTTCTTGATTTGGACATCTGCTTGGAATATCTTACAGTTCTTAGCGTTATGAATTATATTTTGTGCCTTATTGTTTTAAATATAGCTGTTGTAATCAATAGCTGTTTAGTGATTGATATTTTTGATGGATTTTACGATATGTTACTACGTGCTTTTTATTTATTCATTGAGCTGTTGACGGTGAAAGAAAATGCCTTGTAGATGTAATTTGACGCCATTTAATACATAAAAAGAAGCAAATACATGGTAGTGGCACAGAGAATAAAGAATAATTTAAGCTTTTTGAAACATATTTCAATTATGAATAAGAAATAGGTTTCAAATATTATATTTACACGATTCCTAAAACATGTATTTAATAGCATTTTTTGGGCTTTATGTTCAAACTTTTCCCTTTAAAGCAAACATGATTTTGTTGATGTTGTATCTCATTCATATGAAATATTTAAAAAAAAGATGATATTTCCAACCTAATCTTGAGCAATTACATGGTAATTAATTTCATTTTCACTCGCTAGCAGTTTGGACGCATATACACATAACATTGCACAAAATACTGTTTTAAAATACAGTAACGTATACAACATAACTCCCAGGTGCCTAAACTAATTATTATTATTCTGCTATTAGGCTGTATCCAATTAAAAGATCAATCATAATGATATTTAAGAAAACGATGCAATTGATAATAACACTATACTAGGAGTGTCCCTATTATCTAATGGTAACGTATTAGACGTGGCTGTTGCATGGTAAATGCACATGTTCATAAAAGCTAACAGTCATCAAATATTATAATATTTAAAGTAGCTTAGAAAATCTTAATGTACAAAACTCTCTCTCTTCATAAGTCTTTTGGCAGCCCATGGCCAAGTAAACAATTGTAATATATTTTAAAGTAAGTAACGTATATTACAATTACGTAAGCATAAATATTTTTACCTTATTGGCAGTTTGCTGCACTGAATTGAGTTACTGTAAGGCAATATGAAGATAGTAGAAAATGTGACTTATCAAGTCTAAATAACTTTTCTTTTCAGTAATGTAGCTAATAGCCTGCTATGAAGAGGGATGGTTAAACCCAAAAATTAACATCTTTTGCAAGACTTAAATTTTTTGCAATATCTGTTTTCACATTACTACAACACCATTGATACTAACTGAGGATGTAGTCTAAAATTCTGCTACTTTCCGGCTACTTTTTTCAATTTTTGAATCTCTGGGTCCCCTACTTCTAGTCACCGTTTTGCATACCTGTGCCTCGATATTTTTAAGATGTACAAGTATGCAAACTTTGATTAAAATACACCATGTGGTTCAAAGTTATGAGAATTTTCACTAAAATACCTTGACTGGCCTAAAAGATGCTTGGCGAAGCCTTGTTACCATTTTGCATACTAGTGGCTGGACAATATAAATATGCATGCAAAATGGATCCAAATATCCCATAAGGTTCAAGAATTATTGGCATTTTCACTAACTGACCATAAAAGGCTGGACTGATGCTCAGCAAACCCTTGTCTATCAAAATGTGATTTTGCATGCCAGTGATTAGGGAATGTTGACATGTATATGTATGCAAAATGTAATCAAAATATACCATGTTGTTCAATAGCTATGATCATTTTCACTAAATGTCCACGGTGATAATAGTGAAGACCCATGAATGTCTTGCTGCTTGATTTAAAGTCTTGTTCACTTCCACAACCCTCCTGTTAAACTCGCAAATAGGAATATGTCTGGTTTTACCCCAAAATAGCAGCTGATTCACGGTGACCTGCTCAACGTCAAAGCCATAATGCAATAACTCTGCAAGGGACAAAATGCTCGTGGAAACGGTTGTCGAATCCAAATCATTTCCACCTATTTTGCAAATCACATACTTGACGTCGGGTGACTTTAGGCATTCTGTAAATTCTTTAGAGCAAAATTGTCTAAAGGTTCCAACGGACACACCTTTGAAGTAATTTATCACTCTAGAAGGGTCAACAATTAAATTTTCCTATTCTGAATGCGCATACATCTCGAGCTTCTCAATAAAAGAATGTCCAAGAACTACTACCTCAGCCGCATTTGAACTCATTCTAAATAATATTGTCAGTTCAAATTGTTAATAATTTATAACGTAACTTACTGTTTCAAATCGTTTATTCCCAAATAGCACGTTCCTTGGAGACACAGATACTGTCTTTAAGTTGCTTCGTCCACATAACAACAGTTCAAATTGACAACAGTAAGATCACTCTTCTACGGAAGCGTATATACGCCACCACTTGCTACTTAAATGTGAGAGAAAAAGACTGTTTTTCGCGCTAAATATTTTATTTTTTCTCGCGTTAATATCAACCTTTTCGATATGTTTTACTTGAAAAAGCAAATAAAAAACACGACACGATGCATTAAGTTATTGCAATTTGCTATTATTATGTCGCATTGTCTTGATATTTTCGTTTATTGTTACATTATTATTACTCTTACGAGAAAATGTTTACGCAATTCGAAAAGAAATCGCTACTAAACAATTCATTAAAGCTCTTTGTGAGAAGAGTTTTAGCTGTCTACGCCATACCTTTAGTACTCGGAGGCTGTTGAAGACACGAGGTCTGACGATGGTCGAAAAAAGGATTTTTTTCTGTGACAAAAGGTAAGTATTTAGTTATTTCAAAGTGTTTTTATAGTAGTATATATCTCATAATATAGAGAAGGTGACTACTGTACAGTATAATATATATGTACTGTGTAAATCACAGATTTTAGATAACTGTTTTGCCTCTACGTGCCACGTGGCGTGGTTGTTGGAATTGGGTTGGTTGTGGAAAGTTTCAACGGTGTGTGCCAGTGAGTGTCTTTATAATTGTGACTAGAAGTCACCTTGACTAGCACAAGGTGCGTTGTTGTAGGGCTATTTTCAACCGTAATTTTTACACTTCGTAAATTTCAGGCGAAGAATTGGTACCAATTCTCACATCGCGTGAATAATCGGTACCAATACGTCATCGATTTCATACTAATATTTTTCATGTGTGAGAGAAATATGCACGTAGTCAAATTTCATGTGGCAATCATGCAAATTCCTCACATCGATAAAGTATCCGGCAAAGCTGCTGCATTTTATAATGGCACGCATTCCATAGTTAGAAGTCACAGGCAACTATATATCAAATTGAGATTCTTCACATGTGTGAATTATTGGTACCAATTCTTCTCTTAGTGAGGAATTGGTGCCAATTCTTCTCATGCGTGAGGTACTGGTTCCAATTTTTTACATGTAAGAGGAATAAGTACCAATTCTACACATGTAAGATGAATAAGTACCAATTTTTCACACATGAAAGAGGAATAAGTACCAATTATTTACACAAGAATTCCGAGATAAGGATGTGTTGCCTTGCCAAACAGAAGTCAAACAAGGCAAATAAGTCAAATTTATATCCCGGGCAAAGGGTGATTTTAGAAAACTTATAAATCACAAAACATAAATCCCATTTCTCCAGCCCCCTAAGTTCACCTTTGGTGAGGGCGTGTCTGTGAGCAAAATATATGTTTCCATGTTGCTGCATTCACGATTCCCTTTAATTTGATATGCAACATGACAATGTTCTGAAAAAGTTGACTTTTGACCTATTGGCCGGGTCAGGAACATGGGGGTCTGCAGGTAAATTAGTTGCTACCATGTTGCTGCATTTTGTGATTCCATTTAATTGGATATGCAACATGACCATGTTCTGAAAAGCTGAATTTTGACCTATTGACCCGGTCAGGGGCGAGTGTATGTGTGTGTGGGGGGGGACCTGCGGTCAAAATATTTGCTACCATGCTGATTCCATTTAATTTGATATGCAACATTACCATGTTCTGAAAAAGTTGAAATTTGACCTATTGTCCCATCCCTAGGGCTCTGGGGGAGGGGGTATGCGGGCAAAATATTTTCTACCATGTTGCTGTATTCGTGATTCTCTTTAATTTGATATGCACCGTGACCATATTCTGAAAAAGTTGAACCTTAACCTATTGACCCCATCCCCAGCGTTGGGGGTGACTCCGGGCAAAATATTTGCTACAATGTTGCTGCATTTGTGATTATCTTTAATTTGATATATAACGTTACCATGTTCTGAAAAAGTTGACCTTTGACCAAGTGACTCCAATCCCCAGGGTTGGGGGTGGGGTAGTAGGGTAGGGGTCTGCGGGCAAAATATTTGCTACCATGCTGCTGCATTTAGTGATTCCCTTTAAATTGATATGCAACATGACCATGTTCTGAAAAAGTTGAATTTTGACCTATTGACCCCATCCCCAGGGTCCAGGGTGTCCGCGGGCAAAATATTTGCTACCATGTTGCTGCATTTGTGATTCTCTTTAATTTGATAAGTAACATGACCATGTACTGAAAAAAACTGATTTATTACCTACTGATCTCATCCACATGGTCGGGGGTGTAGGTGGGGGGGGGGGGTCTTCGGGCAAAATATTTGCTACCACGTTGCTGCATTCGTGATTCTCTTTAATTTGGATATGCAACATGACCATGTTCTGAAAAAGTTGAATTTTGACCTTCTGACCCCATCCCCAGGGTCGGGGGAGGGCGTAGGCATCTCTGGGCAAATATTTGCTACCATGCTGCTGCATTTTCTGATTTCCTTTAAATTGATATTCAATGTGACCATGTTCTGAAAAAGGTAAATTTTGACCTATTTGCCCCATCCTCAGGGTCAGGGTGTCTGCGAGCAAAATATTTGGTACCATGTTGCTGCATTCGTGTTTCTCTTTAAGTTGATATGCAACATGACCATGTTCTGAAAAAGTTGAATTTTGAACTTTTGACCCCATCCCTAAGTCCCAGGGGTACAGACAAAGGCCTTCCATCGAAAATCACGTTTAATATGTTTCGTTTTTTGTACCTCTGTCTGAATGCGAAATTTCCGTAAAATATTGACACCTCGCTGAGTTATAGCAAAATTTAAATATTCGATCTTTGACCCCAACTAAGGGGTCAGGGGGGTGGAGTAAATGTTTTATCACTGTCATGCTTATCTACAGGCACTTGGTAACCATGGCCCATAGCGAGAAGTTGTAAGATATTATAGGTTTGGAGAAATGTGAAGTTAAACCACAAAAAGGCCGATATAGCTTTTGCATTAGCTTTAACCTAAGTCAAAAGAGGGCCATAACTCAGTCAAAAATTTGCAAATGACATTTCAAATTGACAATTTAGCCAAAATCTAAGTCAAAAAGGGCCATAAATCAGTCAACATTTTGCGGATTACCCCCCTTATCAAACTTGACCTGTATTTAATGATGCCTGACTCTTTTGTAAAGTTTAAATGAAATTGATGCACACCTTCAAGAATTTTCGATCGGAAATAAAAAGTGTGACGCCACGGACGACGACGACGCCGCCACCTGAGTCATGATCCCTATGTGTCAGCCTTGCTTTGCAGGAGGCACAATAAAATCCAGGTTACAGATGTGACGAATACTTAGCAATTCTTTCCATGCCAGAAAGTATCAATAAATTCTTCACATGTATGAGGATTTTGTACCATTTTTCACTTGTATGAGGATTTGCTGCCGATTTTTCGTATCTGAGAAAAAAGTAACACAAGTTCTTCACAGGTGTGACACATACAAACCATTTTATATTAACACGTCAGAAAGCACCCAAAAAGTATTATCGTTGACCATACGAAACGATAAATTTAAAGTTCATCAAGGCTATCTTTGAATAGAGCTGCTCCATAGCTGTATTCTACGGAAGCCTACGAATACAGCTACTGCGTAGCCTAAAAATACACCTACTGTAGCGTTCGAATATACCATAGCTGTATACATATCTAGGAGCATAACATGTTTTCACCGAATACAGCTATCCTTGCTTAAAATTATTGACTTACTCTTACTTTAATCAAAACTCAAAGCAGCTATTCTGTGGGACAATGTTGCTTTGGTTACAGCGTTCCCCAAACCTATAAACTTTTTGTTCTTTCCCTTTATCTATATACTGCCTGAAGCCCTCACAAGTATTATCGTCAGGTATACTTTGTACACACTGGGTAGCGAGATGAAAGAACGTAAGAAGGCAAATATCATAAATCAGTATACGCCTGACCAAGGGAACCACATGAAAAATTGACAAAACACAAAAAACTTCACATACAAGCAAACCAAGAGGTTAGCCATTTCCAAGCAGGTGCCCACGAGGCTGCAATGAACAGACAAGGAAACATGACAAACACGATGCATAAATAACAAAAATGATCCACAAAAGAAGCACCGCCTTGGTACGGTCAGGAAAACTATTTTTACTGCAGGGCTTAAACAAGTTTTACAGAACCACCCCCCTTAGCTCTAATGTGGAACAAGACACGGAGATGTTTGGTTTGCATGAAATACCTCTAACTTATCCATGAATTTTCTTCTAAAACATATAGAATAAGATTAAAAAAAAAGGAGTTAAAGCAAACATAAGGACTCGACAGTACATACAATTGAATACCGGAGCAAAAGAAATCCAATAGTAAAACCCCCGTGGGTCTGACAATAGCCAAAGCGTCAGGCCCCAACCATCTCATCCATATATAAGTCCTTAAGTCCATACTGTCATAAAGGCGTACACGAAACCATATCTAAATTAACGCAGTGTTCTTTAACCTGCACAATGGGTGTCTGGGTATCGACTTAACGATTCGAAGGACGGTACGCTTTTCTAGTGTAAAGTATAGCTTACATACGTTACATAAATATATTATTCAATAGGTTTAATAGTTGCACTTTTTCGAATTTAGCTACTCAAACGCATCGGCTTATCAAGTATCTCAATTTGAAGATAGCCATTTTCGGTACGACGGTGCCTAATTTAAAATGTATCTTATTTTCCTCATATGCTATTGGTACTTAAAAGAACCGTATTAATGACAAAAAGTTTTAAATCTAATTCTAGTATAGTGGTCATATTGGATATTGTCATTTGGCCGAACAACTGATGCCCAAAAATATTAGCTTGATGTGTCAATATGAAACATTATACAGATGACAACCATGGAGATCGCAATTTTGATGTTACATCTTTGAACCCCTATAATATCTAGATGCAACTAACAAAAATGCCAGCATTATACAACTAGAAGCTAGCGAATAAAATATGAAAATCGATTGTTTTTCAAATTGACCACCATGGCAATCATTTTGTGAAACCCTGTTATCATTAAATTATATTTCTATATATAAGTCCTTCCAATATTATATCTGTGCCAGTTCAGACAAAATAATTTTATTGGTTCAGAAGACAGGACAGACAATGTGCCGGTTCAGTCTAAATATTTTTATTGGTCCAGAAGACAGAACAGCCAAGGCTATTCTATAGATTTAAATGAGTCTGGCGACCATGTAAACTAGGTCAAAGTCACCAAAATGTAATCAGCCAATGTGCCCTCCCAATGGTTTATCTTTACCAGTATGGTCTGAATCTATTCATTGGTTCAGAAGAGCGAGTGCCTTAAAGGCTTATTCATATAGCTACATTTGTATATGACCCTGGTGACTTCGAATATTAGGTCAATGTCATGAATATATAATAATTCCTTTCGATTGGCCTAAGTAAATATCTATGCACGTTTGGTTGAAATTCATCAAACGGTTCAGCTACACTCACGCTGACAGGATATTTACCATTTTCAAAGTTGGACAGGATTCCCACTAAACGATGATCCACTGTGTATTTAAGTGTCTGTCAGTGCAAGGGTCTCGGACTGATGGGAGGCATCGATACTATGAATACATTTTCTCATGTTTTACCTATGTTGTGATACCTTAATATTCACATTTTGCTTATACTTGTGCATGCTAATACGACTTGTGCCTGCACATGTTATATGATGTTTCTGAAATAAAATAATAAATAAAAAATAACTCTTAAATTAGTAAAACAAAGACTTATTTGATACTACTAAATTGTTGTTGTATTTTGTAGGCGATTGACTTTGTGCTTACTATTGGTAGTGTGGATGCAGTGTTTCCAGAGCCTGGTAAAATACAAGAATAACAGATTTTGTTTGATACTATTTTGAACAAGGCTACATCAATACAGACATCCTGTATATCAATCGGTGTCAGGACATTACAACAACGAATATCAACAAGACACAATTCGTGTTGCTGACAATGTCAAAGTTCCAACACAGCTGCTGTATCAAAAATAATGAAATTGCACAGTTTTGTTTATGTTTGTCAAGGTTGTAGATCTTTATGGATACAATATGTGGTGTGATAGTACAACAGAAAACAGCAAGACTTATTTTGAAGACAATTGATCCTGATGGTGAACGACTTTGTAGTATTCACAAACAAAGTAGGCGTGGTTCCGATTTCTTGGTACATATGGATAGTTATTACAATCTCCTACCATAAGAGTTCCCCATTCCTGGTGCTAAAGATGGGTTCTCCAAGGATATACTCTGGGGCTAAGACTTTTAACACCAAAATAATCCCAAGTATGTGGCAGGACTGTATTACGATTACAAGCACACAAAGCAAATCAGGAGAATTCCAATGATGATAAGAAGAGAGGCTGGCACGGAAAACTCGCTTGTGAAAGACATTCGAATTCTACTAAGATATCAACATGATAATAAAGTTGCAGGATCAATAATCTTTTCTTTATGTCGTTCTTCTGCAAATCAGCTCAAAGAAGCATTGTGGAGCTATGTAATGCGCATTTTAGAGGACAGATCTGGTAGATGAGATAACATTTTATAGTGTTAGCTACGACCATCATGGCTTGGTCTCCCAAATGTTATACAAAATCACTTAGACATATTCTGTCGCTACTGGAACTGCCACAGAATCAGTGCCAAGAACAGCAGTGACGTACAGTCTGGAACACAAGATTTTACATATCATTAATTCATTGTACTTTGCTCTAGTGACTGCTTTCACAGTACAATCATGTACAATGGGTGAATGGTATGAGTCAATTATATGCCTGATGATCAGTATTGATGTGCTGTCCCATATAATAACTGTGATTATCAATATAAGGGCGAAAAGCAGAAGTATCAGAGATGGTTCTACTTCCTCAGTCGTCAGAGGATAATGAATTGCTTTTTAAAGCATTGCTTGCACAGTTTTAGGAAACAAGCCAGTACCTTATAAATCCAGCAGGATTGTATATCATCTATGTAGCGTATTTATCTATTTTGCGTTTCTATGATAAAGGTATAGGTTATATTTTGTATAGGTTATATAATATACACTCTCAGCTCCAATGTAAATATTTTATAACCAGTACATAACATAGTATAACTTGTATAGCCCTGACCCAGCTATTTCCTATGGTTGTGGCACACTAGATTTAGATTTTGAAACATATATTGTGTTGCTTTTTATTGAACTTTCGGAATAAAAGGGTTTCAGTAAACAATTATTGGTCTGAGAAAAAATAGTTTGACCATTTTTTAAGCTCAAATAAAATAAATAATCTGAGATGTATATTGTTACTCAGTTTCCTTAAAATCGAACATGTAATTGTGTAGACATGGTTTCTATGAAGTTATAATCATGTGATGCAAATGACCCTCCATGTACATCATAGATCCGATTCAATTAATAAGGCCCAAGAGCTCAGAATGTTCATTGAATAGACTGTCATTTCTATTCTAGCCATGTATGCGTTCAGATTTTAATGCATTACACTAATCATTGAGTTAAGACTCAAACAACCAGTGCATTCACGATCTGACAGGAGTCTTTGGTGTTACGCGATTCTCATAGCTGAAATTCTTAGCTTTCTTTCTACAGGCAACAAAGGCTCTCCTGATTAGACTATGTAAATGCCTATACTAAGCATATGGGACAAGTCTCTTTGTGCAAAAACATAGGTTTTCTTCAATTTATGGTTTTGCTCACACGTCAAAAATGCTTCTGATACTTTATTGATATATGAGATAAGAACACAGTTAACAAACATCATATAGCCTTGGCTTAAGAAAAGCCGTCTTTGGGGTTCCTGTCAATGTCATGAGTCATTAAAAATAAGTCCTATGACAGAAAGTTCTGAAAAAAGATTCTGCGACCGTTTCTGAACTACGCTTAACTTATAAACTCTAATTTATAGAGGCAAACATTGAGTGAGACTTGGAAATGCCACAATCACACACTGTATATCAAACCAGGGTAACGTGACGTCAAGATGACAATTTAAGTAAAGCAGCCAACTTTCTCTTCCCCAAAGTAGAAAGGCACTGAATACTGCGCAACATGGTTCAAAGAAGGGTATTTATCTTTTCCCCGCCATTCAGGAAGTTGCCATCTCTAAGCTTATATTCTAGCATATATGTTCTTTTAAAGCATATACCTAGTATTTCGCGAACAATTTATCAACACAAACTCTTTGGACCCATGAGATAATCCATAGAACCAGTTGGTAAAGTGTGCCTTTCCATCTGCACTTTTCGGAGAATGGGATTTCTGGGATTTAAGAATAACGTTATCCACCATAAGATAATTTTTATTATGTGACCATCCAAGGTCATACATGTGATACATAGCCTATTGTCATCTTCACCCCATACGCAATTATTGTGAGAGATATGAACATCAATGGGTCTTAAAGGAAAATGAGATCACCTTACGAGTTTTAGACAGCTTTTAAGCATATCTGACATTGACCATTGACCGCAAGGTCATATTGGTAATCTGAATAGCATTCATTGTACCAACTATTTTAATATTTAAAATACCCTGAATCTAATAATGAAGATTTAACTTTATTTGACCTTTTCATTTGGCCCAGAGGTCATATAAGTGACCAAAAAACATAGGTAAGAAAGGGGGCAAAGATCAGCAATCGATACAATCAAGTACTACACCTAAATAATATATTGCCATCTACATCTCTAGGCAATAGTTGTTCCAAATATGAACATCACCTTATAAAAATGAATAAGGAGTCCACAGTACGAGCATCAGTGACTGACAATGAGCGACTGCACCACTGGTGCCCAACTCCTTCACAAATATTTAAAAAAAATCACCATTAGGTCATCATGAAACAATTTGGACGGATAACAGAAGGAGACAGTTAAATTTAATTTAACATTTAATCTGCTATAAATGTCAAATATATGCTTTAGTTGTTTGAATAGTGCAAGATGTATTTCCCACTTCGAATTTCTAAGTTGTATAACAACAAGAATAATGAACTTATCAAGGATGAATGATCTGTTGTCCATCTTGATTATTTACCACTGAAGGAACAACGAAAGGACCTCGAACAGAAGGATTGCCCATAAAAATCGTCAGAAAAAAGTTTCAAAGAAAACGATAGTTTTTCCATCAAAATGATAGTAGATCCAACTCTCGAATTATCCGCAAAAGTGTTTTTCTCATTGGACAAGTACCTATTCAAAAATATGGGTTGAAAACCCTGTTTTTACTATTCAACATATAGAAAATAAAAAAAAAAGTTTTACTGAAGTGCTTTCCTCCCCGTGACCAAACTAATCCTTTTGCATAGTGTTGTAGTTTTACATTTCACACATCATATAAAAATGGTATGATTGGTCACGGGGGGGGGGGGGGAACGATGTCTAAATGCTCAAAACAATTTATAATAAAAACGTATTAGGATCTTATTTTGCACAAACCTGTAGGTAAATATCAATTTACAATGGCATGTATCCAGGGCTTTAGTTATGATTGTGTACCAAATAATAAATTGTCTTATTTCTCAACCAAAACATATGTTGTGGGTACTAAAAAAACACGTCGCAATGAGACGGTTCTTTTAAGCACCAAATTATAGGTTAAATCTGATGATTTAGAAAATATTTGAAAAAAAAGAAGCTCAAAAATTGCGTTTATCTAGACTCTGATATATATATATATATATAGTATGCAGGTATGATACACCTCAGTGAACATGTCAGATACACAACAGGTAATTGTCAAAAGTTATGGACAGCATACTTATTTAGAAGAAGGATGAAATCTTCTCAACCTGAATTTTATGCAAACGCATCACTTTAGTCTCAAGTTTTATTCCCCAAACATTATATTTTCATGTATTTAGGTGAATACCCGGCAAATTTTTGACTTTCTGTGAAATAAAATTTTGTCACAAAAATACCCCCGACCCCTAAACCCTAATTTCCTGGCATAATCATGCAATATTTTCAAAATATTTTTATTTTGCTTGGTACACTAAGTGTAAGGGTTTGATTAAAGCATAAAAATATAGTTGTCAAATATGCACTATCCTAGCCACAGGTTGTCAAAATTTGGGCAGATTGAATAGGAGACTGTCCGATGTCCTTTGTGGAAATGGATAAGTTTCCCATGATACAATATTTGAAATAGTTGTACAAGCAATATTCTAAAATAATTCAATAATAAAGCAAAGCATAGGTGGATTCATGTTGAACATTACAACCTGTCATTGTTGTAGTTACCTATCGACCAGAACAATCAAACAGAACAAAGATAACAAACATTGAAAAGTCTACACCAGTACCAGAGAAAGTTCAGATGCCACACCATTGGATGTAAAGTTTACTAATTTTACAGCGTATATAGTTTTTACCTATTTATACTCCCACATTTATGCCGAGGGGTTTATAATTTTCATCTTTCCGTTAATCCGTTTGTCTGTTGGTAATTTGTTAATTCGTTCTTAACAATGACAACGTTTTTTATTAAATTTTCTCCAGTGATGTGTATCTCAGTAACCATTGATCAGAAAGCACTGATATTTAAAACGTAGTTAACCTGGAGGGTTGACATTTACATCATGACGTCAGACCCCAGGGCCCTTGCCCCTCTGTGAGACTGGAGGTCAAAATAT